>CM060312.1:29197334-29204834 GCA_030674185.1 Monoplex corrugatus | reverse complement strand
GCTGGTAGGCAGGGTGAAGAAGTCAAAGGGTTAAGCCTACACATAGACCCTATACAAACGATGGTTCTTTTAATAGAATCGTCTTCTCTAGATCTGATATCTCGAATTCAATCCTAGCCTGCAATCTGAAAAAAAAATGGCTCGTCTGAATGTTTCCATCATCCTGGTGGTGTCAGCCTAGTGTTTCATAGGTCCCCTCTCCCACCTCCCCGTCTCCATTTCAAGAACTTGTTAGGACATAGGATTTGCACAGGCTTAAAGAGTTTGCCAGATAATTGCTGGCAGATTTGAGTGGAGCGCATATGGATTTCTCCAGTGCGATGACTCCTTCTTGAACACACGCTAAATCCAAACTATGCAACATGAAATGGCTGGTTTATTCCATAACCCGAGATCGTTGGGGGGAGGGGGGGTGAGATGGCAGAGACCTCAACTGCTGGCAGATTTGAATGGCGCGCATATGGATTTGTCCTAGTGCGATGAATCCTTGTTGAACACACATTAAATTACAAACTATGCAACATGAAATGGTTGGTTGTCCCATAACCCTGAGGTCGTAGGGGGAGTGAGATGGTAGAGACCTCAACTTTTCTCGCTATTTGACCGTTCCCTAGCTTTGAAGAAAGTCAGGTAAACATTCACAGCTGGACAGACTGCAGGCCACATGCACGTCTAAATCCCCACAGACGTGATTTCCCACCCGTGCTACTGTTCAGCTGGTTGAGCGTAGGATTCACAAGCTGATGGTTGTGGGTTCGAATCCCAGGGTGCGCTACTTTAAAACTGTTTTCCTGACTGTGCCATCTTTGTATCATTGGTCTTCTGGTGGTGTCAGTATAAGATTAGACACTCCCCTTCTCCCACTTCCCTGGGATGGTTATCCCCGTCGGCCATATCACCTGAAGTGGGTGCCTACGTAAAAACTGAACTAAATCAGTCAATCAGTCGCACCCCTGATAACTCATGCAGGCTGATTGGAAGGCGAGTGCTCCATCTCTGTACCAACAAGAATCAGTTGATGGCAAATGACACTGTACCCACCAGACATAAAACACTGTCTTACGTACAGAATTATAATGTAAAACACACTGTTCAGTATGTTTCAATTTTGGGGACCTCTGCAGGAAAATAAACAACCAACCAACCAACCAACCACAACCAAACAAACAAAAAACACTAAAGTGACATACTGAGATACAGATAGATAGATAGATAGATAGATAGATAGATAGATAGATAGATAGACAGACAGATAGATACATAGATACATAGATACATAGATACATAGATAGATAGATAGATAGAGTACGTTTTATAATAGATAGATAGATAGATAGATAGATAGATAGATAGATAGATAGATAGATAGATAGATAGATAGATAGATTAGATTAGATTAGATTAGATTAGATAGATAGATAGATAGATAGATAGATAGAGAGACAGACAGACAGACAGACAGACAGACAGACAGACAGACAGACAGACAGACAGACAGATAGATAGATAGATAGATAGATAGATATAGATAGATAGATAGATAGATAGATAGATAGATAGATAGATAGATAGATAGATAGATAGATAGATAAAGCTAGAGTACGTTTTATACAAGTCATAATACGAAGGATCACGACAACAAGCATTTTGTTGGAGGCGTTTTGCACTTTGTAATCATCTGAAGTTGTAAACATTTGAAGTGTGTAGGATGTAAGTGTATGAAAGACCCATTTACCATTATATTTTTCTTTCGTCACCGACAGTTTCGGAATTTCCGATTCCTCCGAATGAGAAGTGTTTGCCGATCCCGCGTAATCGGCTACCGATATTGTGAAATTATCTGCATGTTCTACGGGAAAAAGCAGTGTATAGAGACGTTTATTGATATTTCTGCAAAACTTTGTCTGTAGAAATGAGCAACAATTGGCAAAACCGCTGCCTATTAGGCAAAACCGGGAATTCCCAGAAATAGGCTTGATGACGGCATAACACGATTAGTGAAGCGGTGCTCTTAAATGTAGCCAGCATTGTTCACTAACTGTAGGCACAAATATAAGACACCTAGCCCATAGGCTCTGTAAGACCTCAGGACTGGCCAGCTCATGGGGCTTACATGCAGTCCCAAAAGTTGTGTCACGAGTATTTTGGATCTCTTCTTCGTCACAAGGTACCGGTGACGTCAGTACATTATAGAAGTAAAGCCTATTCCGGGCGCAAGGACTTTTACCTTGAGCACTTGAAACTGAAACTCTGTAATATTTTGTTGTTTGTCGTCTGTGTAGGACCTAGGGCCTGACTTAAGGAAGTTGGGGAATGGGGGTGGGGGTGAGGTGGGGGTGGGGAAGGGTTATATAAGTTTTAGAACACCCTTACACCCCTCCACCCCCCCTTTAACCCTTCGACTCTCTCACCCTATCGACTAGCATTCTGTATCGTCATCAGTGACAGCAAAGCAAAAACTTAACCCTTTGACTCCCTCACCCTATCCACCAGCTTCCTGCAGGAAGCTGGTGGATAGAGTGAAGGAATCAAAGGGTTAAGTTTTTGTAGCTGGTGGTTAGGGTGCGTGAGTCAAAGGGTTAAAGTGAGGTCAGTATAATTCTTACATTTACCCTAATAGGCTTACTATAAACGGGTCGTTATTATCGTTATTATGGTGTTTTCAGTATGCTCACACTTTCAGAAGTGGCTTGGCTAAGTAAAATTCGGATTTCTGAGGTGCCGTTCTATTTTTCCCCGAGTATGTTTTCTTTAATTTTTTTTTTTCTTTTTTTTAGGTTTTTTGTTTGTTTGTTTTGTTTTTATTGTTGTTGTGTTTTTGTTTTGTTTTTGTTTTTGTTTGGTTGTGTGTGGGTTTTTTGTGTGTTTGTTTGTTTTTTGTTTGTTTGTTTGTTTGTTTTTGTTGTTTTTGTTGTTTTTTGTTTTGTTTTTTGTTTTTGTTTTTGTTTTTTGTTTTTGTTGTTGTTGTTGTTT
The DNA here is from genome assembly GCA_030674185.1 of Monoplex corrugatus. NCBI lineage: Eukaryota > Metazoa > Mollusca > Gastropoda > Littorinimorpha > Ranellidae > Monoplex > Monoplex corrugatus. The sequence goes on along the minus strand of CM060312.1, from coordinate 29,201,861 downwards.
TGGCGTTTTGATATTTAACTTTTACTTTTATTCATATGCCTAAGACGAGAGGAAAAGATTTCTTGCTCCTTCTTTTCTCTCTGTCTCTCTGTCTCTGTCTCTGTCTCTGTCTGTCTCTTTCTCTCTCTCTCTTTATTTATTTCTTTTTTCCCCTTTCAAATGGTTAAAGTGCTTTAGCTCTGAGCACTACCAGGGTTTCTGCTTCTGGATCCCTTGTGTAACCCACTCATCCTACTCCCTTTTCCCAAATCCGGCCCGGCACCAGTGCTAGCGTTGTGTGTGTAAGATGGCGGGTGTGAACTTTGTTGTAAATGTGTTCGCGACAGTGATAAGGCTGATTGTTATGCTGCGAGTCAGTCAGAGTTTGGCAGACATCAGGATCACTTGCATCCTCTGTATTGCTCTGGCGATTTTCTCCTGTAGTTCAGATTGTACACAGACACCAGTGCCCCCCTTTCCGCACATGTCCAGCTGATATCATCACTAGCAACTCTTCTCATTCTTCCCCCGAGCCATCCGTGAGTGGGATGAACTCCCAGCACATATTGTAGAGGCAGACTCCCCCGACAGTTTCAAAAACAGAGTCACCTCCCACCTCAATGCTGACACTCTTGACAGTCTCGCTACTGCGAAACTTCAGGAGTAAGCTCAGACAAACACAAACACAAACTGTCCTGTATGAATGTGAGAATGCTTGGTCAGGTAGGTAGTGGGTAGGGGGGTGTGCTTGGTAGGAGGGCCGCTGCGGCGGGGGGGGTACCGGGGGCCATCATTAGGATGCCTACCCGTCACTTCTCGTCCCCTCTGATCCAGTAAGTGGGCAAGGAGTGTGTGAATGTGAGGAGCAAATGTTTCTTTTTGTTTGTTTGTTGTTGTTGTTTTTTAAGTCAGGCAGCCGGTTCGTGGAAACCCCCTATTCTGTGGCAAAATAATCAAAGTGTTGATTGTGGCCACACAACAGAAGAAGAGCAGTGGCACTGGACAGTCAAGAAACAATGACACTGAAAGCAACAGACAGAAGAGAAAAGCAAACAAGAAAAGAGACATGTGTTACGAATGCATCGCATTATTGTTTTATTAGTTTGATCAATTAATTTCAATGGTGTAATATGTCAGGTGCTAGTGGTGGTGATTTATTTGTGTGTGTGTGTGTGTGTGTGTGTGTGTTGTGTGTGTGTGTGTGTGTGTGTGTGTGTGTGTGTGTGTGTGTGTGTTTTGTGTGTGTTAGGGATGTGCATACATATGATATTATGTTAATTTATTGTATGTACGAGATAGTTATGTCACATATTATGTTGTTTGAATGTCGGTGTTTTACGTGTTCTTATTCCCTTTTGTGGAAGACCACGATGAGGTTTATCTTTTAGAGGTAATAAAGTTGACTCGACTGATTTGAATCGACTCGATTGAATCGACTTGGCGTGAGCTGACATTAATAATATCGATTCACAAAGAACGTCCCAATGGGTATTCCCGAAAGGACGTCACTTGGCCCCCATCCGCACACTCCACATTTGACTAACAATGGTTATTGTAAATCATTTTTGTTAGACGTTGTTTTGCAAACTCATTTGAAATCACTGGGCACTACTCATTTAACAACACACACAGAGTGTAAGACATACGTAGCCACTGATATCACACACACTCGTGCACGCGTGCGCGCACATACACACAAAACACACACATTTCACACACACACACACATGCACACTCACTCACACACACACACACACTCACTGACTCACTCACACACACACACACACACACACACACACACACACACACACACACACACACGCACACACACACACACACATCAGAATACACGCATTAGTACAAGTGTACAAATGACTATAAACTAATGATATATAGCCAAGTCATATATGAATATATGTACATACACACAGACACACACATATATTATATATATATATATAGAGAGAGAGAGAGAGAGAGAGAGAGAGAGAGAGAGAGAGAGAGAGAGAGAGAATGGCCATAAACTGTGCATGTATGGATAATTGCACGATGCCACGTGATTGGTTGTTAAATTTATATGTTAACCCTTTGACTCCCGCACCCATTCCATCAACAGCAAAAACTTAAACCTTTGATTTCCTCACCTTATCCACGAGCATTATGCAGGAAGCAAAGGGTTAAGTTTTTGCTTTGCTAGTATGGTTGACAATGCAGGATGCTAGTGGACAGGGTGCGGAAGTCAAAGGGTTAAAAGTAGAAATACATATCGATAGATGAACAACTATGACATCAGTGATGAATGTCAACAATAGACACATCAGGAAAAGTATGACAATTTTGTTTTTAGAAATGATTTGGAAACAGTCGAGCTGTGTGTGTGTGTGTGTGTGTGTGTGTGTGTGTGTGTGTGTGTGTGTGTGTGTGTGTGTGTGTCTGTGTGTGTCTGTGTGTGTCTGTGTGTGTGTGTGTGTGTGTGTGTGTGTGTCTGTGTGTGTGTGTGTGTGTGTGTGTGTGTGTGGTGTGTGTGTGTGTGTGTGTGTGGTGTGTGTTTCACTGTTTCTAGCTGTCTGTCTCCCTGTCTGTCTTCTACTCTGTCTGTCTATCTGTGTGTCATTGTCTCTAGATGTTAGTCTGTCTTTTTGAGTATTTTCCTTTCGTTTTTTGTTGTTGTTGTTGTTGTTTTTTGTAGTGATGTTTCAAATTTGAATCAAAGACACTGCCAACGTTCATGAAAGAGGAAGCACACACACACACACACACACACACACACACACACACACACACACACACACACACACACACACACACACACACACACACACACACACACACACACATACACATACACACACTCTCTCTGTCCGTGTGCGTTTCTTAGTAAGTTCCTCTGTCCTTTGTATGTATGTCAGTATTTTTCCTCCTTCCTTTCTTGCGGACGATTTTTTTTTAATTCAACGTGACGCCAATCCTATTTTCGTTTCGTGCGATTACGTTTGCACACAAGCACACATAACCTGCTCGTACAATACAAATTTTAAAAAAATGCAGTACAATGATCATTTCTTTTATTCATCTCAATTCAAACATTTCAGCGAACATCCACTAAATTTGTACCATGCACACACACACATCACTTCTCACAGCTACTGAAATCGGAAACACAAACGTATCATACTTAAAACAATTCAATGTTCAACATGCAATGATTTAGCACCGTGAAATCTACACATTGTTCAATAAAGGCTTTCCATTCATGTAAGCTTCTCGTCGTCATAACATCATTGGACACGTTTACAAATAGATAGTTGTATATAAAGTAGCATACACGAGTTTTTTGTTTGTTTGTTTGTTTGTTGTTGTTTTTTCACAAACGTTCAGTATGCGATTTTGTTCTCCCTACTTCTCTGTAGGTATGACCACTCCCACTCCATACATCACTGTTTTCACTTTTCAGCTCATGCGCACAGAAAAATACCTCCCCCACCCACCCCAACACACAAACACACAACACGCGCACACACGCACGCACGCACGCACGCACGCACGCACGCACGCACGCACACACACACACACACACACACACACGAAATCCTCAGAAACATCACCTTTCAACGCAAGTTTGGGAGAATTTGTTGTTTTTATACATCCGTTTACCCCATTCACTAATTTCATTGACTGTGTATTGCTGCCGTTCAGAATCGTTACAGTTTTGCAGGTGAGAATAATGGTGATACACTGACACAATTTATTCACTGAAAAGAAAAACAACACTTTCATATAAATAAACAAAAATACACAGCAGTCAGGGGAAAAAACAAACAGCTGGCATTGCTTTGTGGCGATGCGCTCACACCAGGAAGAGCAGCGAGAGTTTTACACGGGAAATCCATAGTAATCACCACTAGCAACAACAACAGCTACAACAATTACAAAAGAGGAAAAGAGGAAAGTCAACAAGATAGTCAAGCCATTCTATAATCTCCCTTTTTTTTTTATAGAACACACAATAAGACTAAAGCAAATACTCGTTTTTTGATGTTTTTCTCGCTGCAAATCTCCCCTTATTCGAGAAAGTAAAACAGCACAGCCATTTAAAAAAATCATTTTTTATGTTTTTTAGACGTCGATACAGTCTTTCGTGTCGACGCTTGTGTAATAAAAGGAAATAATAAAATTGTCCCCCAGACACACAGACAACACCATAACAACACACACAACACACACAACACCACCACACACACACACACAACACACAACACACACACACACCACCAACACCACACACCACACACACATACACCACACACCACACACACACACCTAACACACAAACACACATACACACACACAACACACACAACACACAAACACACTCACACCAACACACATCACACACACACAACACACACAACACACATACACACACAACACACACACACACACATCACACAACACACAACACAACACACACACACAACACACATACACACACACAACACACATACACACACACAACACACACACACACACACAACACACTCACCACAC
>CM060312.1:29189834-29194834 GCA_030674185.1 Monoplex corrugatus | reverse complement strand
CCATCAATCCGCTCAAAATCATTACAGGCTATTTCAGGCCCCTAAATGTCCCTTACACCCGAGTTTCAGTATGGCTGTGAGCTCATCAGGAAGAAGACTGGGATCATACTGTCGAGTCCCCTCATTGAGGAGGCAGCTCAATCTCCTGGCCCACACCGTAGGTGTCTGCTGCAATTCTCCGGCCTGGTTGACACTGGGAGATATATTTTGACAGTAAGCGTAGAGTACGGTACAGCCCTGTCCACTCACTCTCAGTCCTTGATGGAACTTCATACAGCTTCGTGGTTATCATTTCTATCATCATCATCATCATGGAATTGCAAATTAATTAATTAATGAACTAATTAATTAAATGAATAAATAAAATCAAATACTGTTCCAGGTTCTTTGGTTATAAATTGTGGTTAAGGAAATGGGACATTCCTATCGTCATCATCATCTTAGCATTGCAAAAATATTAATGATAATAATGTTCCAAATTCTTTGGTTATGAATTATGGGTAAAACTGAGACGTTCTTATCGTCATGGCCACTTTAGCATTGCAAAAAATGTAATATTGCAAATTCTTTGGCTATTAATTGTGGGCAAGGAAATGGGGCATTCCTGTTGTCATTATCATCATTATCATTGCATCACAAAAGAAAAAAAAAAAAAAAAAAACAATGTTCTAAATTCTTTGGCTATCACTTATGGGAGTTATTGGGAGTTATTTCAAGAGGGATTCACCACGCTCGGACAGCTCCATATGCGCTTCACCCAAACCCGCCAGAAATTATCCGACAGATTTCCTGAGCCTGCACAAAACCCTTTGTGCTGGCAAGGTCTTGAAACGGAGGAAAGGGGAGAAAAGGGACCTATCAAACACTAAGATGACACCACCAGAATGATGGAAACATTAAGATGGGCAATGAACAGGCCAGTTTTTTAATGTTGCAGGCTGGGATTGAACTCGAGATATCAGATTTTTGAGTCCATGGTTCTACCCAGTTGTGGGTAAGAGAAATGAGACAGGACCAAAAAAATGAAACAAAGTAAAAAATTAAAAATAAAAAAAAAAAAAAAACAATGTCTCTTTCATGTTAAACCCCTCACACGTAGAACTCCTCCTCAGGGGCACGCTGTATAAACATTTGGGCATCGTCTGGACTGTCCCACGTTGGTTAGAACTGCGGGGCGTTGTCTTCCCGTGGTCACAACGCCGTTTGTAGATGGGCGTCTCCAGCTGGAAGTCTCCCGGGGCAAACCTGTTTCTTTTCTCCTGCCTCTTCCTCCTCCTCCTGCGACACGCGTTGATCGTGGCCAGAAGACCGACACACAACAGCACCGCGGACCCTCCGACGGTGACTACCAGGACCCAGGGCTGTGTTGTCGAGGACTCCACCGTGCTGGTAGAGATGGACTGTTTCATAGGTTCAGCCCTACTACTCTCCGTCTGGTTGTGCGTGTCTGGTCAGATTAAAAGGACAACGATAGAATCATGGGTTTTTTGACATGCGCTTAGACTCACTTTAGCCCAAGGGCGCTCACAATTTCAATAGATAGATAGATGATGGATGGATGGATGGATGGATGGATGGATGAATGGATGGATGGATGGATAGATAGATAGATAGGTTGGAAGGTAGGTAGGTAGGTAGATAGTAGGTAGGTAGGTGGGCAGGTAGGTAGGTAGGTAGATAGGTGGGCAGGTAGGTAGGTAGGTAGGTAGGTAGGTAGGTAGGTAGGCAGGTAGGTAGGTAGGTAGAGAGATAGACAGACAGACAGACAAACAGACAGACATAGATAGATAATCGATGTGATATGTACATGAATATACAAGCATAAATATTTACGCATACTTACATATGTACATATACACATAGGTTTATCCTCAACACAAGAACACACTCACATGCGCCGTCCCACATACAGACACACAAACTTACACATATATACACACGCACTCACACACACACACACACACACACACACACACACACACACACACACACACACACACACACACACACACACACAAAACACACACACTCACACAAATACACACACACTCACTCACTCTCTCTCTCTCTCTCTCTCTCTCACACACACAACCACACACACACACACACACACACACACACACACACACACACACACACACACACACACACACACACATTCGTCTAAAATCACATTTGTGAATAGACGTTAAAAGAAATATTAAAAGAAATAACGAACGTACACACATACACACACTTACACACACTTACACACCACACACACACACACACACACACACACACACACACACACACACACACACACACACACACACACACACACACACACACACACACACACACACACACACTGCTCCATACCGGCTAAAATCTACAATGACAGACAATTAAAACAAACCAACGTACCTTGATGCTGTTGAGATGATCCTCCAGTCATTGGTTTGCTGGGTGTCTCTCGTGGGGTCTGGTCATCGTCATCCACCGGTGGTCGTGGTGTTGTCGTCTGCCCATCACACTCAGGCCGCTCAGGCAAGGAGACCTCAGTTCCTGGCACTTTCTCGCCGGTCTTGGTGTCCACGCAGTAGCACACACTACCCCAACACTGGGTGCTCTCAAAGTCACCCTGCTGCGTGCACTGGGGGCGGTAGGAGCCCAGGAGCTGTCCTGGAGATCTACGCGATTGCTGCACCAACTGGAACACGCAGGGAGGAAGGTTCGAACCTCCATCACAGTCGGGAACGTCAGGCAACTTCCAAGCGGTGCCAGGGATTTCCCGCCCGTTGAGGTCCGCGCACCAACAGGTGCCGATGTCGGTTCCGTCCTGATGCCCGCGGCACTGCAGACTGCTGTAGTCACCCTCAGAGTTACACTGCGGCACGTAGAAGTCGCCGAAAGTAATCTCAGTGATTTGACGCATCTCTTGACAAGGAGGTAACGGCCGTTTGGTAGTGGTAGTGGTGGTGGGTTTGCCCGTGTCCAATGCCTTATCTGAGAACTCGGGCTCACCGGCGCCGCTGCCAAAATCTGAGTCGAAAACGTCCTCATCATCAGTGTCATCTGTCCCACTGGTAGTGGTGATTGGTTTCGTCGTGTACAAAGCTGTATCTGAGAACCCAAGCTCACCGTCACCACTGCCAGAGTCTGAGTCGAAAACGTCTTCATCATCAGTGTAGTCCGCGCCACTGCCTGACCCGCTAATTTCTTCGTAGTCGTCGTCCCACCACTGGTCATCGTAACTGTCTGTGTCTGTCTGTGTTGTAGATGTGTGGCTGTTGATTGCAATGTCGCTGTTCGCATCCATTTCACTGTTCGTATCTATGTCACTGTTTGTATCTGCTGTGTCCGCATCTATGTCAATGAAGTCATCAGATGGACTCCACCCATGCTGTCTGCCACTTTGCTGCGCGTTCGTTAGCACAATGAGAGCCACAAGGGCACAAATAATTCGCCAGGCCATGACACTAAATCAGTTTCTGTAAAAGACTTCTTAAATGTCACTGTAGTCTAATGAAGTGCACGGTAGATAAACGTAAATCACCTTTTTACAGTCCGTTTAGAGTGAAAAGGAATTTTTGTTCCTTCTGCCCAGGACTTCTTTCAATCAGTTGATTTCACTGTAATAGATACAACACAGGCTAGATATATATGCTCGACTCTTTCTAAAACTTCTTTCAATCAGTTGATTTTACTGTAGTCTGTAACACAGCAGACTAGATAAATGCTCAACACTTTTCCAACCTGCTCATTTAGAGTGGTATCAAATAATGCCTCTTTCTGTCGAAAACTGACTTTTTTTTTTCAATCAGTTAGCCTTATTTTTTTTACTATACGCTTTAACGCAGATATAGACAGACTTAAACACTAACACCTTTAACTGTTCTTGTAAGGTGACAGCAAGAAAAGTTTAGCTCTTTCTGTCGAACACTTGCTGTGTCCTGGGTAGACACTGGCGACTGTTGGCAAAACCTGAAGTTTTCAGTCTTTTTCAGCCTGCACAGCGGGAGGCCTATCCCTCGAAAATAAATTGTACGAAGGTTATTCCTGTACTATTTTAAAGATGACAAAAAAAAAGAACAGCTTAACACAACAAAGCTTTCTTTTTACTCACAAAAAACTAAGTAACACTTCCTTGACACTCCTGAAACAAGCAATTTCAACCAAAATGAGCACGTTGGAATATACCTTCAGGTTTTTATCAGTTTTCTCATTTACGCAAAAAATAACGTTGACCAACCACTTCACTTTACGTCATGGGAAACAGATAATCGAAAGAAAATTTGTGCTAAAAAACAGAATTTGACGCGAGTGTGGAAAACCCCTAACGAGCGTTATTTTTAACATTCACTTCCTCATTGCGTAGAGCTTTATCTGTCTCGGGAATTCCCATTGTGACGGTTGAGTAGGAAGTGATTCTACCCATGACTGTGTTAATATTTATATCTGTGATGTGATTTCTGCAATGCAATGCGGGCCAGGATTGGTTCATTCACTGACGCATAAACAGTTCCTCGCCAAAAGTACTTTTTTCTTAGTTGTAAAAGATTACAATTACAAAGAACACGAAAACCAGTTACAGTTATAGGCGGTATCGGCTTCACCGGCTTTAGTCATGAACTGGGTTTTGTACTTTGTACGATAAGAAAACACAGCGCATTCATACACTCCCTATGACAGGCGTAGTAGACAGAAGGGTTATTGTTCTTTTGTTGAAAGCCCAGCCGACTGCGCAGAACCATATCAGGGCTATAACCATCTCAAAACGTATAATTACCTTACTTGGGGGGAAAACTGGGAAAGAGAATCAAGCCCACCTATCAAAAGTATTGGCACAACATAATCTAAGAATATGCACCTGGTGTTGACCATTCCATTCAGTTATCACTGGGTAGTTAACAAACCTGAATACAAATTTAAATATACTAAGGACACTAAAACATGTATAAAAACGGGCTTAAATTCCCTGAAATTGCTTCTGCGCATCACATTTCCTTAGAGCCAAA
>CM060312.1:29172334-29184834 GCA_030674185.1 Monoplex corrugatus | reverse complement strand
TAAATGTTCTGTTCCTTCTCTGTGTGTGCAGTGCACCTCCCCCCCCCCCCCCAACCACCACCACCGAGCTCTGGAATTCCCTGCCACATAACATCAGACGTTCTATTTCTCTTTCATCTTTCAAATCCCATCTGAAAACATCTCTTGATTCAATATTTCCATGTCCACGATCTAACGTTTTGTAGCCTGTTTCTGTGTCCAATGGGTCTGTGGGTGTGTGAGTGAGAGAATATGTCTTTGTGAGCGCCTACATGTACATCTATAAACGAGATGCTTCATATATACAAGTCACTACTACTCATTATTTACCATTTGACTCCCTCACGCTATCCACCAACTGCAAAAACTTAACCCTTTGACTTCCTCCCCAACCCACCAGGTGCCTGCAGGAAGCTGGAAGCTGGTGGATAGGATGAGAGAGTCAAAGAGATAGGTTTCTGCTTTGCTAGCATGGTTGACAATGCAGGATGCCGGTGGACAGGGTGCGGGAGTCAAAGGGTTAAGTTTTTGCTTTGCTGGCATGGTTGACAATGCAGGATGCTGGTGGACAGGGTGCGGTAGTCAAAGGGTTAAGTTTTTGCTTTTGCTTTGCTAACATGGTTGACAATGCAGGATGCTGGTGGACAGGGTGCGGTAGTCAAAGGGTTAAGTTTTTGCTTTTGCTTTGCTAACATGGTTGACAATGCAGGATGCTGGTGGACAGGGTGCGGTAGTCAAAGATTTAAACTTCAAACTCGACACACTTGTACGCTAGTTTGGCCAGTCAGTCAGACGTGAGCCCATCACGTGGCAGTTGATACAGGACTGACACGCACGTTAAGTTTGAATGGTTAAAGGTTGAACTTTCGATCGGCGATCGATTGAATAAGATATATGTTTTCTTCTCTGTCTGTCTGTCTGTTGTCTGTCTGTCTGTCTGTCTGTCTGTCTGTGTCTGTATATCAGTCTCTGTCTGTCTTGTCTGTCTCTCTCTCTCTCTCTCTCTCTCTCCCTCTCTCTCTCCCCTCCCTCACTTTCTCTCTCTCTCTCTCTCTCTCTCTCTCTCCGGTGTCTCCCTCTCTTTCCCTCACTCTCACTCTCTCTCACTCTCTCTCTCCCTCCTTCTCTCTTTCCCTCTATCTGTCTCTCTCTCTCTCGCTCTTTCTCCCTCTCTCTCTCACTCTCGCTCTGTCTCCCTCTCTCTCCCTCACTCTCACTCTCTCTCACTTTCTCTCTCTCTCCTTCTCTCTTTCCCTCTATCTGTCTCTCTCGATCTTTCTCCTTCTCTCTCTCACTCTCTCTCGCTCTCTGACTTCTCTCTCTTTCTCTCGCTCTTACTCTCCCTCCCCTCTCTCTCTCACTCTTTCTCTCTCTATCTGTCTCCCTCTCTATCTATCTATCTCCCTCCCTTCCCCTCTCTCTGTCCCTCTCTCTCTCTCACTCTCTCTTTCTGTCTCTCTCTCCCTATCTCTCTCTCTGTCCCTCTCTCTCTGTCTCTCTCTCCTCCCCTGCTCTCTCCCCCTCTCTCTCTCCCTCCCTCTCTCCCTAGCTCTTTCTCTCTCTCTCCCTCTCTCTCTCACTCTCTCTCTCTCGCTCTCTCATTCCCTTCTTCTCTCTCTCTCTAACTCCCTCTTCTCTCTCTCACTCTTACTCTCCCTCCCTCTCTCTCTTTCTCTCTTCTCTCTATCTCCCTCCCTCTCTGTCTATATATCTCCCTCTATATATATATATCTCCCTCTCTCTCTATCTATCTATCTCCCTCTCCCTCCCCTCTCTCTCTCTTTCTCTCTCTTTCTTTTTCTTTCCCCTCGCCATTCGTTCTGACAAAAAAGTGATGTGGTTTGTTTCAGTTCTTTGTCCTCCTCCTGTTATTACTGATGGGACTGTTGATTGGTGGTATTTTGGCCTACGCCTTCCGTGACCAAGTAAGTACTTGTGTATTGTATTGTATTGTATTGTGTTGTATTGTATTGTATTGTGTTGTATTGTATTGTATTGTATTGTGTTGTAGTGTAGTGTAGTGTAGTGTATCGTATCGTATCATATCGTATCGTATCGTATCGTATCGTATCGTATTGTATCCTATCGTACTGTGCTGTGTGCTGTGCTGTGCTGTGCTGTGCTGTACTGTACTGTACTGTGTTGTATTGTATTGTATTGTATCGTATCGTATCGTATCGTATCGTATCGTAACTATACTGTACTGTGTTGCGTTGTATTGTATTGTATGGTATTGTATTGTATTGTGTCGAGACGTGTCGTATTGTATTGTATTGTATCGTATCGTATCGTATCGTATAGTATTGTATTGTATTGTATTGCATTGTATTGTATTGTATTGTATTGTATTGTATTGTATTGTATTGTACTGTTATACTTTACATTGCATTAGACAGTTGAATACATGGCACACGGAATATTCTGCTGGGAGTAGGCCCCCTGAAGGTATGGCGCCCCCAAAGCTTTCATTATTGATCCTTCTGTTGATTGATTCTGTGTGTGTGCAAAGTTATTTGTCTGTTCAAGCGAATGTTCCTCAGACAAGTTTGGTCCTGACAACATCCCTCATGTAATGGCTGCTCTTGCAAAAAGTACACCGATTGAATGAATACAGCGCTCGGCTCCTTGGTTCAGCGTCTCGTCTGGATGAATTTGTATGGAGTGGTATTGGTGGTGATGGACGTAACAAAACAGCCGTTGCTGTCATTGTTGTCTTTATTGTCGTTGTTGTTGTTGTTGTCGTCGTCGTCTTTGTTGTTGTTGTTGTTGTTGTCGTCGTCGTCGTCGTCGTTGTTGTTGTTTTTGTTGTTGTTGTTGTTGTTGTTGTTGTTGTTGTTGTTGTTGTTGTTGTTGTTGTTGTTTTGTGTTGTTGTGTTGTTCGTTTGTTGTTGTTGTCTTTTGTTTGTTGTTATCGTCGTTGTAGTTGTTGTCGTCGTTGTTGTTGTTGTTGTTGTTGTTGATGTTGTTGTTGTTGTTGTTGTTGTTGTTGTTGTTGTTGTTGATGTTGTTGTTGTTGTTGATGTTGATATTGTTGTTGTTGTTATTGTTATTGTTGCTGCTGCTGTTGCTGCTGTTTTTATTCTGTATTTGCTGGTTTTTCGATCATTTCCTTGTTTGTTCATGTGTAATGGTTCTTTTGATAAAACCGTGGTTGCTTCTCTCTCCATTCCACAATATCGTGTTAGTCCATCGTTTATTTGTTTGTTTGTATGTTTGTTTGTTTATTTGTTTGTTTGTTTGTTTGTTTGTTTGTTCTTTTTGTGTGTATTGTGTCCCATGTTTGCTTACTTCCGTTAACGTTTGGTTGACGTTTTGCATGCTTTCAGAACTCTTAAACCGATTTAAATACAAAAAATGGCAAGAAATCGTGATTTCACGCTTGAGGAACTTATGCGACTGCTCTACCTTGATGACAACTATCCTGACGATGGTAAAAATGAAATTTCTTAGGAAGAAAGAGATTCAGGAGAGGTCGAAACAGATGTGGTAGTGCCTTCAACATGTGTTTGTGATGGCTATGACAACTGTATTGATTATGAAAAAAATCACAAGAACAGCGAAATAACCAACTTATACTACAAAAGACTTCAATACACAGATTTTATTTTGACAGGTTCAAATACCCCAATCATTTTACCATAATCGTGTAAAATTTGTTGTAATTCTATCAATAATGAGAGATGCTGTTCAGCGAAAACAACAAGTACCTTTGCGCCCAAATATTCTGAAGGCAACCTCAGGCCAGCACAGCAACAGCTCTGCGACAAGCCCAATCACAATAGAGTTAACCAGTAGGCCACTGCATCATGGAGACAGCGAATAGATACATTCCTGTATCTTCATGACATAAAGAATGACGACCGATGACAGCTTTTCTCTCTGCTTCTGTTCGTTTTTGTGGTCCAGATGGCCGGTAATTTATGCCTGTCTTGCTTTTTTGATTAAATAAGATCCCCCCCCCCCCCCTTGTTTTCGTTTTTTTTTTAGTTTGTTGTGTTTTGTATTTTGGTTTTTGTTAATATTACTGGTCGTTTTCATGCTGATTATGAATAATGTCCATACATTCTGTCAGTGACAGAAAAATGGATTATAATCTTCTCATTATTCTTCTCCCATTTGCTGATCACGAAAATGTTTCATGTATTATGTTATTGTGACTGATAATGGATTACGTTCCTCTCACTATGCTTCTGTCATTTGCACACACAAAAATCTCTATATTCTGTTACTGACAGAAAATCGATTCAATACTTTTCAGAATTCTGCTTATATTTGTTTTTGCTTTCTTTTTTAAAAAAAGGGAAACTGTTTCATATTGGACGCAGAGGTGTGTTTGTTCTTCTTTTCTAGTACCATGTGATGCGTTCTTAAATCAGGGCTGAGAAGACCAAGCTGATGGCCTGTCACAACTTCACCGTCACTACTGATATAGCTGTCCATAGACTGAAGCTAGGAACTGTTCAACAATTCGCTTACTTGGGATCCATCATTAGCAATAAGGAATCCAAATCAGAAATCGTCTCGAGGGCAACAAAGACAACATCAACCACTGTCCTGGCAGCAATCTGGATGGAAAGATAAGAACATCTCCATGGAACACAAGATCAGGCTTTTTACTTGTGCTGGTGTATTCTGTTTTCCTGTATACATGATGCGAGACGTGGAACCTCACAGCAGATTTGGGAAGATGAATCTGAGCTATGGAAATGAGATGTTATCCTAAGATACTAAACACCAGATATACTGATCATGTCATCAAAGAACAACTGCGCCTAACCATCAAGCAGTACACTGGGCCACATGAAGATCTGCAGACTTCAGTTTACAGACGAAGACTACGTCTGTACGGTCATGTAACAAGATCTGTGCTGAATCAGTCCTTCGGGGGATTGTTAAAGGAGGAAGACGGAAGGGAAGACAGAAACAATGACGGATTGACAACATTGTGGAATGAACAGAGAAACCATTTGCAGAGACCCAGGCTTTAGCACACAACCGACAGAGCTGTAGGACTCTGGTGAACAGTTCATTGCGGTGTTCCAATGACTATTGGCGGAAAAGAAAGAAAGAAAGAAAGAAGGAAGGAAGACAGAAAGAAAGAAAGAAAGGAAGAACAGACAGAAAGAAAGAGAAAGAAAGAAAGAACAAGAAGAGCATTCTTGTGGTAAGAAAAACATCTGTGCATGTTGCCCATTACATTCAGATGGTTCACACTCCATGCTGATAACGCCGGGATCGTTAGATCGACCCTCGACCCTTGAGTGTGCCCAGTTTTACGCTGGTGGCTGGATCTTTTCTTTTTTTGTTGTTGTTGTTGTTGTTGTTGTTGTTTTTTTTTTTTTTCTTTCTTTCTTTGTTTGTTTCTTTTCTGTTTTTTTTCTTCTTTTTGTTGCTGTTGGGGTGTTTTTTTCTCTTTTTTTTTCTTTTTTTTTTTCTCTCAAATAAATCCGTGGAGCAAAGATCTCACGTCTGGAGTTCAGTTCTACCCCACAATACGACAGCTGGCTTCTTCGGTGCCCGTCTTGTTCATGCTTCAATCATTCGGGTGGTGAAAGAGTTTCATGATTACCGTTCCCTCCCTAGTTCATTTCCAACTTGCAACATGAATGCTGATCTGTTCGCTGTCCATCGCTGTAATGCTTCAACTACTGTGATGGTGTCAGTAACCAGAAAAAAAAAAACACCAAAAAAATCAGAAGGTGTATTTAACCCTTTGACTCCCGCATACTATCCTCCAACTGCAAAAACTTAACCCTTTAATTCCCTCGCCGTATCCACCAGCTTCCTGCAGGAAGCTGGTGGATACGGTGAGGGAGTCAGGGGGTTAAGTTTTTGCTTTGCTAGCATAGTTGACAATGCAGGATGCCGGTGGACAGGGTGCAGGAGTCAAAGGGTTAATACAACCAGACAAAACAGGCGCAAATTTTCGGCAACTCGCCTTTGTCAAGCGTAGACATAAGATCACAAACGAACAAACACCAACTATAAAAATTAGGAGAAAAAAACTGAAACTTCCCTGCTGCTTCGTCCAGTGTTTCTTGTTTTATGGCTCCCGTTCCCTGTGTGGGTCCAGGTCCAGCTTCAAACATAAAGCTGACTTCTTCGCTTTCCATCTAGATGCTCCTAATATTCTGGTGGTGTCAGGTTTGTGTTTTCATAGGTCCCAGTGCCCCGTGCCCCTTCTTCTTGCTAGCCGACACATGAAGATCATTGATAAAGAAGTTTAGGAAAAGACCGGCAACATTTTTTAGGACATTTTGTGAGGAAAGGGGAATTAGAGCACTTGGTCTCAACAGGAAAGCTGGAGGGAAGGAGAACACCAGGTAGACCCAGGGACAAAATACTGGACGGACTTGCAGGGTGGCTGAGAACAGAGAGGGTGGAAGATGTGCGTGCGGCGACAAGGGATAGATGCATATGGAGGGCCATGATCGCCAACGCCATGCGGCAGGGCACATGATGATGATGATGATGATGATGATGATGATGATGATGATGATGATGATGATGATGATGATGATGATGATGATGAGTCCCGGTCCTGTAGAGGCAGTGAAGGGTGATAGGCATGTGTTGCTGTGGTTACAGATCGGGGACCAAGTGCTGAAACAGCTCTACACGTCTTTGAACACGACGTACGGTGTGACGGGACATAAGCCTGTCACAGAAGCCTGGGACTTCCTGCAGAAAGTGGTAAGTTGGTGTGCTCTGATACATAATGTCTGTTTGTGTGGGTTTTACTTTTTGTTTTGTTGTTGTTGTTGTTGTTGTTGTAGTTGTAGTTGTTGTTGTTGTAGTGTTGTTGTTGTTGTGTTGTTTTTGTGGTGTGTTGTTGTTGTTGTTGTTATTGTTGTTGTAATGTTGTTGGTGTTGTATAGTTGCAGTTGCTCTTTCACGAAGTCCACAAACTCCGAACACCAAACACACAGTAGGGCACACCAAGATATATTATGATGGCAATCGTACATTACGGCCCTGTCACGCAGTCTCGATAGCATCATGACCATCATCCCCATTGATGATGATGGGCTCCCCCATCGATAGGACGGATGATTTGGCATACTTCGACCATGAAGTGAGGACCACAAAAGTGCGTTAGGCTATGATTGTGATTTGTTTGATAGTAAACGTGTGGCGCCAGTTTGATTTAAAGAACATCAGTACAGAGCTGGGAAATGCTTGATGAGAATTATTCGCCCCTCCCTCTTTTTCCTCAGACTAAGTACGAGTAAAAAATTGTCCAAGAAGTCTGAGATTGTTAGGTTGTGAGCTGATAGAAACCTCAGTTTCGCCTGCCAATATCTAAATTCGAGGTTCCAGGGTTGATTTTCCGTTGAGGCCTCGACTTTTCTCCTCTGTTTGACCAGAAAATCGAGCTCAACGTCTAGTCCTCCGGAACGAGATGAAAAACGAGTCGGATCCTTGTGCCTTCTGGCCTGTGCATGCTAACGATCCCACGGCAGCTGAAAATCGTGAAGAGCAGGGCGTTCGTCCGGCTGCCTTGGTGTAAAACACTGGAGAGATAGGTTGATTTCCCAGGTCCCTCCTCTTGAAGGCCAATTAGCATTCTTGCTTTTCTAAAGTCTTGGTAAGAAAAATTGGGTGGCGGTGCACTATGGCGACGCGCCGTCAAAGTGGAGAGCAGCCCGAGTTTCACATGGTAAATCCACTGTGACAAAAGAAATGAATATGAATATTGATATGCAGATCAATGTGAATATGATGCTATGGAGTTCCATCTAGGATTGAGACTGCGTGTCAAGGCTGTACTCTACGCTTATTGTTACGATATACCCTGACATTAACCAGGCAGGAAAGACACAGACACATACAGTTTTGGTCGGGAAATTTGAAGTGGATGAGCCTGGACTGTATAGTCCCAGTCTTCCAATAGCACGCTCACATGATAGATCTTTTAGCCATGGACTAAGAGCGGGGTAAACCTTACAAACAAACAAAAACTTAGAGAACTGAAGTCAGATATACCAGGCCTTCAGGCGCTTTCTGGCAAACTACGGCACTATGCAATGTAATGCAAATGTCTAACACGGTCACCTAGACCAGACAATAATGATGTTCGCCCACTCGGGTATCTTCAGCTTGGAGCAGCAACAGGTCCTGCGCGCCAACAAGGCAGCCAGCTGGAACTTGGGGAAAAAAATCTCGCTAGATATGGATGGCCTGACAGTGAAAACATCGAACCAAAGAAGAAGATAGCAATGCCCAACTCTTCTAGGAGCCGAACAGGGCTAGAAAATCTCACAATAATTTGTTTTCGTTTTGTTTTGTGTTGTTTTTGTTTGTTTGTGTGTGTGTGTGTGTGTGTGTGTGTGTGTGTGTGCGTGTGTGAGTGTGTGTGTGTGTGTGTGTGTGTGTGTCGTTTCGTTCCTTGATTTAACGTTTTTTCACTATAAGTGATATTAGACGGATAAAAATGGCATGGAGGATGATTTTTTTTTTGGGGGGGGGGGGGAGGGAGGGAGGAGGGGAAAAAAGGGAACAGAGTAAGAGACGGAAAAAAAATTAAAAGGAATCGGCAAGGTCTTTAGAAAAATAATATGGATGATCAGAGAAATGAAACTAGAACAACGCTAACATCAAATGTAAAAGAAAAATCGTCATAAAAAGTAAAACAAAACAAAATAAGATAATGATAATTAAAATAATAACCTTAAAGTAACGCATTAACAGGACTGTGAACCAATGATTCTGAAATTTTAACTAACAGAACTTGATCTGATATCACTTCTTTAAAATGCTTTTCAAGATAGTTTCCTTGTGTAAACATCTTTGGTAAAAAATAACGAAGCTTTCTGCAGTAAAACAAACAGTGATACAATGTGAATTGTTCACCGCAAATACATAAAACGTTGTTACAATATTTCGTTTTCAAAGCGTTCAGTTGAATACGAAAATATGTGGTAACAATCAATCTGAAATGATATATCGAAGAATACTGCATTTTTTTACAGATATTTTGAACTGAAAGTTTGATTCTTTTTTGAGACACAAATTTTTCATTTAAATGTTCATGAAATCGAATCCATGATGCTAATTCTAGCGAGTTGTAAGCTTCTTTTACCGAAGTGTTAACATGTAATTCTATGGAATTTTCAAAACGGAGTGCACCGGATTTAGCTGCTCTGTCAACTACGTTGTTGCCGTGAAGACCAACGTGAGAAGGCACCCAGCATAAACTGATTTCCGAGCCATTTATCTTTAAACAGTGTATTAGATGATTTGCCTCAATTATTAAATCAGGTCTTGTGTCTGTATCAAAAGACTGTAAGGCATATAATACAGATTTTGAATCAACAAACAGAACTACTTTGAAAGGCACAGGCCGAAGGCTTATTAAATAATGCAACGCTTGAACAACAGCGACCAATTCTGCTGTATATATAGATACATTTGCCCCAATGAAAAAAGACTTTTTAATGTTAAATTTTGGAACATAAAACGCTGCTCCAGCGCTCTGATTTGCTAAGACTGACCCATCAGTAAAAATGTGGAGGTGGGTACGGTACTCTTCATCGATGTGTTCACAAGCTGTGGATAGCGTAATGTTGACATTATCATCTTTTTTAACGTCTGCATAATCGAGATCAAACGTGGCCTTTAGCATTTCCCATGTAGGGATAGGCGTTAACGTTGGTTTTTCGGCTATTTCATCCATAGTTATGCTGGATCGTTTGATCAGGTCAGATATGTAAGTTGCGGTTGTAATTTGTGATGAAATGTCTTTTGCTCGTTTTGGAAAGTCAATATCAGACCTGATTTTAATTTCTTTGCTCACAAAATTATTCGCTTGTGAAGTAGTTCTAATTGCAAACTTTGCTGTAGCTAGCTCACGATGGTTGTTTAGAGGTAGAATTCCAGCAACTTTGTACGTTTCCAGAGTAGAAGCATGAGTTGGTACACCTAGTGCAATTTTAAGACTTTTGCAGTCCAAGTTCTGAATCTTTTTTAGTAAATATTTAGGTGCATTGAAAAAAAACTTCTTGAATCAGTATATTTGTATCCATTCCCCAGGGTAATTTGCTTATTATCTTTAGAAAATTAAAGGTTTTTCGTGCTTTTGTTAAAATATAATCAAAATGAACATTCCAGCTTAATTTCGAAGTGATGTAAACTCCCAGAAATTTTACGACCTGTTTGTAATTTAACACTTCACCAAGCAATTTGAAAGTAGGCAAGTTATTTGAGTTACCACCAGGATCAAACAGCATCATGTTAGTTTTTTCTGTCGACAACGACAGACCATTTTCTAACATATAGTTTCCAAGATTATCAAGATCAATTTGATACAATTTCCTAATGTAATTCCGTGTTCTCTGTGGAGTTGTCTTTTTTAAAGTGATATTCATCCAAGTGCATATATCATCAGCACACTGTACTAAAACAACACGATTTGAAAAAGCTTTAGGAAGATCCTGTATAAGGATATTAAATAAAATAGGTGCTATCACTGAACCTTGTGGAATCCCCATGTCGAGGCGCCGTGAAGTAGAATAACTAGCTCCCACTCTAGCCTGTATTGTTCTATTAGCTAAAAAAGATTTAATGTAATTGTACATATTGCCAGATAAACCAACAGATTTTAACTTGAACAATAAACGTTTATGCCAAACTTGATCGTAAGCTTTTTTTACATCAAAGAAAGTAGCTAAAACACTTTTTCTGCGGGCAAACTGTTGTTTGATCTGAGTCGTAAGTTTAACCAGGTGTTCAACTGCGGATCTCCCTTTTCTAAAACCCGCCTGGTTTACCGGAATAACGTTATTTTTATCACAGTAGTGTAAAAGTCTGTTTAAGATCAATCTTTCCATTAGTTTGTTCGTGTGGGACGTCAAAGCAATGGGTCTGTAACTGTTTTTATCAGTTTTCGATTTTCCTGCTTTTAATATTGGTATAACTATAGACTTTTGCCAGATTTGTGGTACAGTTCCGCTAACCCAGCATTTCTGTAGGAAAATAAGATAGTTTTCAGGGAGATGTTTAATCATTTCAGTCGAAACTGCATCAACACCTACCGAACTCGTTTTGTTGTGTAGAAACAGTATTGTGTTTTTTAGCTCTTCTAAGGTGATTGGAGAATTAAACCAGAGATCATTCTGAGGTATTGGATCAGTGTAGATTGAGTTGTTATCTTCCATTTCTCTGTGATGTTTGCAGTCTGGAGATAAACCTTCAACTTTACTGTTTTTAGCAAATAAGTCCACAAAGGTTTCTGCTTTGTCCATGTCTGAAGGAAATGTGTTACATGTTTCAATCATTATCGGACACCTAGGTAAGTTGGTTCCATTCTTCATTTGATTCATTTTCGTCCAGACTTTATGGAAATCTTTGAAATCTGAAATTTCTTTTTTGCAGAATGATACCCAATAATCTTTCTTTGCTTCAGCAATGATTTTGTTACATTGGATGTTAGCTTTTTTCATTTCCACATGATCTTCAGGTTTCCGGCTTTTGATGTAGATTTTGAATTTCTCCCTTTTATATTGAACTGCTTTCTCACATGCCTCTGTCCACCAAACATTACCCAATCGATTATTCGATTTAGAAGTTTTGAGTTTCGGAATTGATACGTCTGCAGCAGCTAGAATTGACTCTTGGAATTTAGAAAACATAATGTCTACATTTTCACTTTCATAATGTCTGTAATCCTGATTAGCAAGAGCAGTTCGAAATAAGGACCAGTCTGCACGCTTGTAATTATATTTTGGAATAATATCAGGAGAGCTGTCTTTCATCCTGATGTTTTTGTCAGTTATGGTTATGATGATAGGTAGATGATCGCTTCCCAAAGTGTCTTTGTGAGTTTCCCAGGTACAGGATGGTGCTAATTCTGGTGATATCAGAGACAAGTGTGTGTGTGTGTGTGTGTGTGTGTGTGTGTGTGTGTGTGTGTGTGTGTGTGTGTGTGTGTGTGTGTGTGTGTGTGTGTGTGTGTGTGTGTGTGTGTTTTGAATGATGGGTATTTGAATCTACAACCTCCCAGTCAAATAGTCTATTGCATAACCACTTTGCCTGGGTGACCGGTGAAGACTTTAATTTTTCTGTGACCTAGCATTCTCAGGGCGGTGCCCATCTCCTCCTAGTTAGTCTTAAACCTTTCTCAACTCCTAGCAAAGTCAGATATCGGTCTACACAGTGGCATGACTGGAGGCCACAGGCACTGCACATTTATCTCGGGCAGGATTGGCCAACACATGCAGTCATATCGGAAGACGACAGGTGCGATAGATAAATGGATAAGACAGTCGGACTACCGATCGAGAGGTTTTGGTACCTCGTGCCTGGTGGGTAAAGAGTGGAAATTCTTCGGTGAATAAAAGAGTGGAAATTCTTCAGCGGGTAAAGAGTGGAAATTCTTTGGTGGGTTAAAGAGTGGAAATTCTTCAGCGGGTAAAGAGTGGAAATTCTTGAGTAGGTAAAGTGCGAAAATTCGTTAGTGGATAACGGGTGGAAATTCTTCAGTGAGTCAAAATTGGAATTCTTCAGTGGGTAAAGGATGGAAA
>CM060312.1:29162334-29167334 GCA_030674185.1 Monoplex corrugatus | reverse complement strand
CTCTCTATGTCTCTGTCTCTGTCTCTGTCTCTCTCTGTTTCTGTCTTCTGTCTCTGTCCCTGCTCTCTCTCTCTCTCTCTCTCTCTCTCTCTCTCTCTCTCTCTCTCTCTCTCTCTCTCTCTCTCTCTCTCTCTCTCGTGAAATATTTCGTACAGTGTTCTGGACTCAATTAGTTCTAACGGACATTATTCATTTGCAATGGTGTGGTTGGTGCACAGTTTGAAAGCAGAATAGAAAAGAAAATGCAATGGAAAAATCGGATCAGATGTCGTTCTCTGCGACTGGTAACCAATGTAGCCCAATAATCCCTGCTACATGAGGGGACTGAACCCAGCAAAACCAAATGAATAAATATAACATCCGACCTGGAGAGGGAGGGCTCCGCCTGGTTCAGCTTGCCCAAGACAGGCCGTATGAAAAAGAGAAAAACAGACATCCAGGCTTTGGCACACAACGATAGAGCTGGAAAAATCTGGTGAAGACTTCTTCAGTGGGCACTCCATTGAGTCTTCACGGATTTAACGAGGAGGAGGAGGAGGAAGAAGAAGAAGAAGAAGAAGAAGAAGAGAAGAAAAACAAGAAAGAAAAGAAGAAGAAGAAGAAGAAGATAGAAGAAGAAGAAGAAGAAGATTAGAAAAGAAGAAGAAAGAAGAAGAGAAGAAAAAGAAAAAAGAAGAAGAAAAGAACAAGAAAAGAAAAGAAGAAGAAAAGAAGAAGAAGAAGAAGAAGATGAAGATGAAGATGAAGATGAAGATGAAGAAGAAGAGAAGAAGAAAGAAGAAAAGAACAAGATAAGATAAGAAAGATGAAGAAGAAGAGAAGGAAGAAAAAGAAGAAGAAGAAGATGAAGAAGAAGATGAAGAAGAAGGAGAAGGAAAGAAGAAGAAGAAAAGAAAAAAGAAGAAGAAGAAGAAGAAGAAGAATGAGATAATGAAGAAAATGAGATGAATAAGATAAGAGAAGGAAGGGGAACAGAAGAAGAAGAAGAAGAAGAAGAAGAAGAGGGATAAATGAAGAAGAGGAGAAGGAGAAGGGAAGAAAGAAGAAGAAGAAGAAGATGAAGAGAAGAGAGGAGAAGGGAAGAAGATAAGAAGAAGAAGAAGAAGAAGAAGAAGAAGAAGAAGAAGATGAAGATGAAGATGAAGATGAAGAAGAAGGAGAAGGGGAAGAAAGAAGAAGAAGAAGAAGAAGAAAGAAGATGAAGGAAGAAGGAGAAGGGGAAGAAGATGAAGAAGAAGAAGAAGGAAGAAGAAGAAGAAGAAGAGAGAGAGAAGAAAGAAGAGAAGATGAAGAAGAAGGAGAAGGAGAAGGGGAAGAAAGAGAAGAAGAAGATGAAGAAGAAGAAGAAGAAGAAGAAGAAGAAGAAGAAGAAGAGAAGAAGAAGAAGAAGAAGAAGAAGAAGAAGAAGAGAAGATGAAGATGAAGATGAAGATGAAGATGAAGATGAAGATGAAGGAGAAGGAAAGGAGAAGGGAAGAAAGAAGAAGAAGAAGATGAAGAAGAAGAAGAAGAAGAAGAAGAAGAAGAAGAAGATGAAGATGAAGAAGAAGGGAAGGGGAAGAAAGAAGAAGAAGAAGATGAAGAAGAAGAAGAAGAAGAAGAAGAAGAAAAGAAGAAGAAGAAGAAGAAGAAGAAGAAGAAGATGAAGATGAAGAAGAAGGAGAAGGAGAAGGGAAGAAAGAAGAAGAAGAAGATCTGAAGAAGAAAAAGAAAAAGAAGAAGAAAAAGAAAAAAGAAGAAGAAGAAGAACTCAAGAGCTTTCGCAATGTCTGATACACTAAGACAAATACAAACCTAAGCGTTTAAAAGGATGGTCGGACCAGCAAGAAATTACGCGAAACGTCTAGGGGATATGGATGGTGGATGAATGAATTTGGTAGGGATGAAGGAGAGGGAGGAGCCTAAACGATAAGCAGGGAGCAGGTAATAAGACGTATAGGTAGGGGCAGGGGAGATAATTATCGCCCCAAAGACTCCCCGCCAAGGCCAAACGCCTCTATAGGCTCGCTAAAACTGTCGCTATCGCCACGTACCTTTGTGCGATCTGCGGGCCTTGTGCGCTGGGAAGGGGATAAGCGCCGGAAGAAACATTGATTGGGGTTGTCTGTGTGGGGATTCAGTCCCCTGTGCTCACCTTCCCTTGTCACTCATTCAGAGATGCATAGGTGTTTAGCAGAATAAGAGGTCAATCGCCACTTTTAGGTGGAAAGGATGGGAATTATTAACGTCTTCTTATATGACGTGTACGGGGACTGGTAGTCACTTATTTTGTTGTGATGAGAAAAAATAACGCTTCCCCTCACCTGGCCTTTGCCTTAACCCCACATAGACAAAAAAAGAAAAAACGCTATCTGAATAAACCGAGCTGGTCAAGTCATTCTGACGGTTTCGTCTTTTATACAATCTTTTTAACAGAAAATTCGGAATCTGTACTTCTCAAACTCTTTGGACTATTAGCACACACACACACACACACACACACACACACCACACACACACACACACACACACACACACACACACACACATACACACACACACACACACACACACCACACACACACACACACACACACACACACACACACACACACAAACAAACAAACAACAAAACCTCTCTGTCAAATTAAAAATGTTCACAAACTTTACTGCCAAACAATCAAAAATAAAAAGATTGTTAAACTTTCTGGAGTAAATGTCTTAACCAACACTTACTCCAAAAAAAAATCAGATGTTCTAGGTTATGGAGTCAAGTTTAACCTACTATCTATCTCTCTAACTAACAATCAGCTAGGTTTAGGGAGTCAATGTGTTAAACTACTATCTATCTCTCTAACTAACAGATCAGCTAGGGTGAGGGAGTCAATGTGTTAACCTACTATTATCTCTCTAACAGATCAGCTATGGTGAGGGAGTCAATGTGTTAAACTACTATCTTATCTCTCTAACAGATCAGCTAGGGTGAGGGAGTCAATGTGTTAACCTACTATTATCTCTCTAACTAACAGATCAGCTAGGTGAGGGAGATCAAGTGTGTTAACCTACTTATCTCTCTAACTAAGCAATCAGCTATGTGAGGGAGTCAATGTGTTAACCTACTGTCTATCTCTCTAATCAACCAATTAGCTAGGGTGAGGGAGTCAGTGTGTTAACCTACTGTCTATCTCTCTAATCAGCTATTGTGAGGGAGCCAGTGTGTTAACCTACTATCTCTCTAGTTAGCCAATCAGCAAAGGTGAGGGAGTCAACGTCTTAACCTACTATCTCTCTAATTAGCCAATCAGCTAGGGTGAGGGAGTCAACGTGTTAACCTACTATCTCTCTAGTTAGCCAATCAGCTAGGGTGAGGGAGTCAATGTGTTAACCTACTATCTCTCTAGTTAGCCAATCAGCTAGGGTGAGGGAGTCAATGTGTTAACCTACTATCTCTCTAGTTAGCCAATCAGCTAGGGTGAGGGAGTCAGTGTGTTAACCTACTATCTCTCTAGTTAGCCAATCAGCTAGGGTGAGGGAGTCAGTGTGTTAACCTACTATCCATCTCTCTTACCAGCCAATCAGCTAGGGTGAGGGAGTCAGTGTGTTAACCTACTGTCTATCTCTCTAACTAGCCAATTAGCTAGGGTGAGGGAGCCAGTGTGTTAACTTACTGTCCATCTCTCTAATCAGCTATGGTGAAGGAGCCAGTGTGTTAACCTACTGTCTATCTCTCTAACTAGCCAATCAGCTAGGGTGAGGGAGCCAGTGTGTTAACGTACTATCTATCTCTCTAACTAGCCAATCAGCTAGGGTGAGGGAGCCAGTGTGTTAACGTACTATCTATCTCTCTAACTAGCCAATCAGCTAGGGTGAGGGAGTCAATGTGTTAACCTACTATCTATCTCTCTAACTAGCCAATCAGCTAGGGTGTGGGAGTCAATGTGTTAACCTACTGTTTATCTCTCTAACTAGCCAATTAGCTAGGGTGAGGGAGCCAGTGTGTTAACCTACTGTCCATCTCTCTAATCAGCTATGGTGAGGGAGCCAGTGTGTTAACCTACTGTCTATCTCTCTAACTAGCGAATCAGCTAGGGTGAGGGAGTCAATGTGTTAACCTACTGTCTATCTCTCTAACTAGCCATTCAGCTAGGGTGAGGGAGCCAGTGTGTTAACCTACTATCTATCTCTCTAACTATCCAATCAGCTAGGGTGAGGGAGTCAATGTGTTAACCTACTATCTATCTCTCTAACTAGCCAATCAGCTAGGGTGAGGGGTTCACTGTGTTAACGTACTATCCGTCTCTCTAACCAGCCGATCAGCTAGGGTGTGGGAGCCAATGTGTTATTTAATCTGCTGTCTATCTGTCTAACTAGCCAGTCAGCCAATTTACGTATATACTTGCTTGATGATGATGGATTGTCCCATCGAACTGGAAGGGAGTAAGAACACTGTAATTAAAAAGAAAATCTCTCAATCTATGTGGGTGAACTTTGGCCACAGAAAGCTGGTGGACAGGGTGAGAGAGTCAAAAAGTCAGTTTAACAAAAGAAGACAGACGCAAAATTTTGGCCAGTTGGTATTTGTCATAGGCAACAAAAACAACAAAGAATAAACACACTATAATAAAGTGTTTTACAAAAGGCAACAAAGAATAAACGCACTGTAATGAAGTGTTTTACGAAATGCAACAAAGAATAAACGCACTATGATAAAGTGTTTTACAAAAGGCAACAAAGAATAAACGCACTATAATAAAGTGTTTTACAAAAGCAACAAAGAATAAACGCACTATAATAAAGTGTTTTACAAAAGGCAACAAAGAATAAACGCACTATAATAAAGTGTTTTACAAAAGGCAACAAAGAATAAACGCACTATAATAAAGTGTTTTACAAAAGGCAACAAAGAATAAACGCACTATAATAAAGTGTTTTAAAAAAGCAACAAAGAATAAACGCAACATGATAAAGTGTTTTCAAGTTTCTCTCTCTATGTCTCTCACTCTGTCTCTCTCTGACTCTGT
>CM060312.1:29154834-29157334 GCA_030674185.1 Monoplex corrugatus | reverse complement strand
GTGGTTTAGAGACATCAAACAATAATGATATTGGCCTGTAATTGTGTAGGGTATTTTTGTTTCTTTGTTTTCTTTTTTTTTTTGGTAAAAAGATTATTTTAGCTTTTTGAAATACTGTCGAGAAATATCAACCAAAGGAATTGCAAGCGTTTATCATCATCATCATCATCATCATCGTCATCATCATCATCATCATGTGCCCTACCGCATGGCGTTGGCGATCATGGCCCTGCCCCCCATACGAATCTGTCCCTTGTCGCTGCAAATACATCTCCCATCCTCTCTATCCTCAGCCACCCTGCAAGTCCGTCCAATGTTTTCTCCCTGAAGTCTACCTGGTGCTGTTTTTCCCTCCAGCTTTCCTGTTGTGACCAAGTGCTCTAATTTCTCTTGCCTCATAAAATGTCCTATATGTAAATGTTGCTTGTCTTTTCCTAATCTTCTTCATTAATGTTTGTTTTTGTTTTTGTTTTGTTTTTGTGCCTGTCTCCTTCAAGCGTTCAAGCAGCTAAAAACCAGAAACATACGAAACTACAGTTAGAACGTTTATTAGATTTTTGTTTTGTATTGTTTTGTGAATTGAATACTCATTGTCATTCAGTTTTGTGTGTGTGTGTTTTTGTTTTGTTTTTTTGGTTTCTCTAGGGAAAGTCTTCTGATCAATACATAAACTGAACATATATGTTTGTGTGCGTATGAATGTGCGCGTGCGAGTGTGCTTATTTGTGTGGTATGGTATGTGTGTGTGTGTGTGTGTGAATGCATGGGTATGCTGTGTCCGTGTGCGTGCGTGCGTGCGTGTGTTTGTGTGTGTGTGTGTGTGTGTGTGTGTGTGTGGTGTATGTATGTGTATGTGTGTGTGTCTGTTTGTCTGCCTATCTGTGTGTCTGTGTGTGTGTGTGTGTGTGTGTGTGTGTCTGTGTGTGTGTGTGTGTGTGTGTGTGTGTGTGTGTGTGTGTGTGTGTGTGTGTGTCTGTGTGTGAGAATACATGCGTATGATCTGTGTGTTCGTTCTTTGATTTAACGTCTTTTCTGTACGAGTGATATGAAACGATTGTGCATATTTTGTGTGTGTGTGTGTGTGTGTGTGTGTGTGTGTGTGTGTGTGTGTGTGTGTGTGTGTGTGTGTGTGTGTGTGTGGTGTGTGTGGTGTGTGTGGTGTGTGTGTGTGTGTGTGTGTGTGTGTGTGTGTGTGTGTGGTGTGTGTGTGTGTGTGTGTGTGTTTGTGTGTGTGTGTGTGTGTGTGTGGAGAAACCAATTTCATGGCAAGGGAAGCAATGTTACGCAATTATAGTAAAATGTCATTGCCTCCCTTATTTCAGTTTTGAGTGCTCGCCGCTCCTCAGAAAAGTACCAAAAAAATTGTAAGTAGGCCTACGACTTAACTAACTGACAAAAAAGACAAAAAAGCAAGAAAGAAAAAAATGAACTGATGACAGTATCGATATTATCGTTACCATAATAATTATCATTATTATTTACTTGTTTAGTGCACAAAAGTGGCCCTTTTTTTTGGGGGGGGGGGGGGGGGTTCCACGATTGTTGTAGCCCTGATACAGCTGTGCGCAGTCAGCTGGGCTTTAAACAGTAATTTAGTTTTTGTAAATTTTGTTTGTTTATTTTTTTCAGATCATGGCTATGGTATTTTCCATCTGCCTGTGTCGGCGCATCAAGGATGACTACTTTTTTGATTGAAGCAAAGGACAACAACAACAACAACAACAGATACTACTATAGCATCATCTTTAACAACAACAGTGCTCGTAAAATCGACATCCCTCACTACCAGTATATCGACTCCTGCGACTTGGCTTCCCCTTCCCGTCTCCCCCACCCCCACCCCATCCCTCCCCAACCTCATCACCCCCATTTATGAGGTGTCATGTTGCTATTGTATTTTAACGGGAAACAATTTGTTAGAACGACCATGTTTGACTATCGTAGTTGTCGTGATTTGATATGTTTTGTTTTCGTTCTAATATTGTATATTGATGTTATCGTTTATGGGGTTTGAACGTCGTTGTAGTGTTTTATCGGGAAACAATTCTTAACGACCATATGTAATTGTCACATATTTTAGCACTGATTTTATTTTTGTTTCCTTTTCTGTTTTTATTGATGTTTATCGTATTTTAGTGGATTATACTGATTACTTCTTAACGACCATATGTAATTGTCACATATTTTAGCATTGATTTTATTTTTGTTTCCTTTTCTGTTTTTATTACTATCATTTACTGTATTTTAATGGATTGTAATGATTACTTATTCCAGCGCCTGATCTGACAAGAACCTGAAGCGATTTGCAAGAGCATTTCAAGAGAGATTCCTGGCATTCGGGCAATTCCTTATGCGCCCCACCCAAAATCTGCCAGCAATTATTTGGCGGACTCCTTAAGCCTGCGCAAAATACCATGCGCTGGCAAGATCTTGAAATGGGCAGGGGGGGGGGGGGGGAGAGATGTATCTATGAGACACTAAGCTGACACCACCAGAGTGA
>CM060312.1:29117334-29152334 GCA_030674185.1 Monoplex corrugatus | reverse complement strand
AGCATGTCTCTGTCTGCTGACAGAAAACTCGAGGAACATCTAATTTAGGCGGCGTGACCTATGTGTATATAATATGTACATACTGGTCCCTTCCGTTGTTTAATGAATGTATGTATATGTATATATACACACACACGCACACACACATACATATATATACATATATATATATGTATATATATATATGTATATATGTACATACATTTATGTACATATACATAGATATATATGTATATGTGTATATGGTTGTGCGTGTATGTCTCTCTGTGTGTCTGTATCTGTGTGTGTGTGTGTGTGTGTGTGTGTGTGTGTGTGTGTGTGTGCCTGTATCTCTGTGTGTGCGTGCGTGTGTGTTTGCGCGTGTGTGTGTGTGTGTGTTTGTGCGTGTGTGTGTGTATGTGTTTGTGCGTGTGTGTGTGTGTGTGTGTGTGTGTGTTTGTGCGTTGTGTGTGTGTGTGTGTGTGTGTGTGTTTGTGCGTGTGTGTGTGTGTGTGTGTGTGTGTATGTGTGTGTGTGTGTGTGTGTGTGTGTACGATAGAAAAGGGGACCTGTTACGATGATGTAACGATCGTCAGTTAACATTTTGTCCACACGTTGCATACGTTGCTCCATTATATTAATTTTCTGTACACCAGTGTACAGATCAGTATATTGCATATAACACACGAACTGGAACAGAACTCTTAGAATGGTAACATTATTCGGCTAAATCGTCATGTATCATGAGAATTTTGTTTACTGATTTGCTGACTTTTTCTGCGCATTAAACAACTAAATAATCACACAAATTATGATAAAGAACCAATTTGTGATAATGAAGAATGAAGAGTATGTGAATGTGCTGTGTGTGGAGGGATCTTTAACCTAACAGACCAGTCGTGCTCTGACGAAGGTTAGATTTAAAGTGGAGTGTGTGACCATGTGGCTTAGGTACCTGCCTTGGACACAAAAAAAACCTGAGTTCGAATCACAGATCAGTCAGGGATTTTTCTCTCTTACCCCGCCCCCCCCCCCCCCTTTCTCCTCTATTAGATGGCAAGTAGTGGTCGAGGTGGTATTCTTTCAGATGATGCGACAAGCAGAGAGTCTCGTGTGCGACATGCATTCAGCGCACGTTAAAGATCCCACGGCAGCAAAGGCGTTGTTCCTGGCAAAATTCTATAAGAAGAAAATCCACTTTCATAACAAAAAAAAATATGCATACACAAAAAAGGAGAAAAAATAGGTGGCGCTGCACTCCGCGAGGAGAGCAAACAGAATTTCGTATGTTAAATTCATTGTGACAACCCCCCACCCCCCACCCCCAAAAAAAAAGAAACAGAAAAAAAGGAAAGAAATACAAAATTAAAAATCAACCATTTGAAATAAACTCAAACGAGCATGACTGGTGTATAATAGTCTGTGTAATCCCCCAAGTGCCTAAAAACAACGATCATTAGAAAAGGCTTTGTTAAAAATGGCTTGACCATGTGAATATCATTATCGACCGTTTCCAACGGACCTGCGTCTTTGTTGGGGTAGAATACTGTCTTTGTTTCCAAATAGTTAGTTCAACTGTGAAGTTAATGTACCGATGAGATTACTGCTATGACAAAATGTACAGTTTGTGTACAGATTACAGTGAAGCGGGTGGGGAGTGGGTGGGTTATTGTTGTTTTGTTTTGTTGTTGTTGTTTTGTAATGAGACGGGGAGAACCCCTCACTTTGACGATGTTATGATTGCTTTATTGTGAACATGCTATAGCTTTTGCGATGGAAAGTGAGAATACTGATATAGCGACATGAGGATGATCACAATGATGATGATGATGGACTCTCTCTATCATCCGACAGATGAGTAAGGCGTACAAGTCTTTGATCGCATAGTGTGGGTCTTCATACTGCATGGGAAGGAGATCTGCGGCCTTGGGTTCTGCTTCCGCCGGTCTCTCGTGTGTTGAACAGCAGCTGTTCGGCACTGCTCAAATATATTGTGCCCTGTGTGCACTGCTGTCACCAGCTTACTCTGTAGCGAACACTGTCGTCCCAGTTGATGCCACAGCTGGCGAGGTTGGCCTTCAGAGTGTCCTTGTATCGCTTTAGTAGTTTCTCTTGTCAGGATGTTCTTGTCCTGAGGTTGTCTTCCGCGTGGAAATCGTGTCCTGCCCAACGAAGCTGGCATTTGGTGAGCAGAAACTCTATAACAGGCAAGCCACACTTTTTTGAGAACTTGAAGATTAGACGCTCGTTCTTGCCTCATGTGATGTTGCGTATCTTCCCGCAAAACATCTTTGTTGAAACAAATTCCAGCTGTTCAATGTATCGTCGGTGGGCAAGTCCAGGTCTGGCAGCAATGCAGAAGGGCGCTGAAGACTGAAGCTTTACAACTTCGTAATAAGATAAATGTACACGTATAAGTGTAAATGTACATTTCTGTTCCAATGTTCCTATGTCTTTACAGACCCACACTAGTTTAGTTGTAGAGACACCCGAGAGACTGTGGCATCAGTGGCTATCTTCACGAACAATATGGCTAATGTTAACCTTGACTCGCACGTCACAACTGCAAACTTACCCTTTGACTCCCTCACCGTATCCACCAGCTTCCTGCAGGAAGCTGGTGGATAGGGTGAGGGAGTCAAGGGTTAAGTTTTTGCTTTGCTAGCATGGTTGCCAATGCAAAATGCTGATGTACAGAGTGGGGAGTCAAAGGGTTAAGACGTCAGACTTTCAGGCGGAAGGTGTGGGTTTGATTCTGCTTGAGTACCGCCTGGATGGGGGTAGAAGCTGGGGATCTTTTATGATCCCCCAGTCAGTATTGTTAAGACCTGCGAGTGCCTCAACCTCCGCTTGTGTGTATACACAAACAAAACATCAGATAAGCGCTTCAAAAATCCTGTAATCATTTCTTTGTTCGGTGGCTTATAGAAAGGAGTTTGCAGATAATGCAGCTACATAATAATCTGGACCAAACAACGTGTACACAAGCATCCGAGAAAACGTTGCTTAGAACTAACGAGGGGAAAAAATCATTTCTTTTTGTCATCCACCCCACTAGAAATATGCGTGTAAGTAAAAAAAATCAGTAATTCTGTAACCATGTATTTTTGTGTTGTTTTTATGTGCTTTTTATATTTACCTTATTGATGCAGAGTTTTAAATGCCGACGACTGATTTGTTTCAATTGCGTTATAAAGACGTTTTTTTTTCCTTTGGAATCTTTGGTCTGATACTATTGAGTACCATTGTTGAGACCTTGCTCATTACTGATCTGAATTGTCAGGTTGTTTTGTAGTATTATTGTTGTGATGCGTGCTTTTAGCAGTATCATTGGCAGTATTGGTTGTCTGTTTAATTCTGTGTCGTGAAATTACATGTATATATGTTGTCTATACACTTTCTGAAAAACTGACTTGATTGAAAGTTGATAGTACTTTTTTCGTCGATTTTGTCTGTGAAGGGAATTTAAGTGTGAAATGTATATGTTCTTTAATCGACATTGAATGTCATTCACGTGTAGATACGCAAATTCTTATCAATTGTATGATTTCTTTTGTTGATTTCGTCGTATAACGTAATCTCGTGTGTCTATGCACTGATTTATACACAAAAAATGTTTTATAGTGTTACGACCTCCTTCGTTGATAAGTCATAAACCCCAAATTGAGCGTCTGTGTACTGCACACTTCACAAATGTTTTGTCATCGCGCAAAATTGTTTTCGTGTTAGTCGCTCTATTTTCATCCAAACGCTGAGGAATGTTTTTTTCAATGTATCACCAATGTTTGAAAACTTCAGTTAAGGTTGGGTTTTCAAGATTTGATAACAGTGATCGTTTGTTCGTTTACTGTTGTCAACGTTCTGTGTGTGTGTGTGTGTGTGTGTGTGTGTGTGTGTGTGTGTGTGTGTGTGTGTGTGTGTGTGTGTGTGTGTGTGGTGCTGTGGTGGTGTGTGTGTGTGTGTGTGTGTTGTTGTGTGTGTGTGTGTGTGTTGTTTTGTGTGTGTGTGTGTGTGCGCGCGCGCGCACTGGCGTGTGTGTGTATGTGTGTGCTCGTGCTTGTGTGTGTGATTCCGTGTTCTCACAATCACTGTATTCTCACATTATCACTTATTTAATCTTCGGTTTCTTGATTATCTAATATTTTTTAGAATGTTTGAGACTTCATCATGATACTATTATTGTCAAAAGCGTAACGTACATGTTTTATGCCGGAATAACAATTGTCTGTTTGGTTTGTGCGGTCATTTGTTGTGTGTGTGTTGCCGAAATATTTTACTTCATCTTCGGTGTACGTTTTCTCACATAGATGTTTTATAGTTTTAGAGGATATTCTTTTAATAGTTTCTGTTTTGCACATTCAAACTGATGTCATCACCATCCTACCCTCGCGGGCAAGAGAAGCGAACAACTGAACTTTTAGCATCCATGTCGCTTCTGTCAAAAGGTATGGCTTTCTTCAACTCCCCTGACCACCAAGCTCCATGACAATCGGCAGGAACTGGAGAAAAACGGTCACTGTCATATCCAGATGTGACCTGACCATATAGATAGCGGACGAAAGAAGGAAAAGAATCGGTTTGCTTGTTCTTTCATTAACGGGTTTTCCCCATCTGCTTTCTCTGATTGTTTTATTTCGTTAGATTGTTTCCCCCTGTCCAGTGACTGTTGTTTTGAGTATTTTCATGTTTCATTTTGGCGCTCTACTTATGTCTTCTTTCTTTATTTAGTCCAGCTGCTTCTTCTATCTGGAAGGTGATGCGGGGGAGATGAAGTCGGTCAGCAACTGTCGTTTGAATATTTTCATGTTCACTGCCGCTGTCTGTTATGTCTTCTTTCTGTCTTCACTCCAAGCTGCTTCTTCTACCTGTGAAGGCGTTGCGGAGGGGGTAAGTTGGCGATTTGCGTAAAGACCGGAAGCTTGGAATAGGGTCATGCTGAGGTTACGGAGCATGTCTCAAGACTCCGTCAGTCCTCAGCTGGCGTGATCTTCCTCTGGCTCTGAAGCTTGAGTACCTGGTGTTGAAGGCTTTCTGGGCTGGCTGGTTGATTGGCACTCTTGTCCGGTGACCTAACCAGCTTATGTGTTGGTGTGTTGTGTATTGGCTGATGCTGCACTAACGATCTGTCTGGTGTCATCGTTTCTTGTCAGGTGACCCAATCAGCTTATGTGTGAGTGTGCTGTGTATTGGCTGATAGGTACAGCACTAACGATCTGTCTGGTATCATCGTTTCTGACTCGGTCCATTCTGATTTTTTTTTTTCCAGCTGCTCGGCGGAGACATCTCATCTCACAAGTTGTGAAGTTCGCTCCAGGGCTTTGCTCAGAGTGCAGGTGTGGCACTGATAGGTGGGGGTGGGAACGAAGATTGAACTGACCAGTTTGGCTTGGGTTCCCATAAGTATGCTTGGGTGATTCAGGAGGGGTGCCAGCTGACAGTTGACTGAACTGTCTGTGTACCTGTCTATAATGTTGTACAGTACGTTACGAGAATTGTTTTTGATTCATAGCGACAGACCGTCTTTGGGATGACTGATGCTATGTTAGATGCTTACCTGTATTATGTTTTGTACACATACATACCCAAGATGTTAAATTCACCCCGTGAATTTTTAAAGAGAGAGTGATAGGATATTGTCATGCCATAGCCTCCATGGAAATATTTTTTGCATGGCCATTGCATTTGTGTTGGGTCTGGACATTGTCCTTTCATTTTCTGAACCTGGAACAGTTTTTGTTCTGTCCGAATGATTATTGTATTGTATATTATATATACACACAAATGCGGTCAAATTTACCCCGTAAAGTGTTAGGGTAGAGGTGATAAGAAAGTATTTTTTGCATGGCCATTGTATTTGTGTGGTTCTGGACATTGTTTCCTGTTCATTTTCTTAATCCAAAATGTTTTGTTTTATTAAGCTTGTGCTCTGGATGAAATACTACTTTAACCAATATAACGCACAATCACGAAATATTGATGCTTTTGGACTGTAGGTTGTACCGGTTAAATCAGTGGTTCAGCCAGAATACAAATTTAATAACACAAATCGTTTTGGGGTGAAATTTGTACATAAATGGGCTTTGCCAGGTAAAAGAAACCCCTCTGTTGTGAGGCCAGTTTTCCTCACAAAAAAAGGCATTGAATGATTTACAGCAGACATGGGATTCACATAAAGACTGTTCACAGAAGGATTTTCACAAGGTCTTAACCGATAAGCCACACCGTGCCCTCCCCTCTCAACTCCGACAGTGTAACAAGGGCTGGATAGGAGTGTATATAGTCTGTGTCCATATCCGCCTTCAATCAGTACGTAGGTAAGGTACCAGCTGTCCCATAACTCTGAAGTCATAAAGGAATGAGGTGGTAGAGACCTCAGCGTTTCCTTGGGCCAGTATTATGAGGGCGATGTCCATCTCCTGTCCCTGGCACCTTTGCGTTCCCCAACCCTAAACAGGGTCAGCGCTCCTACACAGCTGGTAGACAAGAGGTGGCATGCACAGGGGAGCTGGGCACCAGTACAGTCAGATTTTTTGGTGTCATTATGTGCTCTTTTTGGTAAAAAAATACTTCCGGTGGGTTGCCATTACCTTCCTCAAGCGCAGTGCACATATTGAGCTGGTGTCCTGGCCATTGTTTCCTTGGAAATCCTCAAAATGGCAACCGTCTTTCAAAGAAAAACAGTGGCATATAGGAAGAGAGGCAGACCCCCAATCTCGTACATCGAGAACATAAACCAGCACCAGTGGCCTAAATATTCAAGAAATTGTCCACAAAAGTCAAGACAGAGCGGCCTGGAGGGAGATGGCGATGTCTAGGTGTGCACTAGCCAACACCGAACCCGGTGACGCCGACAGGTGAGACAGGTGAGACCGTCAGATTAGATGGCAGCAGTTCCACCTCTATACTGCTACCGCTACTGCTGCTGCTGATGATGATGATGATGCTGATGGACTTCCAGATGATCCTACTGATATTGGTCTTCGTCGCCTGATGTGGATCTTCACGAAGGATACAAGACCAATCCTGGAAGAAGAAAAAAAAACATGTTTCACAGCAGGCACTACATGGGAAGGTGCTTCTGTGGCGCCGGGTTCTGCTTCTCTGCCGGCCTGTCTTCTGAGAAACAGCACTTCTTCTCCGTTGTTCAAATGTGACTGCGCCCTGCTTACACAGCTGTCGCCACTTTATTCTGTCAGGAGCAATGTCTCCTACTCCAACCAAGTTTTATAGAGCACATTTCGCATAGAATTTGAGCCCCTGCTTTTCAAAATCTGGCCGCACTAACAATTTCTATGTCCGCTCCACCCAAATCTGCTAATAATTATCTGTCAGACTCCTTGAGCCTGCGCAAGGCCCTATGCACTGGCAAGGGTTTGAAATGGAGAGAAGAGGGTGGTGGTGGAGTCGAGTACAGAACAAGACGTACGAAATATTAAGCTGACACCACCAGAATGATCGGAACAGAAAGAGAGGCGGTTAGGTGGACAGACCCGTCTTCATGTTGCAGACTGGGATTGAACTCGAGACATCAGATCTTTGAGTCTGCGGCTCTTTCTGGAGAAGCAGCCAGCCGACAAATTCCATGTGTGTGTTCTGCAGTCCACGGTGTTCAGACTGGGAAAGGTAAAGCATTGAGAGTGAAGAGTTGAGCACTGCCTTCAGCGCGCTGACCCCATTGACAGTGACAGAAATGACAGTGACAATGAAAATGACAGTGACAATGGCAAGGACAGTGACATGAACAATGTCAATGATAATGACATGACAATGACAGTGACAAGATAATGACAATGACAGTGACAGTGACAATGACAGGACATGACAGTAACAATGACAATGACATGACGACACAATGACACTGACAATGACAATAACAATAACAGTGACAATAGCAATGACAGTGACAATAACAATAACAGTGACAATGACAGCGGCAATGACAATGACAACGACATGACAGTGACAGCGATTATGACAACGACAATGACAGTGACATGACGTGATTGTGACAACGACAATGACAGTGATTGTGACAATGGACAATGACAGTGACAGTGATTGTGACAACGACAATGACAGTGACAGTGACAGTGATTGTGACAACGACAATGACATGACAGTGACAGTGATTGTGACAACGACAATGACAGTGACAGTGATTGTGACTACGACAATGACAGTGACAGTGACAGTAGCACTGACAATGACAGTGACAATGAAAATGACAATACCACTTTATTTTCCAGGGGATAAAATTCAGGTCAACTGGCTGAAAATTACCTTTGAAACTTGACGTTGCTAATCTTTTTCTTTTTTTTTTTTTTTTTTCTTTTTCTTTTTTTTTTTTTAATCTGCTTACGGTTATGGCACATGATTTTTGTGCGTGTCTCTCATTTGCCTTTCGTTTTGTTGTTGTTGTTGTTGTTTTCGGTTGCGGTTGTTCTTGTGGTTGTTGTTGTTTTTCAAACAAGGGCTTCCCATTTGTTGTTTGTTAGTTGCTCGTTTGTTGTCGTAGCTTCATTTATAAAAAACATTTTCAAGTAAAACACAACCAACATGTATTCAAACCCGTAAATCAACATCATCAAAAGTCTGTCATACCAACGCAAAAGAAGGAGCCACGTGTGCTTAACAGATTCTACAGCAGTTGACGTAAATAATCAAAAACCGTTCACATATGTTTTTAGTATTTAGCTTATAAATGTCAGTTTGTGGGAAAACCCGTTCAGCACGATATGAATTATACGACATTTTCATCATTGTCACGTTTCTCTTTTAAACTTGTAAAGTTTTCATGTATTCCTTATAAAGAAAACAATTCGTGGAATATTGTCATAGTAGTTACATAGATCTATATGAACATACACATTTTGTTTGTAAGAAAATAAGATCTAGTAAAATAAAAACTCCTCATACAAATTTAGTTTGTAAGAAAATAAGGCCTAATAAAGTTAAATTCTTATCACTTCTAATTCAATATTCTTCTCAGAATATGTGGGAATTCCCGCTTATCCCTGCCCTTTCCCTCCTTCTTGTACAAAGTGTACATATGGTGCTGTGCTTGTTCCTCCTTGGTGTACACATAGATAATATCTATGTTACTGTTTATATCTATGTTACTTTTCATATTTATGATGTACACCCTAAAAGGAGTCTGCTTTGTGGTGAGTTTGTGATTGGCTGATATGACCGTCCAATGAAAATGCCGTGTTCTTGTTGTAGACCAATATGATTGAATGTCAGTTGGTGTGTGTGTGTTTAAGGCCTGTTTTGATATGTTAATGATAAAAACTCGTATAATGTTATATACAGATAATATGTTTATGACTATAGTATTCTCGCTCCCCCCCCCTCCCCTCTCTCTCTCTCTCTCTCTCTCTCTCTCTCTCTTTCTACATACAAACACATGTCATTAGAAGGAGCACTGTTCTCTATATGCGTATGTACGGTAGGCTACAACAGTGCTGTGTACTAGTAGAATGTATGAAAAAAAAAATATTTCATGTCGTGTATGACAGCAAATGAAACAATGTGGATTAGGATATGTACTCAACTTCTACTTTAGCTACAACTGATCAAATCCTGTATGTCCACCGATAGTTTAACGTTAGACCACACAGTCATTCTGTTTCCCCTGATTGTGTCTTTGATTTTTTTTTCTCTTTTGTGTGTGAGTGTGTGTGTGGTTTTTTTTGTTGTTGTTGTTGTTGTTTTTTGGTTTTTTTTCTTTCTTTGGGGGGGGGGGGGTTGTTGTTGATTTTTTAATTTTTTTTTTTTAGCTGTCTCATTTTCTATGCCACATAAATGGCCACAGAATCTGCAATAATTTTTGACGATATTATATGATGATAACAATGGGGTTGATAATCATGATGCTGTCGAATTCCATTCTGGACTGAGACTGCGTAACAAGGCTGTACTCTACGCTTCCTTTCATGATATACCCGGCATCAACCCGGCCTGAGAGATACAGACACCGCGAAGTTGGTCAGAAGATTTGAGCAACACCCTCAATGACGTGGACGAAACGCGACACTGTGGCCCCAGTTTTTCCAATGAGCTCACAGCACACTCAGTTCTGGCATTAGGATGCCGCACCAAAGAACTGCTCTCTAGAGTGCTCCCAGATATAATATATGTCTGTTGTGTGTCAAAGCTTGGGTACCTGCAAGTGATTTCTCTGTCCATTCTCCAGTGTTGTCAGTGTGTGTGTGTGTGTGTGTGTGTGTGTGTGTGTGTGTGTGTGTGTGTGTTGTGTGTTGTGTGTGTCTGTGTGTGTGTGTGTGTGTGTGTGTGTGTGTGTGTGTGTGTGTGTGTGTGTGTGTGTGTGTGTGTGTGTGTGTGTGTGTGTGTGGCGCGCGCGCGCGTGTTCCCTTCCGTGTCCCTCCCTCAGCAAGTCCCCTGGGGGAATGATGTAGCAAGGCAAACTAATTTCGTTTCAATATTTATTGTTTTTAACACTTCGCAAGCCAGTCACGAAGGGAGAACATTTTTATGATATTGCATAGTAAGCACCCGTGATGAGTTGTTTCCCTTAGTGTGCTAAATTTGCTTCATTTTCTCTCGCTCTGAACATTGTTGATTTGACATTTTTCGTGTGGCTTGAGGCGTTTGCAAACATGCCGTCGCTATCGCCAGTCGAGTACCATTTTCTGGACCAAAATATGTAGGAATTCGTTAAGGTCAGCTTTCTGGAAATCAACGCAAAAGTATGTAAACCATTGCCGAGGTATTCGTTGCGAGGAAGATGCAAAAGTGAATTTCGTTTTATATCTTATTCGAAAAAAAAGTCACCCCTTATATTGTCTCATTGTTTTATAGTGACTTATAGCATACGTGTGTGTATGTGGTGTGTGTGTGTGTGTGTGTGTGCGTGTGTG
The DNA here is from genome assembly GCA_030674185.1 of Monoplex corrugatus. Lineage (NCBI taxonomy): Eukaryota > Metazoa > Mollusca > Gastropoda > Littorinimorpha > Ranellidae > Monoplex > Monoplex corrugatus. The sequence goes on along the minus strand of CM060312.1, from coordinate 29,141,475 downwards.
TGTGTGCGTGTGTGTGTGTGTGTGTGTGTGTGTGTATGTGTGTGTGTATGTGTGTGTGTTCTGTTTGTTGTTGTTTTTGTTGGTACTGTTGTTGTTCTTGTTCATGTTGTTATTGTTTAGGGAGGACGTGGGCTTGATTGGAGTTTTGTTGTTGTTGTTGCTGTTGTTGCTGTTGTTGTCGTTGTTGTTGTTGCTGCTGCTGCTGTTGTTGTTGTTGTTGTTGTTTAAAAGTATGTGTGGGTTTGATTGGTTATTTGTTTGTTTTGTTTTCTTTTGTTTTGTTTACCTTACAATACGGTACACTTTAGTAGAAGCTAATCATTTGAACGTACATTTGAAGGTAATGATGCCATGACGTTTTGTTCGTTGAATTTTTCTTTAGTGTTTATCTGTATAATAAAGTGGTATTCTGGCATCAGCAATTGCTCTTGTTCCAGCTAGTCATTTTGAAAGAAGGAACAATGAGCCTTCTTTCTGCAAGGGTGACCAATAAGTGGACTGTTCATAAAAAGAAGAAAAAGGTCAGATTTCGCTGTGCTCAACCTCCCCCCTCCCACCACCACCCAAGAAAAAGGAAGAACGTGTAAGCAGTGGTACAGTGGTTAGCGCATCGGACTAAATACTAGAAGGTCGTGAGTTCGATTCCCAATAGTCCTGTGAAAATTACTGTGATTTTATTTTATTTTATTTTATTTTATCTTATCTGATTTTACTTCAGTTTATTATATTTTATCTTACTTTATTTTATTTTATCCTATCTTATTTTATTTCACTTTAGTTTCTTTTATTTTATTGTATTTTGTTATTGTTGTTGTTTTGTTTGTGTGTTTATTTTATTTTGTTTTATTTTATTTCATTTTATTTTATTTTGTTTTATTTTATTTTATCTTATTTTATTTTATTTATTTTATTTTATTTTATTTTATTTTATTTTATTTTATTTTATATTGCACCAACCGGCTCCTTCACAGGCTTGAACGTGCTTTGGAGTCACTGGCAAGAAAGGGGCCATACAGACTAGATGCGTTTCATCTACTTTCACTGACGCGTTATTGGGGGTGTGGCTCTAATTTCTTGACCACTGCCGCAGGTGTCTGTATCTCTCGGGCCTGGTTGAGGCAGAGACATATGAAGAGAAAGCGTAGAGTACAGCTCTGTTACGCACACTCAATCCTGAATGGAACTCCACAGCATCATGATTATCATCCCCATCGTCATGCATTTTCAAAAGCATTGTGAAACAATGTCCAAGTTTGTATGACCAATAAAGTCGCACATGAATGAGACTGAAAAAAAAAAACAGCGAAAAAATAAAATTGTTTAAAAAAAAAAAACTACAGGAAACAGACAATATGCCCAAGAAATATTTATCTCTCGTATCATATCGTGTCACACATTATTACACATTATTAATTCATGAATAAACACATGTGAAATCCAGGTATAAGGGTGAATGAATTATTGAATTATTTTAAAGACGATTGCGTATCAAGTTATGGACCAGGTTTATCGTGTTTATTTTAATTTGAAAGAACAACATTAGAGTGATGTTATTGTCCCATGTACGTGATAGCCACCAGCTTATGTAAATAGCTCAGTTTGTGCGCGATATTTGTGAACCTGAATTCTGTTAGATGTCGTGATGTTCATGTGTGTATATGTATTTACTTTTTTGTACAAAAATAAATATTCGTCGCACAGTCTCAGTGTATGTGTGGGGTGTGTGTGTGTGTGTGTGTGTGTGTGTGTGTGTGTGTGTGTGTGTGTGTGTGTGTGTGTGTGTGTGTGTGTGTGTGTGTGTGTGTGGTGTGTGTGTGGTGTGTGTGTGTGTGTGTGTGTGTGTGTGTTGTGTGTGTGTGTGTGTGTGTGTGTGTGTGGTGTGTGTGGTGTGTGTGTGTGTGTGTGTGTGTGTGTGTGTGTGTGTGTGTGTGTGTGTGTGTGTGTGTGTGTGTGTGTGTGTGGGTTATCTGTCTCACTGTCTCTTCTATGTCTCTCTTTGCCTATGTCTCTTTCTCCCCTCCCCCCTACCACCACCCCTTCTCTCTCTCCATCCCTCCCCCCCCCTCTCTCTCTCTCTCTCTCACTCTCGCTTTCTCTCTGTCCGTCTGTCTGTTTGTCTCTCTGTCTCAGTCTCTGTCTCTGTCTCTCTTTGCCTGTCTGTCTGTCTATCTGTCTGTCTATCTGTCTGTCTGTCTGTCTCTCTCTCTCTCTCTTTCTTTCTTTCTCTTTTGCTTTTGCTTTTGCTTTCTCTCTCTCTCTCTCTCCCTCTCTCTCCTTTCTTCTGTTTCTCTCGCTCTCGAACCGTTCGTACACACACACACACACACACACACACACGCACACCACAAGCACACATACACGCACACGCACAAACACAAACACACACATACGCACACGCACACGCACACATACACACACACACAAAACACACACACGCATATGCTCTCTACCTGTGTGTGTGTGGTGTGTTTGTGTGTGTGTGTGTGTATGTGTGTGTATGTGTGTGTGTGTGCATGTGTGCATGTGTGCACGTGTGTGTGTGTGTGTGTGTGTGTGTGTGTGTGTGTGTGTGTGTGTGTGTACATGTGAGAAAATGTGTGCCCATCTTGTTATGTGTATTAAATACGTCTTCTGATTCTGTGTCCATGAGTTTCTGATCTCTGTTTGTTTAAACGCTGACAGTCACATTGATTCAGATTTTAACTTGAGATTGCTATAATGGCTTGATGATTTTTCCCTTCACGTCTGTCCTATTTTCTGCTGTAGTCGCCACAGATAATGATAAACAGCATTCGTTACGCATATGACACCGTGCTAATTGCAGAAAATGAAAGGGACCTACAAAACCTTGTGAATATAATAGAAACAGAAAGCAAAAATAAAGGGTTGGTGCTAAATAGCAAGAAGACGGACGTCATGGTAATTAATAAAAAATATTAAAAAAACAATAAAAAAAAAACATGAAATCCCCTCACGCAAAATAACTGCAAACGGCAGAACTTTGAGACAGGTTGACAAGTTTAAATACCTGGGAACGATCATTTCACTAGACGGCAGACGCACATCAGAAATAGCCAGCAGAATTGGCCAAGCCAAAACAGCATTCAAGAAGATAAAAAAAGCATTCTTACCAACAAATGCCTATCAATTAACATCAGGAAGAGAGTTCTTGAATGTTATATAGAACCGATAGTGTTATACGGTTGTGAGGCGTGGACAGTCAACACGCAAAGCCAGAACAAGATTGAAGCAGCCAGATGTGGTTTCTAAGAAGAATGATGAGAATTCCATGGACAGCAAAGTAAACAAACGAGACAGTCTTGACGGAGGCAGAAGATCATCGGTAAGAAAGATTAGGAAAAGACAGGCAACATTTATAGGCCATTTTATGAGGAAAGGGGAATCAAAGCACCTGGTCATAACAGGAAAGCTGGAGGGAAAGAGAGCACCAGGTAGACCCAGGGAAAAAATATTGGACGGACTTGCCAGATGGCTGAAGACAGAGAGGGTAGAAGATGTGCTTGCGGCAACAAGGGATAGATACATATGGAGGGCCATGATCGCCAACGCCATGCGGCAGGGCACATGATGATGATGATGAGTGGCCACAGAAACAAATGTTCGCAGAACTATAGTGGTGAATAATGATGGAGATTATAATCGTGATGTTATGGAGTTCCATTCTGTACCGAGACTGCATGACATGTCTGTCCTGTACGCTTGCTTTCATAATATATCCTGGCATGTACCAGTCCCGAGATATACAGATACCTGAGATGTTAGTCAGGACCCTTGAGCAACACTTTCAGTGACACATCTGTGAAGTGGATGAGACCCGACTAAGTGGTCCCAGCGTCTTCAATGTGCCCATAGCTCTGTCAGCTCTGGGTAGGAGTTGGTTGGGGCTGAAAAATCCCACAATGATTTTGACAGACCTGATGGGATTCGAACCTACAACTTTCCAATATTCAGTATGTTGTTCTAACCACTGAACCACGGTGACTTGTCATCTTGTTTTGCTTTGCTTGGTTGTTGTTGTTGTTGCTGCTCTTGTTCTTCTTAACGTCGTCGTTGTCGCTGTTGACGAGATAGATAGATAGACAGATAGACAGACAGACGGATAGATGGATGGATAGATAGACAGATAGGCAGGTAGATGGATGGATGGATGGATAGATGGATGGATGGATGGATGGATGGATCGATCGATCGATCGATCGATCGACGATAGATGATGGACAGATAGACAAAACAGACAGACAGACAGATAGATAGATAGATGATAGATAGATAGATAGATAGATAGATAGATAGATAGACAGATAGATAGATAGACAGATAGACAGACAGACAGACAGATATATAGATAGATAGATAGATAGATAGATAGATAGATAGACATACAGACAGATAGACAGACAGACAGATATATAGATAGACATACAGACAGATAGATAGATAGATAGATAGACATACAGACAGATAGATAGATAGACATACAGACAGATAGATAGATAGATAGACAGACAGACAGACAGACAGTCAGAAGATAGGCAGACAGACAGAGAAAGAGACACACAGAGAGTGCGTTTTACTTTTAGCTTTGTACTGAAATACCTTTACCACTGTTGACAGACAAATAGTCTGTGATATGCATACTACGGACTCTGGATTAAGTGCAAAGCAGAGGTCACAGCCTAATATCGTGATGTGTGGGATTCACATGAAGAAGATTAAAACTGACCACACCGGTACCGATAGCTTAGCTTCCAGTGCTATCAGTAATCTCTCAGGTACGAAGATGAATACTGAGTACATTATGCATTATATAAATCCATCTTGTATGGCGCTCTTCTCTGGTGGAGTCAGTATAGGATTACATAAGCTCCCCTTTCCCCCACTTTCCTGGGGTGGTTATATCCCTGTCGGCCATATCACCTGAGGAGGGTCTCGGCCTAAAAACTGAAGCCAAATCAATCAATCAATCAATCAGTCATCTTCTCCAAACTTATTTGGACTCACTGCTTATTACTCATACTGAGACTTTTTGATGGAGCATGGAGACACTCAAGCTGTTGGAAGAGCTGAACCCACACATACATACACACACACACATGTATACATACACGCTTACACACACACAACCTCACACACGTGCGCACACACACACACACTCACTCCCACACACACTCAAACACACACACACAAACACACAGACACATGCGCACGTACACGTACATACACACGCACACGCACACCACACACACAATACGCACGCACACATATACACACGCGCATGCACACACACATGCACACACATACACACACGCACGTACACACACGCACACAAACACACACACACACACATATACACACATACGCGCACACACACACACACATTCACACATCTACACACACGTACGTACACATACACTACAAACATACACATACATACACGCACACACAAACATACACAAACACACAACACACGAAGGTACTTTTGTCACAGACGGATATATGTATAGACACACATAAGCCTACACACTGAGACACACACACGTGTGCACGCGCACGCACACGCACACACACACACACACACACACACACACACACACACACACACCACACAAAACTCAAAAACTTAGACATGAAATCTTCAAAATAAACCTAAGACATGAATAACTCTAAAATAAAGCCTTTTTGACGGACATGAATTTAAATCTTCTTTAAAATAAAGCCTTTTTGAAGGACATGAATTAATCTTCTTTAAAATAAAGGAAGATTTAGAAAGAAAAAAAAAAGCTGTACTGTGGCGAGTCTATTGATTTCTAAGAACAGACCGGACTTTCACCCCGATAATCTCTTTGTGAGAAAAATAGGGGAATACAAAACAATCGAAATGATATAGGTCACATGCTAGGCTGAGTGAAAGAGAGAGAGGAGGGGGGAGAGAGGCGGGAGAGAAGAGAGAGAAAGAGAGAGAGAAACAGACAGACAGACAAATAAACAGGCAGAGACAGAGAGACAGACACACAGATATAAAGACAGAGAAAGAAAGAGAAGAGAGGGGGAGGGAGGGAGGAGAGAGAGGAGAGAAACACAGAGAGAGAGAGACAGAGAGAGAGAGAGAGCGAGAAACACACACACACACACACACACACACACACACAACACACACACACACACACACACACAAACACACACACATACAGAAAGAGACAGGGAGAGAGAAAAGAGAAGAACAGAGAGACAGACAGATAGACAAAGAAACAGAGAGTGGGGGAAAGAGAGATAGAAAGAGAAAGAGAGAGAGGACAAAGAGAAAGAGAGAGAGAGAGAGAGTTCTCGGGAACTAAGAAAGTGTACTAATTATAGTGTTTTATAATAAGCCAACAGGACTTTCATGAGACTAATCACGAAATAGATACATTCTGTCGAAGAAGTCTGGCTTTTTATTCAGTTTTCCCCAAAGAAATAAGAAGGAAGCAGGGAGAATTTTTATAATATTAATCAAAGGACATAACTCTTGAAAATTATCTCCCATGTTGTACTTCTCAAATCTAACACAGTTTGCGCTACCCATTCAGCTAGCATAGAAGCAGACACAAAGTACAAAAAAACATGCAAGCTTAGAACACTCCTCTAAAAAGGAGCGCCCAAGCCTACCTTTATACTCCGCAACTACCCTACACACAACTATGAGAGAGGACAGAAATACATACAATAATGGTGAGTGTTTGGTCGTTCAAGAATAAAAAGACTATGTCAATCTTGAACATAAGACCAATATATTGTATGTATTTTTCTCTTCTCTCATAGTTGTGTGTAGGGTAGTTGCAGAGTATAAAGATAGGCTTGGGCGTTCCTTTTTAGAGGAGTGTTCTGAGCTTACTGTTTTTGTACTTTGTATCTGCTTCTATGCTAGCTGAATGGGTAGCGCAAACTGTGTTAGATTCGAGAAGTACAACATGGGAGATAATTCTCAAAAGTTATGTCCTTTGATCAGTTTTCCTCCATTTTCAACGCACTTCAATGGCCAGAGAAGCCGGACAGTTGTTACAATACAGTGATGATGATGACGACTATGAGGATGATAATCGTGATGCAATTGAGTTCCACCTAGGACTAAGACAGCATGAGAGGGCTGTACTCTAACCTTACTATCATAATACATCCTGGTGTCAACTAGGCCCGAAAAGTACAGACACTTGCGGTGTTGGTACATATTCAGTTTCGTTTCTCAAGATAACGTATCCGACTCGCAGTGAATTACATATGCACTAGTGTCCCAGGTGCCATGTGATGGGGAAGATCCAGAATGACCATGGCACAAGCCTTAAGCCTGCACATAAAACTATGAGCTGGACAGGTCCTGAGGTCGTACCCTATGGGTTTTGGTCTTATAGTAATATGCAGAAGAACATTTTTTTTTTTTTTTTTTGTCAGAACATTTGAGCAACACACTCAGCAACGCATCCGTAAAGTGGATGAGACTCGACTGTGAGATCCCAGTCTTCCCAATGAACCCACAGCGTGCCTAACTCTGGGTAGGAGCCAGTTAGAGCCGAAAAATCCCAAATGATTTTTGAAGGGACTGATGGGGATTCGAACCCACAACCTTCCAGTCCGTAGTCCGACGCATTAGCTGATTCACTCAGGTCTTCTTTGTACTATGATATCATCTTTAACAACAAGACCAATACTTGTTTAAACACTTGTAAATCTATTCAATCAAATATTCAGCCCCAGCAAATATACAAAGAGTACTGACAGTGCAGCAAGCTTGTACAGGAGAAACATCATTGTCTCTTATTTTAAACGCTGGCGAGAAATTTGATCAATCTAATCGCGGGCCCTGTTACCTCACCTCTAAACGTACTACTACGTGTAGCTTGTACATGTACATCAATCATCGCCCTCTGCAACTTCTCAACAGTAAACCTGTCTGATCTGAACGTACGATGAACAATTAAAATGAACTGAATGTACACTTTTGTATTTTGTATAGATAGATAGATAAGATAGATAGATAGATAGATGATAGATAGATAGTAGATAGATAGATAGATAGATAGATAGATAGATAGATAAGATAGATGTGATAGATAGATAGATAGATGATAGATAGATAGATGGATAGATAGATAGATAGATAGATAGATGGATATGATGAGATAGATAGATAAAGATAGATAGATAGATAGATAGATAGATATGATAAAGATAGATAGATAGATGATGATAGAAGATAGTGATGGATGATGGATGGATGGATGATGATAAATGGATTAAATATAATAGATAGACAGACAGACAGACAGACAGATAGACAGATAGATATACGTATATAGATATATATATATGTAGATATATGTGTCTATATATATACTTAATATCAATATGTATGGTGTGTTTGTGTGTGTGTATGTGTGTGTGTGTTTGTGTGTGTGTGTGTCTGTGTGTGTTTGTGTGTGTGTGTGTGTGTGTTTGTGTGTGTGTGTGTGTATGTGTGTGTGTGTGTGTGTGTGTGTGTGTGTGTGTGTGTGTGTGTGTGTGTGTGTGTGTGTGTGTGTGTAATTATGGATTTACCGTGTGAAATCTGGGCTTTTCTCCCCGAAGAGGAAAGTACGTCACCACAATGCAACGCGACTCAATTTTTTTCCTCTATATTTCCGTATGTGTGTATTTCTGCAAACTATGAAAGCGGATTTTTCCATTGAATTCCGCCAGGGACAACTCCTGTATTGCCGTGGAATCTTTAATGTGCGTTAAGAATGGAAGATAATTGTGGAGGGAGGGAGAGAAAGAGAGAGGGAGGGAGGGAGAGGCAGAGAGAAAGACATAGAGACAGACAGAAAACAGCCCAGACAGACAGACAGAGGAGAGACAGAGACACAGAGACAAAGACAGACAGACAGACAGAGGAATGGGAGTAGACAGAGACAGACAGGCAGAGGCAGACAGACACACACACAAAATAATCTCAACAACCTTTCAACGGTCTTCTCAAGTTCGCAAAATTACTTTATCTCTGTTCTGTCTTCAATCTCAAACAGTAGTGTGGCCTGCGGCATGTTGTACTGCTGGCTTAAGCCATAGTCGTGTCGACCTGATTTAGAACTAGGGCACAATACAGACGCACGAAAGAGACTTCTAAGCACGGCTCTGGGGCCAGAGGCATGGCAAACAAACGTGATTTATTTTCTAAGCAGGGGACATATATCGATTTTATTTTTTTGTAATATCAGGTTATTCGTTTTGCTGAAAAGAACATGAAATTTTCTTTCCAATGATACATAGAAATAAAGCTTCTCGGACAAAAACTATGGTTGTGGTCTATTGAAATGGCATTTGTGTGTTTTGAAAAAAAAAAAAAGAATGGAAGAGAAAATTTGAGAACATTCACAGATAGATTTTCCTTAACAAGTACTCTGATAAAAGCAGATTTGGATTGTTTTTGAATGACTGTGTGTAGAGTTCAGAAGCTGACATTATGCTCTCAGTCCTAAGCTTCAGAACGATGTAGGGTTCTATGAAGGGTCGAATTGTGCTGGTGACGTGAACTCTCAATTTTGGATAATCTCAGAGAAGCATTGTTGAGGAATATCATCGTGGTGATTTTTGGATTTTATTTCAGTTTAGTTTAGTTTAGTTTAGTTTAGTTTAGTTTAGTTTAGTTTAGTTTAGTTTAGTTTAGTTTAGTTTAGTTTAGTTTAGTTTGACATTATCATGATGATTGGATTTCACTTTTTTGTTTTATTTTATTTATTTTATTTCATCGTATTTTATTTCATTTTGTTTTATTTTATTCTGCTCTGTTTTATTTTCATTTTATTTTATTCTTTCCTATTTCAATTTATTTCATTTCATTTCATTTTATCTTATCTATTTTATCTTATCTTATCTCATTCTATTTTATTTTATTTTGTTTTATCTTATATTATTTTATTTCATTTTACTTTATTCCATTTTATATTTCATTTCATTTTATTCTATTTTACTTTATTTTATTTTATTTATTTCATTATGTTTTATTTATTTCATTATATTTTATTATATTTCATTTTATTTTATTTATTTTATTTTATTTTATTTTATTTTATTTTTTATTTATTTCATTTTATCTAATTGTGGAGGTGTGTACATTTCGCTGAAGCTTACTGTGCAAGTTGTAACTAAAATCTTAATTGAGTCTAGATAGATCCGCTCTAACTCTCTGAGGCTTATCTCATTTCATCCGCACGCAACTAATGACCCTATTCGTGAGAACGGCTTACACATTATCGTCGATCTGGACTTATGATAAGGACAGACTGACATCTTAGCTACGATAGAGTTATGCAGAGGAATAGAAGTGGATGGCATTTTTGTGTACAGCAAACGTACCATCTCTACACTTCTTTCCTCTCCTTAACGTCCATTGTACCCTACTGTTTCGGCTTTCAGTGTGTGGTTACTGTGTGTGTGTGTGTGTGTGTGTGTGTGTGTGTGTGTGTGTGTGTGTGTGTGGTGTGTGTGGTGTGTGTGTGTGTGTGTGTGTGTGTGTGTGTGTGTGTGTGTGTGTGTGTGTGTGTGTCGTGTGTGTGTGTGTGTGTGTGTTTGTTTTCCCCTTTCCAGTTATATTCACAATAAATCAGAATGTACATTAAAAAATTAAAAGAAACTGATTTATCACATATCAAATCACTGGAACCAGAAACACAAGAAAATAGAATCAGAACGCGTATTTAATACAACCAGACAAGACAGGCGCAAATTTTCGGCCAACTGGCCTTTGCAAGAGTAAACGTAATATCACAAACGAACAAACACCAAATGCAAAAATTAGGAGAAAAAGACTGAAACTGCCCTGCTGCTTTGTGTATATATGAACAGTGTCTGTTTGTATGTATGTATGTATGTATGTATGTATGTATGTATGTATGTATGTATTGTATGTGTGTATGTATGTATGTATGCATGTGTGTATATATGTATGTGTATGTATGTATGTATGTATGTATGTATGTATCAAACTAAACCTTGGACTTTAAAGACAGATGAAATGATACATGAATAATTTAATGTACATGTTCAAAACAAATTCAGTGCTTTAGAAGACGTTGGTGACAGTGAGGAACAATGGACAAAGTTTAGAAATTCGATAAATGAAGCTTGTGAGGAAATCCCTAAGGCAGATAGAAAAGCAAAAAAGAGCTAGATGACTAAAGAAATTTTGGGCTTGGTGGAGGAAAGGAGGAGGGCAAAGAGAAACGAGGAGATATACAGGAAGATAAACAAAGAAATCAGGTATAGGTGCAATATAGCTAAGGAAGCTTGGCTGAAAACAAAATGCAAAGAAATAGAAGACCGACACAAAATAGATCCTCAGGCTATGTACAGACGAATTGAAGAAATTGTCCACAGGAAAAATACATGCACATCAACTGGTTGCTTAAAATCGAAAGATGGCACGCTTATCATGGAAAAAGACAAAATATTGGACAGATGGGGAGAGTACATTAAAGACCTTTTTGAATATGACAGAAACGAAGAACACATCATAAAAAAGAACTTTGAAGGACAACCCATAATGAAAGATGAAGTTAGAGCAGCACTGAAAAAGATGAAACCAGGAAAAGCCCCAGGACCAGACAACATTACTACAGAGATGATTGAAGCCCTGGAGGAATTTGGCATAGAAAAAATAACAGCCCCCAAAATGAAATTTATGACACTGGAAAAATTCCCAAAGATATGTCAAAATCAATTTTCATTGCACTTCCAAAGAAGACAGGGGCTATAGAATGCGAACTCCATCGCACAATCAGTTTGATGAGTCATGTAACAAAAATCCTGTTAAGAATAATCATGATGAGGACAAGGAATAGAATCAAAAGAGAAATAGCAGAAGAACAGTGTAGATTTGTGGAAGGGAAAGGAACTATTAATAATGCCATATACATCCTAAGAACTATCATAGAGAGGTCAGTTGAGATGAATAAAGATTTGTATTTATGCTTTGTTGACTATACCAAGGCTTTCGATCAGGTAAGACATGAAGAATTGATCAACCAACTGGAGAGACTCAATGTTGATGGAAAGATCTACGAATAATCAGAAATATGTACTGGGAACAAACAGCTGCAATGAGAATAGAAAACAATATAATGTCTTTCCAAAACATCAAAAGAGGAGTCAGACAGGGTTGTGTTTGTAACCAGATCTGTTTTCACTTTACAGCGAAAACATCATGAGAAACCTAGAGGAAGACCCTGGATTAAAGGTTGGAGGGAAAATGATAAAAACATTCGATACGCAGATGACACCGTGCTAATTGCAGAAAATGAAAGGGACCTACAAAACCTTGTGAATATACTAGAAATAGAAAGCAAAGGTAAGGGCTTGGAACTAAACAGCAGGAAGACTAAAGTCATGGTGATCAGTAAAAAACATGAAATCCCCTCATGCAAAATAACAGCAAATGGCACAACCTTGACACAGGTTAATAAGTTCAAATACCTGGGAACGGTCATTTCATCAGACGGCAGATGCACATCGGAATTAGCCGGCAGAATCGGCCAAGCCAAAACAGCATTCAAGAAGATGACAAGCATTCTTACCAACAAATGCCTATCAGTTAATATCAGGAAGAGAGTTCTTGAATGTTATATAGAACCAATACTGTTGTACGGTTGTGAGGCGTGGACAGTCAACAAGCAAAGCCAGAATAAGATTGAGGCAGACGAGATGTGGTTTCTAAGAAGAATGTTGAGAGTTCCATGGACAGCCAAGAAAACAAACGAGACAGTCTTGATGGAGGCAGACACAAGTAGATCATTCATAAGGAAGATTAGGAAAAGACAGGCAATATCTATAGGCCATTTTATGAGGAAGGGGGATTTGGAGCACATGGTCACAACGGGAAAGCTGGAGGAAAGAGAGCACCAGGTAGACCCAGGGAGAAAATGCTAGACGTACTTGTGGAGTGGCTGAAGACAAGGAGGGTGGAAGAGATGCTTGGGGCATCAAGAGATAGAGGCATATGGAAGTCCATGATCGCCAATGCCATGCGGCAGGGCACCTGATGATGATGATGATGTATGTATGTATGTATGTATGTATGTATGTATGTATGTATGTATGTATGTATGTATGTATGTATGTATGATATGAATGAATGCATGCAAGTATATATGTATGAATGTATGTACGTACGTATGTATATTTGTTTTATATTTTTAGCATTGGTCTAAAAGATATTGATGCTATTGATGAAATATTTCTATATGGCTTAACTCTGTTTCATTGAGAGCTGGATGTAAAAACAGGATATGTTCACTTATTTTGTGTCCTGGTAATCAAATAAATTTTCTTGTCTTCTTCGTTTTCTTCTTTGTTTCTTCTTTTACGTGTTCATCATCTTCTGTTAGTTTTATACATCACAACGTGTATCAGGTGGTCATACCATTGTATTTTTTGCTCACTTTCTTCTTTCTTTTGTGAAATTATGTTTACTTTCTTGATTTTTTTTTAAAGCGGGTTGGCTGAACCTTTTGATAGAGGCTTGCAGTCAAGATTTCATATTTCGAGCTCAATCCTATCCCGTAACATGTTTAAACGTTGGCCTGTTCACTAACCATCGAAATGCTCCGATCAGTCTGGTGATGTCAATGTTTCATAGCCCTGTTTTCCCCATGTGAGCGCTTAGAGTCTGCACAGGCTCAAGGAATTTGCCAATAACTGATGGCAGATCTGGGTGGAATGAACATAGAATTGTCCGAGTGAAATGACTGTCCTCTTGAACAAACTCCAAACCCAAACTTCAAACTCTTCAGAAGCGCCTATTTACTGAATAGTAATGATAATGATGACATCAGTAAGGCGCCAAATCTTTTACATACAAATCCAATCAAAGCGCACATCATCAACATTCACTCACAATGACATAAACTCAAGGACACAACGCACACAAACTCCAGGAGGGGGTGGGGGGTGGGATGAAAGGGTGGACACGTAGAGGGAGAAAACACTGCAGGACAAAAAAGTATGTCCCCAAGTTAGACTTGAAGGAAGACAGAGTATAAGACTGTCGAAGAGAAGGGCGAAGCCACTCCAGCTGTATGGACTAGACAAAAAACGAGGGCGACTGACTGTGCAACATCTTTATACAGGAATTTGTAAACTTGTAGTATCAGAAACAGACAGAGAGGTTTGGCAGGGGTGTGCATTCCGAAGAGGCCTCAAAGATAAGTAGGTGCAATACCATTAATACACCTGTAAAATAATACGTTGATTTTGTATGAATTTTTTTGAGAAACGGGCAATTAGTGGAGAAAGTGAAGCAAAGGAGTGACATAATCACGCCTCTTTATCTGAAGGACAAGATGGGCCACAGAATTCCGAACACGCTGGAGGCATGCGACGAAAAAAGACGGTACGCCGAAGAGCAGAGAGTGAGAAGTATACTTTTTTAAGGTCGTCTGCATAGCTTGTTGCGAGCCAAATCTCTCATTCTTACCATACGTCTGTCTATTACTTCATTGCAGCCTATCCCAGAATTGTACATGTATATCATCGATACCCCAGAATTTTGTTCAACCTAATTTATTCAACCCTATCTGAGATTGTGACCGTTTTATTTTAGTTCACTGAGTGGAGTTCTTTGTGGTTCCTTATCTTCCAATCCGGGACGGATAGGTTACAAAAGGGATCATATGACAACAGCCTCTCAAACTCTCACACTCTCTTTCTCTCGCAGACCACTGACTGGGCAAGTTGGGTATTCAGCTCTTGGAACAAAAGCAGGTAAGCTTAGATTTAGGTTTTGAAAAAGCTGTATGATTTTAATAGTCTGTTTACTTATATGTACATATATATATATATATATATATATATATGGATGGATGGATGGATGGATGGATGGATGGATGGATGGATGATGATATATTTACATGTAATATGTGTGTATGTATATAATATGTATGTTATGTATGCATATACATATATAATATATATATTATATATATATAATATATATATATATATATAATATTACATATACTTTTATCTATTGCATTCCAACAAATGTAAACACTGTATCAAACATTCCTCATGTCGTATATGTCATCATGCGCACACATACATACATGCATAGGCTTGCGTACGCACATCATACATACAACATACATGCATACAGACAGACAAACAGACAGACAGACAGACATGCATGCATACATACATACATCACACATCATACATACATACGTACGTACGTACGTACTACTACAAACATGCATGAATTGCTATAAAAGACGAATATATAAGTACACGAACACATAATTAATATCAATACTGTATGAGACGTCCCTTCTTTATAAAAAAAAATTGTGATAATAAATAAACCAGCCAAACTTATTCCAACCAAAATAAACCGAACGAAACTGTTTTTAATAGGAAAAATTATGAAACGACAAACAAATATTGCCTTTGATATTGTTCAAAACTGTATTTCTTCGTTTTCTTTATAAGTTTGTCAAATAAAGTGTAAAAAGCATGAATACATAAACAGGCAATAATTCTTTACAAATGCACAAAGATGTACGAAATGTTTACATTTCTAAGTTTCTCTCTCTCCTCTCTCTCTCTCTCTCTCTCTCTCCTCTCTCTCTCTCTCTCTCTCTCTCTCTCTCTCTCTCTCTCTCTCTCTTTTTTTCTTTCTTCTCTCTCTCTCTCTCTTTCTCTCTCTCTCTCTCTCTCTCTCTCCTCTCTCTCTCTCTCTCTCTCTCTCTCTCTCCTCTTCTTTCTTTCTTTCCTGCTGTCCTTCTTTTCTTTCTGTACTTCTTCCTTTCTTTCTTGAATTCTTCTCTTCGTTTTCTTTTTTGTTTTTTACATTTTATTTTTTTCTCATTTGTCTTTTAAAGAGAAGAAGACAGCCTAAATGACCTTACACTCTCATACTGTCATTCAAAAAGCAGTTTTTGTTTCTCAGACATTATCTGTATACATATTGAAGAGATATACAATGTCTGTCTGTCTCTCTCTTCTCTCTCTCTCTCTCTCTCTCTCTCTCTCTCTCTCTCTCTCTCTCTCTCTCTCTGTCTCTATGTTTTTGTCTATTTTTCAACTGTCTCTGTCAGTCTGTCTGTCTGTCTGTCTGTTTCTGTCTCTCCTTTGTCACAGCCCTCACCCTCTCTCTCTCTCTCTCTCTCCTCCTCTCTCTCTCTCTCTCTCTCTCTCTCTCTCTCTCTCTCTCTCTCTCTCTCACGTTGATAGAAACAAGCTTACTGAAAATAACCAAAACACTTTAATCTTGATTTGTGGATTTCGCAACTAAGACTCAACCAACCAACCGACAAATCATCGAAGGAAGCACGCAACAAGTGAGCAAACATGCTAACAAGCAAGCAGGCATGCGGGAATCTAACCAACTACCGGCCAACCAACCAACTTAACCACCCAAAACCAACCAACAAACCAACAAACCAACCAACCAACCAACCAACCAACCAAAACAAAACTGACTTTTAAGACATGAAATATAAAAGCATTGGCATTCAGATTAGTCAGAAGCAAAAAGCAGTGGGTAAAAAGAAGCATGGTCAAATCAATTTTATCAATCTCCCTTTTAATACAAAAATCAGTTGAAAACAATTTGTGCTTCTCAAGATCACTGTGAGCTTGAAGAAGAATCAGACCAAATATAACTTGACATGAAGCGAGGAAGATCGTAGACTGTTATAACCGTGCAGACAGAATGTAAATATACTGTCAAAAGTTTCTCAGAAAGTGCTGTTCATATACCTATCTCAAAAAGTACACTTTTTGACCCTAAAGGAATAGAATCAAAAGAGAAATAGCTGATGAACAGTGCTGGATTTGTGGAAGGGAAAGGAACTATTAATGTCATATACATCCTAAGAACTGTCATAGAGAGGTCAATCGAGATGAATAAGGATTTATATTTATGTTTTGTTGATTATACCAAGGCTTTCGATCGGGTAAGACATGAAGAATTGATCAACCAACTAGAGAGACTCAATATTGATGAAAAAGATCTACGAATGATCAGAAATATGTATTGGGAACAAACAGCTGCAATGAATAGAACGATATAGCTTTCAAAACACAAAGAGGAGTCAGACAGGGTTGTGTTTTGTCACCAGATCTGTTTTCACTTTACAGCGAAAACATCATGAGAAACCTAGAGGAAGACCCTGGATTAAAGGTTGGAGGAAAAATGATAAACAACATTCGAAACGCAGATGACACAGTGCTAATTGCAGAAAACGAAAGGAACCTACAAAACCTTGTGAATATACTAGAAAAGAAGGCAAAGGTAAGGGGCTGGAACTAAACACGGAAGACTGTCATGGTGAGGTGATCAGTAAAAAACATGAAATCCCCTCATGCAAAATAACAGCAAACGGCACAACCTTGACACAGGTTCATAAGTTTAAATATCTGTAACGATCATTTCACCAGACGCAGATGCACATCAGAAATAGCCAGCAGAATCGGCCAAGCCAAAACAGCATTCAAGAAGATGAAAAGCATTCTTACCAACAAATGCCTATCAATTAACATCAGGATGTTATATAGAACCAATACTGTTGTACGGTTGTGAGGCGTGGACAGTCAACACGCAAAGCCAGAACAAGATTGAGGCAGCCGAGATGTGGTTTCTAAGAAGAATGTTGAGAGTTCCATGGACAGCAAAGAAAACAAAGGGACAGTCTTGATGGAGGCAGACACAAGAGATCATTGATAAGGAAGATTATGAAAAGACAGGCAACAATTATATGCCATTTTATGAGGAAAAGGGAATTGGAGCACCTGGTCACAACGGGAAAGCTGGAGGGAAAGAGAGCACCAGGTAAACCCAGGGAGAAGATACTAGACGGATTTGCAGAGTGGCTGAAGACAAGGAGGGTGGAAGAGATGCTTCAGGCAACAAGGTTCATACCTGGGAACAATCATTTCACCAGATGGCAGATGCACATCAGAAATAGCCAGTAGAATCGCCAACGCCTTGCGGGAAGGCACCTGATGACGATGATGAACTTTGCTCTTGACGCCATAATCTTCAAACTTATGGATTTGAGACTCTTCAATGATGACGTAGATAAAAAAAAAAAAAGAAGTCTACCCAGGAACAGTTGTGAAAATCTTGGTAACGTATTTGTGTAACGCTCATACACACAGATGCAGACTCTCTCCCCTCTGTGTCTCTGTCTCTCTCTCTGTCTCTGTCTCCCTCTCTCTCTGCCTCTGTTTGTCTGTCTCTCTGTCTGTCTCTCTGTCTGTTTCTGTCTCTGTCTGTCTCTCTGTCTCTCTGTCTCTCTGTCTCTCTCTCTCTCTCTCTCTCTCTCTCTCTCCTCTCTCTCTCTTCTCTCTCCTCTCTCTCTCTCTCTCTCTCTCTCTCTCTCCCCTCGTTGCCGTCTGTGTGTGTTTTTGTTTTTTGTTTGTGTGTGTGTGTGTGTGTGTTGTGTGTGTGTGTGAGAGAGAGAGAGAGAGAGAGAGATAGAGAGAGTGAGGATTAGATTAAGAGAGAGGGATTGATAAAAATCAACCTCCAGTTGTTGTTGGTTGTGGTTTTTTTTATTATTATTTCTAAAAGACGTTGTTAATGATATGAACCTAATTAATGCACCATCATCTTCAACCCTTGCTGGTTTCAGACAAGTATGATGAAACTACTGAAGCTCACAATCTCTGTTGTCCTGGCCACCATGGCAACGTGCCAGCCTCACGGAGAGTTCCTGTCTCCCGCTGTCGGCGACACCGCCGTGCCAATGCCTTCCAGCTCAGGTGACAATCATACATGTATATACATCTAACGAATGCACATTTTAATTACCAAAATGTAGACTGATGAAGGAGAATTTGAATCGAACTGAACTGAATGGAACAGAAACAAATATCAATAAATTTGCTAAAGGTAAAGATTTCCCCCATAATCCTGAGGTCGCAGTGGAGTGAGGTGGTAGAGACCTCGACTTTTTGAAAGCCAGCTTCATGAAGGCATTGTATGTCTCTTTTCCTTTCTGTTTTAGTTGTCCCGTTAGCTCAGTGGCTAGACTGCCTGCCATAGCTTGAACAGGATGAGGGAGTCAAACGGTAAGTTTTTGTAGTAGGTGCATAGGGTTCGGGAGTTTGTAGTTGGTGCATAGGGTGCGGGAGTTTGTAGTTGGTGCATAGGGTGCGGGAGTCAAATGAGTAAGATAAAGGGGATAATGATCTGTGTTAGAAAGCAGGGTTGCATGTACAGTTGCCCATAGACAGGGTTCATGACCTGAATCCATAGGGTCTTTGTATAGTTCACTGGTGAGTTTTGTTTTGTTGTTGTTGCTGCTGGCTGCTGCTGCTGTTGCTGCTGCTGCTGTTGCTGCTGCTGCTGCTGCTGCCACTGCTGCTGCTGCTGTTGCTATTGTTGTTGTTGTTGTTGTGTTGCTTTTGTCGTTGTTGTTGTTGCTGCTGCTGCTGTGGTTGTTGTTGTTATTATTGTTTAGGGATTTTTTTGGACATAGTGGATGAAAAAATGTGTTTCACTGTATTACAATCTAAGTTTTTCAGTGAAAGAGGACAGACACAAAATATACGGAAGTAGGACCTTCAAAGCCTTGCCAGTGCGTAGGGTTTATGCTCAGGTATCGGGCTTACGTCGTGATGATTTTGGATCTTATCCGTCACATGGCATCTATGATATATATCACTATATATGGAATTTATAATCCAAGCGTAGAGAGGCCATCTTGAGAAACTGAAACTGAAATCTTTTTGTATACTTTGCGTAAATTGTAATACATAATTTTTGGTAGTATCCTAATTTCTAATGCTTTGATACATGCAGATTAGAGAACGACAATATGTAAGCTGGTCTGTGTGCCAAATGTGCTAATATCCTTAATCTTGGAAAAAAAATGTGTGACCTTAGTTGTATGCAGATACATGGAGCACTTTTCTTTTTCTTCTCCCACACCCCCCCCCCCCCCTTCTTGAGTAGTCTACATGTCCTTCTCGTTGTTTGTTTGTTTTGGTTTCATTTGGTTTTGTTTATTTTTACATATATACATTATCTAGTGTATTGTCTACTTGCTTGTCTTTCAATGGACATTTCAAAACTTTCATTGATCTTTTACAATTTGTCATAGAATCTGAGTTTTGGAAAACGCACTTTCGTTTTGTTTCATTTCATTTTTGCTTAAGACATCGGGGCAGATGTCTGCCCCATTTTACATATGACCTATTCACCTGGTTCCGAAATGCGGCGTATGGAACTATGAGATGTCAATGAAACTTGCATGGAGTCGTCCCTTCTCTTTAGTTTTGTGTTTGAAAGCAAATGTTGGTAAAAAAAAAAAAAAAAAAGAAAAGCAGGTAAAAATATTTTGTAAACAACCACAGAGCAAGCCTGGTTCGAATTCTCAAAATTTATCGCTATATCAATACTGTAATCATTATTCAGTATCATTCAATATGAACTAGATACAGACAGACTAAAAGAAAAACGTAGACAGACACTCAGACAGACACAAAGCACGTGACTCAACATTTTACTGATATGTAAAAATAAAAATCCACACGCCATATTCCGAACCAGAGGTAAAAGGTCATGTACAATACAAATTTTTAAAAATTGGGCAGAAATCACTCCTGGTCTGTTCTCAATGTATTGAGCAACCAGTCCCTTAGTTGAGGACGATAAAGCAGAACGGAAAACTTGACCACTGAATCATTATATAACCCAAGTCCACGCCGGTCAGGCAGAATCACAGACTGATTACGCTAGCAGACTGGAGGTCAGCCGGTTGCTCCTGGTCATCTGTTGTGACCTAGACAATACAGACAGTACGGTCAGCACAGATAGGGGCCGGCATGTTGGAAGCATGACCAAAGATAATAGGATGTCTTTAACCTTTAACCCAAACTATCGTTGCGGTAGAAAGGGGTGAGGTGGGGTGAGGTGAGGTTACGTTTCTTCTGTAACTGCTTTTTTTTTTCTCCCTAGCTGTCATTCTTTCTTTGATTTGGCAAAGCACATGAACTCTAAATTTCATGTCTCCAGTTCAGTTCTAGCCCATTTTGTTTGACACAGTCAAATATCATTGATAAGGAAGATTAGGAAAAGACAGGCAACATTAATAGGCCATTTTATGAAGAAAGGGGAATTAGACCACCTGGTCTAAACAAGAAGGCTGGAGGGAAAGAGAGCACCAGGTAGACCCAGGGAGATGATTTTGGACGGACTCGCAGGTGGCTGAGGACAGAGAGGTAGAAGATGTGCTTGCGGCAACAATGTAGTGGACATATCGCCAACGCCGTGCGGCAGGCACTTGATGATGATGACAGTCAAATACTCACAAAGTCTCTAAACTTATGTAAAATCTTGTGTACTAGCAAGATTTGAAATGGAGAAAAGAGATTGGAACCTACAACTAGGCTGACACCCCCAAATGATAGAAACGTTAAGATAGGCAGCGACAGGCACAGGCCAGGTTTCAATGTTGCAGGATCAAATTCTGATATCTGAGTTCAGTCCCAATCCGCAGCATTAAAGCTGGCCTGTTGCTGCCCATCTTGATGTTTCCATCATCTAGTGTGTCAGTTTACTTCATAGAGTCCTCTCCCACCCACCCCCTCTCCCTGCCCATTTCGAGAGATTGCCAGCGCTCAGGTTTTGCACAGACTCGGAGAGTCTATCAGATAATTGCTTGCAGATTTGGGTGGAGCGCATATGGAATTGTCCATGTAACGAATCCCTCTGGAACAAATTCCAATTTCCAGTACACATAGAAGCACATATCATACACACACCACACACCCCACCATCAGAACACATACGCTACACACTGCTGCAACCAACTACACAAGCACCACATATACACCGGTGACACACTAACACATCACACACAATCACCCGACACATCCACCACACACATAGCACACAACACACACACACACACACACACACACACACACACCACACAATGCACACAACACACACACACACACCACACACACACACACAATGCACACAAACACCACAACACACAACACACCACACACACCACACACCCCACACACAAATGCACACAAACACACCACACACACACACACACACACACACACACAAATGCAACAACACACACACCACACACACACACACACACCACACACAACACACACCACACACACACACACACGCACACACAACACACACACACACCACACACACACACAACACACACACACAAAATGCACACAAACACACACACCACACACCACATCAAACACACACACACACACACACACACACACACACACACAACACAAATGCACACATATCGTCATCATCACGTTCCTCATAAACCGTTTCCTGTCAGGTTAACAAAAAAAAGTTGTACACACACACACACACACACACACACACACACACATACACACACACACACACACACACACACACACACACACACACACACACACACACACAAACACACACAACACACACACACACACACACATACACACACACACACACAAACACACACACACACACAACACACACACAAACACACACACACACAAACACACACACACACACATACCCGCACACATACCCACACACACCACAAACACACACCCGCACACGCACACACACAAACACAAACACACCCACAAATACACACACATACTCACACACATACACACACACCCGCACACACATACACATACACATACACACACAAACACAAACAAAAACAAAAACACACGTATGTTGGTGGAGGAACAAACCAAAACAAATCTGTGTGGCAGCAGTCTTCATTGCCTTCATCTACACACACACACACACACACACACACACACACACACACACACACACACACACACACACACACACACACACACACACACACACACACACACACACACAAACACAACACAACACACACACACACACTAACTCCCTCATCACACACACACACACACACACACACACACACGCACGCACGCACACACATACCCGCGCACACACACACACACACTCACACAGATATACACACATACACACATACACACATACACACACACACACACACACACACACAAACACACACATACACACACGCGCGCGCACGCGCACACACACACACATAATTGTGGAGGAACAAACCAAAACAAATCTCTGTTGTAGGAGTCTTCATTGCCTCCATCTACTTTCAGTTTCAGTTTCAATTTCAATTTCAATTTCAGTTTCAATTTAGTTTCAATTTCAGTTTCAATTTCTCAAGATGTCTCCGCGCTCGGAATGAATTCCATGTGCACTAACCTGTGAGTGCCATGTGATGGAGAAGATCCAGAATGATCACTGTACAAGCCTCAAGCCTGTGCATAAACCATGAGCTGGCCAGGTCCTGAGGTCCTACCTAGATAGTTCCATAACCCTGGGGTCCGAGGGGAGTGAGGTGGCAGAGACCTCAACTTTTCCCCGGAGCAGCACCTCGAGGGTGGCGCCTATCCCCTCTCCCTCGTTTCAAATTCATATTCATATTTACTTTTTTTTTAACCTAGACTTCAGAAAGACAAGAAGGCTGATTGGTCTTCAAGGGGTGAGACCTGGGAAATCAACCCATCTCTCCAATGTTTTATACCAAGGCAGCCGGGCAATGCCCTGCTCTTTACGAATTTCAACTGCCGTGGGATCTTTAGCGTGTGCAGTTAGAAGGCACACGGGTCCGACTCGTATTTTGTCCCCTAGACGTTCGGTTCGATTTTTTGGTCAAACTGAGGAGAAAAGTCGAGGCCTCTACGGGGAGCGAACCCTGGAACCTCGAGTTTTTTAGTTATTGGCAGGCGAAAGTCTGAACCATTGTGCCACTCTTCTCCTTTGACTTTCAGGAGTTCCAGTAATTACAGAAAGTGGTTCCACAGCCGTTCCTATGACGCCTGACATGTCCTCATCAGCTGCAATGATGACCGACACCACCATGGCGCCAGTGATAACGTCACAGGCAGGCAGTACCATGACCCCTGACGTCACCACTCCCGCTGCCGTCACCTCCATGGGCACTGACGCTCCGACCACTACGCCAATGCCCACAACTACTGCTGCTCCTAACTACTGTGAGTGGAGTGTGGGGGGGGGGTTCTTCTCTCTGT
>CM060312.1:29112334-29114834 GCA_030674185.1 Monoplex corrugatus | reverse complement strand
GTGGTGGTGGTGTTGTGGTGGTAGTCGTGGTCGTCGTCGTGGTCGTCGTCGTGGCGGTGGTGTTATGGTGATGGTGATGGTGATGGTAGCGGTGGTAGTGGTGGTGGTGTTTTGGTTGGTTTTAGTTTGTTTGTTTTGGGTTTTTTTAATCAGTTATTCTGTCTCCATCGGTTGATCACTTTTGAACCCAAACCAAGCATACCTTTTTCTGTTAATTAGGCGTGTGTGTGTAAACGGTTATGTCTGTTTGGGTTTGCCTGTTCTATTTTTGTTACTTGTAATGTTTATGTATGGTGTTCTTCCTCATTTCCTTTTTCTCTTATAATGTGTCTATTTTGTCTTTCTTCAGTTTGTTTTGTTGTTGTTGTTGTTGTGCGTCGTCGTCGTCGTCGTCGTCGTCGTCGTCGTCGTCGTCGTCGTTGTTGTTTGTTGTTGTTGTTGTTGTCGTCGTCGTCGTCGTTGTTGTTATTGTTGTCGTCGTCGTCGTCGTCGTCGTCGTTGTTTGTTGTTGTTGTTGTTGTTGTTGTTGTTGTTGTGTGTTGTTGTGTTGTTGTTGTTGTCGTCTGTTCTTTGCGTTTTATGCTTCATTGCTTTTTTTTTTTTTATTGCTGTTGTTGTTAGTCTGTTGTCATGAAATATAAAACGAAAAATATCAGCCTCTTCCCTCATTCCGCAAGACTACTCTGATTGTTTATCTGTCTCTGTTTCTGTCTCTCTGTTTCTTTCTTTGTCTCTTTCTGTCTCTGTCTCTGTCTCTCTGTTTTCTCTGTGTCTCTCTGTCTCTGTCTGTGTCTGTCTGTCTGTGTCTCTCTGTCTCTGTCTGTCTGTCTGTCTGTCTCCTGTCTCTCTGTCAGTCTGTCTGTCTGTGTCTCTCTGTCTCTGTCTCTCTGTCTGTTTGTCTGTCTCTCTCTCTCTCTTCTCTCTCTCTCTCTCTTTCTCTTTCTCTCTGGCAATATATTTCTCTTCTGTGCAATATATCACTATAAATATGTGTAAGACGTGTACACATATGTGAGTGCACGTATACTAAGAAGCTACGATAATGATGATAGTTTCATTAATCATTTCATGAAGAAGAAAATTATGGAGATTTTTCTGGAAGGCTTTTGTTGGAAATGGTTTTGTAATGCAGTTGTGTAGTTCATTCCAAAGAAAACGAAATAATGAGTTTGAAAAAATAAATTCTTGGTTATTGTAGGTTGAATAGATACACTCTGATGTAATGAAATTGCTTTCTTTTTGGGGGGAGAAAACAACTCTTAGACAGTTTAATGCTTCTGAGTGTACACCTGTATGTACACGTATGTCTTTGTTAAAGATAAATCTGTTTCTCAAATACCAAGTTTAGTTTAGTTATTTTCTCCTGAAGAGTTGTGTTTGGATGGACACATCATGGTCACAGCACGTTTATAGAATGATTTTGGACATTTGAAGTGAACTTCAGCGAGAAAACTATAACAGTGTTATTTACGTTTTATTTTTCCCTTTCTCGTCGTTAATTTCTTTTTTATACAAAAACATCTCTGGCACTCACATTATCACTTAATTTTTTTTTAAAATCAGAGGCAACACTAAAAATACGATACATTAGCACATCTAGCACATCAATATGACAGACTGATACAAGGATACGCAAAGAACCCTTACGCTAAGACGTTCTCAGTGCGAAGGGTTTACGCGCAGGCTTATGACTTAAACGATGATTACTTTAGATCTCATCCATCAGTTTCAGTTTCAGTTTCTCAAGATGACGTCTCCGCGCTCGGAATGAATTAGATATGCAGTAACGTCACAGGTGCCATGTGATGGAGAAGATCCAGAATGATCACGACACAAGCCTTAAGCCTGCACATAAACCCATGAGCTGGCCAGGTCCTGAGGTCCTACCTAGATAATTCCGTAACCCTGGGGTCGTAGGAGAGTGAGGTGGCAGAGACCTCAACTTTTCCCTGGGCCAGCGCCACGAGGGCGGCACCCATCCCTTCTCCCTCGCTTCATATTATATATTCATTTTCACTTTTTTTTTTTAACTAAGACTTCAGAAAGGCAAGAAGGCTAATTGGTCTTCAAGGGGTGGGACCAGGGAAATCAACCTATCTCTTCAATGTTTTATAACAAGGCAGCCGGGCAACGCCCTGCTCTTCACGATTTTCAACAGCCGTGGGATCTTTAGGTACACGGGTCCGATTCGTTTTTCGTCCCCTTCCGAAGGACTAGAAGTTTGGTTCGATTTTCCGGTCAAGCTGAGGAGAAAAGTCGAGGCCTCTACAGGGAGCGAACCCTGGAACCTCGAGTTTAGTTATTGGCTGGCGAACGTCTGAACCATTCTGCCACTCTTCTCGCTCATACATCACGTAGCATCAGTGACGTCAGTGTGTATGGAACTTACACGGAGCATGGAAACACCATCTCGAGGAATGAAAATGAAACAAGGCAAAGCATAAGTTATGTAAAGTAATTTCACATAGTAAAATCTATTGGGACAAACTGAATAATGAAT
>CM060312.1:29089834-29107334 GCA_030674185.1 Monoplex corrugatus | reverse complement strand
AAAAGTTCATGACAACTATGCACATCGAACCTAACTCCCAGTCCCTCTTCTGAGAATCGTTTAAATCAAATTTGGACTGTTATCTCTAGGCTGTTTATTTTTTTTTTTTATAAATCATCCTCAACACTTGGTACAAGCCGACCACATTGAGTGGAGTTACAGTTGTTATTGTTCTTTAAAACCCAGCTGACTGCGTAGAGCCATATCATGGCTATAATCCTTTCAAAACATCGTTTTTCCCTCCTCAAATTCCATCCCATTGATCCCCCCCCCCCCGAACCCTCCCATTGGTTCTCCTTCTGCAAGTTCGCTCCCCTTGTTTCTCCCCCCCTCCCCCCCAGTACCTTCCCATTGGTTCTCCCTCTCCATGTTCCCTCCGAATGATTCTCTCCCCCAAGTACCCTTTCTTTGGTACTCCCCCCAACTTCCTTTCCATTTGCTCTCCCTCCCAAAATTCCCTCCCATTGTTCTCCCTCCCCCTAACTTCCCTCCAATGGGTTCTCCCTCCCCCTAACTTCCCTCCAATGGGTTCTCCCTCCCCAAGTTTCCTCCCATTCTTTCCCTCCCCAAGTACCCTCCCTTTGGTTCTACCCCCAAGTACCCTCCCTTTGATTCTCCACCCCCAAGTTCCCTCCCATTAGCTCTCCCTTCCCAAGTTCACTGCCATTGGTTCTCCCCCCACCCACCCACACACACACACACCAAATTAACCTCTCGTTGGTTCCCCCTCCCCCATTAAGTACCCTCCCATTGGTTCTCTCCCAACACAGAACCTCCCACTGGTTCTCCCTCCCAAAGTTCTCTCGAATTAGGATGTTCCACCCCCCCAAAGAAACCTTCCATCCATTGGTTATACCTCCTGAAGTTCCCTCCCATAGCTCCCCCCCCCCCCCTCCGCAGTAACATACCATTGGTTCTCCCTCCCCAAATTCCTTCCCATTGCTTCTCCCAGCCCTCAGGTAACCTCCCATTGAATCGCCCTCCTCAAGTTCCCTCCTATTCGTTCTCCCCCCCCCCCCCCCAAGTAACCTCTCATGGTTCTCCCTCCACAAGTTCCCTCCCGTTGATTCTCCCCTTCCCCAAGTACCATACCATTGGTTCTCCTTCCACAAGTATCTTCCCATTGGTTCTCCCCACCCCAAGTACCTTCCCGTTGGTTGCCCCCACCCAAGTTCCATCGTATTGGTTCTCCCCCCCACCCACCCCCAGCACACACCCATTAGTTGTCCCCCCCCCCCCCCAGGTTCCTTCTTAGAGGTTTTCACATCCCCACCCCCACCAAGTGGTACTCTCGCATCGGTTCTTTGTCCTCAAATCCCCTCCCATTGGATCTCCCCACACACACACACACACACACACACACACACACACACACACACAAGTACCCTCACTTTGGTTCTCCCCACAATAACTTCTCCGCCCCCTAAGTACCACCCCTTTGGTACTCCCCCACGTTCCTTCCCATTGGTTCTCCCTCACCAAATGACTTCCGATTGGTTCTCCCCTTCCCCAAGTACACTCCCATTGGTTCCCCCAAAAGTGTCCTCCCTTTGGTTCTCCCCCCAAATTTCCTCACATTGGTTCTACCAACACCAAAGAACCCTCGTATTGGTCCCCAAATCCCTTTCCATTGGTTCTCTCCTCCCAAGTGCCCTCCCTTTGGTTCTCCACCCCCTAAGCTATATCCATTTGGTTCTCCCCCCCCCCCCCAATTTCCCTCCCATTGGTTCTCCCTCATCATGTTCCCTCTGACTGGTTCTCCCCCCCCCCCCAAGTACCCTGCCATTGGTTCTCCCCAAGTATCCTCCCTTTGGTACTCCCCCACGTTCCCTCCCATTTGTTCTCCCTCACCAAAGTCCTCCCATTCATTCTTCCTCTCCAAGTACCCTCCCTTTGATTCTCCCCCTCCCCCAACTTCCCTCCAATGGTTTTTCCCTCCCCAAGTTTCGTCTGATTTGTTACCCCACCCCCTCCCACCCAATTTTCCTCTCTTTGGTTCTTCCCGCTAAGTACCGTCCCTTTGGTCCCCTCCCCCAAGTTCCCTCCCAATAGCTCTCCCTCCCCAAGTTCCTTCCCATTGGTTTTCCCCCTCCCCAGTACCATTCTGTTGGTTCTCTCCCCCCCCCCCCTTTAGTTCCCTCCCATTGGTTCTCCCACCCCAAGTTCCCTCCCTCTGGTTCTCCCTCCACATGTTCACTCCCACTGGTTCTCCCTCCCCAAGTTCCCTCCCTCTGGTTCTCCCTCCACATGTTCCCTCCCATTGATTCTCCCTCCCCAAGTTCCCTCCCTCTGGTTCTCCCTCCACATGTTCCCTCCCATTGATTCTCCCTCCCCAAGTTCCCTCCCTCTGGTTCTCCCACACCCCCAGTTCCTTCCCATGGGTTCCCCTTCCCATATTCCCCTTAAGTACTCTCCCTTTGGTTCTTCCCACCCAAGTTCCCTCCCATTAGCTCTCCCTCCCCAAGTTCCCTCACATTCGTTCTTCTGCCCCAAAGTACCCTGCCACTGGTTTTCCCTACCCAAGTTCCCTCCCATTGGTTCACCCTCCCCCCTTAAGTTCCCTCCTATTGGTTCTCCCCCCAAGTACCTTCCTTTTGGTTCTCCCACCCTAAGTTTCCTGAAGTCATGGTGATCAGTAAAAAACATCCCCTCATGCAAAATAACAGCAAATGGCACAACCTTGACACAGGTTGATGAATTTCATTACTGGGAACGATCATTTCATCAGACGGCAGATACACATCAGAAATAGCCAGCAGAATCGGCCAAGACAAAACAGCATTCAAGAAAATGACAAGCATTCCTACCAACAAATGCCTATCAATTAACATTAGGAAGAGAGTTCTTGAATGTTATGTAGAACCAATACTGTTGTACGGATGTGAAGCGTGGACAGTCAACAAGCAAAGCCAGAACAAGATTGAGTCAGCCGAGATGTGGTTTCTAAGAAGAATGTTGAGAGTTCCATGGACAGCAAAGAAAACAAACGAGACAATCTTGATGGAGGCAGACACAAGTAGATCACTCATAAGGAAGATTAGGAAAAGACAGGCAACATTTATAGGCCATTTTATGAGGAGAGTGGATTTGGAGCACCTGGTCACAACAGGAAAGCTGGAGAGATAGAGAGCGCCAGGTAGACCCAGGGAGAAAATGCTGGACGGACTTGCAGAGTGGCTGGGGACGAGGAGGGTGGAGGAGATGCTAGGGGCAACGAGATATAGAGACAGATGGAAGTCCATGATCGCCAACGCCATGCGGCGGGGCACCTGATGATGATGATGAAGTTTCCTGCCATTGGTTCTTCCCCCACCTGCCCAACCACTGCAAGTTCCCTCTCATTGGTTCTCCCCAACCCCCCACCAAGTACCCTCCCATTGGTTATCCCTTCAAATTCCATCCCATTGGTTCTTCTTACCCATGTTCTCTCTCATTTGTTCTCCAGACCTTAAAATACCCTCCCATTGGTTCCCCCTCCCTCCCAAGTACCTTCCCATTTGTTCTCCCTCCCCAGGTTCCCACCCACTGGTCACATACCTCCTGAAGTTACTTCCCATTGGTTCTCCTGCCCCAAGTTCCCTCCCATTTCTACTTCCACAATTTCGCTCTCATTGGTTTTACCCCTCCCCAAGTTCCGTCACTTTGGTTCTCCCCGCCCCCCTCCCCCCCCCCCATTACACTCCTATTGGTTTTACCTATGTTCCCTCCCTTTGGTTCTCTCCCCCCCCCCCCCCCCCCCGCATTCCCTCTTAGTGGTTTTCCTCCTACCAACTACCTTTCCATTGGTTTTTCTGCCCCCCCTCCCCTAATTCGCTCCCATTGGTTCTCCTTCCCCCCAGTCCTTCCCACTGGTTCTCCCTCCCCCCTCCCCCTTCTCGCAAGTTCCGTCACCTAGGTTCTCCTGCCCCAAGTTCCCTCCCCTAGTTTCTTCCACCCCAAGTTCCCCCTCCCCCCATTGGTTCTCACCAAGTTCCCTACGACTGGTTCCCTCCCCAAGTTCGTCCCATTCGTTCTCCCCCCCCCCCATACCCTCCCATTGGTTCCTTCCATTGGTTCCCCCCAAATTCCCACCCCCATTGGTTGCCCCCATTGATTCGTCCCAAGTTCCCTCCCATTGGTTCTCCCTCCCCAAGTTCCCTCGCATTTGTTCTTCCCCTTCCACAAATACCCTCTCATTAGTTCTCCCTCCCCAAGTTCCCTCGCATTTGTTCTTCCCCTTCCACAAATACCCTCTCATTGGTTCTCCCTCCCCAAGTTCCCTCGCATTTGTTCTTCCCCTTCCACAAATACCCTCCCATTGGTTCTCCCTCCCCAAGTTCCCTCGCATTTGTTCTTCCCCTTCCACAAATACCCTCTCATTGGTTCTCCCTCCCCAAGTTCCCTCGCATTTGTTCTTCCCCTTCCACAAATACCCTCTCATTGGTTCTCCCTCCCCAAGTTCCCTCGCATTTGTTCTTCCCCTTCCACAAATACCCTCTCATTGGTTCTCCCTACCCAAGTAACCTATGGGTTCTCTCTCTCTCCAGATACTTCTTATTGGTTCCCCTTCCCCAAGTTCTCTTCTAAATGGGTCTCCCTCCCCAAAGTACCCTCCAACTGGTTCCCCCTCCTTACATGTAAGTTCCCTCCCATTGCTTCCCCCCCCCCTCGGACTGTCCCATGGTCCACCTCCCCCCCCCCCCCCACCCTCCCATCGGTTCTCCTTCCTCAAGTTCCTTCCCATTGGTCCCCCAAGTACCCTCCCATCGTTCTTCCTCCCTCCCTCCCTCCCTTGTGGGCTACCCCCAAAATTTCGTCCCATTCCCCCTTCCTCCCAAGTACCCTCCCATTGTGTCTTCTGACCCACCCCTCCAAGTTCCCTCCCATGGGTTTTCCCTCCATAATTTCCTTCCCGTGGATTCTCCCTCCCCAAATACCCTCCCGATGATACACAGCCGCGATATGGCTCTATGCAGTCGATAGGCTTTAAAAACAAAAAACAAAAACAAAAAACAAAATTGTAAGTGTATTGAAATAATGGTCTAGCCTTGATATGGCTCTACACATGGCTTTACACAAAAATAACATTAACGATATGCTGAATGAACTATAAGAATGCTGTAGCAGGGAAGTTTGAGTGATATTTGTATTGACTGATCTGAAAAAGGCATCAGAATAGACAATGCGTGTTTGTGATCTTACGCTTGACAAAGGCCAGTTGGCCGAAAATTTGTGCCTGTCTTGTCTGGTTGTATCAAATACGTGTTCTGATTCTTTGTTGCTGTTTTTTTTTTCTGGTTTCTGTTTGCTTGAGCGCTGGCAGTCACACTTGTTTTGAATAAAGAAAATGAAGTACACATACCAATGCAGTCGCGCACATAATCTAAGGATGTGCCACTGGTGTTGATCGTTTTGTCCAATTTATCACCAAGGGGTGAAAAAACAAACCTGAACACAAACGCATTAGATACTTACGTAAATAAAACAAATACAAAAACTCGTCTGAATTAACTAAAATTGCTTCTGCTTTTTTTTTGGGGGGGGGGGGGGGGGGGGGGTAGGGGATTTTAAAGCCTAGCCGACTGCATACAGCCATATCACGGCCATAAGTGTTTCAAAACATATACAATACTTCAACAGGACAACAAAGGAAAGAATATTAAGTACACATCATCGATGCATTCGCGCATATAATCTAAGGAGATGCCCCTGGCGTTGACCACTCCGTCCAATCAATCGCACAGTGGATATACTGTTTATATTGAAAGAGCCCCAAGCATCCCCACAGACAGAGAAAAAAAAAAAGAAAAAAGAAAGTCATCCACTCAGAAAATTCCATAAACGCGTATGTATATGTGTTGGTCTTAACGTGGTTGTTTCCCATGCGAAATGTACATGTAGGTTGTTTTGCGCCGATGAAAGCACGTCACCATTGGACAGGGCCACAGATTGTTCCTTTTCATGTACGTGAAGGGGAATGAGTTATTTATTTGTTTGTATGTTTATCTATTTATTTATTCATTTATTTATTTACTTATTTATTTTTTATTTATTTATTTATTTTATGTTTTTCTTTTTTTTGCGGAAGTTTGTCGAGAACAACTCTTTATCGTCCGGCTTTATCGTCTCATCCGAAAGACTAGAACTTATACCACCGCTTAAGGTCTAGAGGATGGATGGGGGATGTGGGGAGGGGGGGGGAGAAAGTCTCTGCATGATCAGCGATTGAACTCTGCAGGGCTTCACGTGAGCTTCCCAGACAGACTCACCTACCTACCTACCACCTGGCCCACCTATCAGAAGTGGCCTGCCTTCCAACCACACAGGATCTTCTCTGGTGACCTTACGGTAAATCCCCTTCCCTGATGATGTCAGGGGCTCCTTCAAGATAGTGTCCCCATCTTCTGGGAATACTGTGCTACCAATTTCCTCTTGTTTGTCACTCTTTGTTTCTGCCTTGAATAAATGAATAATAAAAATAAACAACAAATAAATAAATCGTAAAAAATAATACATTAATTAAAAACAAACAAATGAATAAAAACAATCAAAATCAAGCTACACAGACAGATTTTGATTATTTTGAATAAAAAGAAAGAATAGTATTATACTATTAAAACAAAATAACAAGGAATTAATCAATGCCAATGTACATTACTCAGAAAATAGATCTGGAGAACAAAATATGTCATTTACGTTAAAGGGAAGAGAATAAAATAACAACAGTAACACTGTCAGGACATATACAGCCATAACAATAGACAAAAACCATAAAAAAAAACATCAGAATACGAAGAAATATGCTTTAAACTGACTGAGACTGAAAAACTCTGTGACTCAATCTGTGTGAGAACAGGGTAAGTGGGATGAAGCGAAGAAGGGACATCCCCAAGGTACTACACGCAAAATATATAGTAATAAGGGGTCTTTTTTTTTTCAATTTTCGTAATTTAAATTTCATACGCAATAGAACATCATTTTGAGCTTATTTTGTGATTGTGAGCCAATTTCATTTTAGTTTATTTTGGGGACATCCCCAAATTATACACATGTCCCCTCGTTATGGCCGTACATGTCGAATTGTCCTCTAACATTTTCACAGGTATGTTCACACACACACACACACCACACACACACACACACACACACACACACACACACTCATTCACAGAGAGAGAATCACACACACACACACACACTCATTCAGAGAGAGAGAATCAACACACACACACACACACACACACACACACACACACACACACACACACACACACACACACACACACACACACACACACACACACACACACACACACGCTCACTCACTCACTCACTCACCACGATCGATAAGAAATAATGTCCATTTTTTGCTAGGAAAAAAAGGGGAGAGGGAGGGATACAAATATAAACTAATAATGAATAATAAACTACTAAAGTAGGAATAAGACGACGGGAGGTCAGGTGCCCTCAACCCAGCCCTAGTCAGAAACGTGGATTAAATTGACGTCATCACTTCGGCACATTGAGAGATGACAATGACGTCAAAGTAGTGTTTCATGACAAAAAGAAAATAAATTTGTTGAGCTTAAACACTGAAAGAACAGGGGTCGGAATCAAGGCTACATGAGCTTTGGAGTGATGAGAGTGTGAGTTTAGACAGGCTGAAGTGCAGAAAGAAACCAAACGATGACGGTACGACCTGAGGGACCGGACCCTCAACACCGAATGTATGAGATCAGTGACCAAGATGATGACAAGAAGCCGAGGTCGGAGGAAAAACCATTGTATCTCACCATGTGGAACACGTTTAGACACATTCTTATGTCTTTCATTGTAAGTTCTGCATGTTTCTGACTCAATGTAAAACTGTAACAACGACGATGAAAGCTTTCGAAACTGATGTAATGCTACTTGTCCCATTTCTCTATCGTCCTCTGTCTGCAATCTTGGTGTCCCCACTCGACCAGTCCCTCTCTTTCTACCAGCATGTTACCAACGTCTGACGCGTGTGCTATCTTGACATTCGCTGCATATTCTCTGTCCATCATGTCCTATGACTCAAAATGCCACAAAGACCTTTCTCTGCGCTTTTGTTCATTCTTGCTTGGAGTTGGATTATCTCAGTGATCTGCTTGCTGGCTGTCCAAAGTAGACCTACCTCACTGAAAAGCTCGAAAATGTTCAGAACCATGCTGCTCGCCTTGTCTTCTGCTCTAGCTAATTACATCACGTAACCCCTCTTTTTCGGCTTTTGCACTGGCTTCCTGCCCATAGCAGAATTGATTATAAGATTTCTTCTCTGCGTTTCAAAGTAATAGAATCCACTGATTGTTATCACCTTTCTGACTTAGTATGTCTTTACGTTCTTTCCTCTCAGCTTCGTCTCACGTCTGATGGCCGAGTTTTCCGTCTTCCTAAAGTGAAAACAAAAACGTTCGGTCAAAGCGCCTTTTTCCTATCAAGACCCTGCCACTTGGAATCAGCTCCCATTCTCTGTTAGACATTCGTAAACCTTGCAGTCTTTTAAGACCGATCGGAAGAGCCTTTTATTCCCAAAATGATGATATAGATATATATGTGTGTGTATTATCACTTTGGGCTGAACATTTGAATACACTACTGAACAGGGGAGCCGACAGCATTTGAGGATGCCAGTTTATCACTAACTCTCCTGTCAGTAAACAGATCTGTGGCAGGCCCTCCCTCCGGTGCCGAGACTACCTAAACCCTGAAACAAACCACACCAAGGACGGCACCAGTAACAGATGATATAGCTGCACGTATCTATTGGTGACCTAGAAGACTATTCATATGCAATTTATGTCATGCAACTAGGTCACACATAAATTGTCTCAGTCCTAAAGTTGTACGAGAGAGAGATAGTTGAGAGCTGGACTTTTTTTTTCAGGGCCTGTGATATAAGGGCAGTGCCTCGCTGCTTTACCTTCTCCAATTGAACAGGGTCAGAGACCTGTTTACGTAGGGGTGGACTGGAGACTCCATGCTCTAAACTGTTCTTAAGCCAGACCCCAACCTGTGCAGTAAGCCTGGCAGGCGAGGTCTCTAATCTTATACGCCATGCAACCTCAGCTTACGTAATTGAAACCTGGAAAATTGCTCCACTTCTAAGAAATTTCCGTAATGGCAACTCAGCAACGATCTAATGAAAACATAGATAAGATAAATAGTTCAAAATTATTTAAACATTTTGTAATTGTTGTCAGCAAAGCGTATATTTTTTTATTATTACGTATTTTTTTAAGTTTTGTGTTACTGGAATTGTTACAAAGTAGACAAAAATAGACTTTGAAACGATGTTAGGTTTGTTGTGGGATACTTAGACCACAGTTTATAGTAGTTTGAAACTAGCAGCTGAGAGTAAGCAGTCAGTGAAGATGATTTCTCAATTTTAGTCAATTTGTTGTATAAAATAGTACATTTAACATATTACTTGATGAAAACAAGCCTAGATAGTTGGAGATGTGATCACCAAGTGATTAACCAAGTGGAAAGTGCAAACAAGAAAAAGCACTTACAGTAGACCCAAAACGGAGTCACATGCCAGTAAGGGCAAAGTCATCCATCGAGATAACATACCGACAATTTAGGTCACAATGTCCAAAATGGGCCATTTGTGTATTTGCAGCACCCAACTAGGTCAGATTAATGGTTCCAAATTAATATTATGGTATTAGAAAAAGTCCACCCATGAGTATCTGGTAAATCTATACTAATATCCACACACACACACACATACACACACACACACACTCTCTCTCTCTCTCTCTCTCTCTCACACACACACACACACACACACACACACACACACACACACACACACACACACACACGCACACACACACACACACACACACACACACACATACCACATGCAAACAGATGTAAACCCATGCGCACACACAGACGGAGAAAACAAAAACAAATATTTATTCAAGTATTTGTTTATTAATTTGTCCTTCTCTTTATGCAAAAGAGAAACGCACAAAATGAAAAAAAATGAAAAAAACAAAAAAAAAACAGCCACAAATGAGCATACATTCTCATTTCACAAAAGTCTGAGCTGCAGAAAGCTTTGAACTGTAGACAACATGACAATGCAGGGACAAAATGAGCGAAGCACATGGGGACTACGTATGGGATGCCAAGTGGCCCTTCTGGGGGCCATGCTGGGTCTGGGCAGTGCTCTGCAATTCCCATACCAGGCCTACATGTACGGCAGAGGGACTTTTATCCTCATCTATTTCATCATGAACGTGTGTGTGGGCATCCCCCTCGTCTTCCTGGAGGTGAGCTGGGGCCAGTTCTGCAGCCGTGGACCTGTAGGCTGCTTCAGTATCTCTCCTTTTTTCAAAGGTGGGTGGGTCCTGTTTCTGTTTCAGTGTCATTTGCTTCTTTTTTCTAATTTTGCAACCAGTGTGATCGTCAACAGGGACTGATGAGACGCAGCAACAGACACAAGCACGCATCTCTGTTTCTGGGGTGTATCGGCAAAATTGGTGGGGTGTGCTTTGATTGGTCCTTCTCGTTTCCTTCTTCTTCTTCTTCTTCTTCTTCTTCTTCTCTTCTTCTTTCTTCTTCTTCTTCTTCTTCTTTTCTTCTTCTTCTTCTTCTTCTTCTTCTTCTTCTTCTTCTCTTCTTCTTCTTCTTCTTCTTCTTCTTCTTCTTCTTCTTCTTCTTCTTCTTTTACTTATTTTTCCTGTAGTAACCAGGTGCTCCAATTCCCCTTTCCTCATAAAATGGCTTATAAATGTTGTCTGTCTTTTCCTTATCTTCCTTATGAATGATCTTCTTGTGTCTACATCCATCAAGACTGTCTCGTTTGTTTTCTTTGCTGTCCATGAAACTCTCAACATTCTTCTTACCATGGAAATGTAAAAATTTCATGGCTGTTTCCTTAAGTCTGTTCATAAATTGTGCTTCCTAGTGAAACTGGTAATGGGTTCACGGGTTTGCACCTACTTATATCTGTGACCGTCTCCGAAATGAAGGCAATAACGCACCAAGTCTTCAAATGAAGCATAAAATCTTTTTTTCTATTATGAGAAGTTTTGCTACAATGAAATGATCGAATGAATTCATGGGAATTCAGTCAGTCAGTTTGTGCACTTTCGTCAGAATAAATTCGCGGTGTAATCATGCAGTGTTCCGTATGTTGCATATTGCTGGAATGGTCTTTGTAAAGATTTTTCTTTGTTGGGTGATTCGCTTTAAGAAATATGCTCACTGCCCAAAGGATTTTGGGTTAATATGAAAAATATGAATTCAAAATGCATGGAATCTGCAGAATCTTTTCTCAAAACTACCTCCTGGGGAGTACGTAATTTCAAACAGTCAGTTTCCTTATTTGAGGCCAAAAAGTATTCAATTACATATCAAATTGATCAGGATAATTTGTAAATTTCAAAAATGTGTATGTTTTAAAAACACACGAAAAGCTGAGTTAGCACTGATGTTGTGCTGATGGGTAACATTTTCATGGCACAGACATTCAACGTTAGATGTGTTTATTATCATTGCTAGTGTAATGGATCGTTAATAAATTTTAGGTAATAATAATTGTCGACCCGGTGTGTTGGGGATATGTATATTTATATACATGTATATGAAGTTTGATAGATAAAAATACAGACAGACAGATAGACAACTAAACAGACAGACAGACAGAAATTCAGCAAGCTTAGTCAGTTCATCGAGAATAACAACAGCCATTAACGAGACGTAAAATCAAAAATAGAGATTAGAATCCCGAGCCACAAAGTATACATGAGAATTTTTTTGGCCGGTACGCTGTCCATTCTGACAATCTCCCATTTTCTACAGTAGTAGAACTCTGGGAAGAGCCGGTGGTCCTCAAAGAAGAAACCCCCGTCAAGCAAGTGTTTCGGCCCTTAACTCCTGACACTCGAAGGGGGCCGGGCCGCATCCAGGTCAGGACTCCTGAATGCCCCTCTGACAATTTCTGCGAAAAAGAAAACAAAATAAAAGATGAAAGAAAATAAAACAATAAAATTAAATGAAATAAAAGCAGATGTTGTACTTTTGAAGGTCACTGTAGTTATGAAATAGCGTCAGCTGAAAAAAAAATTGACATGTATCAAGGACAGACTGTGATGACAGCGAAAATAGATTGTCAGTATTATGTAGAAATTCCTGAGAAAATGCTTTTCACACATGTTCTTTGAAAAGTGCCAGCTTTATGTCCTTTTTTTCTTTTTCTTTTTCTTTTTTCTTTTTTTTTTTTTTTTTTTTTGTCTTCCCCCCCCTCCCCCCATAAGACTTTGACCTTGAAGCTTTTCTTCCAAGCTTACGGTTTTCTGGAGATGTCAACAGCCCACAGGTTTTACCAAATTTGGTAATGATCCCCTCATAAACAGTGCAAAAACTGGTTCAAAAATGTCTCTAACTGACAGATCGACAAACAGTTACACACATCTCGCTACAATCAATATCAAATAACGTTTATATGTGATATATTTTTTGTCTTTTTTTGTTGTTAAAAATACATGTATATCAAGAAAATGTCAAAGTTGGGGTATTTTTTGTTTTGTTTCTTTTTTCTTTTTTTTTTTGGGGGGGGGGGGTTGTTTGTTTGTTTGCTTTTCGTTCTCTGTCTACACGGTCAGGCCACATCTGGCCATCAATGTGGTCATTTTTCCCGTTACCGATGGTAGCCATGGAGCATGGTGATCAGAGGTGTTTCATATGGTCTTTTTTCCCCTCTAGTTTCACATGAAAGGGGCGACATTGTTGCAATACATGTTCATCTGTCCTGTGCTCTTGACTGCAATGAGCATGTTGATGATATTACACAGACATCAAATCAAACAAGCATGCGTCATCAACTGTTTCAGGAGTGGGTGTGATGATGGTGATACGCACGTTTGTGAAGGGTGTTGCGTCCTCTGTGACCATTGTGTACTGTGCCCACTACATGTTTTCTGCATTCAGCACTGGCAGTAAAGCCTTGATCAGCTGTCACAACTCCTGGAACACCAATGGTAAGTTCGGTTTTTGTTGGGGGGGGGGGGGGGGAGGGGTCTGTTTGTAACAAAGCACATACAGTACAAACTAGACACCATCTGCTACAAAAGCCTCAGAAACGCAGCCCCCGATTACCTGTCAAGCCTACTTGAGGCCTATGTTCCCTCACGTACCCTCCGCTCTGCCTCCGATCCTCTCACTTTTCGCTTTCCACGCACTAAGTTCAATACCTATGGTCCACGAGCCTTCTCTGATTCTGGTCCACTCTCCTGGAACAAACTTCCTCTCTCAGTCCGTCAGCAACCTACTTTTGTCTCCTTCAAGTCTGCTCTCAAAACTCACCTTTTCTCCTCTGCATAAAATCCTGACCTCACTCAACCCCCACTGCAGCTTGTCTCCATCTCGGTGTGGAATCACATTGTAATATCTATTTGTATATAATATGTTCTCTATAATTTTCCATTGCTTCTCTTCTTTTTTCTCTTCCCCATTTATATCCATATATGTGCTGTGCATGCGTGCGTATGAGTATGTTCAGCGCTTAAATTTGATTTCCATCAAGATTTTGCGCTATACAAATATTGTAATCTTTAATTAACCCTCATACCAAAGCAGTAGGGTTAACTGAGGAGGAAGGTGGACTGATGGAACACACAGCAGACAAGATACTCTGTCTCTGTCTCTGTGAGATGCAACAACGAGCAGTTCAGAAGTACTATGTTTGTCTGAATATCTTTGTATAGTCCTCGTGGTCTTCCTGTCCAACTTTTGGGAAGTGACCAGTCGCCGTGGTGTAGTGGTAACGCGACGGACTACCGACTGGAAAGTTGTGGGTTCGAATCCCCATCAGTACCTTCAAAAATCATTGTGGGATTTTTCGGCTCTAACCGGCTCCTACCCAGAGTTGGGCGTGCTATGGGCTCATTGGGAAGACTGGAACCACACAGTCGAGTCTCATCCACTTCGTGAATGCGTCATTGAGGGTGTTGCTCAAATCTTCTGATCAGCGCTGCAGGTATCTGTATCTCTCGGGCCTGGTTGACGCCAGGATATATTATGATAGTAAGAGTAGAGTATAACCCTGTCACGCAGTCTCAATCCTAATGGATCTCTATAGCATCATGATTATCATCCATGTCGACATCATCATCATCGCATAATAAAAACTGTTTCAGCTTCGGTGGTCATTAAAGTGGCGTAGAAAATGAGACCAAAAAGAAAAAAAAGAAAAAGGTGAGCACTAAGGTAACCTCCCTGAGTGCAATGATCCCTTAAAAAAATTTTAAAAATAAAAATTTAGGAAGTGGTTGCATTGTAGAGTAATAACACCTCAGACACCACAAAAACAACAATGAATGCATGACAGTGAAAGCAGTACTGTACAGTATCATACATTTTGTCCTTACCAGCCTGTTACTCGTTGGCACCGGATCGCTGTCAAGGTGACAACTACACGCGCTATCCTAATGGCACGTGCTATACGAACGAGACCTTATTACGGCGTGTGGGACGTGATGGCCTACAGCCAAGCCCACAACGTCTCAACTCGCAGAACTTCCGGCTTTGAGTTCCTCAGGTCGGTCTTCTTCACCCTCACTCGCTTCCCTTTCCCCCTTTCTCCTTTTTCTTTTTTTATTTTGTTTTTCTATTTGTTTTGTTTGCGTGTGTATATATGTGTGTGCGTGTATGAGAGTGTGTGTGTGTGTGTCTGTGTATGTATCTCCTCTCTCTCTCTCTCTCTCTCTCTCTCTCTCTCTCTCTCTCTCTCTCTCTCGATATATACATATATATATAAAATATTATTTAAATTATATATATATATATATAGTTGATTTGTGTGTATGTTTTATGTTACGTTTTTAGGTTGGGTGGGTTGGTTGGAATTTGTGTGTGTTGTGTGTGTGTATGTGTGTGTGGGGAGTGGGTTGTGGATATGGGCGGTTGTTATTGTTGGATTATTGTTGCCGGTGGCGGTAGTGATGGCGATGGTGGTGGTGGTGGCAGTGGCGGTATGGATTGGTTTTGGTCGCGTCTTGGGTTTGGTTTGAAACACGCATGCACAGGAACGTTTGTTGTTTTCATGCTGGTTTTGTTACCATCTTTTCTTAAAGGCACTCCGCACACCCAGCGACCGACAACCAAGAGTCGTGATGGCTTAAAGCTGCATGGTGCCATGCTGTGTTAGAGTACGCCGTATGGCCCAATGCCCCCCGACTTCAGTGTTCATAGGTTTCTGTCAGGGTTGCCCCGACCTAAGCTTCTCACTGAAAGACCTGCCCTGGAAGTACAGGAGGGGAGGATAGGATTACTGGTCACTGAGAATCCCCAGGACGCACATTTTGTATAGTCCAGTACAAGCCAGAACAAGATTGAGGCAGCCGAGATGTGGTTTCAAAGAAGGATGTTGAGAGTTCCATGGACAGCAAAGAAAACAAACGAGACGGTCTTGATGGAGGCATACACAAGTAGATCATTCATAAGGGAGATTACGAAAAGGCAGGCAACGTTCATAGGCCATTTTGTGAGGAAAGGGGAATTGGGGCACCTGGTCACAACGGGAAAGCTGGAGGGAAGGAGAGCAACGGGTAGACCCAGGGAGAAGATACTAGACGGACTTGCAGAGTGGCTGAAGACAGGGAGGGTGGAAGAGATGCTTGAGGCAACAAGAGATAGAAACAGATGTAAGTCCATAATCGCCAACGCCATGCGGCAAGGCACCTGATCATGATGATGATGAAGAGTATACACTCCTGTTGTCATATCGAAGGTTACCTGCAAGATAGTGTGTGTCTCAAATGAAGAAAAGAAGACAGAACATCACTCTGGTAGGAACCACAGTCTGGTGAAACCACTAGTCTTGTAGGAACCCTCGATAAACGTGCAGACAGACATCCAGCCCGCTGAAGCTGTGACCCACTAGAGGGTGGAACTCACGATGCCTGTGTCATCAGCATGACACTCTTGATAAGCAAACGAACCAACGGGACTTGTTTTTTCTGTTTCACTGATTGCAGTCATTACGCGTTGGGTGCTTGACAAAACGGTCACACCCAGCAGTGACAGAAACGAAAAGCTGATCAAGGATTTGAACGATGAATCGTTCTTTACGAGTATAATACTATCTCTTCTTTCTTTCGGACTTGTCCTTGCTGGTGTGTATAAGTGTGTGTATGTGTGGGCGTGTGAAAGTCGCTTTCTGTGCTGTACAGGGTAGGTTTTTTGTTTGTTTGTTTTGTTTTTGTTTTGTTGTGGGTGTTTTTTTTGTTTGTTTTGTTTTTTTCTTTTTCTTTTTTTTTGGGGGGGGGGTTGTTTGTTTGTTGGTTGGCTGGTCGGTTGGTTTGGTTGCTTGTTTCTTTGTACGTTTGTTTGTTTGTTTCTTTGTCAATTTGTTTGCTTGCTTGCTTGCTTGCTTGCTTGATTGATTGATTGATTGATTGCTTTCTTGCTTGCTTGTTTGTTTACTTTTGCGTTCCGGTTTTTTAGATGCGTTTATATGCACGTTGCTTTT
This sequence comes from Monoplex corrugatus, assembly GCA_030674185.1. Classification (NCBI taxonomy): domain Eukaryota; kingdom Metazoa; phylum Mollusca; class Gastropoda; order Littorinimorpha; family Ranellidae; genus Monoplex; species Monoplex corrugatus. The sequence goes on along the minus strand of CM060312.1, from coordinate 29,090,845 downwards.
GCCCGCAGTAAGTGGCTGCACAGTCCACATAGTCTTGCCTTCCGTGGGCGTGCATGTCGGGTATATTCATGTTTCCATCATAAGCCACCAGATACTGACATGAATCACTGGATCCTAGACGTGCATGTTCCATGTTCCATGTGGGAATATACACACGAAGGAGGTTTAAGCCTAAAATGTTTGCACGCATGTTCACATGGGAGATAGGGGAAAGATATCCACTCTTAACCCACCAGGCGGGAGGTACAGAGAGGCAGTACTGAACAAACCCAGAACTTGTGATTGAAAGTCTAACGTCATATTCATTTGACACCAGTGCCCACCTGTACAGGTATAAAGTGCAGGGGAGCTACATGTTGACTCACGACACGAAGAATGAAGTGCAGACCTCTCTTTTGGCGGATTTACTGATTGTCTGGGGCATCTGTTTCGTTTCCTTGTGTGTCAGCCTTCGCATTTTAGTGAAGGTAAGCCATCAGTGAACTTCTTGGCTATGCTCTTGACGTACGATGTACGTCATGATTTCACGATCGCCAGTGTCGAGTTGACGTGGGTTGTACATCCGATAAAATAGTGGCAGTCCTCTTTAAACTGTTTCACGATTTCAGACTTTAATATTAGATTCAAATCAGCTCGCTGACTCTCAAAGAATTTTGTACTTGTATGTATGTCTTACGCCTATACAGTATAATTATGATGAATATGTCTATGTAATGGAATAGCTAAGTAGTTAAACAGGAACAAATTATATAGTCTTTAATTCTTCAGTCAGATATGACTTGACAAAGTTTGGACGAGAAGAGAAAAAATCAACCCTTAAAGGGAAGACTTCAAATAGATCTGAACTCCTTAGTGGACAGGCTATTGGGAACATCAGCTTTCTTTCATGTTTGTTAATTTTCAAGTCCCATGACAGCGCACCACCCCACCCCTCTCCCCAAGAGACCTATTCATGAAACAGCTGAAACGTTATATTCTGAAAGAAACCATACAGCCATGTACGTGTATACG
>CM060312.1:29074834-29084834 GCA_030674185.1 Monoplex corrugatus | reverse complement strand
TTCTCTCAATTTCTCTGAGGGTGAGATTGTTGATGGGTCATGAAAGCACATATGTGACTTTGGAAGGTAAAGCTTGAAGATCAAGGTCACAGACCAAAAATTTGCGAAAATCAGAACTTTTTCAGGAAGATGTGTAAAAAGCATTTTCTCAAGAACGTTTGACGATATTCAAACTTTTCTTCACTGTCGTAATGATAAACCTTTGTCCTCGATACACGTCAAGTTTTATTTAAAAAGAGTCTTCCCACAGCTGACAGTGACCTCGAGAAGCACAAAATTTGGAATTTCTGTGATAATTTGTGTATGATATGAAAATAGATTGCTAAAGTGACCTGACCATCTTGGTTTCTTGGTTTTTGTTTGATATTTGTTTTGGTTTGGTTTGGTTTTGGTTTGGTTTGGTTTGGTTTGGTTTGGTTTGGGTTGGGTTGGATTTGTGTTGTTTTGTTTTACACAGAAGACGGAGGAAAGGTACAAGGAATTAAAAGAATGTGGAGCTATGAAAGACTTTTTAATTTTCAGGTGTACTTTCAAGCCTTGTTGACCATGATGAGGTCACTGGAGATCTCGAGTGGAGTTCTTCCCGTTGTGGCCAGCTACACTGGTTTCCATGTCCACACTTTAAGGTGTGTCCTGTATAAGTGCCTTACGTGCTGATTGTTTGGTGGGGGTCAGTCAGCTCTTTGGTTTGGTTGGTTGGTTGGTTGGTTGGTTGGTTGTGGTTGGTTGGTTGGTTGGTTGGTTGGTTTTGGTTGGTTGGTTTTTTGGTTGGTTGGTTTTTTGGTTGGTTGGTTGGTTGGTTGGTTGGTTGGTTGGTTTTTTGGTTGGTGGGTTGGTTGGTTGGTTGGTTGGTTGGTTGGTTGGTTGGTTGGTTGGTTTTTTGGTTGGTTGGTTTTTTGGTTGGTTGGTTGGTTGGTTTTTTGGTTGGTTGGTTTTTTGGTTGGTTGGTTGGTTGGTTGGTTGGTTGGTTTTTTGGTTGGTTGGTTTTTTTGGTTGGTTGGTTGGTTGGTTGGTTGGTTGGTTGGTTGGTTGATGGGTTGGTTGGTTGGTTGGTTGGTTAGATGGATGGATGGGTGGGTCGACGGATGGATGGATGGGTGGGTCTGTGGATGGATGGATGGGTGGATGGTTGGAAGACAGAATGGTTTGATGGCAGAGTGATTGGATGGCAGGATGGTTGGATGGCAGGATGATTGGATGGCAGGATGGTTGGATGGCAGGATAATTGGATAGTTGGATCGCAGAATGATTGGAAGGCACGATGATTGGATAGTTGGATCGCAGGATGATTGGAAGGCAGGATGGTTGGATGGCAGGGTGGTTGGATAGTTGGATCGCAGGATGATTGGATGGCAGGGTGGTTGGATGGCAGGGTGGTTGGATCGCAGGATGATTGGAAGGCAGGATGATTGGAAGGCAGGACGATTGGAAGGCAGGATGGTTAGATGGCAGTATGGTTGGATCGCAGGATGATTGGATGGTTGGATCGCAGGATGATTGGATGGCAGGATGGTTGGATGGCGGGATGATTGGATGGCAGGATGGTTGGATGGCAGGATGATTGGATCGCAGGATGGTTGGATGGCAGGATGATTGGATCGCAAGATGATTGGATGGCAGGATGGTTTCATGGCAGGATGATTGGATGGCAGTATGGTTGGATAGTTGGATCGCAGGATGATTGGAAGGCAGGATGGTTGGATAGCAGGATGGTTGGATGGCAGTATGGTTGAATTGCAGGATGATTGGATGGTTGGATGGCGGGATGGTTTCATGGCAGAATGATTGGAAGGCAGTATGGTTGGATGGTTGGATCGCAATATGGTTGGATGGTTGAATCGCAGTGTGGTTGGAAGGCAGGGTGGTTGGATGGCAGGGTGGTTGGAAGGCAGGATGGCAGCAGCATGGTGTTATAGCAATACGGTTGGAACGGGTGATGGTTGCATGGCAGAAATGTTGGAAGGCAAGATGGTTGGTTGGTTGAATGGCTGGATGTTGGATGCTTGATGGCAGGGATGGTAGGATGGCAAGATGGTTGGATGACAGAATCATTGAATGGCAGGATGGAAGAATGACAGGATCGTTGGATGGTTAGATGGCAAGATGTTAGGATGGCAAGATGTTTAGATGACAAGATGCTAGGATGGCAAGATGGTTAGATGACAAGATGCTAGGATGGCAAGATGTTAGGATGGCAAGATGGTTAGATGGCAAGATGTTAGGATGGCAAGATGGTTAGATGGCAAGATGCTAGGATGGCAAGATGTTAGGATGGCAAGATGGTTAGATGGCAAGATGTTAGGATGGCAAGATGTGTTTAGATGGCAAGATGTTAGGATGGCAAGATGTTAGGATGGCAAGATGGTTAGATGACAAGATGCTAGGATGGCAAGATGTTTAGATGACAAGATGCTAGGATGGCAAGATGTTTAAATGGCAAGATGTTAGGATGGCAAGATGGCTAGATGGCAAGATGTTAGGATGGCAAGATGGTCAGATGACAAGATCGTTAGGTGTTAGGACCAACGAATTGCAGGATGGCAGGATCGTCGGATGGCAGGATTGTTGGATGGTTGGATTGCTGGCTTTCTTGTTGACAGGCTAGCTGGACGGATGAATAATGGATGGATGGATGGATTGCTTTTTTGTCTTGTTGGCTAGCTGGCTGATTGAATGCTTGGCTGCCTTGGTTGTTTGATGGCTGGTTATTGTATGGCTGGTTATCTGGTTGGGTGGCTGGATGGTTAGATGCCTGTTATCTGGTTGGGTGACTGGTTATCTGGTTGGGTGGCTGGTTATCTGGTTGGGTGGCTGGATGGTTAGATGCCTGTTATCTGGTTGGGTGACTGGTTATCTGGTTGGGTGGCTGGTTATCTGGTTGGGTGGCTGGATGGTTAGATGCCTGTTATCTGGTTGGGTGACTGGTTATCTGGTTGGGTGGCTGGTTATCTGGTTGGGTGGCTGGATGGTTAGATGCCTGTTATCTGGTTGGGTGACTGGTTATCTGGTTGGGTGGCTGGTTATCTGGTTGGGTGGCTGGATGGTTAGATGCCTGTTATCTGGATGGGTGACTGGATGGTTGGGTGGCTGGTTATCTGGTTGGGTGGCTGGATGGTTGGATAGCTGGTTATCTCCTTGATTGGTTGGGCGGATAGATGGATAGGTGATGCTGTTTTCTTATCTTTTTGGTTGAATAGCTGGGTGATTGGACGGCTAGTTATCTTGTCGATTGGATGGATGGAAGGATATTTTTTTTTTGTCTTGTCGTTTTATTGACTGGTTGGTCTGTTGGTTGGTCATGTAGTGGTGTGTCTTGTTGGTTGGCAGGTTTGTATCCTCAGTTGTTATCTTAAGGTGTGTCTCACACTTATCATGTGTTGGATGCTTAGATTGACAATAGGCTGTGCACTTTGCTTCGCTGGTTGGTTGCTTGATTGGTTAGCTGGCGTGTTGGTTCCTTCCTTAGCTAGTTGCTGGTTAGTTGGATTTATTTCATTTGAACAAAAACGATGTTGATGACGATGACGACGTCGGCAACGATAACGACGATAATGATGATAATGATGGTGATGGTGGCGGCGGTGCCGGTGCCGGTGGTGACGATGCTGATGCTGATTCTGATGCTACTGATGATGATGGTAATGGTGATGGTAATGACGTTGGTGTAATATGATGATGATGATGACGTCAACGACGTTGACGACAATGACGACGATGACATGATAATGATAATGATGATGTGGTGCCGGTGGTGGTCCGGTGATGATGGTGCCTGTGGTAGTAGTGGTGATGGTGATGATGCCTGTGGTGGTGATGCTGGTGCTGGTGATGCTGCTGGTGGTGGTGGTGGTTGTGGTGATGGGGCTCCTGCTACTGCTGCTGCTGATGATGATGATGATGATGATGATCATTATCATCATCATCATCATCATCATCATCATGACGACGTCGACCTCTTCTCGGATGCGTCCTTGAATGTGTTGCTTATACTTCCTAATCAAAACCGCAGGTATCTATAACTCTTAGGCCTGCCTGACGCCAGTATATTTTATGAAAAAAAATCATAGATTACAGCCTGCCATTCAGTCTCATTCCAGAATGACAAGTTGTCAGGGTGTTCTTTACTAATACATGTAAAATTGTCATTGTCTTTCTTACCGTTATCAAGATTGGAGACATTATTTTGTTTACTCCAGTTTGTCAGGTTTAAACTATGTCATATATGGACTGTGTGTATATGTAGGGGGGGGGGGGTTATATGTGTCTTTGAATGAGGATAGGTGTGTGTATGTGTGTGCTTGTTTGTGATTGTGTGTGTGGGAGAGAGAAAGAAAGAGAGAAAGAGAAAGTAATTGGAGGTGCGGATGAGGGCGCAAGTGTGTGTTGATTTGTGTGTGTGTGTGTGTGTATGTAAATGTTGAAGTCGCTTACAAAATTGTGTGGAATTCATTGCACATCTTGAGGTTCTGTGGTGCTGACACAGGTGGGCTGTTTGTGAGGGTAGTTTACCAAAACATACTGTCTGAGACTTGACTGATTGTTGTCAGAAGTTATGATCCTGACATGACCTTGCTTGTATGATGTTTTAACTGACACGGTTTTGTACAAGTGCAGAGGAATTTTGTGTAATACAGACGTAGGTTTTATACATATTTTAGTGTACTTATATAAGTTTATATGTTTGTATTTAGGCTCGTTTTTTGAAACCAACTGGTGATAAATCAGGCGGAATGGTCAACGCAAGAGGCATATCCTTAGACTAATGTGCGAATGTATTGATATAATGTATTCGATTTTCTTTTCAACCGGTTTTTATTTCAGAGTCGACGAGGTGTTGTGTGTGTTTTGAGATGGTTAAAGCCCTGATGTGGCTCTGCACAGTCGGCTGGGTTGTAAACAGTAATGATTATTTTGTTTTATCGCTTGTTTATGGGGAAAAATAGAACCGCCTTTGCCAGGGGCAAGAAACCTTTATTGGGTTCTATATGCTGTTGTTTATGCCTGTACAGACCGGTGTTGATTGCAGTGCTGCTGGATTTCGTGGTGTGTCTTGTATCTGGTACCATCGTCTTCTCCTTTATTGGGCAACATTATGATGATACCATAATAGGACTCGCCTCTGGTCAGTTCTCTGTCTGCCTTTTCGTCTCTCTGTATGTCTGTCCGTCTGTCTGTCTATCGGTCTATCTGTTCGTCTGTCTTTTACTCTCTGTCTCTGTCTGTCTGTCTCTCTCTCTCTCTCTCTCTCTCTCTCTTCTCTCTCTCTCTCTCTCTCCCTCCCTCTCTCTCTCTCTTTCTCTCGCTCACTCTCTCTCTCTCTCATCCAATTACATTCACATACACACGCGTGCGCGAGCGCGCGCACACACACACACGTATGTGTGCATATCCACACACACGCGCATGTGTATCTATCTACCTATGTATCTATGTGTCTGTGTATCAATGTATCTATCTAGCTATGTATCTGTCTATCTATCTATCTGTCTGTCTGTCTATCTAGCTAGCTAGCTATCTATCTATCTATCTATCTATTTGTTTGTCTGAGTTTTTCCTTCTTGTCCTTGTTGTTTTTATTTTGTTTTATTTCGTTTTGTTTTTGTCCCATTTTCTACGACACCTCAATGGTCACAGAGGCTGGGATGGTTTTTACAATCCTGATGACAATGAAGATGATGATCATGGTGCTATGGAGGTCAAACTATCTATCTATCTATCTATCTATCTATCTATCTATCTATCTATCTATCTATCTATATCTATCTGTCTGTCTGCCTATATCTATCTATCTATCTATCTGTCTATCTATCTATCTATCTATCTATCTGTCTGTCTGTCTATCTATCTGTCTGTCTATCTATTTGTCTGTCTGTCTGCCTATATCTATCTGTCTGTCTATCTATCTCTCTCTGTGTCTGTGTCTATCTCTCTGACTGTCTGCCTGTCTGTCCATCTATTTGTCTATCCATCCATCCATCTGTCTGTCTATCCATCCATCTATCCACCTATGACATCCATCCATCCATTCATCTATCTATATCTTATCTGTCTATTTGTCTGTCTATCTATCCATCTGTCTGTCTATTGATCTGTCTGTCTATCTGTCTGTTTGCCTCTCTGTCTGCCGCCCCTATTATCACACACACACACACAAACACGCACGCACGCACACACACACAATACACGCACGCACACACACACACACACAATACACGCACGCACTCACAACACCCAGAAAAAAAAATACAAAGAATCAAGCCCAGTAAAACAAAACACATCAAAGTAGAGCAGCTCATGGACTTAAATAAAACAAAACAAAACAAAACAAAACAAAACAAAAATGGATGTGTACCATACATAGACATAAGCGTGTGCAGTATGTTCCAGATCAGATGCTGATATTTGATGCCTTTACCACGTCCATGGTCAATTTCAAAGCCAAGAGCTTGATTCTGGCAGCAGCCTTCTTCGCCTTCATATTGCAGGGACTGACATCAGAGGTAACCGTTGGCTTCTGTGTGTCTCTCTAGGTCCCTGTATGTCTCTATCTTTCTATGTTTCTATCTGTCTCTTGGTTTCTTCTCTGTCTCTGTCTTACTGTCTCTGTCTCTGTCTCTGTCTCTGTCTGTCTCTCTCTCTCTCTGTCTCTCTCTCTCTCTCTCTCTCTCTCTCTCTCTCTCTCTCTCTCTCTCTCCCCTATCTATTTATCTATCTATCTATGTGCTTCGCTTTCTCTCTCTCTGTCTCTCTCTCTCTTTCTCTCTCTCTCTCTCTCTCTCTCTCTCTCTCTCTCTCTCTCTCTCTCTCTCTCTCCTCGTGTGCGTGTGTGTGTGTGTGTATTATGTGTGTGTGTAGTGCGTGTGTGTGTGCATATGTGTGTGTGTGTGTGTGTGTGTGTATGTGTGTGTGTGTGTGTGTGTGTGTGTGTGTGTGTGTGTGTGTGTGTGTGTGTGATAAACAGTAGCACAGTTGGCTCATTTTGCCAACACATAGACTTTATGCGCAAATACATTATCCCTTTCGTGATCAGTTTAAATCTGCGTGGCATGGCATATGTATTGTAGTGCTTATGAAATGATCCACTCATTATGGATGAATTCCGAGATAATTTGGGACTAACAGTGCATCACACAGCGCCGACCCTCGAGTACACTAGAAGTGGAGAACCGAACGGTCCAAAGCTCGTTCACATCCATTATTTCTCAATCTAGACCACGTTTAACAATTAAGTTATTTCCCCTGATCAGTGTTTTGGTCTACGAATGAATTACCTTTGGCAGTCTTTCTTTGGCTTTTTGTGCTGGAAAAATGTTGAAATGTGTAAGTATATATGTACAGCAGAGATGAAATCAGGAGAGCTGTTGGCCTGTCACTTAAGTCCTGAATGGATTAAGGAAACAGTTTTTGACATGATCATGATGTATGGCGCTCAAAATATATATATATAAAAAGATGTTCATTCAACAATAAACAGATTGATGATAATGATGATGATGATGGTGATGATGATGATGATGATGATGATGATGATGATGATGATGATGATATGATGACCATGACTGTTGCAATGGCGATAATGATGATCATCATCATGTTGACTAAGACGTAACACTTACGATGACCATGATGATGATGACATACAGTGCCCGTTGCAGATAGCCCGAGTGAACACCGTTCTGACAAGCGTTCTAGATTGCTGGCCCCGCAGCAGACGGTATAAAATGCCAGTGGTTCTACTCATCTGCCTGGTTCACTTCCTGTTCAGCATCCCTTTTATCACCAAGGTAATGTACCATTGGATGTGGGCACATCCATTGTATGATCAAACTGACTTAGCCATCATATGTACTCAGTATACCGTCCAGTCCGATCTTCATTCCACATATCTGTGAATGGATACGTGAACCTGAGTTGGCTTTGAAAGGCAAAGGAGAGACAGACAGGCAGGCAGGCAGGCAGGCAGGCAGGCAGACAGACAGACAGAGACAGAGAGCAAAAGTTGAGGTCCCTGCCCCCTCACTCCCCTACGATGTTGAAGTTATTGCAAACATTTACCTTGCAGTACCGTTAAATGTAGTAGGGGCTGATTTGCAAGCATTTTGGAACTGATTTGCTAACGTTGTGGGTATGGGTTTTCAAATGTCTAAAAGACTATTCCACAAATGTTTTTTGGGCTGTATAGCACATCTTTAGGACACTCATTTGCACATGTTTGAGAGTCTAATTTGCAAATGTTTTGGAAGATGTTTCGCAAATTTTTGAAGGATGGTTTGCAGATGTCAAAAGGGTGGAATTGCAAGTGTTTCTGGGACTGATTTGCAAATATTGAGGGTACGTTCTTTCAGATGCTTCAGAAGGTGACTTGCAATTTGTGGGCTGACTTGCTAGTGTGTAGAAGGTGGATTCACAAATAGAGACGAGACTGTGCAATACTTAAAGTACTCCCTTCTGAGCTAAAGGCAAGCTTGGTAAATGAATGGATGATCTGATTCATTCTTTAGACATTACATGGTACGTTTTATCGCTAACAAATGTAGAATTGAAAATATTGTTTTTATAATTGATGACCTACACAACTGACTGTGCTTTGTATCAGACGAAATAGTGATAGTGTGTTTCAGTATGCGAAAGAACGCACGTGTGTGTGTGTGTGTGTGTGTGTGTGTGTGTGTGTGTGTGTGTGTGTGTGTGTGTGCGCGCGCGCGTACGTGTGTATGTGTGTATGTGTATGTGTGTGTGTTGTGCGTGTGTATGTGTGTGTGTGTCTGTGTGTGTGTATATGAGTGTGTGTGTGTGTGTGCGTGTGTATGTGTATGTGTGTGTGTCTGTGTGTGTGTATATGAGTGTGTGTGCGTGTGTGTGTGTGTGTGTGTGTGTGGTGTATCTGTGTCTTTGTGTGCGTGTGTATGTGCACGCTCACAAGTATTTTGTCTGTTGGGTTAGCTTGCTTGTTCGTTTGGATTTTGTTGGTGTTGTTGTTGTTGTTGTTGTTGTTGTTGTTGTTGTTGCTGTTGTTGTTTATCTGTTTGTTGGTTGTTTTCTCAACAGGGTGGTCACTACTTCCAGCTGTATGTGATGGACTACACGTCACCCTACAGTCAGTTTTTCCTCACCTGTTGCAACCTCTTCGTCATCGTCTTCATCTATGGTCAGTGTTCTGCTCTGTCAACATCACCTCATAATTTACAAACTGTTTTTGTACAGCGATTTTCCCCAAAGTCATCTAGACTTACTGAGCAGTATACATTATCAGACTTTAGGGAAAGTACGGAGAGCTCAAGCTGTTAGACGAGCTGACCATATTCTACTAAATTTTTTTTTGTGTGCATAGTCTGCATCTTTGGTGGGCATTTATACTGGATGTTTTCCTTGTTTCTCTTAGCCACCGTTGAATGATTTATAGGATCTTTAACATGCATATTTTATATACTGTATGCGTATACATACGCAGAATAAGCAGGTCTGCATACGTGTAAACTTGTGAGATTGGAAAAATCTGGATCCTTTACCCACCAGGCGTAGGTATCTACGCAGACACAGACTTAACACAGGACCAGGCGTAGGTATCTACGCAGACTTAACACAGGACCAGGCGTAGGTATCTACGCAGACTTAACACAGGACCAGGCGTAGATAACTACGCAGACTTAACACAGGACCAGGCGTAGGTATCTACGCAGACTTAACACAGGACCAGGCGTAGGTATCTACACAGACTTAACACAGGACCAGGCGTAGGTATCTACACAGACTTAACACAGGACCAGGCGTAGGTATCTACGCAGACTTAACACAGGACCAGGCGTAGGTATCTACATGTACACAGACTTAACACAGGACCAGGCGTAGTATCTATGCAGACAACACAGGACCAGGCGTAGGTATCTACGCAGACTTAACACAGGACCAGCGTAGGTATCTACGCAGACAACACAGGACCAGGCGTAGGTATCTACGCAAACTTAACACAGGACCAGGCGTAGGTATCTACGCAGACTTA
>CM060312.1:29057334-29067334 GCA_030674185.1 Monoplex corrugatus | reverse complement strand
AAAGACCGAAGGACACTGGGTTGGCTTCCCACCTTGCCTTTGATAACATGCCACGAGTTCTTTAAATGAAAGATGCTCCCAGGATTCACCGAAAGGGGGAGAGAATGATGAATCCATCGGCACTGACTCCATCACGACTGGAAACGCACAACGGATCATGATTAATGACCAGATGGAATTTCCGTGTGCGTGTGGAAGGAGATTCACCACCAAACGCGGCATGAAGATCCACAGGACAAAAATGGGCTGTTTGAAGACACATACGAACCAGCAGCAGCGCACTGCGATAGCAGGTGAGACGTTGGATGACCAAGGCCAGGATTTAAACCATAGTGCCAAGGCCATCCACGCTGACGGTTCTGATGCGGATTTTGCACAAGCTCTTAACGCCAAACGTGGAAAACTCAATTTGCCGCCTGCCGGTGCAAAAGAACAATGGGAGAAATTAGATGAGGAACTTGTCCTTAAGCTGAATGCGCTAATAGGGAACAGTACGCTGGAACACAAACTTGACACATACGGAGACATCATATACTCTATCTGCAGGGACACTTATGGAGTGAAGCAGCCAAAGACAAAAACGCCTCCCCAGAAATCCAGAAGACAGCAACAGATGGAGAGCATCCGGAGGGAGAAAAGGAAGCTTAAAAAGCAATGAAAACTGCCTCAGAATTCGAGAAGCAAGGGCTCCTGGAACTCTGGAAAGATCTGAAGGCCAAACACAATGCTCTCAGCAAAGTGGAATCAGCAAGGCGAAGAAAGAGCAAAAAGAAGAAGACTCAAGATCGTTTCTTCAAAGATCCCTTTGACTTTGCAAGAAAGCTGTTTGAACAACCCAAATCAGGGACTCTCACAGTGGGCAAGGAAACCCTAGAGCAGCATCTCAGGGAAACATATTCCGATTCTCAGCGCGAGGCACCACTTGAAATCCAGAATCTGGTTTGGCCTGCAGCGCCAGAAGGAAAATTCAATAACAAACCACCAACACTGGATGAAATGAAGAACGTAGTAAAGAAAGCCAGAGCCAAGTCAGCACCTGGACCAAACGGAATACCATACCTGCTCTACAAGAAATGCCCAAAAGTGCTCGAGTGGCTCCACAAGATGATTCGATCAGCATGGAGGAACCAGAAGATCAGCGACCAATGGATGAGAGCTGAAGGAGTGTACATTCCGAAGGAGCAGAACTCCAGCAGCATCAATCAGTTCAGGCCAATATCACTTCTGAACGTCGAGGGGAAAATCTTCTTCTCTGTTATGGCAGCAAGATTGACAAAATACCTGACTGAAAACAAGTATCTGGATATGTCAGTCCAAAAGGGAGGCATACCAGGAATGCCTGGATGCTTGGAACATGCCACGTTGATTTGGGATGCCATCCAAAAAGCAAGAACAGAGAAGAGAGACATTGATCTGGCGAATGCATATGGATCAGTTCCACACGATATGATCCAGCTGGATCTTGAAATGTATCACATCCCAGAAAACATCCGAACAATGCTGAGGAAATATTTCCAAGGGTTCTCAATGCGGTTCTCTACCAAAGAATACACCACGGACTGGATAGACCTAGAGGTGGGCATTGCAATGGGCTGTGCAATCTCTCCCATACTGTTCGTGTTGGCAATGGAAGTCATCTTGAAAGCTGCAATGAAGAGTTCAGGTCCAGTGAATCTGGGAGATGGATACCAGATGCCTCCTCTGAAAGCTTTCATGGATGACACAACAGTCTTGTCCACGGATGAGGAAGAGACACACCAAATCTTAAAGCAGCTGGATGAGCTGGTGGCCTCTTCAAGAATGAGGTTCAAACCTAAGAAATCCCGAAGTCTCTCACTGCGAAAAGGAAAAGTGGCAGATTCAGTCAAATTCATGGTAGCCAACCAAGCCATCCCCACTGTCACAGAAGAGCCAGTAAAAAGTCTCGGAAGATGGTATGATGACTCCCTGAAAGACACACAAAGGGGATGTGAAACCAAGCAAACAGCAGAAGAAGGCCTGAAGAAAATAGATAACTGCGGACTGCCAGGCAAATACAAAGTCTGGTGTCTACAGTTCATGCTGATACCAAAGCTGCTGTGGCCACTGCTAATCTATGACATTTGCACCAGCACAGTCGAAGCAATGGAAGCCAAAATCAACAAATACACAAGAAAATGGCTCGGTGTCCCACCTGGTCTCACTGATGTTGCATTCTACTGTCGTCAAGCAATGCTGAAGCTACCTCTCAAATCCATAGTGGAGGAATACAAAGTTGGAAAAGCAAGACTGTTGAGCATGCTGGAGGAATCGGAAGACAATATCGTGAGATCAGTTCATCCAAAGCTGAGAACTGGCAGAAAGTGGAAAGTTCAAGAGGCTGTAAACAATGCCAAGAGAAACCTCAGCATCAAAGAAATAATTGGACACACGCAAACCAACAGACAGGGACTGGGAGCAACAAAAATGCAGTGGTGGTCCAAAGCCAAAGGGAAGGAAAAAAGAGACATGATCATACAGGAGTTGAAGGAAGAAGAAGATGTCAAAAGAGTGCAGAAGGCAGTCCAGCAAGGTCAACAGGGGCAATGGACAACATGGGACAGTGCACTCCAAAGAAGTCTCAGCTGGAACGATATGTGGCACATGGCTCCTCTAAGGATAAGCTTCCTCCTCAGATCTGTATATGACCTGCTCCCCTCGAATGCAAACTTAGTGAAATGGGGGAAATCAGACGACCCAGCATGTCCGCTCTGTCAGAAGAAACAAACAGTGGAACATGTCCTAAGCTCTTGCAAAGTAGCGCTAGCCCAAGGAAGGTATACATGGAGGCACTATCAAGTTCTGAAAGTGATCACAGACGTGGTTAGCGAAAAAACCATGACCCCAAACGCACCAATTGCTATGACAACGTTCTACAAAGCAGGAGGGAAACAGGTCTGGCCCGAAAGTGCTATGACAACCAGCACATTGCCAAAGGGTCTTCTGTATGGAGCAGTCGACTGGGAGTGTACAGCAGACCTCCCAGAGTGGAGAAATTACCCAGATGTCATCAGCAAGACAGGCATGAGACCAGACATCGCTCTCCACTCTGACTCCTCGAAACAAGTGATTCTGATAGAACTCACTGTGCCATACGAAAGCAGAATGGAAGAAGCACATATGTACAAGACCGAAAAATACGCCGGTCTTGCCAGCACCCTGAAGAAAGCAGGTCTGCCGGTCAAAATCTTCGCCATAGAGGTCGGGGCAAGAGGGTTTGCGGGCACCTCCGCTTATGATCTCATGAAACAACTCGCCATTTCTGGGAAGAAGAGGACTAGAGCCCTTAAAGCGATGGCAGAGACAGCAGAAAGAAGCTCAAGCTGGATCTGGGCAAGGAGGAACCAAAAGTGAACTTCATAAGGATTAAATTCCCTACAGATGATGTGTGCCCCGTTAGCACATTGGTAAAACCGCGTACCGCAGTTCTGAAGCGCAGAATCGCCCAGGTTCGCTCCCCGGCGTGGGAAAAAAAAAAAAAAAAAATAGACAACAGCAGAAGGGCATCCAGGAGTCATGACCTGGATGTGGCCCGGGCCCCCAGAGTGTAAGGAATTCAGGGCAGAAACACTTGTCTAAAGGGGGTTACTTCTCTGAAGACCTTCTGTTGTCTAGCTCTCCCTAGAGTTTCTTTCTACCTGCACATGGTCAATCCATTGACTTCCGGGAATAGTCCGGAGGACATTCGGGAAAGACCGAAGGACACTGGGAAAGACTAGATCTGCTCTCCCTAGAGTTTCTTTCTACCTTCTACCTGGTGGTAATGATGATGAAAGGTTTCTGTTTGTATTGTATATGCCTTACACTGACAGCTTGGGCCTATTATGCTGTTGACTTTGGAAAGGAGTTAGCGGGTTGCTCTGTGTTTTGCCATTTTGCCTTCGTTTCTTTTTGTTCCTTGTTTTGCTGATTTTGATTCTTTGCTTGGACTGAAATGTGTTTAATGTTATGTTATATTGTAAATGGAATTGTGCATCACAAAAAACAATAAAAAGAAGGTTAAGGGAGAAACGTGGGACATTTTTTCATGACGCTATGATGATGTATGATGATGGGGAAGATAATCATGATGTTGTGAAGTTCCATTATCGATTGAGGGTGTGTGGCAGGGCTGACCGCTACGTTTCATGTCAAAACATGACGACTGAAGGACCTCAGTGGGCGAGCTCCGTTTTCGTCTGTTACAGATGACTGTGTAGACTAGACTTTTGTTTATATTGCATGGTACCGTAGTTTGTTACAGACTATCTGCAGGTCTGGAACTTCTGACTTCAACCTTCTAAGTTTTCTCTAGGGGTACCCCGCCCTCAGTTCATGACCGAATACCTATTCCGTAAAGTGTGTGAGGGTGGGGGAGAGGGTGCTTGGGCTCCAGGGGGACGCTATCCATCCGATGTCTCTGTCATATGACGTGTGGTGTGTTTTCGATGGCCACTCAGGCTTGACCTGACAGAAACAGTTGCCGGCTGATCTTGGACTGCTTATTCGTCCAGGCAAACCTGTCTTATGTTGCAATTAATCTGCATTCATGAAGCCACCCGCCGTTTACCCCCTGAGAGCCACTGGGTTACGAATGGTCACCCCACTCTTGCGTTAGAAGATAGCCTGTCCCTGTGTGATAGTCCTAAGCCATAAGACAGAGAACGTATGGTTATCATCCTTGCAAAGTACCATCGCGAAGCAGACAGTCCTGCTGAGGACTATCACCTGCGGATACTCTACTTGAAAATACATCCCCTACCAGTCTTTTATATAATTTTTTAATATCATATATATACAGGGGGGTGCAAAAGTAGGTATACAGTAAGTATCACATCATTATTATAATGCTTAATTCCGCTCTCGATTAGAGGAGTGTGTGAATACCGACAGAAGCAGTTTGAGTATCTGAAGATTAAGGCTGTGCAATATTCATTTGTTTGTATAATAAATGCAATGAGTATTGTACGTGTTTTCTTTTTTCATAACTGTATACCTACTTTTGCACCCTCCTGTATGTGTGTGTGTGTGTGTATACATACACACACATATATATATGTATGTATATACATATACATATATATACATGTACATATATATATCTGTATATATATATAGATATATATAGATATATATATAATTTATATATATATATATATATATATATATATATATATATATATATATATATATATATATATATATATATATATATACGTAACTATCAAGTATCACTACATAGTTGTGTTAGTTTTTGGCTTCTGTATGTCTTCCGTTTCGGTGCTACATCTTCCCTCTTCCTGAACTAGGTCAGGCACCACTTCTTAACTGGGCAAACTGGCGGCTACAGTCATACGCGAAGTTTTTCTTGGATCTGATTTGAACCTGTGCAAACTTGCGCAGGCCATCCAGGTTACAGAATAATAATAATGACAATAGTGATGATATATTATCATCATTGTGAAATTGTTTGATCCTACGGTTCAACTTCCATGGAAAGCCTTCTTCAAGACTTTGGAGTTTGTTCAAGAAGGATTCATGTTACTCGGACATTTGCATATTCATTCCGTCTAAATCTTCCTGCAATTATCAGGCAGACTAACTGGGCCTGCGCAAACCGCTATGCCTGGCAGGGTCTCGAAACAGAAAGTGGGGATGAGGGAGAAGGACATATGAAACACTAAGCTGGCACCACCAGAATGATGGAAACATCAAGACGGGCGGCGAACAGGTCTGTTTTTAACGTTTTTCGGGCTGCGAGTGAATCTGAGAGATGAGATTTTGAGTCCTGGGCTCTTTTGTCAGAATGACAAAGACCTAACGTGGAAGTTTTGGTAGGCAGGTGATGACTTTATAAAGACCGGACTCTGGAACCGCAAGGATCCAGCCTGTACATAAAGTGGCCCGTTAAGCTCAGGTGACCAAAGCACCATGCTGATAATGCAAAGATCGTACGTTCGACCTTCAGGCAGAGCACAGGTTTTCCTCTTTAACAGGAGGCTGGCTGCCTCTGTTTATCGAGCCATGGACTCTGGACGAAGTCTCGAGTTCAGTCCCTGTTTGCTGCTTGAGTTTATGTTCCAATTATTCTGGTGTGCCAGCTTTGTGTTGCACAGAGCCAACTCTCTTCCAGCCCACACTAACCCCCTGTCATTTCAAGATCTCGGAAGTGTATGGGATTTTGCGCAGGCTCAAGGTATCTGCTAGAAAGTTACTGGCAGATTTGGGTGGCGCGTATATGGAATTGTCCAAGTATCATGAATCCGTCTTGAACCATTAAACAACTCTGAACAAACTCCGAACACAGAATATGGCTGAGTTAGGCATCAGTCTACATGCCAGAGTAATGATATCTTCCTTACGGTCATCATCATCATCATCACCATCATCATTATAGTCATAATCATTATCACCAACCTTTGTTGTCATAACCATCACTAACACTCTTGTTATCAGAGAGTGAAGGTAATGATGGCACCAGATGGCAACTGGGGACCTGACCTTCCTGGCAATAGAAGACGATGGCTCCTCTGGCTCAACTGGATCAGCCGAATACCGGACAAAAGTCCAGCCGATTACAGCCCGTGTTCTTCTGAATGCTACCTTGAACCTGTAAGAATATCCTTGGATGGATGAGCCAATGAATGGATGGATCGATGAAATGAAGGAAGGATGGACGGATGGACGGATGGATGGATGGAAAGGAAAAGTGTTGTAAAGCCGCGAGATACGTTTTTGAATTATTTGTTGGTTTTAATTTCTGAGTGATTTTTCTCAGGCGCATGTGTGCATGTTGTTCAACCCACACTCTGCAGGCAATACATCGCTGCATAGCCTGCACATTCCGTCTTTTGGGGGGTGGGGGCGTACATGCTTGGTGTTTTCGTGTTTCCATAGACCACCAAACAGTGGCATGACGAACAGGATCTATCTAAAACTTGCGTATTTGATGTTCTGCGCGCGTATCCATTATGAAGGGGTTCCGGCACTCTCAGTTTTGCAGATATGCTGATCAAGGAGAGTGGAATAATCTTCACTCATTATCCACCAGGCAGGATCGAACCAAGACCCTCTGACTGGACTCATCATCATCATGTGCCCTGCCGCATGGCGTTGGCTGTCATGACCCTCCATATGCATCTAACCCTCTCTGTCCTCAGCCACCCTGCAAGTCCGGTGCTCTCTTTCCCTCGAGCTTTCCTGTTGTGACCAGGTGCTCTAATTCCCCTGTCCTCATAAAATGGCCTATAAATGTTGCTTGTCTTTTCCTAATCTTGTGTCTGCCTCCTTCAAGACTGTCCTGTTTGTTTTCTTTGCTGTCCATGGAACTCTCAACATTCTTCTTAGAAACCACAATTTAGCTGCTTCAATCTTGTTCTGGCTTTGACTGTCCATGCCTCACAACAGTATAACAGTATCGGTTCTATATAAAATTCGGTTCTATATAACATTCAAGAACTGACTGGTTTATGTGGTAACAACTATGCTGGTGGATGTGATATTTTGAGTTCAACCCCAGCCTGCAACATTAAAACGGCAGCCCATATTATTGCTTCAATCATTCCGGTCAGCTTACTGCTTCACAGGTCCGTCTCTTCCCGTTTCCACTTCAAGACTTCGCCAACGCATAAGGTTTTGCGTAAGCGTAAGGAGCCTGCTAGCTGTTTGCAGACAGATTTGGGTGGGGCGCATATGAAACTGTCCGAGTGCAACGTATCCCTCATGAACAAACTCCAAACATGTTAGAGAATAAAATTAAATTTTTGTTTTCATTTTCATTTTGAAACAAGAGAATGAAAAAAAACAATCTCAGTCAGACTCATTTTGTTTTTATGTTGCAGACCAGAAACTTGTCTATGAGCGAGGAGACGCGGAAAATGAGTCTGATCCCAGGACAAAACGAAACATCTAGCCCCCCTTCCAGAAGTAAGTTCCCTCAGAAGAGCATCATCAAAAAATCCTTTAAAAACGGGGAGGCCTTGATGGGAAAGCGCAAAGTCCTGCTGACCATCAAGAACGCTGTCGTCACTCCGGGAGTTGCTGTCCCTGATGACTCTACCATGACTTCCTCCTCCATGTTCACCGTTTTGTCCAATTCTGTGGAGTTCAAGGGTTTTGATAGTTTTGATGATAGTAACGAATACAGTTCGCAGCAAGAGTATAGTATTGAAAAATTTCTGCCTCAAGAATCTGGAGCTGAAGACTCTCGACAACAAGAATCTAGTGGTCTAGACTCTGGACTTCAAGAATACAGTGCTGATGACTGTGGGTATCCAGAGTACAGTGCTGAGCAAAGCAGTCACGAAGATCTTAGTGCTGAAGAGGACTGTACACTTCAAAAATGTAATACACATAACGCTCCAAATCTAAACCAAAGTGCTCAGCACACTCTACTTGAAGAACGTAGTGTTGAGGATATTCTACCTCAAGCACATAGACATCAGAACACTCCATACCGAAAACGTAATGTTCAAGACATTCCACCTCAAGACCATGGCGTAGAAGACACTTTTCGTCATGAGCATAGAGATGAAAACAATCCACCTCCAAAATATAGCGCTCAAAACACTCCACCTGCCGTTAGATAGTCATGATCTGAAGTATGGTTTGTGAGATAGTCATGTCAAAGCAGTCTGTGATATACTTAAGTCAGTATTTGTTACGTTTGGCGTAGAGGTAGATCTACTGCCTTCACATGTTTTGACAACAAGGGTTTGAATCTGGTCCTAGTAAATGTCCACCCAGCTGTGAAGTAGTTAACTCACTTTTAGTGTTGGGCAAAGTAAATCAGTGAAAGAGAGAAGACATGGAGATACTTAGAATAATCCAAACTGTCGTCAACAGCAGTGTATAGCACGAAGAACACGGTGCTTGCAGAGAAGATCAGGTGATTTCAAGATTTTCCATTGAACCAGAAGTTGGATGCTCTTAACGAAAATGCCAGAAACGGGTAAGCTTTGTACACAAAAGCAAGAGACTTCTGTGGCAACATCAGTAAGCTCTGCCAAAGGAGAAAGTGAACAACTTGACATTAAAATCGGCGCTATGGTCCTCCATGTCATCTCAGCAGAAGTATGAAATGACGCAGCACCCCTAGCTCCCACGTTGGCCATGATAGAAGAGTGTTGCCTATAGGAGACATGAAAACATGAATTTACCCGTGAGTCAGCAACAAATGCTGTGACCAACAGGGAAGCTAATATCTCATCAATCTCCTTCTTTCTGTCTTTCTTTATGTGCCACTTCTGCCATCAGATGTCGCGGAGAGGTGGACGCTACAGCCCAGTGCAAGATGGGCTGCATCTGTAACTGACAGGCTATGAACATGGAGAATCTCTGACACGCCTTCGATCCAGCGTCTGCGAGGTCGTCCTCTTGCCCGGACTCCAGAGAACCTTTGATTGTAGGCTCCGAGAGCTGGTTGATCAGCAGGCATTTTGATCAGGTGACCAAGCCATTTGACCCTCTGTTCCTGGATGTGCTGGTGTTGCTCCCACCATGCTCCAGATGATCTCATTTCTTATCATGTCTCTTGGTGTTTCGATTTCATCAACTTCTCAGAGGCTTATGTCACAATTGCCAGTGTTCCTACGGTTAAACATTCTGATCAACCAAGAAAAAAACTACAGGGAGAAAGAGAGGCAATCATGCGGGCCGGTTCCATGATTCATAATGCAAATGGCACAGGCTATCAAGCGGTCTTTTTTTAAGATGGCCTCTTCATTTTCCAGACCCTGGATAATGACAAGCATCTCCAACGAACTATGACCTTCCAGGGAGTTAGAAGAGTAGTCCCGCAATGAAACCACACCCACTGTAGGATACCAGGAAACAAGACAGCTCAGGAAGACAAAAGACAACAGCATCAGGTACAGCGACAAAATGAGCATCATCAGATAACGTGAAGCAATGGACATATACGGACGACTACCACGTTCTGGCCAGAAAGCAACAAATGGCCCCGATGAGACTTCGCACCAGTCACAGCCTTCTCAATAAGCAC
>CM060312.1:29017334-29052334 GCA_030674185.1 Monoplex corrugatus | reverse complement strand
TTCACATTCTGAAGAACTGTGACCTGTTTACTGTTTCTACTCATAAAATGCCAATTTCGTTGGACGGGATACGTCTGTCTAGAACAAAACTGCATCACAACATACTTCTGCATGGAGAGCTGCAGCGTGGACAACATAAACAGGGAACATCACTTTAAGCCATACAAGGATACTGTGAAGGCCAACCATATCAGCTGTAGCATAAAACCACCTTCTGGGAAGACATTGCCCATCATCATCATCATTATCATCATCATATGCCCTGCTTTGGCGATTATGAGCCTCCATATGCATCTGTCCCTTGTTGCCGCAAGCACATCTTCCACCTTCTCTGTCCCCAGCCACCCTGCAAGTCCGTCCAATATTTTCTCCCTGTGTCTACCTAGTGTTCTCTTTCCCTCCAGCTTTCCCGTTGTGACCAGGAGACATTGCCCACAACAGAGTTATATGGTAACATCAGTGTACGCAGGGCACAATCCCATTGCACAGCGCAGACCAGCTGTTCAACAGAAGAAGAAGTGGCAGAGGTAGATCTCAAGGCCACACGAAAATCCTTTTCATACAGTGCCTATGGAAAGACAAGTGCCTCCAGGATCGGCGTCCTATCCCACATGAAGACTCTTACTAAGCCATACAGGACCAGTATGCCTACTCATCGGTCACGTCGGCGGGAGAGACCATTACGTTCCTAGTTGTGTTTCTACAAACAATCAAATCTATCACAAAATTTTAGAAACAAGGAAACACCCTGGAGTTAAATATGAACGAGCGTTTAATCATTACAAATTGTACAACAAACAAGGTAGTAAAAACAAATGACAACAAATAAAAAAAGATACAAGAAAAACAACAAAACAAAAAAAAACAAGATCAGTTAATTCACAATGCAAACATTAACACATTTTAGTGAGAAAGACGATGATGATGATGATGATGATGATGATGATGATGATGATGATGATGATGATGATGATGATGATGATGATATCCGACCAACATTGGAACGGTCGGCGACATGGACTGAGTCCAGCTGAACTCTTGATGGGAAGAAAGCTGAGAACGAAAATCCCCTGCATGCCAAGTCATCATCTTCCATCTCATGATCTTGTTGAGCTGGAACACTTCCAGGGGCGCGTGACAGTGTGTCAGCGATCACAATGTTCTTTCCTGGTGTGTATTCAACATCATAGGAGAAGCGTAGCAGTCTCATCCTGAAGCGTTGGATCCTTGGTGTCAATTCATCCAAATTCTTCTTCTGAAGCTTACAAATTTCATTGCAGACGACATGGTGTCAGAACCGGGATCGAATTCACTGCATTGGTGGTTCTACTGAATTTTTTTTTACTAGATCAAAGACTGTGAGTGTGATTTGTCTTGATTAGTAAACAACTGACGTTAACGATGGCGGTAACATCGTCAGTATTCCAAGTGAAGCAGTTCACAGCCAGCGTGCCTGCTCCAGCCAAACTAGACACTAGATCTAGCGATTTGGGAAGCAACTGGAAAAGATTCCGAAGGCAATGGGAAAATTATGCAATTGCAACCAGGCTGAACAAAGAAGACCTTGAATTTCAGAGAGCAGTCTTCCTAGCAACAATTGGAGAAGATGCTTTTGACATTTTTGAAGGGTTTAGATTTGAAAATGAAGATGATGACAAAAACGTGAACAAGATTATAGAGAAGTTCCAAGAGTTCTGTGTTGGTGAAACGCATGAAGCGTATGAAGCTTACAAATTTCATTGCAGACGACAAGAAGTCTCAGAATCTATTGAAGCTTTTGTTTCTGTTCTTCGCCAGTTAGCAAAGAACTGCAACTTTGGGCAACAAGAGGACAGAATGATTCGACATCAAGTTGTTGTAGGCGTAAGAGATGACAATCTCCGTGAGAAAATGTTGGAAGTCAAGAAGCTTGATTTAGCTAAATGTCTGTGTTTAGGGAGAGCCCATGAGACCTCCAAGCAACAAGCACACGCAATGACAAGCCAAGAAGAGGACAGTCTCCATGTCAACAGAATCCCGCTTCTGACACCATGTCGTATTATGTTGTTGTCTCGGCATGCGTCGTTAGGTTGCCTAGGAGTCGATCACTATCCCGCGCTGAATACAGACATCTTTTTTGCTGATTGGCTAATAATGTAAACCATTATTCTACATACTCATAAAAAGATTGTAACACTTCACGACCATCACAAGTTGTTCATGACTATCAAGACATCTACAAGACCAGTTGCAAACCTTTCTCGATAGCCGAACATCCACGATGCGAAGGTCATGACTGGTCATATAATGCTTGAAAATTGATCGAATCTATCTCATGGTGGTTTACGAGTGTCCCTCGGCTTTTTACCAATTACTTCACTCAGCAAGGCCGTATGTTGTACTATGCATGCACGATAAACAGTCTACGATCGATTTTGAAGTGCTGAGTGAATGACTATCACAAATAAAAATCATGTGTTCAAAGACTTTTTTTTTTACAAAGCTGGAAAGCGTTTTGCGATTTTTAGCGTTTGATAATAATCTGGTCGTGAACGCCCTAGTGTGTGACTAGGGCTTTAGCGTCACGGCCAATCAGTGTACGTTGTGTTGAGGGAGGTACGCAGAACAGCGGCATTTAGGAATTCCGATGCGCAAAAAAAAAAAAAAATTGGGTCGCAAACTTTACATTTACCGGGTTTCGAACCTCCAACCACCCAGTCTCTTGCGCTGACCACATGGCCATGGTGACTTGTTATTTAAGTCCAACTGGATTCAGTTGTAAGGTCATTTGCATAAAGAAGTCCCGTTTATCTGAAGACGTTTTCGGTATCTGCGTGGCATCAGCACTGTTGACGTCATTTCAATTTTTTGGCGTCATCTATCAGTTCAGAAGTTCTTGGACTTATAGAATCGCACGTAAGTTAATTTCATGAGGTTTTTGACGAACGCATTCGTTGCAAACTGCGAGGATGTCTGGGCCTGCTCCTGTGGCGAAATCTGCAAGCCCGGTGAGTATTCTCATTGACATTTTGTAGCAGTATGTATACTTCGATTGTAATGATGATTATGCTGCTACTGCTGATGATGATGATGACGACGATGATGATGATACCAGTTCGAGCATAGGGCCCAGGTATCCTTCGGTACTGGGTAGAACATTTTAGAATGGTTGTTTTAAGCTTCCAGAAGTCTGTGTGTGTGAAATTATTGGTGTCTCTTCTTTAGATGATGTTAGTTTTTGAAAGTCAGTGATAATTCATTTATTGTGTGATTTTTGTCGGCCTTGATGTTGATTTAACAGAAACGACACACACATACACAAATATCCCTACATACATAATATATACATGTGTGTGTGTGTGTGTGTGTGTGTGTGTGTGGGGTGTGTGTGTGTGTGTGTAGATATATATGTTTGAATGTTTTCTCTTTTCCTTTCAAATTTTGTCTTCATAAATGATTGTGACATTTTACGCAATGTCATTCGTCCGTCTTCTCCTACTGGTAAGCAGTTGTTTTATTGAATATAGGCCTACTGGAAAATTTAGCCCACGAATAGAGGGATGCGAATCAACGCCAGACTGACACTAAGTGACAGCATGGGTCCAAGGTCACACGCTAACAGGCTGAGTGAACCCTAGCTTTTTCAGCATTTTGTATGTACATGTGTGTGTGGTGGTGGTGGTCTTTGATTTAATGTCTATTCACTAAAGTGATTTTAGACAAAAAAAAAAAAAAAAAAAAAAAAAAAAAAAGGGGGGGGGGGAGTGATAGAGGAGGAGTGAAGAAGATATTTGAAAATTGTCAATTTTGATTTTGAGAAAAGATGATCCAGAAAACAACTGTTTTGAAGAGGGGAAGGTAAAACTAACAAATAATGTTACCATAATTATCGATTTAAACAAACAAACTGACAAACAAAATTAGTAAATATCCGGAAGAAATGAATAAAAAGTAAAACTAATAATTGACTAACCACAACAATGAACAAGTCAAATAACATTTTAAAGGTAATTCGCTATAGGACTTTTTGACAGGCTAACAAAAAATTCATACAGTAATGATGATGAGGCAAATATGTCAGAAACTGTACTCACAGATAGTGTTGGAATATGTCGTTTTACCCTAACGCAAGAAAGAATATGACTATGTGTTATCTTCTTTCCACACAGACACACTATGTTATTGGTATATTTTGTTTTGAATGCATCAAGTTTCCATCTGTACATAAGGGACTGTATAGTTCTGCTGGCATGAAGCTGCTTAAGTATTTTGCTAACTTCAAAATTCATGTGACATTTATCATACTTTTTCTGTTTTAATTGGAACTGCTTCCAGACGTAGTTGTCCACTAAAGTGTAATTCTCGTGCAACGAGAGAGAAAGCTGGATATTGTTTAAATCTGGTGAGTTATTAGCTCCCCGTTTGGCAGCCCTGTCAACTTTATTATTATAACTAAAAGAACTATGAGAAGGTATCCAGCAGAAAGTGATATCAGTGCCTCTTAAAGATAAATTATGAATCAAGTGACTTATTTCCAGAATCATTTCTGATCTTGTTTGTAATTTTGATAATTCAAGAGCCTGAAGTACTGATTTTGAATCAACGCAAAGAAGTATCTGAAAAATTGTCCTAGGAAGACTTATCAGAAAGTTTAAAGCCATTAATATTGCAAAGAGTTCAGCTGTAAAGATAGATTTATCAAGTCCTATGTAGAAAGATTTTTCAATTTTGAGAGCAGGTATTAAAAACGCTGAGCCTGCTTTTCTTTCAATTTCTGACCCATCAGTGTAAATTTTCAAATGATCAGAATATACGTCGTTTATATGACATTTAACCTGACTTGCCAGTAAGTTTATATTGTCTCCTTTTTTTAAATTAGTGTGGTGTACGTCAAATCGTGCTCTTTGGAGTTCCCAACTGGGTACTGGCGAAAAGGAAGGTCGTATAGATACAGGATCTACGTCTAGATCAATTCCTGAGCCTTTCATGACGTCAGATGTGTATGTTGCAAGTGTGACCTGTGAAGATATTGTGTGTGTGTGTGTGTGTGTGTGTGTGTGTGTGTGTGTGTGTGTGTGTGGTGTGTGTGTGTGTGTTCTTGGCGGCGGTGTATCCCTTCGTTTGTTTGTTTATTTGTTTGTTTATTTCCTTGTTTTATCTTCCTTTTAAAAAATGGGATATTATGTCATACTGACCGAAGAGACGTCGTGTCTGTGTCTGTGTCTGTATGTCTGTCACAAAAATGTGTGGACGTGAGTTTCTCAGATATTGATGGATGGATCTTCATGTAAATTTGAATCAAAGGCGTAGACTGCTAAGAAGTTGTGAAAGATTAACTTTGAACAGTAGGGCGTCAAGGTTAAGGTAACAGAATTTATAGAAATGTACCTAAAGTCAGAGGGTTTTTTAGGAAGGTGTATTAACAGCACTTCCTCAGGAACTTCTGAAAATATTTAAAATTTGTTTTCGCCGTTATGACTGTCAGCCATTGCCCTTGATGCACGCCAAATTTTGCTTCATATGAAGGTTTTTCATGGCCACAGTGACTGATATTTCAGACCATCTGTATCTTCCTGATTATTTATATTCATGTTCATGTTCATGTTCATATTTATATTCTATTCTTTTGTAACAGTGGATTTATCATGTGAAACTCGGACTGCTCTCTTTGAGAGCGGGTCGCCGCTGTGTAGCGCCACTCAGTATTTTAGTATTTTACCAAGACTTTAGAAAGGCAAGAAGGCTAATTGGCATATTTTTTGGATCAGATCAGCCTGGCGAAAGCCCTGCTCTTCACAATTTTCAACTGCCTTGGGATCTTAAACGTGAGCAGACCAGAAAGCACACGGGCCCGACTCCTTTTTCGTCTCTTTCAGAACGGATAAACGTTCAGTTCAATTTTCCAATCAAACGGAGAAGAAAAGTCGAGGTGTCAATGGGAAATGAACCATGGAATCTCGAGATAAGTTAATGGCAGGCGAACGTCTAAGCCTCTCCTCTCGAAACAAAGATTGTCAAAAATTCAATGAAACCACATTTTGTATAAACTTAAGAACACAAGTAGTTTCTACAGTTATATCTAGTGGTTTTTTGTTGTTGTTGTTGTTGTTTTTGTTTTTTCTTCAATTGACATACAACGGTTTGGCGTCAGTGGCGATAAGAATATCACTATTGTACACCAAAAGTTTTTCGTGCGTCTCCCATTTTCAACAAAAGGCTGAATTAAAAAGAACAAAACAGATGAATACATAATTATTGTAGGGAAAAAGTTGGGTATTCCGGTCCCAAAGAACTTTTGTTCTTATGTAGATACCGTAAAGTGCTTCCTGAATTTTGTATTGAGTTTATTCCATGCTCAACAATACCAACAACAACAACAACGACAACAACAAAACTTCAATCTGTTTGTTCCGCATCCCCGTTTTTGAAGATGGAGCCCATCCGTACATGACATAAAGAATCAGTATTATGTGTTTAAAAACTTGGTGACTGTCTTGGGTTTTCATTTCGAAGCGATGCGAGGAACCACACGGCGATGTTGTTTTGAAGATCCATTGCACCGTTTGAAGTGGTGTAAGATCTCGAATTTTTTGTGACGAGTTTACGTGTCACCAATGCTTAGTTCGTTGTTTTCCGTGGATGAGACGGAAGGTGATCTCACTCGGACAGCTTGGGGGTGTTTGATTTTCTTTAGCAACAAATAGATGTAGGCATATTCCTCAAGATGAACTTAGCGTAGAACTTGTATTTTGTAATATTCTACTTTCTGACAGTATGAAAACTTGAATGCAATTATGTTACAACTGATAGGCAATACATACAGTATACGCTTTTCAAAGCTCTGTTTTGTGACTTTGTCTAACGTATCCATGAAAACCAAAATGGTTCGGTTCTAGATCGGAGATTTGCAATGAGAAATGCTCGTGTTAGGAAGCATACTTTATTTGTTTTTATTGTCATTTTTGTATAAAAGCGAAGATAATAGAACGGTTTGACTGTCTTGTTTCATATTTCCGTAAGCCACAGGACACGGACATGATTTACAGAATCTTTAACGTGCACAGTTAATATTCGGCATGCATATACACACGCAAAGGTCGTTCAGGCACTGGCAGGTTTGCACGCATGTTGACCGGTCATCATCATCATCATCATCATCATCATCATCATCATCAAGTGCCCTGCCACATGGAGTTGGCTATCAAATTAGTATCATGGCCCTCCATACGAATCTATCCCTTGTCGCTACATTTCCCACCCTCTCTGTCCTCAGCCACCCTGCAAATCCGTCCAATATTTTCCCCCTGGGTCTACCTGGTGTTCTCTTTCCCTCCAGCTTTCCTGTTGTGACCAGGTACTCTAACTCCTCTTTCCTCATAGAATGTCCTATAAATGTTGCTTGTCTTTTCCTAATTTTCTTTTTCAATGATCTTCTTGTGTCTACCTCCTTCAAGTTCAAAGACTGCCTCGTTTGTTTTCTTTGCTGTTGTCCGATGGAATCGGAAAAATCCGCACCCTTGAGCCTACCCGTTAGACAGAGGTGTCTTGCCCAGCGGATCGAACCCAGTGCCTTCAAATTAGAAGTCTTGCCTTTAGCCACTTTAGACTACCATGCCCTACAATAGTACAAACTATATTTGAAGTCTGGGTCTTGGTTCATTCTCTGCATAGGACATATCAGCAAAGACTACCACGTCTGGGGAAAGCGACAGCGGTCCGACGAGCTCTCCTTGCACAGACGCGTCCACTTGCAGTTCACGAGGTTCAGGTACATCTGGCAGCCATAAATCCACCACCTCCTTGCCAGCCATCAAGTTCCACACGTTTTACAAGTTCATCCTTTCGGGCGGGTGAGAGGCTCTCGCTGTGCTGCCTTAACTTGCCTGGCGTTGCTTTCCCCTTCTCTCTCAGTCTTTGTCTTCCTGTCTGTCTCTGTCTCTCTCTGTCTCTCTCTGTCATTGTCCGTCTATCTCTTCCTCTGTCTCTGTGTGTGTGTCTCTCTCTGTTTGTCTGTCTCTCTCTCTCTCTCTTTCTCTCTCTCTGTCTGTCTGTCTGTCTGTCTCTCTCTCTCTCTCTCTCTCTGTCGCTGTCTCTCTCTCTCTCTCTCTCTCTCTCTCTCTCCTGTCTGTCTGTCTCTCTCTCTCTCTCTCTCTCTCTCTCTCTCTCTCTCTCTCTCTCTCCTGTCACACACGCACACACACACACACACACACACACACACACATTCCGTACGTATACAGACACAGCCACAAGCAAACACACGCACATACACACACACACACACACACACACACACACACACACACACACACACACACACACACACACACACACACACACACACACACACACACACACGCACACACACACACACACACACACACACTTTAAGTAATAACTTCTACGATTGGAAAATAAGACATCCTGCGCCTTAGTAGGATCCACCTTCAGCTACAGGAGGTCCCTTTCCGTCCGTCCTGTCTCTCCGACGTGGATCAGCCTCCATGGCAGCCAGCGGGAATTGTAAAAAAAAACCAAAAAAAACAAAAAACTGGCCACATGCGTCACCAGATGTAGCCTGACCATGTAAACGGGAAACGAAAAGAGAAAAAAAAGAAGAGAAAAATCAAAACTAGAATAATTTCAGACAAAGCAGATTATTTTGAGGATTTTTATATGCATGGTTTCTTACCAACAAATGCCTGTCAGTTAACATCAGGAAGAGAGTTCTTGAATGTTATATAGAACCAATATTGGTGTACGGATGTGAGGCGTCGACAGTCAACAAGCAAAGCCAGAACAAGATTGAGGCAGCCGATATGTGGTTTCTAAGAAGAATGTTGAGAGTTCCATGGACAGCAAAGAAAACAAACGAGACAGTCTTGATGGAGGCAGACACAAGTAGATCATTCACAAGGAAGATGAAGAAAAGACAGGCAACATTAATAGGCCATTTTATGAGGAAGGGGGATCTGGAGCACCTGGTCACAACGGGAAAGCTGGAGGGAAAGAGAGCACCAGGTAGACCCAGGGAGAAAATGCTAGACGGACTTGCGGAGTGGCTGAAGACGAGGAGGGTGGAGGAGATGCTTGGGGCAACAAGAGATAGAGACAGATGGAAGTCCATGATCGCCAACGCCATGCGACAGGGCACCTGATGATGATGATGATGATGATGATGGTTTGGTCCATACGTCTGTAACTTTCTGCCAGACGGAAAAGTTTTAAGCAACATTTCTCCAAAACCAGATGAAGCCTAATTGCACAGCACGTTTTGGTCTGTTCGAAGTATTCTGAATGTGAACATTTTTTTCAAATTTTCATACGTTCTAGCGAAAATACTTAAACGATGCCAACAATGTCTCCTAGGGTGATCTAAACGTGCTGTGACGGGCGGGTACGTCTAGTGGGTAAGACGTCAGACTTTCGTTTGGAAAGTTTTTAGTTCGATCCTGCTCGGGTAGATCTACCTCCCCCCTGGGGAGAAAGCATTGAGATTTTCACATCTCCTAGGTCAATACGTGTGCAGACTTGTGAAGAGCCAGTACTCCCTTCGTGTGAAAAAAAAACATCAAATATACACGTGAAAGCTCACGTGAGACGTGTCTGTGTCCGGTGATTTACAGAAACACGAAAACACCCCTAGTAGTAGTATACACACCCACCAAAGACGGGAAATGCAGACTATTAGCAAGCAGACGGCCTTGCGCAGTGTGGACAACACAACATGTACACACGTATCCGAGAAAATCCGATCATTTAACCCTTTGACCCCCGCACCCCATCCAATAACTGCAGAAACTTAACCCTTTGACTCCCGCACCCTGTCCAATAGCTGCAGAAACTTAACCCTTTGACTCCCCCACCCTATCCACCAGCATCCTGCAAAAAGCTGGTGGATAGGGTGAGGGAGTCAAAAGGTTAAGTTTTTGCTTTGCTAGCATGGTTGTCAGTGCAGGATGCTGGTGGACAGGGTGCGGGAGTCAAAGGGTGAACAGAAAAAAAAAGAAAGAAAAACATTTAGTCACATGCGGGTCCTGATTCTGAATTGTCAATCAAAAGCAGGTGTCGGATCGACTGTCAGTGGGACCCTCACAGGGACGCCTCAACGAGCTGTCAGGAGCTGGCATGGGTCGAATCCACTGGATGGGTCGGGTAGACTGCATGTTCTCCCTGGTGGCGGCCGCCGTGGGGCTGGGCAACGTGACCCATTTCCCTTACCTGGCCCAAAAACATGGCGCCGGCACCTTCCTCTTCCCTTTCATCCTGGTCACCATCATGCTGGGTGTGCCTCTCTTCTACCTGGAGGCCTGCGTCGGCCAGCTGTCTGGTCTTGGGACCATGCTGTGTTGGAACATGATCCCGCTGTTTAAAGGTGAGTGTGCCTGCTACCTCACGCTTGGTGGGTAGATTTTGTGTGTAGAGTAGCAATGACTAGCTGTAAAACATGTTCGATGGGACCTCATGCTACTATCCTTAAGTAATAAAGCATTCTGTGAAATATGAAGCCTGAAGTCTGGGTAAAAGATGGGTAGGGTATTTTGCTCATCTAATGTGTGCTGCACACCTGTTGGTGTCTGAACTCCCTTTCTGTGTATAGAGGCGCAGAACATGGAATATGCACGGTAAAGATCCTATAAGTTCCGTCTGTGGCTTATGGAAACAGGGAGGGAAACAATGAGCGTGCACGCCCATTGAACGACAGAGTATGCAAGATATGTAGTAATGTATCGGCTGCACTATGTGGACAAAACAGCATGCATCGACACGTCCTGAAAATCGTAACTGCTCTGACAATACAGCGCTTAGCAGGCGGTTCATATTTAGGATCTTCAAGAAAATTCAGTTCGATTCAATTCATTAATCCTTTGTTTATCCATTTGGAAATTAGAATGTGCGTACCTATGCTGGACTGTACACAAAATGTTTTTCATTCTTGCATGTACTCAAATCACTAACACAAGATTGTCATCAAAAAATAATTATAAAACATGAAAACGCCTCAAACGGACTATTCATCCCAAAATATAGCAACTCGACATTTAAACCTTGTGTGTATGTATGTGTGACTGTGTGCATGTGTGAGAGAGAGACAGACAGAGACAGAGAGAGTCATTCTCTATTGTTTTTTTTAAAACTCGTATGTGCGTATATATGTATATATGTCTGTGTTTGTGTGTGTGTTGTGCGTGCGTGCGTCGTGCGTGCGTGCGTGCGTGCGTGCGTGCGTGTGTGTGTGCGTGTGTGTGTGTGTGTGTGTGTGTGCGTGTGTGTGTGTGTGTGTGTGACAGGAGTAGGGCTTGCTATTGGGATTACGAGTGTGATCATGAGTGTGTACTATGCGGTGTTCAGCATCTACCCCCTCTTCTACTTCGGTTCCTCCTTCATCGCTCCCTTGCCATGGTCTCATTGCAACAATCCTTGGAATACCAAAGGTAGGTTGGTGAGTCGTCGTCTTCATCATCATTATTAAGAGTCATCGTCATCATTGTCGTTATCGCCATTATCATCATCATCGCCATTTTCTTCCACATAAAAGTAGAATGGCGGAAGTCCATTTCTACAAGTTGATTTTCTGGTCAAACTGAGGAGAAAAAAAAAAAAAAACTCGAGGCCTCAACGGGAAACGAACCCTGGAATCTCGAGTTTAGTTATTGGCAGGTGAACGTCTGAACCATTCTGCCACCCTTCTCTCCGGTATTCGCAATGGGGATGTTTGAGAAAACGTTTAATCTTTCATGACTTGATTTATGTGCGTCAACCTGTTTGGAGTTTAGAAATTGTTCAAGAACGATTCCTCGCACTCGGACCGTTCTGTGTGCGCTCCACTCAAATCTGCCAGCAACTCTGTCAGTATGAGTGTCAATGATATCACTGTGCGCAGACTGTATCTTCATGAATCGCCAATCTTTGTTAGTATGAATGTCTGTGATGTGGCTGTGTGCAGACTTGTACATTATCTTCCTGAGAGAATGCAACCACGAGTGTCGCTGAGTTTGCCAGTCTGCGTTAGTCTGGATATCTGTGATGTGACTGTACGCAGACTGTCATCTTCGCGAGTTGCTAATCTGTCATCATCATCATCATCATCATCAGGGGCCCTGCCGCATGGCGTTGGCGACCATGGACTTCCAATCATCTCTATCTCTCTTTGCCCCCAGCATCTCCCCCACCCTCCTCATTCCCAGCCACTCTGCAAGTCCGTCCAGCATTCTCTCCCTGGGTCTGCCTGGTGCTCTCTTTCCCTCCAGCTTCCCCAATGTGACCAGGTGCTCCAAATCCCCCTTCCTCATAAAATGGCCTATAGATATTGCTTGTCTTTTCCTAATCTTCCTTATGAGTGATCTACTTGTGTCTGCCTCCATCAAGACTGTCTCGTTTGTTTTCTTTGCTGTCCATGGAACTCTCAACATTCTTCTGAGAAACCACATCTCGGCTACTAATCTGTATTTGATTAAATATCTGACATGGGACCGAGCACTGACTGTATCGTTGTGTGGCAGCGTGGCTCAGATTTTGCTGAGAGGCACATCTACGTTAGTATGACTGTCTGTGAGGTCCTTCTATGTGGACGGTATGTTCATGGAGCAGTGTGACTCAAATGTCGCTATTGCATACCTAGTTAGTATGACTGTCTTTGAGGTCCCTGTGTGCCGACTGTATCTTCACAAAGCAGTGTGACGCAAATGTCACTGAGTATCACAGACATATGTTAATACGACTATCTGTGAGGTTCCTGGTGCAGGCTGTATATATTGAGCAGTGTGACTAAGGTTTCGCCGAGTTGCACATCTATGTTAGAATGAATATCTATGATGTGGCTGTGTGCAGACTGTATATTCAAGGACAAGTGTGACTCAAGTGTCGCTGAGGTGCACATCTATGTTAGTATGAATATCTATGATGCGGCTGTGAGCAGACTGTATCTTCGTAAAGCAGTGTGACTCGAGTGTTGCTGAGGTGCACATCTAAGTTAGTATGAATATCTACGATGTGTCTGAGTGCAGGTTGTACCTTCATGGAGTTGTGTGACTCGTGTCACCGAGTTGCGCATCTATGTTGGTATGCATATCTATAATGTGGCTGTGTGCAGACTGTATCGCCATAAAGTATTGTGACTCAAGTGTCGCTGAGGTACACATCTTTGTTAGTATGACTATCTATGATGTGGCTGTGTGCAGACTGTATACTCATGGAGTCGAATGACGTATGTGTCACTGAGATGAACATCCATGTTAGTATGAATATCTATGATGTGGCTATGTGGCAGACTGTATCTTCATGGAGTAGTGTGACACAAGTGTCGCCGCGTTGCATATCCATGTTGGTATGAATATCTATGATGTGGCTGTGTGCAGACTGTATCTTCATAAAGTAGTGTGACTCCAATGTTGCTGAGGTGAACATCTTTGTTAGTATGACTATCTATGATGTAGCTGTGTGGTAGACTGTATCTTCATGGAGTAGTGTGACACAAGTGTCGCTGAGGTGCATATCTGTGGGGGGGGGGGGGGGTTGTTTGTTTGTTTTTTTTACTTTTTTTTATGGATATCTACGATGTGCCTGTGTGCAGACTGTACCTTCATAGAGTAGTGTGACTAAAGTGTGGCTTAGGTGCACATCTACGTTAGTATGATTATCTGTGATGTGGCTGTGTGCAGACTGTATCTTCGTGGAGCAGTGTGACCACAAGCACAACCTGCGGCTGGAGAACGGCAGCTGTTTCTCTCTAGACAGCGGGTTCACCAATGGCGTGTGGAATCTGACGGCTGCCAGGGCCCTGTCTGATAACCAGCCCTACTACTTCTCCTCTCAGGAATACTGGATGCAAGTCTTCACTGCTGCACACACACGCACATAGAAACAGAGATACACATATACACTGGTTGGATGATTCCAGACTTCAGTTACACATTAACATTCACATCTTCACACACTTATGCAAAAATAACATGCGCGCACACACACACACACGCACGCACGCACGCACACTCTCGCACACGCACACACACACGCACATACATACACACATACACACACATACGCACACTCATACATATACACACATCACACACACTCACATTCGCACACAACACACACACTCACATACACACACACACACTCACACATACACACACATACACACACACTTACACACACACACTTATATACACACACACATACACACATCACATACACACTACACCACACACACACAACACACACACACACACACACACACACACACACACACACACACACACCACACACACACACACACACACACACTCACGACTAAAACCAAAATCAACGGGAAAAAGAAGATACAAACTGAAAGAACACAATAGAAAGCTAAAAAAAAAAGGACTAACAGAAGAAATTAAGAAGATGGTAATGATAATAGAAAAGAGAAGATCAACAACGACAAACAAAGCAATAACAACAACAACAACAATATCAATAACAACAACAGCAACAGCAGCAAGCCTCCTTCTTCTTCTTCTTCTTCTTCTTCTTCGCATTCTTCTTCGCATTCTTCTTCGCAATTCTTCTTCTTCTTCTTCGCATTCTTCTTCTTCGCATTCTTCTTCTTCGATTCTTCTTCTTCGCATTCTTCTTCTTCTTCCATTCTTCTTCTTTCATTCTTCTTCTTCTTCCATTCTTCTCTTCTTCATTTCTTCTTCTTCGCATTCTCTTCTTCTTCGCATTCTTCTTCTTCTTCTTCGCATTCTTCTTCTTCTTGCATTTCTTCTTCTTCTTCTTCTTCCTTCTTCTTCTTCTTCTTCTTCCTTCTTCGCATTCTTCTCTTCGCAATTCTTCTTCTTTCGCATTCTTCTTCTTAATTCTTCTTTTTTCTCTTCGCATTTCTTTCTTCCTTCGCATTCTTCTTCTTCTTCTTCTTCTTCTTCTTTTCTTCTTCTCCTTCTTCTTCTTCTCTTCTCTCTTCTCTCTTCTCCTTCTTGCTTTCTCCTTCTCCTTCTCCTTCTTCTTCTTCTTCTTCCTTCTTCTTCTTCCTCCTTCTCCTTCCTCTTCTTCTCCTCCTTCTCCTTCTGCTTCTCCTTCTGCTTCTCCTTCTTCTTCTTCTTCTTCTCCTTCTTCTTCTTCTTCTTCTTCTTATCCTTCTTCTTATCCTTCTTCTTCTTCTCGTTGCCGTTATACCTGGAGTCAGGCTCTCGAGATGAAGTTGACTGTCATCTGCAAAACATCCACAGACCTCTTCAGTTTCTCCGCAAGGGTATTTGGCTTCAGCCACATCTCCTTCCAAAGCAGCCAGAGATTCCTGCAGACCTGTAAGATGTGGTTCGTGTCCTGCTCTGCCCCTCCACAAGGAATACACAGGGGAGGGCACAATTCTTAATTTTAAGAACAGCAAACAACAACTGCATCATCAACAACAAAAACAACAACAACTTCATCAAACAGCAACACCAACATCAACGACAACAACATCAATAAACGTCATCAACAGCAACAACAACGTCAACAACAACAAACCAACTGACAGACAAGCAATTCACTACCATTACAAAACTAGCCAATAGAGAACGGTAATGGGATAATGCCTGTTTTGTCTGTTTCATCGATTTGTCTGTAAGCCTGTAAGTGTGTGTGCGTTCATCAAGCATGAGTCCCTGTGAAAGTTTTTGTTGTTGTTGTTGTTGTCGTTTGCATATGCCCTACTTACTTGCGTATCTGTCTGTCTATGTCTCTGTGTGTGTGTATGCACATTCGTTCATAAATGAGTCTTCAGACGCGTTTTATCATTTTTTTTATTATTATTGCTGTTATTATTACTATCATTGTTGTTTTTGTTGTTGTTGCTACAGCTGCTGCTGCTGCTGTTACTGTAATACTGTTATTGTTATTAGTGTCATCATTATTGTTATCATCATTGATAACGACAATAGTAGTATTATTATCGTGGAGTTTTTTTTGTTGTTGTTGTTGTTGTTGTTATCATTATTGTTATCGTCCTTATTTCTGTTATTATCATCATCATCATCAGTAGTAGTAGTAGTAGCTGTATCATTGTTGTTGTTGTTATTATTGCTATTATTCTTATCATTACATTGTTATCATTATTATCATCATCATCATTATTGTTGTTGTGTTGTTGTTGTTGATGTTGATGTTGTGGCTGTTGTTGTTGTTGTTATTGCTATTGCTGTTATATCATTTTTGTCATTATGGATATTATTAATATGATACTGCCATATTTACTTTGTGCCTTTTTTATACTGTTTAGATAGTATATATCGAAAATAAGACTTCCTTGGGAGAAGTACATATTGTTATGTGTTATCTGTCGATTTGATATGGCAGTGAGAAGATTGCTGGCAAGGATGGTGAGATAGGTTCCCATGCAGCCACACCTGGTACTGTGTCTGTTTGTCGTCTGGCTTCTCTGCTACCTGGCTCTTGCACGGGACGTTCTTCACCTGGGCAAGGTGAGAGAAACTTGACACTTTGTAAACACTCTTGTTAGTCGAGGATAGTAGCATGAGGTCCTAATGGACTTGCCTTACAGCTAGTCCTTGCCATTCTGATGATGGTGATGATGATGATAATGATGATGATGGACACTTCTATCGATCCGACTGATCGGTGGGCATATTGGTCTTCATCGCCTGGTATGGGTCCTGGAAACACTAATTCTTCTGCTTCTAAAGACTGGTCCTGGAGACATCTGAAGACTGGTCCTGGAGACACTGATTCTTCTGTTTCTGAAGATTGGTCCTGGAGGCACTGATTCTTCTGCTTCTGAAGACTGACCCCGGAGACACTGATTCTACTGCTTCTGAAGACTGGTCCTGGAGACACTGATTCTACTGCTTCTGAAGACTGGTCCTGGAGACACTGATTCTACTGCTTCTGAAGACTGGTCCTGGAGACACTGATTCTACTACTTCTGAAGATTGGTCCTGGAGACACTGATTCTACTGCTTCTGAAGACTGGTCCTGGAGACACTGATTCTACTGCTTCTGAAGACTGGTCCTGGAGACACTCATTATACTGCAGACACCAACTGGGAACAATTCCTGCAGCCTTGTCGTTCTATTCTACATATACAATAACAATATGCAAACCCACAAGCGAAATGCTTTAGTTTAGAATAGAGACATAAGATGAAAGCAATACAAAAGCACTGAAAATATGCAAATAAGAAATATAGCAGACAAAAACAACAGACAAAAGCAAGGATTCTTCTCATGAAATGTTGTTGCACAAAGCCATTCTCCGAACTCATTTGGACTCACTCCGCACTACACATAATCAGACTTTTTCAGGACCTGGCCGGCTCAAGAGTTTATGTGCAGGCCTAAGGCTTGACGTTGTGCTGTGATCGTTCTGGATCTTCTCCATCACATGGCACCTGTGACGTTAGTGGATGTGGAATTCATTCCGAGCGCGTAGACGTCATCTTGAGAAATTGAAATTGAAACTGAAAGCTATTTTAGTGGAGCACAGAAAACCCCAGGTCGTTGGGCGAGCTGATCACATTCCACTATGTTGTTGTACACAGTCAGCACCTTTGGTGGGTCTGCATGATGAGCGTTTTCGTGTTTCCCTTAAGCCAGTCACTGACGTGACTTACAGGATCTTTATCATGCTTATTTGGTATTCTGAGTGTGTATACACTCCAAGGAGGGCTTGGCAGGGCAAATCTGCACACTTTTGACCTGGGAGATCAGATAACTCTCTACCCTTAACCCGTGGGGAGGGAGGTATCGAGATGGATCAGATATAAGTTCTTTCAGTTGGAAATCCGACGTTTACCCATAAAAACAGAAAGAGAAAAAGAGAATATGTGTGTGTGGTGTGTGTTGTGTGTGTGTGTGTGTGTGTGTGTGTGTGTGTTTTGTGTGTGTGTGTGTGTGTGTGTGTGTGTGTGTGTGTGTGTGTGTGTGTGTAACGGAGAAGATGATAAGTCGGGTCAAGGGTCATTAGTAGAACAGGTTTGAGTGTACCCTAGCTCAGTATTTTGTGTGTCTGTGTCTGTGTTTTGTGTGTGTGTGTGTGTGTGTGTTACGGAGAAGATGATAAGTCGGGTCAAGGGTCATTCGTAGAACTGGTTTGAGTATACCATAGCTCAGCATCGTGTGTGTGTGTGTGTGTGTGTGTGTGTGTGTGTGTCTGTGTGTGTGTGTGTGTGTGTGTGTGTGTGTGTGTGTGTGTGTGTGTGTGTGTGTGTGTGTGTGTGTGTGTGTGTGCCCTACTTCCCTCCCAGATTGCCAGTGCTTTTTGCCATTCTTGGTGATTGCTTTGGTGAGTGTTGAGAGTGTACGCTTCAGTTTGATTCTTGAATCAAGATTTGTCGCCTGTTTATGGTTATTGGTAAAATCATTATTAATACTACTATCATTATCAATAGTCGTAGTAGTATTGCGCCTGTCGATAATGTTGGCAACACTGCAGCACCCCTTTAGAGAATTTCGAGATCCCTAAGTCCTAAACCTAATGCATAGCTATGGCTTTCTGCAGATTGTGACCTGATGTTATGGTGTGTATATGTGTGTGTGCGTGCCACAGATCATGATTTTCAACGTGATGATCATGTTCATGGTGATGATCGTCCTGGTGATCAACAGTGCCCTGCTGCCTTACAGCTCAGAGGGGATTATGTACTTTCTCACGCCTAAATGGGACGCCTGGAAACGAGCTGATGTATTGTAACCCATCCTCCTGCTGTTTCCTGTCTCTGTTTTGTTCTGTTCTATCTGTCTGTCTGTCTGTCTGTCTGTCTGTCTGTTTGTCTGTATGTATGTATGTCTGTCTGTGTCTGTCTCTGTCTTGTCTCTGACTCTCTCTCTCTCTCTCTCTTTCTCTCCTCTCTTTCTTTCTTTCTCCTCTTTCTCTCATTCTCTCTCTATCTCTCTCTCTCTCTCGTGCGCGCGCGCGCACGCTGGCTCTCCCTCCCTCTTTCTTTCTCTGTCTCTCTGTCTGCCCGCCTCTCTGTCTGTCCCTTTGTCTCTGTCTCTCTCTTTCTCTTTCTCTCTCTCTCTCTCTCTCTTTCTCTCTCTCTCTCTCTCAATCTTTCTTTCTCTCTCACTGGCTCTCTCTCCCTCTCTCTTTCTCTGTCTCTCTGTCTGCCTGTCTCTCTGTCTGTCTGTCTGTCTGAATGTCTCTCTCTCTCTCTCTCTCTGTTTAGTAATGATAATGATAATGACATTCATAAGGCGCCAAATCTTGATACAAAAATCAAACCAAAGCACGCACACTCTGGTCTCCCTTGCAAAGGCGAGATCAAACAACATGGAAAAAACAGACAATAAACGTTTTCTCGACAGAATAAACTGTCTTAAAATACAAAATAGAAATCTTGGAGAAAGACAACATGAAAGGAGAAAAAAAAAGAAGGACTGTTTCTTTTCTTTTTTATGTCTTTCTTTCTTTCCTTCTTTCTTTCTTTATTTATTTTTTCTGCCTTTCTTTCTTTCTTTCTTTCTTTCTTTCCTTCTGTCTTTCTTTCTTTCTTTCTTTCTTTCTTTCTTTGTTCTTTGTCTTGTTCGTTTCTTTCTTTGTTCTTACATAGCCACACAAACCCCATCTCCCCATTTGCTCTTTGATTCGGTCGTTATATTTGTCACAGTGGCTTGACTCTGTTGGGTATTTGTTTCGTTGTGTTTTGTTTTGTGTCGTTTGAATAAGCCTCACAACAGTGTGTTCACTGAATGCCATCATCCGCAACGAGATTTCGGAAACGCTTTTTCATTGTTCTTAGTCCCGTTTTTTCAGTTCTGCAATTCTCAAAAACATGTGTCTCATTACCTCACTGAGAGACACAGAGAGAGACAGAGAGAGAGAGACAGAGAGACCGAGACAGAAGAGAGACACTTGGAGACAGAGACAGAGAGACAAAGAGAGGGAGAGAGAGGGGGGGGGAGTGTGAGAGAAAGAGAGAGACAAAGAGACTGACCGACGGACGGAGAGACAGAGAAGGGAAAAAAAAAACACATACACATAAAGAAGAGACGTTTATAATACATATAATTTTTTTCAAACATGTATACTTTTCACAGAATTCTGTGTGTTCTATGTGTGACTTTGCCTTTGGAAAACTGTGACTGTTTCCCTGTGTTGCAGGTGTGGTATGATGCCAGTGGGGAATCGTTCTTTGGTGCTGTCATGGGTGTAGGTATCGTCTCCACTATGACCAGCTTCAGTCATTACAGAGACGGTAACCCACTGAGGTGAGTTATCACACACACACACACACACACACACACACACACACACACACACACACACACACACACACACACACACACACACACACGGTAACCCACTGAGGTGAGTTATCTACACACACACCACAACACGATTCAAGATGGCGGAGACACCTAAGTAAAAATTTTCAGCTGTCAGAGAAAACGTTTAAAAAGGCCCAATATGACAAGAACTAGAAGAGGCCGCCTTGCCCAAAAGAAACAAGAAGACGCATCAGAGGGCAAGGCTGATGGAGAGAGGCTATCGGCGAGCGACATGGGAGCAGATACAGAAAAGGACCCGCAATCGACAGTGGCCGAGTCTGACTCTACATCTGGTTCACTGTCCACGGCTTCCACCGACACGCAGAGTGGGACAACCTGCACCGCGCCTCTTTCCAGCACGGCGGACTGCGTAAGTACGTCAGAACTCAAAAACATCATACTGGCTCTGCGGGACCAAGTCAATTCTTTGGAAAAGACTGTCCTTGCACTTCTTCCAACCCAGCAAAAAGAGAACGTCACCATGCCAACCCGTAACTGTCACACACAGACGGATCTACATGACACACATCCCACATATGCAGACGTACTGAAACAAAACCACACAAGGAAGCAGGACGACAAACAGGGTCGAAACATCAAGGCACCAAAACCCAGCAGCAAAACAAATCAGCAAGCAGCAAAAATGCCTGAAAAGAAAATAAAAAACAAGAAAGAACAACGTCATGACGTCACACAAGCTAAAGACGTCATTTTACATCCGAACCATACAGCATCACGCTCTGAAAATAGGTCTATTCCAAAACAACATAAAAAGCACCATGATCTCCGTATGTTATCACTGTCCACGACTCTGTGTTGAGGGGTGTCAACTCGAGAAGACTGGGACGATCTTACTGCTTCGAAGGAGACTCGTGCCCTTGACCACCCCTCATGACATTCAAAGCTCATTAGACATGGCCTTTCCAAATGTGACGATACTGCAGACTGTATTGTTTTTCACTGTGGTGTGCATGATTTGAATAGTAAAGATCTCGCTACAACAACTAAACATCTCGCTTCAGGCATAAAACAAATAGCACAAGAACATCCTAATTCAAAATTAGTCGTTAATAAGGTTGCCCCTGTACGGCAGGCACGAATGGAGGTTCAACGAAATCTGTTCAACGCTTTACTATCTGCTGAACTTGTTGATATGAAAAATATGTCTTTTGTATCACATGAGAACCTTCGTACCACTCAACAATTTCTAAAAGATGACATTCACCCCACCACCAGAGGAAGCAGCATCATTGCAGGAAATCTTGGAAGACACATTCGAGACCTCTTTTGGGAGACTCCAAGGAGAACAGCAAGATCAAGATCAGCACAGCTACACCCTTCCAGATTCTCCAGAGAACGGTACCACCTTTTCGACAACTACGTACCATGGTGGCCATATAATGTTTTGATATAACAGTATCATATATACAATTCTTGACGTTCATGTCACAGGACTTTTTCCTCGTCATCTCTGACATTTCTTCTGCTGAAAGTATACAATAACCAGGCGTTAGTCCGACTATCAAGACTCAGACTATACACTCTGTTCATTTGAAGACGTGTATGCTATTATTTTGTTTATTGGTTATTTGTTATCCATTGTAATCTAATATCTCTTCAATAAGTTATTTCTACGTTGACTGTGTAATTTTCTTTTCATCGTTTTGCTACAATTTTGTTATCTTTACTTCGTAGTCTAAGTAATTGCGTAATTTTCTTTCTGCCCATCTCTCCTGTACACAGAAAATCAAAGTATTCATTATTATCGACCATAAATAACAGTCAATAGAAAGTTGGAGATAAACCAGTATCAGTAATGCGACAACAATCCCAAGTCAAGTTTTTGCAATGGAATTGTAGATCCCTTTCCACCAATTCGGCATACTTGGAGCATTTCCTGACATCAAATAGATGTGAAGTTTTGATTCTGCAGTCGATGAATGTTGTTGCAACCAAGCTTCCCAATTTCCCCAATTATTACTATCCTCCAGTCTATGAAT
This sequence comes from Monoplex corrugatus, assembly GCA_030674185.1. Classification (NCBI taxonomy): domain Eukaryota; kingdom Metazoa; phylum Mollusca; class Gastropoda; order Littorinimorpha; family Ranellidae; genus Monoplex; species Monoplex corrugatus. The sequence continues at coordinate 29,030,102 of CM060312.1, read as the reverse complement.
GTGGGAATCACGGGAAGAAGGTATCCACCGCGATATACATACTCAAAGAGTTAGAATACTGCTTACTTACTTCCCCGGTTTTGAAATCAAGCGACGATTTGCACGCTTGTGCTGCCACTGTCCAATTAAGCAATTCTTTAAACATCAACGTTTTATCAGTGTACCTGCCAACAGGTCCAAATGACCGCAACACAGAATGGCTGCGCACGATCCAAGATCAGCAGCGTGGTAAATAACTAATAGGTGGAGACTTTAATTCCCACTCCCCATTTTGGGAAAAGATCTGTTCTACTGTTACGAGCAATCGTTTGGTAGAAAATATCGTTGATAGTTCGCTTTACCTTCTAAATGATGGTAGTGTCACTAGGATCCCTGATGTCTCCAAACACAGGGCGACAGCCATCGATTTGTCTCTGATATCACCAGAATTAGCACCATCCTGTAACTGGGAAACTCACAGAGACACTTTGGGAAGCGATCATCTACCTATCATCATAACCATAACTGACAAAAACTTCAGGATGAAAGACAGCTCTCCTGATATTATTCCAAAATATAATTACAAGCGTGCAGACTGGTCCTTATTTCGAACTGCTCTTGCTAATCAGGATTACAGATATTATGAAAGTGAAAATGTAGACATTATGTTTTCTAAATTCCAAGAGTCAATTCTAGACGCTGCAGACGTATCAATTCCGAAACTCAAAACTTCTAAATCGAATAATCGATTGGGTAATGTTTGGTGGACAGAGGCATGTGAGAAAGCAGTTCAATATAAAAGGGAGAAATTCAAAATCTACATCAAAAGCCGGAAACCTGAAGATCATGTGGAAATGAAAAAAGCTAACATCCAATGTAACAAAATCATCGCTGAAGCAAAGAAATATTATTGGGCATCATTCTGCAAAAAAGAAATTTCAGATTTCAAAGATTTCCATAAAGTCTGGACGAAAATGAATCAAATGAAGAATGGAACCAACTTGCCTAGGTGTCCGATAATGATAGAAACATGTAACACATTTCCTTCAGACATGGACAAAGCAGAAACCTTTGTGGACTTATTTGCTAAAAACAGTAAAGTTGAAGGTTTATCTCCAGACTGCAAACATCACAGAGAAATGAAGATAACAACTCAATCTACACTAATCCAATACCTCAGAATGATCTCTGGTTTAATTCTCCAATCACCTTAGAAGAGCTAAAAAACACAATACTGTTTCTACACAACAAAACGAGTTCGGTAGGTGTTGATGCAGTTTCGACTGAAATGATTAAACATCTCCCTGAAAACTATCTTATTTTCCTACACAAAATTTTGCAGAAATGCTGGGTTAGCGGAACTGTACCACAAATCTGGCAAAAGTCTATAGTTATACCGATATTAAAAGCAGGAAAATCGAAAACTGATAAAAACAGTTACAGACCCATTGCTTTGACGTCCCACACGAGCAAACTAATGGAAAGACTGATCTTAAACAGACTTTTACACTACTGTGATAAAAATAACGTTATTCCGGTAAACAGGCGGGTTTTAGAAAAGGGAGATCCGCAGTTGAACACCTGGTTAAACTTACGACTCAGATCAAACAACAGTTTGCCCGCAGAAAAAGTGTTTTAGCTACTTTCTTTGATGTAAAAAAAGCTTACGATCAAGTTTGGCATAAACGTTTATTGTTCAAGCTAAAATCTGTTGGTTTATCTGGCAATATGTACAATTACATTAAATCTTTTTTAGCTAATAGAACAATACAGGCTAGAGTGGGAGCTAGTTATTCTACTTCACGGTGCCTCGACATGGGGATTCCTCAAGGTTCAGTGATAGCACCTATTTTATTTAATATCCTTATACAGGATCTTCCTAAAGCTTTTTCAAATCGTGTTGTTTTAGTACAGTATGCTGATGATATATGCACTTGGATGAATATCACTTTAAAAAAGACAACTCCACAGAGAACACGGAATTACATCAGGAAATTGTATCAAATTGATCTTGATAATCTTGGAAACTACATGTTAGAAAATGGTCTGTCGTTGTCGGCAGAAAAAACTAACATGATGCTGTTTGATCCTGGTGGTAACTCAAATAACTTGCCTACTTTCAAATTGCTTGGTGAAGTGTTAAATTATAAACAGGTCGTAAAATTTCTGGGAGTTTACATCACTTCGAAATTAAGCTGGAATGTTCATTTTGATTATATTTTAACAAAAGCACGAAAAACCTTTAATTTTCTAAAGATAATAAGCAAATTACCCTGGGGAATGGATACAAATATACTGATTCATCTGTCAACAGCGCTGGTCAGGTCTAAATTATCCTACGCACAAGAAGTTTTTTTCAATGCACCTAAATATTTACTAAAAAAGATTCAGAACTTGGACTGCAAAAGTCTTAAAATTGCACTAGGTGTACCAACTCATGCTTCTACTCTGGAAACGTACAAAGTTGCTGGAATTCTACCTCTAAACAACCATCGTGAGCTAGCTACAGCAAAGTTTGCAATTAGAACTACTTCACAAGCGAATAATTTTGTGAGCAAAGAAATTAAAATCAGGTCTGATATTGACTTTCCAAAACGAGCAAAAAACATTTCATCACAAATTACAACCGCAACTTACATATCTGACCTGATCAAACAATCCAGCATAACTATGGATGAAATAGCCGAAAAACCAACGTTAACGCCTATCCCTACATGGGAAATGCTAAAGGCCACGTTTGATCTCGATTATGCAGACGTTAAAAAAGATGATAATGTCAATATTACGCTATCCACAGCTTGTGAACACATCGATGAAAAGTACCGTACCCACCTCCACATTTTTACTGATGGGTCAGTCTTAGCAAATCAGAGCGCTGGAGCAGCGTTTTATGTTCCAAAATTTAACATTAAAAAGTCTTTTTTCATTGGGGCAAATGTATCTATATATACAGCAGAATTGGTCGCTGTTGTTCAAGCGTTGCATTATTTAATAAGCCTTCGACCTGTGCCTTTCAAAGTAGTTCTGTTTGTTGATTCAAAATCTGTATTATATGCCTTACAGTCTTTTGATACAGACACAAGACCTGATTTAATAATTGAGGCAAATCATCTAATACACTGTTTAAAGATAAATGGCTCGGAAATCAGTTTATGCTGGGTGCCTTCTCACGTTGGTCTTCACGGCAACAACGTAGTTGACAGAGCAGCTAAATCCGGTGCACTCCGTTTTGAAAATTCCATAGAATTACATGTTAACACCTCGGTAAAAGAAGCTTACAACTCGCTAGAATTAGCATCATGGGTTCGATTTCATGAACATTTAAATGAAAAATTTGTGTCTCAAAAAAGAATCAAACTTTCAGTTCAAAATATCTGTAAAAAAAATGCAGTATTCTTCGATATATTATTTGAGACTAATTGTTACCACATATTTTCGTATTCAACTGAACGCTTTGAAAACAAAATATTGTAAAAACGTTTTATGTATTTGCGGTGAACAATTCACATTGTATCACTGTTTGTTTTTCTGCAGAAAGCTTCGTTATTTTTTACCAAAGATGTTTACACAAGGAAACTATCTTGAAAAGCATTTTAAAGAAGTGATATCAGATCAAGTTCTGTTAGTTAAAATTTCAGAATCATTGGTTCACGCGTTACTTTAAGGTTATTATTTTTATTATCATTATCTTATTTTGTTTTGTTTTGCTTTTTATGACGATTTTTCTTTTACATTTGATGTTAGCGTTGTTCTAGTTTCATTTCTCTGATCATCCATATCATTTTTCTAAAGACCTTGCCGATTCCTTTTAATTTTTTTTCCGTCTCTTACTCAGTTCCCTTCTTTCCCCTCCTCCCTCCCCCCCCCCCCCCCCAAATCATCCTCCATGCCATTTTTATCCGTCTAATATCACTTATAGTGAAAAGACGTTAAATCAAGGAACGAACGAACACACACACACACACACACACACACACACACACACACACACACACACACACACACACACACACACACACACACACAAGCACACACATCATCAAAATGGCGAACTCAACACAGATCTAATTTTTGTGCTCTGAGTGTTGCCGCTGGAAACGAAAAAAAATGACAAAAACCAGACGTCAGCTTCAGCAGTCACGTCACAACTGTGATCATCCTGAGCCAACAACAGCAGTTACTGATGAAGGTGGCGAAACAGGAATACAAACTGCACCGAAGCCAGGTCCCACAGCGTGCGACAGGCTTCCATCTCATGTAACCACAACTAACACCGCCGTCGCTGTGGCAGAGCCTGGCGATCTACCAACTGTGAGTGACCTTAAAACAACAATATTGTCACTATCAGACAAAATTGACCGATTGGAACTGCTCCTCACCAGCCATATCGGAACAATGGGCTGTGAGGCGGGGTTACCGAACGAAACCAAGGCAGTCTGTGTGTCCGTTGGCACGCAGACTGTCTCTTCACATTCACGGCCAACTCCGTCCCCACAGCTCAAGACCTATGCTGCGGCAGTTAAAAACACTGCAAATCAAACATCCGCCGTGAGAAAGCTGCAAATAACATCCAAAACGGCAGCAGGCGAAAATAAAACTAAAAAAAATAACAGCAAGGGAAATAATTCACAGACGTCAAAACCTACATTTGACGTCAACCCCAAAAATGACACCAAAGATAAGGAAATCACGTCACCAGATCTACCACGTGTCTTTCTTCTGCACGACTCGACTCTGAACGGTGTTGATAATAAAAGACTGGGATCGTCGTATGGCTTCACGGCAAAAGCGAGGACATCACACAAAATTAGTGACATAAAAAAATGCCTAACTGAGGAACACTTGACTTCCAATCCAGTGGACTGCATTCTACTTCACACTGGCGTCAACGATCTGAAAACGACTGATCCAAAAACAGCAAGTGACAATTTCGTAAAGATTGTGGAAGATGCTAAAACCATGCACCCAAAATGTAAAATAATCATTCATTATTCACTTGTCTTTTTAAACGATTTTCGACATTTTCTGAACATTTACTTGTATTAACAAACTTGCCATTATCTAATAACTCCATCCATACTACCTGCACTGCTCTGTGCCAGTTTGATCGATCATGATAAATAAGTGTACAAACCTTAAAGTAAATATACTTCAGTGGAATACTCGTTCCATTGTTAAAAATATTCATTACCTCAGTAACTATCTCTCTTCTACAAATTTCCAGGTCTTACTTTTACAGTCGCTGAATACCGACAAAATGGATTTGCCCAAATTATCAGGGTTTTATTACCCACCCATCTACAGCTCAGTAAATGATGGTAGCCGAATTTTTACTGCAATATATGTTCGTGAAGGACTGAACTTTTGTGAAACAAAATCTCCAGTGCCAAGATCTACTGCTTCTATTTCGTCATGTGCTGCTACTATAAATTTTCCTCATCATTAGTCCTAAATATGGCCTCTGTCTATTTACCAAGAGGCCCAGATGCTGAGAACACAGAATGGCTGAGACATTTTGAAGATCACCACGATAAATGGATCATTGGTGGTGACTTCAACGCGCATGCTCCGTTTTGGGAAAGGGGCTGTACTCATATAACCAGCAACAGGTTCATCAATAACCTTGTGGACTCAAATTTATGTCTACTTAATGATGGACGTGTTACCCGTATCCCTGACATTGCATCCCATCGACCCACAGCGATAGATCTAACTTTAGTGTCACCATCACTAGCGATAAACGCCACATGGAAAACAGCTGTAGACTCTTTAGGATCAGATCATATCCCCATAATTCTCAGCCTAAGCCATAGACCTGAAACAGAAAATAACTTACAAGATAGCATAATATCACATGAAAGTTTACCACGATTTAATTATAAAGAAGCAGACTGGACTAAATTTAAAGCAATCCTTCATAATACAAAAACAGATCTATCTGATACCACCAACATAGACAACTTGTATACATTTTTCTGTGACTCACTTTTAAGTGCTGCCAACATTTCCATCCCAAAAGTAAAGGCATCAAATACAGGAAAACATCGCGGAAATGTTTGGTGGAATAAGGATTGTGAAAAAGCAGTTAACGAAAAGAAAAAAAGCTTTAAAACATACATAAACAATCGGACACCTGAAAATCATAGAGCGATGAAAAGTGCCAACATAAAATGTAACAGAATCATAAAACAAGCCAAAGAGCTGTATTGGACAACATTTTGTAAATCTGAAATAAATAATCACAAAGACATGCATAGAATTTGGGAGAAACTAACAATTATGAAAAATGGGATCAGTTTGCCGTCATTTCCGATAAAGCTAGCCAATAGTCCTTTCCCAAGCTCGTTGGAAAAGGCAGAAGCTTTTGCAGATTAATTTGCTGAAGTCTGCCATAATGACGGCCTTCCTGTTTCCAGTCAAAATCATAGGGAACGAGAAGAAAAGACAGAGGTTTATAACGACCCTGCCCCAGATAATACACACTACATGAACGCATCAATTACACTTCAAGAATTAAAAGATACCATTAAGTCTATTCCAAACAAAAAAGCGTCAGTAGGATTAGATGCCATTTCTAATCAGATGCTAAAACATTTACCCGAAAATTTTGTAATTTTGCTATATACTTTCTTTGAAAAATGTTGGAATAGTAGCAAAATGCCGGGCACTTGGAAACGGACAATAGTGGTTCCTATCCCAAAAGCGGGTAAATGTAACACTGATCTGAAAAATTATAGGCCAATTGCACTAACATCCCACGTCTGTAAACTGATGGAGAAAATTATTGTACACCGGTTGTTGCACTATTGTGAAAAGAATAACATTATACCTGTCAATCAGGCTGGTTTTCGAAAAGGCAGGTCAACAGTGGAACTCTTAACTAAATTAACCACTGACATAAAGCGACAATTTGCAAGACGTAAATGTGTATTGGCCACATTTTTTGATATAACCAAAGCATACGACCAAGTGTGGCACTGCCGATTATTATTTAAATTAAAAAGCATAGGACTAACAGGTCGCGTTTATAATTATGTGAAATGTCTGTTGGAAAACCGAGTAATTCAAACCAGGATTGGAAACGTGTATTCAAAAAAACGAACCCTTCAAATGGTATCCCACAGGGATCAGTTATAGCACCTCTCCTTTTTATGATACTAATGAATGATTTACCAAGTAGAATATGTAAAGATGTCACATTAGTCCAGTATGCTGATGATCTATGCATGTGGATGTCGGTAAACATGAAGAGGAAAACTCCTTCTCGTAGTATCAACTGTACACGCAAACTTTATCAATCAGAACTTGACAAAATAGCGCAATACATGGCAGAAAATGGGCTCCATCTATCTACGGAGAAGACAAAGATAATTTTATTTAATAGTGGGTCTAACCCGGACATAATGCCCACCTTTAAACTAGGAGATACCGTTCTTCAGTATAACCAAACCATTAAATTCTTAGGTGTTTTCTTTACAGCAAAATTATCATGGAATCTGCATGTCGACTACTTACTCACAAAAGCCCAAAAGAGTCTAAATTTTTTTTTAATAGTGTGCAAACAACCATGGGGACATAATCCATCAACACTTGTTCATCTATGTAAATCTCTCATTAGATCTAAAATAACATATGCCCAAGAAATATTCTTTAGTGCACCTAGACACTTACTACAAAAACTACAAGTATAGAATGCAAAAGTTTTAAACTTGCGCTTGGTCTTCCGATGCATGCTTCCAACCTCCGTACATACGGTGAAATTGATACGTTGCCGCTTGATGAACAAAGGAAACTCGTCTCTACCAAATTTCTGCTAAGAAATACCACCACTGAAAATGTTTTGAGACCTGATATAAATTTAAGATCAGACATTGATTTTCCAAAACGAGCTAAATCAATATCTTCACAAGCCACACTTGCAACGTATACATACGACATCATGAATGGCTCTGGAATTGAGTTAGAAGCGGATCCTATATCTATAAGACCTTCTTTTTCTCCAGTACCCAGCTGGGAACTCTTAAGAGCAAACTTTGACATACACCACCCTGATTTAAAGAAAGAAGATAATATCAACTTATTAGCCAGTCGAGTTAAATGTCATATTGAACACTTTTATCCCAATCATTTAAAAATCTACACAGATGGCTCATTAATTGAGAAAATAGCAGGTTCTGCGTTTCTAATACCAGCTCTTAAAATAGAGAAATCTTTCCATATAGGACCCAACAAATCAATATTTACAGCTGAACTCTTTGCAATACTGATGGCTTTGAATTACTTAGTAAATTATCCTCGAAATATATCACAAATCCTTTTCTGCGTTGATTCTAAATCAGTGCTTCAGGCTCTTGAATTAATGAAATTAGACACTAGATCTGAAATGGTAATAGAAATTAGCCATTTAATTCATTACTTATCCCTAAGAGGAACTGATCTTACTTTTTGTTGGATACCATCTCATTGTTCGTTTCATCATAACGATGTGGTTGACAGGGCTGCCAAACGAGGAGCTAAGGGTTCAACATAAAGCTTTCTCCCTCTTTAAATGAATCTTGTAATTTAGTAGACGCCTATGTTTGGAAACTGTTTCAAGATAATCAGAAAAAGTACAATACTAATAGCATGGATTTTAAAATCAGCAAAATCAGTAAACAGTCTACTACAAACAGATATATACAGTCCCTTATGTATAGGTGGAAACTCGATGCATTCAAAACAAAGTACACCAGAAATATTGCCTGTCTTTGTGGACAGAAAATAACGACCAGTCATTTACTTTCTTGCATTAGTATAAAGCGATACATTCCGATACTTTCTACTCACACAATTTCCGACATATTTGAATCATCATTATTGACATATGAATTTTTCGTCAGCCTATCTAAAAGTCCAATAGTTCAATATTTATAATTCGTTCATCTTCCTGTTCATAGTTACAGTTAGCTAGTTTATTGTAATATTTGTTGTAGTATGCTACTTCATTTGTCATGTTTATGCTTCCCTCCGACATTTGCATTGTCCTTGCTTCTTACTTGTTTTTCACATGGTTTCAGCCCGAATATGTTTTTTGATGCTCGAGTGGGCTAAAAGTAATATGAATTTAAACTTGAACTTTTTTTTTTTTTTTTCATTTTTATTTTCTTATTTTTTATTTTCTTTTTTTTTTTTTTTATTCATTTATTTATCTATTTTGTTTTATCTTTTATTTATCATCTATTTATCATTATTATCATTGTTATCAATTATTATGTTTTATTTATTTATTGTTTTTTTTTTTTTTTTTTTTTTTTGTTGTTGCCTAAAATCACTTAAGTGAATAGACATTAAACCAATGACCACCACCACCACATACACACACACACTAACACTAACACACTAATACACTAACACACACACGCGCGCGCCAGCACATACACAAACACACACACTCATTCATACACACACACGCACGCACGCACACACAGACACATAGACACACGCGCACTTGCTTACGCACACAAACACACTACAAACATACACACCTGCACACATACACTCTCTCTCTCTCTCTCTCTCTCTCTCTCTCTCTCTCCCCTCCCTCTCTCTCTCTCTCTCTCCGTCTCTCTCTCTCTTTCTTTCTTTCTTCTCTCTTCTCTCTATTTCCCTCCCTCACTCTCTCCCTCTCTTTCTCTCTCTCTCTTACTCTCACTCTCTCACTCTGTCGCTCTCTCACACGCACACACATACACACACAGAAGGCAGCTCTAAGGAATCATCTTCACTATGACCGGTTTTAGTCACGCACACATACTACACGTGCGCGCCCGCCCGCACGCACACACACACATACACACACACACACACACACACACACACTACCAACACACACACACACACACACTCACGCATACACATATACACACACATACACACACAGACACACACATACACACACACACACACCACACACACACACACGCACACACACACCACACACACACAGTGAGAGATAAGAAACATCTCCACTATGACCAGCTGTAGTCATTATAGAGACGTAGACCCACTCAGGTCAGTTCTTCCTTCTTACCTTTGTCTCACTGTCTCTCTGTCACTTCTCTCTGTCTCTCTGTCTCTCTGTCTCTGTCTGTCTGTCTGTCTGTCCCTCTCTCTCTCTCTCTCTGCGTCTCTGTCTGTCTGTCTGTCTCTCTCTCTCTCTCTCTCTCTCTCTCTCTCTCTCTCTCTCTCTCCTCTCTCTCTCTCTCTCTCTCTCTCTCTCTCTCTCTCGTATCAAGTGGGTTTTTTTCAAACTGAAGATTCTTCAAGCTCACATAGACTTTGACTGAGAAGAACGAAATCTGGAATTAATTGTACGATATTTGTATAAGAAGGACTATTATTAGAATAACTTTTGTCGTGTTACTGAATGTCTATAGTGATGGTATGGATAAAAACGATTGGTGCGCTTGTTGGCTGGTTATTCGGTTGGTTGGTTGGTTTGGGGTGCGTTTTTTGTTTGTTTGTTTGTTTGTTTTGTTTCGTTTTGTTGTTTCTGTTGGGTTTGCATTTTTGGTTGGTGTGGTTGTTTTGTGTGTTATGTTCTTTGTTTGATTTTGAGGGTTTTGTTTTCTTAATGGTCTTTGTGGATTTTTTTTTTTTTCGTTTGTTTGTTTGGAGTGGGGGTGTTTCTGACTCATCTTTTGCACGCTCCTGTGTCACTATCCTCCCCCTCCCCCCCACCCCTTCCGACCCTATCGCCATGCCGCTTGTGTAGAGACAGAGATCATGAAGAGCCACAGAACCCAGGAACATTTTTCACAACGCCATGGGGATGTGTGTGATAATGATAATGCACTGGGGTTCCATTCTTTTAATGGAGACTTCGTGAGAGGTCTGTACTTTACTCTTGGAGACTCCGTGAGGGGCGTGTACTTTACTCCTGGAGACTACGTGAGAGGCCTGTACTTTACTCTTGGAGACTGCGTGAGAGGCCTGTACTTTACTCTTGGAGACTGCGTGAGAGGCCTGTACTTTACTCTTGGAGACTACGTGAGAGGCCTGTACTTTACACTTGGAGACTACGTAAGACACCTGTACTTTACTCCTGGAGACTGCGTGAGAGGCCTGTACTTTACACTTGGAGACTACGTGAGAGGCCTGTACTTTACACTTGGAGACTACGTAAGACCTGTACTTTACTCCTGGAGACTGCGTGAGAGGCCTGTACTTTACACTTGGAGACTACGTGAGAGGCCTGTACTTTACACTTGGAGACTACGTGAGAGGCCTGTACTTTACTCTTGGAGACTTCGTGAGAGGCCTGTACTTTACTCTTGGAGACTACTTAGACACCTGTACTTTACTCTTGGAGACTGCGTGAGAGGCCTGTACTTTACTCTTGGAGACTACGTGAGAGGCCTGTACTTTACACTTGGAGACTACGTGGGAGGCCTGTACTTTACTCTTGGAGACTACGTGAGAGGCCTGTACTTTACACTTGGAGACTACGTGAGAGGCCTGTACTTTACACTTGGAGACTACGTGAGAGGCCTGTACTTTACTCTTGGAGACTACGTGAGAGGCCTGTACTTTACATTGGAGACTACGTGAGAGGCCTGTACTTTACACTTGGAGACTACGTGAGAGGCCTGTACTTTACTCTTGGAGACTACGTGAGAGGCCTGTACTTTACACTTGGAGACTGCGTGAGAGGCCTGTACTTTACTCTTGGAGACTACGTGAGAGGCCTGTACTTTACTCTTGGAGACTACGTGAGAGGCCTGTACTTTACTCTTGGAGACTACGTAAGAGGCCTGTACTTTACTCTTGAAGACTACGTGAGAGGCCTGTACTTTACTCTTGGAGACTGCGTGAGAGTCCTGTACTTTACTCTTGGAGACTACGTGAGAGGCCTGTACTTTACTCCTGGAGACTACGTGAGAGGCCTGTACTTTACTCTTGGAGACTACGTGAGAGGCCTGTACTTTACTCTTGGAGACTACGTGAGAGGCCTGTACTTTATCTTGGAGACTGCATGAGAGGCCTGTACTTTACTCTTGGAGACTGCATGAGAGGCCTGTACTTTACTCTCGGAAACTGCGTGACACAAGGTGGATGAGACTGGATTGTATGAACCTAGTCTTCCAGACGAGCCCATAGCACGCTCAGTTCTGGGTAAGAGACAGTTGGAGCCGAAAAATCCTCCTATATCTTATAATAGTCTTTTTCTTTTTATTTTGGATTCTATGGGATTGAAACCCACGACCTACCAGTCGTGCAAACCACTTCACCACCAGATTTGGTTGCTTATTTGTTGTCGTGCATCTGATGGCACACCTGAGTGTTGTGTTAGAGAATGTCTGATGTGGTGGTTCGTTTTCGATTTTGTGTTATTTTGTTAGTTGGTTGCAACTGTTTGTTGGTTGCTTGGTTGCTTGCTTGCTTGCTTGCTTGCTTGCGTGCTTGCTAGCTTGCTTGCTTGCTTGCATGCTTGCTTGCTTGCTTTCTTGGTTGGATTGTTGGTTGGTTGGTTGGTTGGTTGGTTGGTTGTTGGTTGGTTGTTTTCATGGGTGGGCGTATGCTGACATCTTAGTGTTATGTCACAGAATGTCAGTGGTGGTGGTAGTGGTGGACGCCCTGACCAGCATCTTCAGTGGCTTTGTCTTCTTTGCGCGGGTAGGTTACCTGGCACATCAGCTGGGACAACCTATTGAGACGATCGCCAGCTTCAGAGGTAGGACAACTGCCCTTGGTTGTTAAACGATGATGATGATGACGATGACGACGATGCATGATCATGGCGACGTTAAT
>CM060312.1:29007334-29012334 GCA_030674185.1 Monoplex corrugatus | reverse complement strand
CATGTCAGTCTACACACGCAGAACATTGAACATGCACGTCAAACATCCTGTAAGCCATGTCAGTCTTACCTTGCTTACAGAAACACCAAAATGATGGGCATTCACACTTTTGCTGATACCTACTAATGAAAAATAATGTCTACAGTAATTCTTCCACCACTGGCTTCCAGCTGTATTGGCTTTAGCGTTTGGCATCTCCCTTGGTTCACACTGGTGTCGTAGAAAGGGAGTGTCTGCTGCATGGGCAAGAGGAGGTTCCTCCATATCACTACGCTCAGGAATGTAACATGAAATCATCTACACAACAGCACAAGCCCATGCATCATCTTTAAGGGCTGAAAGAGATCCGTAGTGTTCATGATATGGAGATTGTAATAGTGTTCATGATATGGAGATTGTAATAGTGTTCATGATATGGAGATTGTAATAGTGTTCATGATATGGAGATTGTAATAGTGTTCATGATATGGAGATTGTAATAGTGTTCATGATCTGGAGATGGCAACAGATTTCATGATCTGGAGATGGCAATAGTGTTCATGATATGGAGATTGTAATAGTGTTCATGATCTGGAGATTGTAATAGTGTTCATGATATGGAGATTGTAATAGTGTTCATGATATGGAGATTGTAATAGTGTTCATGATATGGAGATTGTAATAGTGTTCATGATATGGAGATTGTAATAGTGTTCATGATATGGAGATTGTAATAGTGTTCATGATATGGAGATTGTAATAGTGTTCATGATCTGGAGATTGTAATAGTGTTCATGATATGGAGATTGTAATAGTGTTCATGATATGGAGATTGTAATAGTGTTCATGATCTGGAGATGGCAATAGATTTCATGATCTGGAGATGGCAATAAATTTCATGATCTGGAGATGGCAATAGATTTCATGATATGGAGATTGTAATAGATTTCATGATCTGGAGATTGTCCCGCCGTCCTGTTTGTGTCTTTGTAAACAGACCCGAAAGGTCTAGACATCAATCATTTGGTATTTTTCTCTGTGTGTTTCAGATCGCCTTTGTTCACGTGTCATCCACAGCACTGTTAGACTACTTCCCCAATCTCATCTACAGACGTTATCTCGTCCTTCTTGTCGTCTGCCTTCTCGGCTTTCTCCTGGGCTTACCCTTCACCCTTAAGGTAAGTGTCTTACGTTCTACTCTTAAAGACAAATGGATTGTCTTTTATATCAAGGTACATAGCTTACCGTTTATGTTCAAGATAAACCTTCTAGCTTTTAGACTCAAATTAAACGCCGTACCTTTTATATTCAATATAAAAAAAACTTATCAGGTACACTGAAAGTAAACAACTTACCATTTACACTCAAAATGAACAGTTTATCTCTCTTTGACGCTCAAGGTAAACGTCTTATCGCTTACACTCAAGATAAACGCCTTACCTTTTACACTCAAGATAAACGCCTTACCTTTTACACTCAAGGTAAACGTCTTACCTTTTACACTCAAGATAAACGTCTTACCTTTTACACTCAAGATAAACGCCTTACCTTTTACACTCAAGATAAACGCCGTACCTTTTACAATCAAGATAAACTCCTTACCTTTTACACTCAAGATAAACGCCGTACCTTTTACACTCAAGATAAAACGCCGTACCTTTTACACTCAAGATAAACGCCTTACCTTTTACACTCAAGATAAACGCCTTACCTTTTACACTCAAGATAAACGTCTTACCTTTTACACTCAAGATAAACGCCTTATCTTTTACACTCAAGATAAACGCCGTACCGTTTACACTCAAGATAAACGCCTTGCCTTTTACACTCAAGATAAACTCCTTACCTTTCACACTCAAGATAAATGCCTCACCTTTTACACTCAAGATAAACGCCGTACCTTTTACACTCAAGATAAACGCCGTACCTTTTACACTCAAGATAAACGCCTTACCTTTTACACTCAAGATAAACGCCGTACCTTTTACACTCAAGATAAACGCCTCACCTTTTACACTCAAGATAAACACTTTACCTTTTACATGCGTTTGTGTCTGTGTGTTCAATGTGTGTGCGTGGTATGTCTATTTGTGGGTCGATGTGTGTTTGTGTGTGGAGGGGCGGTGTATGTGTGTGTGTTTGTGTGAGTGAGTGAGTGAGTGAGTGTGTGTGTGTGTGTGTGTGTGTGTGTGTGTGTGTGTGTGTGTGTTTGTGTGTTTCGATGGATGGATGGACGCAAATGTGTGTGTGCGGGTGTGTGTGTGTGTGTCTGTGCGTGTGTGTTTATGTGTATGTGAGTGTGTGTGAATGCATGTGTGTGTGTGCGTATGTGTTTGATATGTGTACATGTGTGTGTTTACGTCCGAGCGAGTAAATGTGTTGATGGGTTTTGTGTGTGTGTGTGTGTGTGTGTGCGTGGCATGTCCGTTTGTGAGTCTGTATCTGTGTGTTTGTGTATATATGTGTGTGAACGTGTCTATATCTGTGTGTGTGTTTGTGTGCCTGTGTGTTTGGATGGACGTGAATGTGTGTGAGTGTATATGTGTGTTTGTGAGTCTATGTGTGTGTGTGTATGAGTGTGTGGATGAATGTAAGCGTGTGAGTCTGCATGTGAATGTGTGTGTGTGTGTGGATGTGAATGTGTGTTTGTGTGTGGATGTGTGTGTGCGCGCGTGTGTGTGTGTGTGGATGGATGAATGTGTGTATTTGTGTATGTGCATGGATGTGTGTCTTTCTGTGTTTGGGAGGGTGTGTGTGTGTGTGTGTGTATGTGTGTGAGTGTGGTGTGTGTGTGTGTGTGTGTGTGTGTGAGTGTGTGTGTGTGCATGAGTGTGTGTGTGCGTGTATGTATGTGTGTGTTAGTCTCTCTCTGTGTGTGTGTGTGTGTGTGTTGTGTGTGTGTGTGTGTGTGTGTGTGTGTGTGTGTGGTGTGTGTGTGTGTGTTTGCAGGAGGTAACCGATGGGCCAGTCTACTGGCCAGCACCGTGGGTTCCTTCAGCCTGCTGCTGAACGGATTGTTGGAAGTTGTCATTGTTGCCTGGCTGTATGGTATAACCCCCCCCCCCACACACACACACACACACACACACTTACACACACACACATATATACATTCATCCACGCACACACGCACACACACACATGTATAGACACACGCATATACACAGACTAACACACATGCATACAAACACACACATACACACAAACATACACGCATTTGCACACACACATACATGTATGTATACATATATACTATATATATATATATATATATATATATATATATATATATATATATATATTGTGTGTGTACATATATATACATGTCTAGATACATATGTGTGTATATATATATACATATATATAGACGTGGACATATGTATATATGTATGTATGTGTTTATGCATGTATGTATGTATGTATGTATGTATGCATGTATTCATGTATGCATGTATTCATGTATGCATGTATGTATGTATACACACGCACACACCCATTCACTTACATATGCATACGCACACACACATATTCACGCTCACACACTAATAAACATACACACACTCACACTCAAAGACATATACATACATACACACACTCACACACACAGAGAATAGTTAGTTATGTTGCGATTCAGACCTTAATTATACATTTATTTACTTTATATATATGTTCCTTTTTTGAAGATAAGTTACACAGATTCACATGTCATTTACATGTAACCAAGATTATTCCAATGATAGGCTGGATACAATACCGGTACAAAATATAGGCTAGGTAAAACATAGACTAGGTAGGGCCTCAGGACCTGGCAAGCTCTTGGGTTTATGTGCAGACTTAAGGCTTGTGCCATGATCACCATACACATGGCACTTGTGCCGTTAGTGCATATGGAATTCGTTCCGAGCGCGGAGACGTTATCTTGAGAAACTGAAACTGCTGTCACCCCATGCTAACACATACACACGCATTTCAGGTAGATAAATAGATAGATAGACAGACAGATAGACAGACAGACAGATAGACGGACAGATAGATAGATAAATAGACAGACAGATAGACCGACAGACAGACAGACCGATAGATAGATAGATAGATAGACAGACAGACAGACAGATAGATAGATAGACAGACAGACACATTGATAGACAGATAGACAGACAGGCAGACGGGTAGATAGATAGATAGACAGTCAGACAGACAGATAGACAGACAGACAGACAGATAGATAGGTGTGTTTTATGTACATACATGAATCACATACACGACTAGGTTCATAGTACATATACACACACACTCATATATATGTATATATATACACACATACACACACACGCACACACACACCACACACACACACCACACATACGCACACACACACACACACACACACGCACACGCACGCATGCACACACACACACACTCACACACGCATACACACACTCACAACATATATTCTCACACACACAAACACACATACACACACACCACAATGTTTTCACACAATGTGTTGTGTATGTGTGTGTGCGTGTGTGTGTGTGTGTGATGTATGTGGTGTGTGTGTGTGTGTGTGTGTGTGTGTGTGTGTGTGTGTGTGTGTGTGTGATGTGTGTGTGTGTGTGTGTGTGTGTGTGTGTGTGTGTGTGTGTGTGTGTGTGTGTGTGTGTGTTTCAGGTATAACCAATTTCTACAGCGACATTGAGTACATGATCGGACGAAAGCTTTCTCTGTATTTCGCCGTGTGTTGGAAAGGCATCATCCCTGTATATCTGACGGTATGTCCATAAATAGTTTGCGTGGAAATGGGATAATCAGTATGCTTTTCTAACATACATCCAACCCTCGCTATCAGAGGGCCTACATTATTATGAATACACTACACTACCATGGATCCTTCAAAATAATGCAAAATCGGAATATCAGAGATTCAGATTTAGATACTCAGATACTTAAAAAAAACGTTTATTCAACAAAGGACAGGGCCCGCCAAGAAGGGGTTAAATATTACGTACGCATATATATAT
>CM060312.1:28979834-29002334 GCA_030674185.1 Monoplex corrugatus | reverse complement strand
GGGTTTTCTTGGATATTCAGGACATTTATGTTTCTTTTTCCACTCTGGTGGCAGCCCACTGACGTCTTTGCTTCACGTCAAGTTTTGTTTAATCTGATGCTTCGCAAAGTCACAGCGCCTTGACAGTACAAATAGTGTCTTCTGAAAGCTAAATTTCTGTTGAATTTTTCAGATTTTATGGGATCTTTGAATTTGGAGTCATTTGTACGTATGTAAGCAGTCCCAACATTTGTTACGAGAACGGTCAAATCGTACAACTAGATATCCTTTCATCAATCAAGTTTACTATGTCTTTTTGTGTGAACAGAAGTATTGATATTATTATTGTTGTTCTTGTCCTTGATGATATTGTTATGACTACTACTACTACTACTACTACTACTATTATTATCATTATTATTATTATTGTTGTCGTTGTCGTTGTCGTCATTTTTATTGTTATTGTTAGCATTACTATTATTCTTAGGTACTGGCGATCAAGACTCATTCCCAGTGGACCCCAGGTTCCAGGACAGCTTGACGAAAGCCACCCTGATACGGGTGCGGAGTTCCCTGACCGGCCATACCAAACCACAGAGAAGAAGCATCACGAGGATGTCGGCAGGAAAATTAAGATACTCCTCGGGAACTATCAGGTCATCAACTGGAACCATAAGAAATCTCAGAGACAAGTTTCCCAAGGGAGACCACCGCTTTCCCGGTGCCACCGACAGCGGGAAGACTTCCTCCTCAAGGACACCGTGAGTCCAGCGCCAGAGCCACATGACTTCCGTACACCCCCGATGATAGAAACGTCACGAGACCTCAGCAATGATAATGACGATGAGACACTTTTTTTAATTTAATTATAGAAGTTATTACATATAAACAGTATCTTTTTTTTTTTCTTTTTTTTTTTTCTTGTCCAAACGAGTCATTATTAGTTTGTAGATCTGCCAAGAACAAAACACGCTGAAAAAGAAATGATGATCATTGCGCCGTCTGTATCAATAGATGACTAATGCCCCTGGTTGAAAACTCAGTTGGATGTGGAACACCCCCCCCCCCTCCCCCAGTAGGGATCCCGGGGGCTCTTTCAGTATGAATAGTATCCCCCCACCTTGTGGAAATTCTATGCAAGAAATTTTCTTTTCTGTCACTCTCTTTGTTTCTGCCTTGTTCCTTTGCTTTCTGTCATTTTTTTTTTAATCATTTTCTGTCTTGCTGGTCCATTCACCTGTATGTGTTCGATAAAGTCTTACGTACTTTTTCATAGGATTGATAATTGGGTACATGCATTAACTGCATTTTCGACTGTAGGGAGGTGAGATATGGGGAAGCAATTTTAGGTAATTTAGGCCCGTTTCTACATGTTTTTGGTGTCCTTAGGTATGCTTAAATTTGTATTCACGTTTGTTTTCTAAATCCCCTGTACGATAAATTGGACGGAGTGATCAGCGCCGGGGGCATGTCCTTAGTTTATGTGCGCGAATGCATTGATATGTGTACTTAATTTGCTTTTCTTTTTTTTTTCCTGTTGAAGTTTTGTGTTTTCAAGCAGTCATAGCACTGATATGGCACTACGCAGTTGGCTGGGCTGTTCAGTTCAGTTCAGTGTCGAGCTTGCTCGGCTATCCATGACACGTTTCCTCCATCCCTGTCTGTCAGACATTGCAGTAGGTAGTTCATCATACTGACAGCCCGTATCATCCATCAGTTGATCGATGAAGGTCTTCTTTGGACATCCTGGTCTTTGTTTTGCCGTGACTGGGTCTCCAAAGTAGAACATCTCCTACCAGTTCTTCTTTGCTACGTCAGCAGTGTCCCGCGAAACGCAGTCTTTGTTGACGTATTGATTTACCGATTGGGGGGATCTTACCATATAACTCTTTGTTTGTTGGATGTTCTCTCCAGGATTTGTTCAGGGCTGCACGCAGCATTCGTGTGTATGCTCCATCAATCTTCTTCTCCAATGTCGTTGTTAGGGTCCAAGAGATTGAGCCATATGTAAGAACGGACTCTACTGTTGATTTAAGCAACAAGAACAACAACAACAGCAAAAGAAAAGGATGTGGAACAGCATTGGCGGGTGGCTGGACAATCCAATTCCTGAATGGCAGCCCTTGGCACAGCTGATTCGCATGACGGCTGATGGCTGTAGCTGTGTGGGTGCTGCCGCAGCTTTCCTCTCGTCTCTCTTGTGTCTTACCACAGTGGAATTCATTTCTCTTCTGAAATGGCGATGCCTGCACATACAGATTGTCACCAGGCACGGCGATGTGTTGCTGCTGTCTCTTTCCAAGTGTCCACACTGTTATCAGGAGAATTCAGGTCACGTTCGTAAACGTCCCTAGTTCTACACACACGTATCTATCTATCTATCTATCTATCTATCTATCTATCTATATATATATATATATATATATATCTATCTATCTATTATCTATCTATCTATCTATATGTCTATCTCGCTCTATCTTTATCTTTATCTCTCTATGTATCTATCTGACTGCCTATCTGTCTATCTATCAGTCTGTCTATCTATCTATCTATCTATCTGTCTGTCTGTCTATGTATTTATCTAACTGTATATCTGTGTATCTACCTATCTATATATCTGTCTGTCTGTCTGTCTATGTGTTTATCTATCTGTATATCTATCTATCTATCTATCTATCTATCTATCTATCTATCTATCTATCTATCTACCTGTCTATCTATCTATCTCGCCTCTTTCTCTTTCTTTCTGTCTGCGTGTACATGTATGTGCATGTACATGTATATATATATACAGAAAGAAAGAGAAAGAGACAGAATGTGTGTGTCTGTCTGTCTGTGTGTGCACATAGCATTAATATATGTCTTATGTACAGTGGGAAACCAGTAAATAAGAATATAGGTTCCCCATGTTCTTTTCTTTCTGTAAAGATTATTTAAAGTATTTCTGTGTTACTACCGTAGAAGTCTCATTCAAGGTGGTGTATGAAAATTTACGTGCCTGTACAGGTATCCCAGTTTAAATGCATGGCTGACAGGAAGGAAGGCAGACAACGAATATCCTGTGTTTTGTGTCATAACATAAAATCCATTGCGGTACAATTTTGTGTATATGTAACGAAAATGGATAATAACTGTACATCTTGCAGATTTTGCTTCATATTTGTAATATATTTATTGAACAGAAAAGAAGCTTTATTGCAAAGGTTGAAAAATAAATAAATAAATACATTTTGATCACCTTCAGCAAGTTGTCACCAAAATTGCAACAAAAAATTGTTGTCCACACAAGACTGAACTATTAAAGTCAGTAGTATCGAGTTTCAAAGAGTCTAGTCACGGGACTACGTAGCTTAACCCATTGACTCCTACAGCCAATTCTCAGCTTCGTTAACCCTTTGACTCCTTCAGCGTATCCACAGCTGAACCAGCTTCCCCGCAACGGTTAACTGTACTGGAAACTGCCAGATAGGCTGAAGAAATCAAAGGACTAACTCTTCATCAGTCATACACGCAAGTTCGAGTATCACAATATGGTTCATCCACGCGTGGTTCTCAGACTTCAACAATTGTCTTTCACGTATTGTGTCGCCATAAAGACCTGTTGGTCACTCGTTTCGGAGCTTGTTCCCACAGTTGACGTTTGACGACCCGTTTGTAGATGTCCCAGTTGATTCTGTTGACCAGGTCCTGCTGTAACTTGGCCTCGCTGGGATATGGAGACACCTGGGGGAACGAAAGACGATCATGATCAGTCCATACCAAACACAGTTGTCATCAAACACATCTGAGAAAAGTGTGTGTTGTTGTTGGTGGTGGTGGTGGTGGTGGTGGTGGTGTTTTGGTTTTTTGTTGTTTTTGTTTTTTGTTTGGTTGTTTTGGGGTTTTTTTATCATTTGCACTCAGGGAGGTTACCTTTGTGCTCACCTTTTTAATACATCCCACTTTCTACCCCATCTAAATGACCACAGAAGCTAGCACAATCTTTTTTTTTTCTAATACGATGCAATGATGATAATGTCGATGAGGATGATAATCATGATGCTATGGAGTTCCATCAAGGATTGAGATTGAGTGACAGGGCTGTACTCTATGCTTACATTCATAAATATCCTGGCGTCAACCAGGCCCGAGAGATACAGACACCTGCGGTGCTGGTCAGAAGATTTGAGAAACACCTTCAGTGACGCATCCGTGAAGTGGATGAGACTCGACTGTGTGGTCCCAGTCTTCCCAATGAGCCCATAGCACGCCCAACTCTAGGTAGGAGCCGGTTAGAGCTGAAAAACCCCACAATGATATATTTTCGAAGGTACTGATGGGGATTCGAACCCACAACCTTCCAGTCGGTAGTCCGTTGCGTTAACCACTATACCAAGGCGACTGGTACATCTGTGAAAGGTTACCTCCAACATGGTAGTGGGGCGATCCAACATGTCGCAATTAGAGGATGGCATCTAGATATGGAGGTTGGCTGCGAGGTTTACCTGCACGAATAAGTAGTCCCAGACCAATGGGCGATGGTTTCTGTTATGACTTGGGGAAAAGGGCGGCACTTGGCAAGAACACCTCTACAAGATCCTATTATGTCCTATGACTGAGCCATCAGACGGATAAAGACTGCCTGCCCTCACAGGGAACTTTTTTTTTACCATGAGCTGACGGCAGGATAACCCCTACAGAAAACCAAAAAGGCTCCAGTCAGAGGTATCAGGTTTCCACCAGAGGTATCAGGTCTCCAGTCAGAGGTATCAGGTCTCCAGTCACAGGTATCAGGTATCCCATCAGAGGTATCAGGTTTCCACCAGAGGTATCAGGTCTCCAGTCAGAGGTATCAGGTCTCCCATCAGAGGTATCAGGTCTCCAGTCAGAGGTATCAGGTCTCCAGTCAGAGGTATCAGGTCTCCCATCAGAGGAATCAGGTTTCCACCAGAGGTATCAGGTCTCCAGTCAGAGGTATCAGGTCTGCAATCAGAGGTATCAGGTCTCCCATCAGAGGTATCAGGTCTCCACCAGAGGTATCAGGTCTCCAATCAGAGGTATCAGGTCTCCCATCAGAGGTATCAGGTTTCCACCAGAGGTATCAGGTCTCCAGTCAGAGGTATCAGGTCTCCAATCAGAGGTATCAGGTCTCCAGTCAGATGTATCAGGTCTCCAGTCAGAGGTATCAGGTCTCCCATCAGAGGTATCAGGTCTCCAGTCAGATGTATCAGGTCTCCAGTCAGAGGTATCAGGTCTCCAGTCAGAGGTATCAGGTCTCCATCAGAGGTATCAGGTCTCCAGTCAGAGGTATCAGGTCTCCCATCAGAGGTATCAGGTCTCCAGTCAGATGTATCAGGTCTCCAGTCAGAGGTATCAGGTCTCCAGTCAGAGGTATCAGGTCTCCAGTCACAGGTATCAGGTCTCCCATCAGAGGTATCAGGTCTCCAGTCACAGGTATCAGGTCTCCAGTCACAGGTATCAGGTCTCCAGTCACAGGTATCAGGTCTCCAGTCACAGGTATAAGGTCTCCAGTCACAGGTATAAGGTCTCCAGTCACAGGTATCAGGTCTCCAGTCACAGGTATCAGGTCTCCAGTCACAGGTATCAGGTCTCCAGTCACAGGTATCAGGTCTCCAGTCACAGGTATCAGGTCTCCAGTCACAGGTATAAGGTCTGCGTGCTCCTTCTAGTAAACTACGGTCATCATCATCATGTGCCCTGCCGCATGGCGTTGGCGATCATGGCCCTCCATACGCATCTATCTTTTGTCGCTGCAAGAACATCTCACACCCTCTCTTGTCTTCATCCACTCCGCAAGTCCGTCCAATATTTTTCCCCAGGTCAACGTGGTGCTCTTTTTTTTTCGTCCAGCTTTCCTTTTGTGACTAGGTGCTCTAATTTCTCTCGCCTCATAATGTGTCGTATAAACGTTGCTTGTCTTTTCCAAATCTTCTTCATGAATGTTCATCCGTCTGAGGGCAGCTGAAATGTTGTTTCTAACAAGAATGTCTCGTTTGTCTTCTTTCTGTCCATGGAACTCTTTAAAGAGTTCCATGGACAGCAAAGAAGACAAACGAGACAGTCTTGAAGGAGGCGAACACAAAAAGAACATTAATGAAGAAGATTAGGAAACTATGGCACCATGCAACATAATGTAAATCTCTACTCGGTGACCTACATCAGACGAGAAAGGCGCTCGCTCACACTGGAATCCCTTCAAGCTGGAAATGCGCCGGGTTCTGTGCCTTGACGGGGATTCACCTTCAACTAATGAATATTCATCCCGTCTGTCTTGTCGCGCCAGGAGACTCGGGAGGAAAGCTACCGGCTACCACAACTCCTCCGATCACCAAGTTCCATGGCAGCAGGGGGAAATGGAAACACCAGTCACTTTCATAGACAGAGGTGGCCTGACCATGGTGCCAGCGAACAAGTTGTCCTAGCAAAATTCTGTAGGAAAACAAAAACCTACTTTCAATGGATAAAGAGCAAAAACACGCATACAGGGAAAAAAAATTCATAAGTGGCGCTGCACTGCGGCGACGCGTTCTCCTCGGGAAGAGAGCAGCCCGAATTGTACATGGCGAATCCATTGTGACAAAAAATGAACAGATGAATGGTGAATGAATGAACAGATAGATACATAAAGATACAAATGAATGAATGAATAGATAGATAGATAAATAAACTAGATACAAATGAATGAATGAATAAATTAATTGATTAATTAATTAATAAAGACACAAATCAATCAACCAATAAAAAAACAAGTACATAACGTAACGTAACACTCGATCTTAAGGCGCCGTTAGAGGTGGAGCGGGCAGTGCTCCACGTACAAACATAACATAACATAACGTAACACAACACAACATAACATAACATTGATGTCAGTCTTAAGGCGCTCTGAGAGGTGAAGAGGGCAGTGCTCCATGTAGAAACATAGCATAACATAACGTAACATAACATAACGTAACATAACATAACACAACATAACACTGACCTCTGTCTTATGGCCCTGTGAGAGGTGAAAAGTGCAGTCATTCATGTAGAAACATAACACTGACCTCTGTCTTATGGCCCTGTGAGAGGTGAAAAGTGCAGTCATTCATGTAGAAACATAACACTGACCTCTGTCTTATGGCCCTGTGAGAGGTGAAAAGTGCAGTCATTCATGTAGAAACATAACACTGACCTCTGTCTTATGGCCCTGTGAGAGGTGAAAAGTGCAGTCATTCATGTAGAAACATAACACTGACCTCTGTCTTATGGCCCTGTGAGAGGTGAAAAGTGCAGTCATTCATGTAGAAACATAACACTGACCTCTGTCTTATGGCCCTGTGAGAGGTGAAAAGTGCAGTCATTCATGTAGAAACATAACACTGACCTCTGTCTTATGGCCCTGTGAGAGGTGAAAAGTGCAGTCATTCATGTAGAAACATAACAAAACATAACGTAACATAACACAACATAGCACTGACCTCGGTCTTAAGGCGCTGTGAGAGATGAAGAGGGCAGAGCTCCATGTAGAAACATAACATGACATAACATAATCACATAACATGACATAATACTGACCTCGGCCTTAAGGCGCTGTGAGAGGTCAAGAGGGCAGTGCTCCATGTAGAAACATAACATAACATGACATAACATAACATAAGATAACACAACATAACATTGATGTCGGTCTTAAGGCACTGTGAGAGGTGAAGAGGGCAGAGCTCCATGTAGAAACATAAGATAACACTGACCTCTGTCTTATGGCGCTGTGAGAGGTGAAGAGGGCAGTGCTCCATGTGGAAACATAACATAACATAACATCATAACATAACATAATACTGACCTCGGTCTTAAGGCTGTGAGAGGTGAAGAGGGCAGAGCTCCATGTAGAAACATAACATAACATAACATGACATAACATAACATAACATAATACTGACCTCGGTCTTAAGGCGCTATGAGAGGTCAAGAGGGCAGTGCTCCATGTAGAAACATAACATAACATGACATAACATAACATAATACTGACCTCGGTCTTAAGGCGCTATGAGAGGTCAAGAGGGCAGTGCTCCATGTAGAAACATAACATAACATGACATAACATAACATAATACTGACCTCGGTCTTAAGGCGCTGTGAGAGATGAAGAGGGCAGAGCTCCATGTAGAAACATAACATAACATAACATCATAAAATAACATAATACTGACCTCGGTCTTAAGGCGCTATGAGAGGTCAAGAGGGCAGTGCTCCATGTAGAAACATAACATAACATGACATAACACAACATAACACTGACCTCGGTCTTAAGGCGCTGTGAGAGGTGAAGAGGGCAGTGCTCCATGTAGAAACATAACATAACGTAACGTAACATACATAACATAACACTGACATCTGTCTTATGGCGCTGTGAGAGGTGAAGAGGGCAGTGTTCCATGTAGAAACATAACATAACATCATAACATAACATAATACTGACCTCGGTCTTAAGGCGCCGTGAGAGGTGAAGAGGGCAGTGCTCCATGTAGAAACATAACAAAACATAACATAACATAACATAATACTGACCTCGGTCTTAAGGCGCTGTGAGAGGTGAAGAGGGCAGTGCTCCATGTGGAAACATAACATAACATAACATAACATAACATAATACTGACCTCGGTCTTAAGGCGCTGTGAGAGGTCAAGAGGGCAGTGCTCCATGTGGAAACATAACAAAACATAACATAACATAACATAATACTGACCTCGGTCTTAAGGCGCTGTGAGAGGTGAAGAGGGCAGTGCTCCATGTAGAAACATAACATAACATAACATAACATAATACTGACCTCGGTCTTAAGGCACTGTGAGAGGTGAAGAGGGCAGTGCTCCATGTAGAAACATAACATAACATAACATAACATAATACTGACCTCGGTCTTAAGGCACTGTGAGAGGTGAAGAGGGCAGTGCTCCATGTAGAAACATAACATAACATAACATAACATAATACTGACCTCGGTCTTAAGGCGCTGTGAGAGGTGAAGAGGGCAGAGCTCCATGTAGAAACATAACATAACATAACATAACATAACATAACATAACATAATACTGACCTCGGTCTTAAGGCACTGTGAGAGGTGAAGAGGGCAGTGCTCCATGTAGAAACATAACATAACATAACATAACATAATACTGACCTCGGTCTTAAGGCACTGTGAGAGGTGAAGAGGGCAGTGCTCCATGTAGAAACATAACATAATAGAACAGAACATATCATGACATGACATGACATAACATAACGTAACATTACACAACAGAACACTCACCTCAGTCTTCAGGCGCTGTGAGAGGTGAAGAGGGCAGTGCTCCATGTAGAAATGTTTGTCGATCAACATGCACTCGGCACCATTGCTGACCAGGCAAAGGCTGGGCTGGTCTGGAAACACGATCGGTGCCAGACCCTGTTGTCACAGACATCGTCACGGTCATCATCAACTCAGACATCTTTGTGTCATCATCCCTGTCAACATTATCGTCATCTTTGTCATCAACCCATCAACATATACACTCACCACTGGTGCTGACCAGGCACAGAACTAGGCTGGTCTGGAAACACGCCCGGTGCCAGACTCTTTGTCGTCAATATTATTGTCTTTGTCATCGTCATTATCATCAACATCAGCATCATGATCGTCATCCGCAATATCATAATAATAATAATAATAATTACAATATTTATATAGCGCAAAATCTCGACAAAATCAAATCTAAGCGCTGAAACAGACACACACGCACGCACGCACACGCACACACGCACACACACACACACACACACACACACACACACACACACACACACACACACCACACACGCATGGCTATAAATGGGAAGAAAGAATAAAAGCAAGAATAAAAGCAATGGAAAATTATAGAGAGCATATCATATACAATTATATATTATAACAAAGTGATTTCCCTCCGAGCGGAGACAGGCTGCAGAGGGGGGTTGAGTGAGGTTAGGATTTTATGCAGAGGAGAAAAGGTGAGTTTTGAGAGCGGACTTGAAGGAGACAAAAGTAGGTTGCTGACGGACTGAGAGAGGAAGTTTGTTCCAGGAGAGTGGACCAGAAACAGAGAAGGCTCGTGGACCATAGGTATTGAGCTTAGTGCGTGGAAAGCGAAAAGTCAGAGGATTGGAGGCAGAGCGGAGGGTACGTGAGGGAACATAGATCTCAAGTAGGCTTGACAGGTAATCGGGGGCTGCTTTATTGAGGCTTTTGTAGCACATGGTGTCTAGTTTGTACTGTACGCGCTTTGATACAGGGAGCCAGTGAAGTTGTGCCAGGAGAGGAGATATGTGGTCAGCTTTTTTCTTTTTGAGTACAAGGCGTACAGCATTGTTTTGAATGCGCTGTAGGATGTGAATGGTGGAGGCAGGAAGACCAGACAGGAGTGAATTGCAATAGTCAATGCGAGACATTATGAAGGAGAGAACGAGTTTTGCAGTTGTTTCGACAGAGACTTAGCACCGCTGCTGACAAGGCACAGACTGGGTTGGTCGGTAACGCGATTATACTATTGTCGTCGTCGTGATCATCATCAACCATCATCATCACCATCGTCATCATCATTACTATCATCAACAACAACAACACACGTTTGGAATCACTGCTCGCCAAGTTCAGACAAAGCTTGTCTGAAAACACTAGGCCTTGATTGATGTCATTTTAAACTATACATTATGTTCTTATTTCAGAGTGCAGCGGTTGTTTTAGAAATACATCTGTTGTAATATACCATTTTAAAGATGTTTGGATTGGTTCGAAAATTCGTGTTAAATCACTTTGACTCCCGCACCCTGTTCACCAGCGTCCCGCATTGTCAACCCTGCTAGCAAAGCGAAAACATAACCCTTTGACTCTCTCACTCTATCTATTAGCTTCCTGCAGGAAGTTGGTGGATAGGGTGAAGGTGTCAAAGGGTTGTGTTTGCAGCTGATGGATAGGGTGCGGGAGTCAAAAGGTTGAAGATGTTTTGCTTGCTTTGGAAATGAATGTTGTATTATTTTACAGAGGGTTTTACATGTAATGTGTAGTCCACGTTTGTTCGTATCGTGTTTCTGCACCTGTCGGAAATTTCTCTCAGTGAGATGATAACAGTTGTCTTCATTCTCATCCTCAACTTATATATCTTTATATATCTATGTCATGTCTTAACTTGCTGATTCTGTCAGCATGGATATACCATGTGTTTCGGCAGTGAAGCACCACCCAATTCTTTCTGTATTCGTGTAGTTCTATTTACTCATGAAAGTAGTTTTTGCCCTGGGATCTTTACCGCGCGCTACATGCGTGCTGCATACGGGATCTCGGTTTATTGTCTCATCCGAAAGACCTGCACTCTGACCAGCATTTAAGATCTACTAAAGGAAGGAGAAAATTCCCTGTCGAGTACGTGATTCAAACTCGGGTTTCTCGCGACCTGAGCAGGTGTGTTCAGCACCAGGCCATACACTCTATAACATATTAAATGATTTATCATCATCATCATCATGTGCCCTGCCGCGTGGTGTTGGCGATCATGGCCCTCCATACGAATCTATCCCTGTCGCTGCAAGTGCATCTCTCACCCTCTCGGTCTTCAGCCACCCTGCAAGTCCGCACAATACTTTCTCCCTTATTATGACCAGGTGTTCTGATTTCCTTTTTCTCATAAAGTGTCCTATATATGTTGCTTGTCTTTTCCTAATCTTCTTTATCAATGATCTTGTGTCTGCCTCCTTCAAGACTGTCTCGTTTGTTTTCTTTGCTGTCTGTGGAACTCTTAACATTCTTCTTAGAAACCACATTTCACTTGATAATTCTCCTATCATTGAAATGTGTTCTCAAACATATATACTTGTGTAATTCGCCCACAACTGAAGAGTTTATCTTCCTAAACGGTACCGTCAGGCATGAAAGGAAAGCATGCAGTGGCATCAAAAACGTCTCAGCAAAGCCAGAAATATTTTCAGAACGTTGAACAACGTATGGAGCTCCCCTAGTACAGCATCAACACTAAGCTGAGACTGTGATTGTAGACGACAGACTGGCGGGGCTTTCATTAAGGAAATAATTATTGTCTTCACTTTGTTGATAGGCAGCCGAGGCTTTGTGCGTTGACTGTGGGGGGAGGGGGGGCTTTTTGTGATGCGAGATGAATTCATACTGAGTAGATAATTGTAATTCAGACCTTTATCTATTTAATTTACTTAATATATCTATTCTTTTCTTTGAAGATAAGATACACAGATATACAGATCATTTACGTGTAACCAAGACTGTTCCAATGATAGACTGATACACTACCAGTATTAATTTGTAGACTACGTAAAACATAGGCTAGGTTAGGATCTCAGGACCTGGCCAGCTCATGGGTTTATGTGCAGGCTTAAGGCTTGTGCCATGATCACCTGTGACGTTAGTGCATATGGAATTCATTCCGAGCGTGGAGACGTCATCTTGAGAAACTGAAACTGAAACTGCAGGCCTACCAGAGTTGTATCCTTTCCATCCTATTTTACTGCTCAGAATGCTGGTGGATGACAGAAAGCGACCTTACGAAACTATCAAACTTTCATATAAAGAACTTCTTAAGAATCATATGAATCTTCTGGCCCGATACCATCTCCACTTAACAACTACTTGCTCACAACCTTCAAAGACGATGGAGATGGACTAAGAGCATCATGTTCCGTGCCGGAACACGGGATTGAACCAGGGATCTTTAGATCTTCAGTCTAACGCTCTCCCAACTGAGATAATCCGGCTGGCTAGTTGGCAGAACCGTGGACTCAAGACCTGATATCTTGAGTTCAATCCCAGCCCGCAACATTAAAATTTGGCCTGTCCGCTGCTCATCTTCTCATGCTTCCATCATTCTGGTAGTGTCAGCGTAGTGTTTGATAGATCCCTTCTCCCCCTTTCCCTGTTTCAATACCTTGCCAGTGCATAGCGTTTTGTGCAGGCTCAGAAAATCTGTCAGATAATTGATGGCGGATTTGGGTGGAGCGCATATATGGAGTTGTCTGAGCGTCGTGAATCCCTCTTGAAGTAATAACTCCAATAGGAGCATCATCCAGAGAGAGCAGGACAACATTACCCGAACTACCCTTCACTGGATGTTGAAGAGAAGACGTAATACCGGAAGACCCCAATAACAACTGGCGACGAAAAACAGACGGATACGTCAAGGCCCTCAAGCACACCTTGGGTGCTGCACTATACAGAGACTGGCCAAACACAGACCATAGCGAAGAATCAGCGTCGTTGCCCTACATGGCAGTGATATAATGGGCAGTACATATAATGTGAGGACACACACACACACGCATACACACACATACAAACCACACACACACGCACGCACGCACACACACACACACAAACACACACACACATAAAAACACACATGCACGCACACACACACGCCCACATGCATAAACTCGCAAACACACATACATACACAAACACACACTCGCATACACACACGCATGCATACAAACACACACACATACACACACAAGCACGCACGCGCGCACACAAACACACATACACAGACACACATACGCACTCACACACACACACACACACACACACACACACAAGCATACTCACAAACACGTCGCCTTTTGTGAGCGTCTGAACATGCACAAACTGTGGGTTGATGTCTGCTTCCGTGCGTGGTCGTTCCTGTGTATAACAATACATACTAATAATGATGACAGTAATAATGAAGCTGGTAATAACAAAAAGATAATGATAACGATAAAACGTAATGATAACAACAACAAGAGTACTACTACTACGGCTGCTACTAGTACTACTACTACTACTACTACTGCTGCTACTGCTACTACTACTACTAATAAAAATAATAATAGTAATGATAACAATAATAAATGATAACAACAATACTACTTCTACTAACCTGTACTACTACTACGACTACTACTGCTACTACTACTACTAATAATAATAATAATAATAGTAATGATAACAATAATAAATGATAACAACAGTACTACTTCTACTACCCTGTACTACTACTACGACTACTAATAAAACTACTAATAATGATGATGATGATGATGATGGTGGTGGGTGGTGGTGGTGGTATAAGTGAATAAATAGATAATAAATAACTGAATATTATGATTACTAATCATAAAAATGTCATTCTTTCAGAGCCCTATTTTCGCAATTCATTTAGACTCACTGTACAGTATACAATGCCACATGATCAGTAGTTAGTAATGAAGTAATTTCGCGCAAGCTGAAGGAGTCTACCACAACAACAACAACAAAAACAACAACTGGACTATTTAGATGGACTCAACTCACGTCACTCAGTTCCTAGTTTCACTTTTAATTTTTTGTCTGAAGACAGTGTTTCAGCTCTCGAAAGAATTACAGTGGAGTCCATTAATAACGACAACTGTAATAACGAGAACACTGTAGTAACGAGACATTTTTCAATCCCCGTTTTTTATCCTTCTTAATCTTTAAGAATAAACCATTGGGTTTAACGAGAGTTAGTGGATAATCATCTCGGTTATAACGAGAGATTTTCTATCTTTCCTGGTCACAAAAGTTCTCGCCACTCGCACCACCCCCACCTCGTCGTCAAGTTCCCGGTAGGGCACATCTCGTGGTGGCTGGTAACAAAGAAAAACAACGAAAGGCGCGTCCTTGTGCGGTGTGTAATCCCCTCTCCCCCTCCCCCCTCTCCCGGCGCCGGTGCCAAGATTATTTCCCTTTGTTTCCCTTGGTAAATTCGTCATTTGGGAATAACGAGAACTCGGCAATAGCGAGAAAATGTGCCTGGGCCGTCCGCTCTCGCTATAACAGAGTTTCACTGTACGTAAATTCTGCACTAAAGCCGCTATGGGACGAAGTACATGTAGATCCAAAACCAATGATCAGGACATAACCCACATGTGATAAGTCTGTCTGTCTGTCTATCTGTCTATCTCTTTCCACCTTGCCATTTGGTTCGTAAACAAGGTAACCGATGACTGGGTCCGAATGGATCATACAGCGCATATGGACAGACCCCGCTCCGCCCTCCACACACACACACACACACACACACACATACACACACACACATACACACGCACGCACACACACACACACACACACACACACACACACACACACACACACACACACACACACACTTTTTTGTGTGTGTGTGTGTGTGTGAAAATGGCAACCATGTGTCGTCGAAAGCTGCGAAGTGATTGTCCGGAGAGTGGCGAGGCATTGCTGCTCTGGATCTCATCAAGCACCCTCGGGTGTTTCTTGTTCACTTATACAGATAGGCGTTTGGAGTTTTTTGTGTTTAAGAGGGATTCATCGCACTCGGGCAATCCCGTATGCGCTCCACTCAAATCTGCCAGCAGTTGCCTGGCCGACTACTGAAGAATGCTGAAAATCCTACGTGCTGGCATGGTTTTGATGTGGGTAGAGTCCTATGAAACACTGAACTGACACCACCAGGATGACTGAAGCGTTGAGATGGGCAGCCAACAGTCCCCTTTTTATGGTTGCAGGCTGGGTGTCAGCTTAATATTCCAGAGATCCTGTTCCCCCGTCCGTCCACTCTCTCCTCCTCCTCCTCCTCCCCCTCTACTCCATTTCAAAACATTTCCAGCACATAAGGGTTTTGCTCAGGTTCAAGGAGTCTGCCAGATAATTACTGACTTGAGTATTAACAACGTAGAAAGTGAAATGCGAAACAATTACAATAAAATAAAACGTAAAATCAGAGATGACAGATATGCAAAATAATTACAATAAAAATAATAAAATGTAAAAACAGAGATGACAAATACGCAAAATAATTTCAATAAAATGAAATGTAAAAACACAGATGACAATTACACAATAAAATGAAATGCAAAAGCATGTTACAAATATGCAAACAAAGGAAAGGAAGAAAGTAAAGGAAACTTTACAAACAAGAGGGGAAGGGAATGGGGGGGGGGGGGTGTCACAGAAATGACAGGTCATGACTGATCAGTAAATGCCTCATAGTTTGTAGATTGTAAAAAGGACAGATCACCATTTCTATTCTTTTAATGTATAAGTGATGTAGGAAAATGTGGTTCCATTAATTCTGAAGGAAAACGTGCGTGTGCGTGTGCGTGTGTGTATGCGTGTGTATGTGTGTGTGTGTGTGTTTGTGTGTGTGTGTGTGTGTTTGTTTGTGTGTGTGTGTGGTGTGTGTGTGTGTGTGTGTATTTGCGTGTGTATGTGTGTGTGTGTGTGTGTGTACGTGTGTCTGTGTGTGTTCCATTTCTTTACAATGAAAAACGTGTGTGTGTGTGTGTGTGTGTGTGTGTGTGTGTGTGTGTGTGTGTGTGTGTGTGTGTGTGTGTGTGGTGTGTGTGTGTGTGTGTGTGTGTACGTGCGTGTTGTGCGTGTGTGTATGTATGTGTGTGTTTCTGCGTGTTGTGTGGGTATGTGTGCGTGTGCGTGTGTGTGTATGTGTGTGTGTGTTTCTGCGTGTTGTGTGGGTATGCGCGCGTGTGTTTGTGTATGTGTGTGTATACATGCGTGTTGTGTGTTTGTGTGTGCGCGCGCTGCGTGCATACGGGTGTGTGTGTGTGCGAGCGCGCGCGTGCGCGTGCACGTGCACGTGCATACGTGTGTGATACATACGCTGGCAAAATAGGTAGCGTCCAAATCGTCCAGCACCGTACGTTTAGCAGCCGCAAACCTGCCTGGACTTGCCACCTCTGTGGAGTGACACACACACAAACACCACACCATCAATAGTGTGCTGTACATGTAGACTGGTCGACTGAATGATTGACCAGTCAACATTGGTGATGATCCCCTTTAGCTCTTCCACCCTATCTACCAACTGCAAAAACTGAACCCTTTGATTCCCCCACCCACCCTATCCAACAGCTTCCTGCAGGAAGCTGGTGGATGGGGTGAGGGAATCAAAGGGTTGAGTTTTTGCCTATAGTGTGAGGGAATCAAAAGGTTCAGTTTTTGCCTATAGTGTGAGGGAATCAAAAGGTTCAGTTTTTGCCTATAGTGTGAGGGAATCAAAGGGTTGAGTTTTTGCCTATAAGGTGAGGGAATCAAAGGGTTAGTTTTTGCCTATAGTGTGAGGGAATCAAAGGGTTGAGTTTTTGCCTATAGTGTGAGGGAATCAAAGGGTTGAGTTTTTGCCTATAGTGTGAGGGAATCAAAGGGTTCAGTTTTTGCCTATAGTGTGAGGGAATCAAAGGGTTGAGTTTTTGCCTATAAGGTGAGGGAATCAAAGGGTTGAGTTTTTGCCTATAGTGTGAGGGAATCAAAGGGTTGAGTTTTTGCCTATAGTGTGAGGGAATCAAAGGGTTGAGTTTTTGCCTATAGTGTGAGGGAATCAAAGGGTTGAGTTTTTGCCTATAGTGTGAGGGAATCAAAGGGTTGAGTTTTTGCCTATAGTGTGAGGGAATCAAAGGGTTGAGTTTTTGCCTATAGTGTGAGGGAATCAAATGGTTGAGTTTTTGCCTATAGTGTGAGGGAATCAAAGGGTTGAGTTTTTGCCTATAGTGTGAGGGAATCAAAGGGTTGAGTTTTTGCCTATAGTGTGAGGGAATCAAAGGGTTCAGTTTTTGCCTATAGTGTGAGGGAATCAAAGGGTTCAGTTTTTGCCTACAGGTCGAGGGAATCAAAAGGTTCAGTTTTTGCCTATAGTGTGAGGGAATCAAAGGGTTCAGTTTTTGCCTACAGGTCGAGGGAATCAAAAGGTTCAGTTTTTGCCTATAGTGTGAGGGAATCAAAGGGTTCAGTTTTTGCCTATAGGGTAAGGGAATCAAAAGGTTCAGTTTTTGCCTATAGGGTTAGGGAATCAAAATGTTCAGTTTTTGCCTATAGGGTAAGGGAATCAAAAGGTTCAGTTTTTGCCTATAGTGTGAGGGAATCAAAAGGTTCAGTTTTTGCCTATAGGGTAAGGGAATCAAAAGGTTCAGTTTTTGCCTATAGGGTGAGGGAATCAAAATGTTCAGTTTTTGCCTATAGGGTAAGGGAATCAAAAGGTTCAGTTTTTGCCTATAGGGTTAGGGAATCAAAATGTTCAGTTTTTGCCTATAGGGTAAGGGAATCAAAAGGTTCAGTTTTTGCCTATAGGGTTAGGGAATCAAAAGGTTCAGTTTTTGCCTATAGGGTAAGGGAATCAAAAGGTTCAGTTTTTGCCGAAAGGGTGAGGGAATCAAAAGGTTCAGTTTTTGCCTATAGGGTAAGGGAATCAAAAGGTTCAGTTTTTGCCTATAGGGTTAGGGTTTCAAAAGGTTCAGTTTTTGCCGAAAGGGTGAGGGAATCAAAAGGTTAAATTTTTGCTTTGCTAACATGGTTTGGCATTGCATGAAGCTGGTGGTCCGGGTGCAGGAGTCAATGGCTTAAGACCATCTGTAGAACATATGCCCACAGAGTCGCCATCTTATCGTAGTTTGAGGACTTGCAGTGCCTCACACAGTCTGCTTGGTTCTTTCGATAGAGCCGTGGACTAAATATCTGATATCTCGAGTTCAATTCCAACTCGTAACATTAACAACTGACCTGTTCGCTGACCGTTTTGATGTTCCAATCGTTCTGGTGGTGTCAGCTTAGAATTTCATTGTTCATCATCATCAAGTGCCCTGCCACATGGCGTTGGCGATCATGGCCTTCCATATGCGTCTATCCCTTGTTGCCGCAAGCACATCTTCCACCCTCACTGTCCTCAGCCACTCTGCAAGTCCGTCCAATATTTTTTCCATGGGTCTACCTGGTGCTCTCTTTCCTTCCAGTTTTCCTGTAGTGACCAGATGCTGCAATTCCCCTTTCGTCATAAAACGGCCTATAAATGTTACCTGTCTTTTCCTAATCTTCCTTTTGAATAATCTTCTTGTGTCTGACTCCATCAAGACTGTCTCGTTTGTTTTCTTTGCTGTCCATGGAACTCTCAACATTTTTCTTAGAAACCACATCTCGGCTGCCTCAATCTTGTTCTGGTTTTGCTTGTTGACTGTCCACGCCTCATAGCCGTATAACATTATCGGTTCTATTTAACGCTCAAGAATTCTCTTCCTGATGTTAATTGATAGGCATTTGTTGACTAGAATGCTTTTCATCTTATTGAATGCTGTTTTGGCTTGGCCGATTTTGCTAGCTATTTCTGATGTGCATCTGCCGTCTGGTGAGATGATTGTTCCCAGATATTTAAGCTTAACAACCTGTCTCAATGTTGTGCCGTTTGCTGTTATTTTGCATGAGGGGATTTCATGTTTTTGACTGATCACAGTCTTCGTGCTATTTAGCTCCATAGGTACCCGTCTCCATCCCTCCTCTCGCCATTACAAACCTTACCATCTCATAAAGTTTTACACGGGCTACGGGATTCTGCCACAAAATTGCTGGCAGATTTGGGTTGAGCGCATGCGGAAATGTCCGAATGTCATGAACCCCTCTTGAAAAGAAATCTCCACATCTCAAAAACTCCATTGCCTCAGAGCTATAATGGCTGTAGTTTTTGGCTACTGGTAAGGCACACGAACCGGACAGGTCCGTTGGTAGAGTTTGAAGTTTGGGGCCTGTTCAAAATGGATTCATCGCCCTCAGACAGTGCCATACGCGCTGCACCCAACAATTGCCAGTAATTATCTGGCAGACTCCCAGAGCCTGTGCAAAATCTTATGAGATGGCAAGGAGGGACTGAGAAGGCACTTAACAAACACTAAGCTGACACTACCAGCATGATGGAAACACTAAGATGGGTAATGAACAGGACGGTTTTTAATGTTGCACTGACACCACCAACAGAATGACTGAAACGTTAGGACAGGCGGCGAAGAAGCCAGCTGTAACCCTTTGACTCCCGACCCCTATCCACCAACTGCAAAAGCTTAACCCTTTCAATCCCTCACCCTATCCACCAGCGTCCTGCAGTGCGGCAACACGCTCTCAACGGGGAGAGCAGCCTCAGTCTCACATGGAAAATCCGTTATGACAAAAAGAAATGAATATGAATATAGATATGAACATGAATGTAAATGTGAACATAACTGTGAATATGACTATGAATATATATGAATATAAATCTTTCGTGACCAAAAATCCCAATTCCCCAAATTCAAAAAATTGCATAAATAGTAATAATCATCATCGGCTTCGTCCGAAATATGCCTCCGATGTTGATGGGTAATTCATGACATACCTTCCTTTGTCTTTGACTGAGTGCCTCCGTCGTCTTCCTCAAAGTGAATCTTGGCTCTCTTCTGTCTGGTCGTCTGCACATCACAGTGGAATTACTGTCATGGTGATACCGGCTATGTCGTCTATTTTCATCTCTTTTTTTCATTTATGTCAGAAATTTTCTTTTTGTTTTGGTTTTATTTTTCAATAGGAAAATAGTCATTCAGTGTTGAACAGAAGTCAGTCAGTCACATTTTTTCTGTTATTGTGAGTAAACCGTAATGCATGTTTGCTTTTGTTTGCTTATCTGTTTCTCTTTTGTTTTTATTGTTGTTGTTGTTACTGCTGTTGTTCTTGTTGTTGTTGCTGTTGCTGCTGTTGCTGTTGTTGTTGATGATAATGCTCTTCTCCTTACCTTTTTTTTCTTTTGTTTCTTATTTTCTTTTTTTTTCTTTTTTTTTTTTTTTAGGGGGGGGGGGGGGGGGGGGGCATGTATTTTGATCTTCTTTCTCTTTCCTGTTTCACATGATTTGTTTTATTTCGCTGATTTTGTTTTAAACTTTACAAATGTGTCACTGAAGGTGTTGCTCAAAACCGCTGGCCAACACCACAGGTGTCTGTATCCTCCGGGTTTGGCTGACCCAGGATATGGTACGATAGTAAGCGTAGAGCACAATCCTGTCACGCAGTCTCAGTCCTAGATGGAACTCCATAGCATCATGAGGATCATCCACCATAAACATCATCATCATCATCACAGAATTGTGAAAATTTGTCCCAGCTTCTTCATCATCATCATCATCGTCATCGTCGTCGTCGACGTCATCATCATCATCATCATCATCATCATCATGTGCCCTGCCGCATGGCGTTGGTGATCATGGCCCTCCATACGAATCTATCCCTTGTGACTGCAAGTACATCTCCCATCCTCTTCGTCCTCAGCCACCCTACAAATCCGTCCAATATTTTTTCCCTGAGTCTAACTGATGTTCTCTTTCCCTCCAGCTTTCCTGTAGTAACCAGATGCTCTAGTTTCTCTTTGCCAGCTTCAGTGGCCATTAATGTAGCGAAGAAAATAGAGCTAAACATGATAGTAACACGTCAAAGTCCAAGCCATTCCGTACCTTAGTCATAGCAGACACCTTGGTGTCAGGTGCCGCGTGTTTGGCTGACCACGCCTTGCGTGGCGGGGGGATCTTAGGGGAGAAGTTCCCTTGATCACATGTCTGTGGTCTCACTACCACCTCACGCCTCCTCTTGAGCACTGTCGCCCCCTCTCCCTCCTCCCTATCCTCCTCATCTTGACCACCTCCTCCCCTCTCTGCTCCATCTTCCTCTTTGTTGCGTCTGTAGTCGTCTTCGTCTTCGTGGTCGTCGTGGTCTGTAAGACAAAGCAACAGTTTTTAAAACAGATCTGTTTTAGAAATATCTATACAACGGGAGAAATTTACTGATATTTTTTTTTCAACCAGGTCATATCATAAATGAGTTTTGTGCGTGTGTGTATGTGTGTGTGTGTGTGTGTGTGTGTGTGTGTGTGTGTGTGTGTGTGTGTGTGTGTATGTGTGTGTGTGTGTGTGTGTGTGTGTGTGTCTGTGTGTGTCTGTGTCTGTGAGTGTGTGTGTCTCTGTGTGTGTGTATGTGTGTGTATGTGTGTGCGTGCGTGTGTGTGTGTTTGAGTTTGTGTTTGAGTTTGTGTGTGTATGTGTGTGTGTGTGTGGTGTGTGTGTATGTGTGTGTATGTGTGTGAGCAAGTGTGTGTAAGCAAATATGTGTTTGAGTGTAGTATGTGCGTGTGTGCATGTGTTTTTCTGGTTTTATTTTCGTATTAATGGCGGTTCATTGTGGCAAAAAGCATTCTTCGAGGAGATAGCGGCCGTATTTTCTCACGGGGAAAAACATTACACTGTGACAACAAGTACAACAAAATAATCCAGTCCAGTCCTGTCTAGTCCAATCTTATCCAGTCTACTCCTATCCAATCCAGTCTACTCCTATCCAATCCAGTCTACTCTTATCATATCCAGTCTACTCTTATCCAAAATCCAGTCTGCTCCTATCCGATCCAGTCCAGTCTGCTCCTATCCGATCCAGTCCAGTCTGCTCTATTCAATCCAGTCTACTCCTATCCAATCCAGTCTTCTCTTATCCAATCCAGTCTTCTCCTATCCAATCCAGTCTTCTCTTATCCAATCCAGTCTACTTCTATCCATTCCAGTCTACTCATATCCAGTCCAGTCTGCTCTATCCAATCCAGCCAGTTCACACTATTCCTAGCCAATCCGGTCTACTTCACTCTACTCCTATCCAATCCAGTTCGTTCATTCTACTCATATCTAGTC
>CM060312.1:28969834-28972334 GCA_030674185.1 Monoplex corrugatus | reverse complement strand
CAAAAACATCTCCACCAACCCCCCGTCAGACGCTGACCAAGAAGTTGGACTAGCTGTCAGTGACGCTCTTGCTTGGATCAGACAGGCGTGTTTCTCCACCCACCCACCCCCTCCCTCAC
This sequence comes from Monoplex corrugatus, assembly GCA_030674185.1. Taxonomy (NCBI): domain Eukaryota; kingdom Metazoa; phylum Mollusca; class Gastropoda; order Littorinimorpha; family Ranellidae; genus Monoplex; species Monoplex corrugatus. Next base: position 28,972,215 of record CM060312.1, on the reverse strand, counting down.
TTCCTCTCCGGCCCCCGGCCCCCGGCCCCCGGCCCCCCACCCCCCACCCCCCACCTCCGCTGGATCTTGGATGGTGGTGTATGCTGCTAGTCTTTCGGAACAGACGAGAAACTCAGCCCCCGTGTGCTGCACGACCTGGTGCACGTTAAAGATCCCGCGACAAGAATGGAGTTGTTTCTGGCAAAATTCTTCAGGAAAACCATACTTTTCATAGGTTTAACAGATGTATTACACGCTTACAGAAAAAAAAACGCACACTCTAGGCAAACAGAAGACTGTAAACCCACTGTGACAAAAAAAAGTATAGCGTGTAGATAATCAAATTAGTGAGTGAGTGAGTGAGTGAGTCAGTCAGTCAGTCAGTCAGTCAGTCAGTCAGTCAGTCAGTCAGTGAGTCAGTCAGTCAGTCAGTCAGTCTGTCAGTCTGTCAGTCAGTCAGTGAGCGAGCGAGTGAATGAGTGAGTGAGTGAGTGAGTAAATGAGTGAGTGACTAACTGACTGACTAACTGACTGACTGACTGACTGACTATGTGAGTAGGTAAGTATGTGGGTATGTAAGCATGTGAGTAAGTAAGTATTGCGTAAGTAGGCATGTGAGCAAAAAAAAATCAGTCAGTCAGTCAGTCAGTCAGTCAGCCAGCCAGTCAGTAAACAAACAAGAAAAACCTAAATTTTGAAAATCTGACCGGTTTTGATATGCAGAGCAGTTCTGTGTACGTAGTGGTCAACACAGAAGAGTTCCTCAGTCCCCCGCTCACGATGGATAACTCCTGAAAGACACAACACAGTCAATGAGTGATGGACTGTCTCATCAGTCTGACAGATATGAGTAAAGCATACTGGTCTTCATCATTTGGTATTGGATCTGCATGTGGGATATATAACACCAATCTTACTCTGCTGGACCATAGAAATTCATGCCTCACGTCTCACCCCTCATGCTTCACGCCTCACATTTCATGCACTGGGCCACAGGAGCTCACGTCTCATTGCTCACGCGTCTGTTCTGTGTTGACGGTGCCAGAATACAGTGCTGTTACCTCAGTTGATCAGAAACAATATTCGTGGTTCGGTTCTTTTTCCGAAAATGGATTCTTCCGACGAAGACATCCTGATTTTGCTCTTGTTCAGGAGGAGTAAGCGAAAGAGACAAAGCATATGGTACCGAGAATATTTCTTCAGAGAATCACGAGGAGAATTCCACCGTACATTCCATCATCTCCTTAACTTTGGGTTCGTTCAGAATCTTCGCCAAGTCATCCCAAACTTGTGTGTGTGTGTGTGTGTGTGTGTGTGTGTGTGTGTGTGTGTGTGTGTGTGTGTGTGTGTGTGTATGTGTGTGTATGCGTGTGTGTGTGTTATGTGTGTGTGAATGTGTGTGTGTGTGTGTGTGTGTGTGTGTGTGTGTGTGTGTGTGTGTGTTTGTGTGCGTGTGTGTGGTGTTGATGCCACAGCTGATGATGCTGGTCTTCAGACTACCCTTGTATCGCCTTAATGGTCTTCCCTTGTCACGGCACCCTTCCTTCACCTCTCCACACACAAGTATCTTTATGATGTGATTGTCGTCCACACGGACAACGTACCCTGTCCAAACAAGCTGGCATTTGATGAGTACAAATTTTGTAATATACATCACAGTAGATAACCCAAATCTGCTCACTAACGCTAACTTCCTCAATGCACAATTGTAAGTTTGGAAGGTGTAGAACATCTGCAACGCAAATCACGGTAGATAACCCACAAAATTACTCACTAACGCAACTTCTTCAATGCACAATCGAATCGTAAGTTAGGAAGGTGTAGTATGTCTAATCTAGTGCAAATCACGGTAGATAATCCACAAAATTACTCACTGACGCAACTTCTGCAATGCACAATCGAATCGTAAGTTTGTAGAATGTCTAATCTAGTGCAAATCACGGCAGATAACCCACAAAATCCTCACTAACGCAACTTCTGCAATACACAATTTAAGTATGGAGGCTGGATTTCGCTTCGCTAATAAATCGATGAGAGGCGGGAAAAATTGGGGAGGAGGTGATGGCAGGCAAAAACTGGACAAATGCAAATAACGAACAGCAGAGGACAAACAGTCAAAGTGGCTAAGTGGTTAGCGAAACGGTATTGATTCGAAGGTCGTGAGCTCGAATCTCCGTTAGTCCAAAAATTATTATGGATTTTTTTCGTGCTCGACCGGCTCATTTTCCTGACGAGAGCGTGCAATGTGCTCATTCCTGACGTGAGCGTGCAATGTGCTCATTCCCTGACGTGAGCGTGCAATGTGCTCATTCCCTGACGTGAGCGTGCAATGTGCTCCATTCAAAAGAATAGGACCACAAAGTCGAGTCTCACATCCACTTGACGGACGCGTCTTTGAGAGA
>CM060312.1:28959834-28964834 GCA_030674185.1 Monoplex corrugatus | reverse complement strand
TGGAAAAGCAAGACTGTTGAGCATGCTGGAGGAACCGGAAGACAATATCGTGAGATCAGTTCATCCAAAGCTGAGAACTGGCAGAAAGTGGAAAGTCCATGAGGCTGTAAACAATGCCAAGAGAAACCTCAGCATCAAAGAAATAATTGGACACACGCAAACCAACAGACAGGGACTGGGAGCAACAAAAATGCAGTGGTGGTCCAAAGCCAAAGGGAAGGAAAAAAGAGACATGATCATACAGGAGTTGAAGGAAGAAGAAGATGTCAAAAGAGTGCAGAAGGCAGTCCAGCAAGGTCAACAGGGGCAATGGACAACATGGGACAGTGCACTCCAAAGAAGTCTCAGCTGGAACGATATGTGGCACATGGCTCCTCTAAGGATAAGCTTCCTCCTCAGATCTGTATATGACCTGCTCCCCTCGAATGCAAACTTAGTGAAATGGGGGAAATCAGACGACCCAGCATGTCCGCTCTGTCAGAAGAAACAAACAGTGGAACATGTCCTAAGCTCTTGCAAAGTAGCGCTAGCCCAAGGAAGGTATACATGGAGGCACAACCAAGTTCTGAAAGTGATCACAGACGTGGTTAGCGAAAAAACCATGACCCCAAACGCACCAATTGCTATGACAACGTTCTACAAAGCAGGAGGGAAACAGGTCTGGCCCGAAAGTGCTATGACAACCAGCACATTGCCAAAGGGTCTTCTGGATGGAGCAGTCGACTGGGAGTGTACAGCAGACCTCCCAGAGTGGAGAAATTACCCAGATGTCATCAGCAAGACAGGCATGAGACCAGACATCGCTCTCCACTCTGACTCCTCGAAACAAGTGATTCTGATAGAACTCACTGTGCCATACGAAAGCAGAATGGAAGAAGCACATATCTACAAGACCGAAAAATACGCCGGTCTTGCCAGCACCCTGAAGAAAGCAGGTCTGCGGGTCAAAATCTTCGCCATAGAGGTCGGGGCAAGAGGGTTTGTGGGCACCTCCGCTTATGATCTCATGAAACAACTCGCCATTTCTGGGAAGAAGAGGACTAGAGCCCTTAAAGCGATGGCAGAGGCAGCAGAAAGGAGCTCAAGCTGGATCTGGGCAAGGAGGAACCAAAAGTGAACTTCATAAGGATTAAATTCCCTACAGATGATGTGTGCCCCGTTAGCACATTGGTAAAACCGCGTACCGCAGTTCTGAAGCGCAGAATCGCCCAGGTTCGATCCCCGGCGTGGGAAAGAAAAAAAAAAAAAAGACAACAGCAGAAGGGCATCCAGGAGTCATGACCTGGATGTGGCCCGGCCCCCCGAGAGTGTAAGGAATTCAGGGCCGAAACACTTGTCTAAAGGGGGTTACTTCTCTGAAGACCTTCTGTTGTCTAGCTCTCCCTAGAGTTTCTTTCTACCTGCTATGCTGTGCTGTGATATGCTATGATGTACTATGCTGTGATATGCTGTGATGTGATGTGCTGTGATGTGCTATGCTGTGATGTGCTATGCTGTGATGTGCTATGCTGTACTATGCTGTGATGTGATGTGCTGTGATGTGCTATGCTGTGATGTGATGTGCTATGCTGTGATGTGCTATGCTGTGATGTGCTATGCTGTACTATGCTGTGATGTGATGTGCTGTGATGTGCTATGCTGTACTATGCTGTGATGTGATGTGCTATGCTGTGCTATGCTGTGATGTGATGTGCTATGCTGTGCTATGCTGTGATGTGATGTGCTGTGATGTGCTGTGATGTGATGTGCTGTGATGTGCTATGCTGTGCTTTGTTGTGATGTGATGTGCTGTGATGTGCTATGCTGTGCTATGCTGTGATGTGATATGCTGTGATGTGCTATGCTGTACTATGCTGTGCTTTGCTGTGATGTGATGTGCTATGCTGTACTATGCTGTGATGTGATGTGCTATGCTGTACTATGTTGTGCTGTGATGTGCTATGCTGTACTATACTGTGCTATGCTGTGCTGTGATATGCTATGATGTACTATGCTGTACTATGCTGTGATGTGATGTGCTATGCTGTGATGTGATGTGCTATGCTGTGATGTGCTATGCTGTGATGTGCTATGCTGTACTATGCTGTGATATGCTGTGATGTGATGTGCTGTGATGTGCTATGCTGTACTATGCTGTGATGTGATGTGCTATGCTGTGCTATGCTGTGATGTGATGTGCTATGCTGTGCTATGCTGTGACTGTCTCCCTACTCTCCTCCCATTCATCACTGACATCATCAACACTTCTCTTCAAACTGGAACTGTCCCTGATTCTTTCAAGTCTGCTATTGTTCACCCTCTTCTCAAGAAACACAATTTAGATCCAAATGAACTGAAAAATTACCGGCCTATCTCTAATCTCTCTTTCTTGTCAAAACTCCTTGAAAAAGTCGTCCTCAACCAGCTGAACTCTCACCTGTCTGCCAACAATCTCCTCAATCCTTTCCAGTCAGCCTACCGCCAGTGCCATAGCACTGAAACTGCCCTACTACACATTCTCAACAATCTCCTCCTTGCAACTGATACTGGCAAAGTCTCTCTCCTCACACTCCTTGATCTGTCTGCAGCCTTTGATACCATTGATCATGGTATTCTCCTTTCTAGACTTCATCATACTTTTGGCATCTCTGACATTGCTCTGTCTTGGTTCACTTCATACCTATCCAACAGAAAACAAACCGTTCTCATCAATGGCACTTACTCTCAACCTGCATACCTGACCTGTGGTGTTCCACAAGGATCTGTCCTTGGCCCTGTTCTGTTCACTCTTTACACCTCCCCCCTGTCCACCATCATCAACTCCCATTCTATAAAACACCACTTCTATGCTGATGACACCCAACTTCAAGACAGTGACTCGCCTGATAATATACAGCGCCTGTTGACTCGCACCACTGAGTGTTACTCGGACATTAAGAACTGGATGACACACAATAGACTTCAGCTTAATGACGACAAAACAGAAGCTATCCTCATTGGCACCCGTCAGAAACTTTCTCAGCTGCCTCCTTTTTCTCTCCCATTATGTAACACATCAGTCCCAATTTCTGATTCAGCTAAAAACCTTGGTGTCTGCATTGACTCTACCCTCTCCATGAACAACTTTGTTTCTCAAACTGCCAGATCCTGCTACTATCATCTCCATCGTATAAGGCTGATCAGGAAGTATCTCTCTGTCGAAACAACTGCAAAACTCGTTCTCTCCTTCATAATGTCTCGCATTGACTATTGCAATTCACTCCTGTCTGGTCTTCCTGCCTCCACCATTCACATCCTACAGCGCATTCAAAACAATGCTGTACGCCTTGTACTCAAAAAGAAAAAAGCTGACCACATATCTCCTCTCCTGGCACAACTTCACTGGCTCCCTGTATCAAAGCGCATACAGTACAAACTAGACACCATGTGCTACAAAAGCCTCAATAACGCAGCCCCCGATTACCTGTCAAGCCTACTTGAGATCTATCTTCCCTCACGTACCCTCCGCTCTGCCTCCGATCCTCTGACTTTTCGCTTTCCACGCACTAAGCTCAATACCTATGGTCCACGAGCCTTCTCTGTTTCTGGTCCACTCTCCTGGAACAAACTTCCTCTCTCAGTCCGTCAGCAACCTACTTTTGTCTCCTTCAAGTCCGCTCTCAAAACTCACCTTTTCTCCTCCGCATAAAATCCTAACCTCACTCAACCCCCCCCCCCCCCCCCCCTCTGCAGCCTGTCTCCGCTCGGAGGGAATCACATGGTTATAATATATAATTGTATATGCTATGCTCTCTATAATTTTCCATTGCTTTTATTCTTGCTTTTATTGCTTTTATTCTTTCTCCCCATTTATAGCCATGCGTGTGTGTGTGTGTGTGTGTGTGTGTGTGTGTGTGTGCGTGCGTGTGTGTGCGTGCGTGCGTGCTTACGTGTGTGTCTGCTTCAGCGCTTAGATTTGATTTTATCAAGATTTTGCGCTATATAAATATTGTAATTATTATTTATTATTATTATGTGATGTGCTATGCTGTGCTATGCTGTGCTATGCTGTGCTGTGATGTGCTGTGATGTGATGTGCTGTGATGTGCTATGCTGTGCTTTGTTGTGATGTGATGTGCTGTGATGTGCTATGCTGTGCTATGCTGTGATGTGATGTGCTGTGATGTGCTATGCTGTACTATGCTGTGCTTTGCTGTGATGTGATGTGCTATGCTGTACTATGCTGTGATGTGATGTGCTATGCTGTGCTATGCTGTGATGTGATGTGCTGTGATGTGCTGTGATGTGCTATGCTGTACTATGCTGTGATGTGATGTGCTATGCTGTATTTTGCTGTGCTATGCTGTGCTTTGCTGTGATGAGATGTGCTATGCTGTGCTATGCTGTGATGTGATGTGCTGTGATGTGCTATGCTGTACTATTCTGTGCTTTGCTGTGATGTGATGTGCTATGCTGTACTATGCTGTGATGTGCTGTGCTATGCTGTGCTATGCTGCGATGTGATGTGCTGTGATGTGCTATGCTGTACTATGTTGTGCTTTGCTGTAATGTGATGTGCTATGCTGTACTATGCTGTACTGTGCTGTACTGTGATGTGATGTGCTGTGATGTGATGAGCTATGCTGTACTATGCTGTGATGTGATGTGCTGTGATGTGCTATGCTGTACTATGCTGTGCTTTGCTGTGATGTGATGAGCTATGCTGTACTATGCTGTATTCTGCTGTGATGTGATGTGCTATGCTGTACTATGCTGTATTCTGCTGTGATGTGATGTGCTATGCTATACTATGCTGTATTCTGCTGTGATGTGATGTGCTATGCTGTACTATGCTGTATTCTGCTGTGATGTGATGTGCTATGCTGTACTATGCTGTGCTATGCTGTGATGTGATGTGCTGTGATGTACTACGCTGTACTATGCTGTGCTTTGCTGTGATGTGATGAGCTATGCTGTACTATGCTGTATTCTGCTGTGATGTGATGTGCTATGCTGTACTATGCTGTGCTATGCTGTGATGT
>CM060312.1:28949834-28954834 GCA_030674185.1 Monoplex corrugatus | reverse complement strand
TACAATATAAATATAATACTTCATCCTTGTAGAACATACACTTAAATGGATATCATACATGACAATCCAAATATACAGATATGTGTATATGCTCATGTATGATCAAAACGCGTATACACATACACGCACGAGCGCATGCGAGCACTCACGCACGCGCGTGCAAAAACACACACACACACACACACACACACACACCACCACCACACACCACACACACACACACACAAAAACACACACACCACGTGTATACAGATTGCACAAAGCCGTACAATCATCTGTACACCACTCTCAAGCTGACATTTGAATATTTTGATAAAGACACGAACAATAAAGTAAAGCAAAAAAGCATGAATCTATCAAACCTGTCTTAAGAAAAGAACCGCACACACTCCTCAGAGAAAATAAAATAATAATAAATAAATAATAGGACAATTATATAGCCACATCTCTGCCTACCGCGTGACTTATGATCGCTTTTACAATCATTCACTCATCAATATTTCAATCTCTCGACCTCACGTACATACCTAAATACACAATACACATAATAGAATTAAATTCCTAAAAAAATACATACCTACGCTAACAATCAATTTACACGAGGTTTCTCACGACAAGTCCCAAATCAACCCCACAAACCCCCACGGCTAACCCCAAAGTAACTGTAGCACATTGGCCCATATTAATCAACCACACCCCCCGCCCCACCCCCACACCTACCTACTATAACATACACACACACTAAACACAACACCTCTTACTATAGGCTAGGGAAAGAGTGAAACTTACGAAATAATTAAAGAGTGAGTTTTTAGAGCTGTTTTGAAAGAAGAAGTCGATTTTAGGTGTCGGATTTCAAAGGGAAGAGAGTTCCAGATAGTGGGGGCTGCGAAGGAGAAAGAGCGATGTCCAAATGTTTTTGTGCGCACGCGTGGAACACGGAGCAATCTGGTATCAGCAATGGAGCGGAGATTTCTAGAAGGAGTGTACACAGAGAGAAGATCAGCCAGGTAGCGAGGAGAGAATCAAGGAAAAAAGAGTGGCATAGTGAGGCAAGACTTATAGTCAATGCGAGCTTGAACAGGCTACCAGTTGAAGGGATTTAGAATAGGGTGATATTCATGCTTGCGGAACGAGAAACAAGTTTAGCGGCAGAGTATTGTACTTTTTGAAGTTTGTCTAATTGATTTTGAGGACAGCCAGAAAAGAGGAGTTACAGTAGTCTAATTTGGAGAAACAAAGGCAGAAAGAAATGTTTTGGTAGCGTCTTCTGAAATAAGTGGCGAAATATAATTAAGCGTCCTAAGGTCAATGTATGCTTGCGGCAGACGTCTGTACATGTTTGAGTACTCATGTCCTTTGCTGAAGTGGAAGCACAAGATTTCGTGCGTAGAGGAAAAGGAATATCTGTTGATCCAACAATAAATAATATATAAATGATAACAATAATAGTAATAAACAATAATAATAATAACAAAAACAGCAACAACAGCAACAAATAACCCATTGTCTGTTTGCACTTGTTAAAACATTTGGATTCTGTTCTCACTTTGTGACAGTCTACCATTGTCCTCGCTTCAAGTTTTATTTCATCAGATGTTTCCTCAAGGTCACAGTGACCTTAAGAAGTACAAAATCTGGATTTTTCTATAATAGTTTCTGTCTTAAAATAAAGGAAGCATGACCATCTCGTTTTATGTTCTGTTGTCCTGTTCCTTCGACCTTCAGCGAACTTGTCTTTCTAAACTTTTACCGCAATCGATGTGTTCTCAGATTAAAAATAAACATGAATTAGTTGTGTATAGCGCGCGCGCGCGAGAAACACACACATATATACACACACAGCGCGCGCGCGCGCGCGCGCACACACACACACACACACACACACACACACACAACACACACACACCACCATACTAACGCTAACACAACAACACACACACATAACACACACAAACAAACAAACACACATACACACATACACACACACTAACACACCACACACTAACACACACACACACACACACACACACACGCACACCACACACTTACACTACACACACACATACACACACGCACAGCACCACTTGCACACAAACACAATATTAACCACACACACACACACACACACACACACACAACACACACAACACTGACACTAACACTAACACTAACACTAACACTAACACTAACACACACACACACACACACACACACACTAACACTGACACTAACACTAACACACACACACCACCACACACACACACACACACACACACACACACACACACACACACACACACACACACACACACACACACACACACACACAACACAAACACAACACAACACAACACACAACACAACACAACACAAACACAACATTCACACACACCTGTCTATTGGCCTTAAGTGGGCAGGGTCAAAGAACATGTAGTGATCCTTATCGATGGCAGGGCCCACCAGATCCACCACCAGACTGCCAGGTGTGTGACTGTAGAAAGGACTGGACGGGTCGTCCCTGTCACAAGGTACACAGCATTTAGGTTCAAATCCTTCTGAGTACCGCAGATTTTATTCTTTCTTGTTACTTTTCCAATTTTTGGTTAGGTGGATGTATGCCCGTTATTTTTCAACACTTAAGACACAACGATGTTTGGCAAGCCACACGTCTTTAAAATTTGAAGTTTAGACACTCGATCATGTCACGTGGAGCTGTTGCAACAGCTGAATATGTTTGACGATGCACAGTTTCGCTGTATAACTGAAATTACGAAACAAATAGTGAAACTTGCAAAGGGACATTTCTTTAAAGGGAGGCTATAGCGGTTGTCTTATACCTAGGCCCACAAAACTACAGTTGTTTCCCTTGGACCATTCCTGGCTTGCTGCCTAGGACGACTCGTACTGGAAGAGCAGGGCGTTTTTAAACTAAGTAAAAGTAAAGATTGTCCAACATTCGTGAGAGAAATGGCAGGAGAGTGCTGTGTAGTGCCCTCAATGTCTGTTTGAGACAGCATCATGACGGTGGTGCTCCTCTCCTCCTCTTCCGTGTTTTATCTTCCCCAACCCTGAATAAAGTCAGGAATTCATTCAGCTGGGTTTATCGTTATCGTTTTATTTGTTTAAAACCCAGCCGACTGCGTAGAGCTATATCAGGGCTATAACCGTTTTGAAACATACACAATACTTGAACAGGTAAAAAAAAATTAAAAGATTATTAAGTACACATATCAATGCATGTGAGCAATAATCTAAGGAGATGCCTGGCGTTACAACTCCGTCAACTTATCACACAGGGGATTTAAAAATACACCTGAAACATAATTAAGGACACTAAAACAGATATAAAAACGGGTCTAAATTACCTAAAATTGCTTCCACGTGTCTCATTTCCCTAGAGCCAAAAACGTACTTAATACTGTACCCAATTATCAACCTTAAGAGAAAGTACGTAAGACTTTATCGAACACGTGCAGGTGAATGGACAATCAAGGCAGAGAAAATAATAGGAAGAAATGATAGAAGGCAAAAGTGGAAGGAAGAAACAAAGCGAGTGACAGAAAAGAGAAATTTAATTGCACAGATTTTCTAGAAGGATGGGAATACTAAATAATATATTCAAAGAGCCCCCGGCATCCCCACGGAGGGTCACAGATGGGTTGATTAGATGCTACACGAATACAGATGCTCTCAGGCGACACTCGCAGCCCGTGCCATCCGTACGCGGTGCATTCAGACTGGAATGACGGGGAAAAAGGTAAAGTGAGTCCGATTTCAGACTTCCAGACGAAGGTCTGGGGCTCGATCCTGTCATATGCGACTACATTTCAAACCGAGCCGGCTGCTGATTGATTGAGATCTTCTCTAACTGTTGATATTTTGTTAGACTGCTGGCATCTTGTGTGTGTCTTTTAAGTGTGTGTGTGTGTGTGTGTGTGTGTGTGTGTGTGTGTGTGTGTGTGTGTGTGTGTGTGCGTGTGTGGGGTGTGTGAGTGTGTGAGTGTGTGTGTGAGTGTGTGTGTGTGTGTGTGTGTGTGTGTGTGTGTGTGTGTGTGTGTGTGTGTGTGTGTGTGTGTGTGTGTGTGTGTGTGTGTGAAAGAATGAGAGCGTGGATCGGTCGAAACTGAATTTATTCATAGACATATACAGATGAGGGTACGCACCCGCATGCACAGAGTTCACGCACTCACCCAACAGATATACACACACACGCAAAACACACACACACACACACACACACACACACACACACACACCACACGCACACACACTCTCTCACACACACACACACACACACGCGCGCGCGCGCGCGCGCGCACACACACACACACAAATACGCACACACACACACGCACACACACAAATACGCACACGCACACGCACAAACACACACACACATGCACACACACACAAATACGCACACGCACACACACACACACACACACACACACACACACACACACACTCACACACACACACACACACACACATACGCACACACACACACACACACAAATACGCACACGCAAACACACACACACACACTCACACACACACACACACACACATACACACACACACACGCAAACACACACACACACACACACACACACACACACACACACACACACACAGCAGGTACCTACATGGCAGCAGCGGCATATTTACGAAGCATGGAGGACAGAATATTGATGATCCGACACCACAGTCGTACTTTTCTCCATAATCTCTGCACAAAAGTGATTCGTTTTCATTTTAAAAATCCAAAGAAAAAATTGATGACAATTTATCACTCCATCTCACAGCTACAAAAGATACGCTACAAAAATACAGACTTTAACAGAAAATACAAAAACTAAAAAAAAAATGTAAAAATACGACAGCAACAAAAGGTATACAACGAAAATTTAGACATCTACTTGTAATATGAAGATTTCTCCCTTGATCTTCTTTCTAAATCAAAAAGACTGGATTTACATGAGGTTAGTTTGGCTGGC
>CM060312.1:28939834-28944834 GCA_030674185.1 Monoplex corrugatus | reverse complement strand
TGTGTGTGTGTGTGTGTGTGTGTGCGTGTGTGTGTTTGTGTATGTGTGTGTGTTGTGTGTGTGTGTGTTGTGTGTTGTGTGTGTGTGTGTGTGTGTGTGTGTGTGTGTGTGTGTGTGTGTGCACCCGGGCGCGCGCGCGTGTGTATGGTGTGTGCGTGTGTGTGAGTGTGTGTGTGTGCGCGCGCGTGTGTGTGTGCGTGTGCGTGTGTGTGTGTGTGTTTGTAGACAGATACAAAAGTAACCGTAAAGTACAGCCCTGTCGCGCATCCCTGTTCTCATCATCATGAAAGTGTCATCAGACATTGTCCCAAATTCTGTGGCTCCTCATGCCCCCTGTTGCCACGATGTCTTCAATTTCGAGGGTTTTGGAGACTGTTGGAGAGCCCAAGTGATCGGCGTGGGGGCAGTGACAAAGAAAAGGTGCAGAAGATAGAGCGGTTGACAAAAAAAGATAATGTATCTCAAAACGTATTTCAGTTTCAGTTTTCAGTTTTCATTTCTCAAGACGACGTCTCCGCGCTGGGAACGAATTCCGTATGCACTAACCTCACAGGTGCCATGTGATGGTGATCATGACACAAGCCTTAAGCCTGCACATAAACCCGTGAGCTGGCCAGGTCCTGAGGCCGCGGGCCTCAGTAGTTCAGTTGGTTGAGCGTCGGATTCACATGCTAATGGTTGTGGGTTGGAATCCCGGGGTGCACAACATTAAAACTGGCCTTCTCGCTGTCCCATTTTAACATCATTGTTGTTCTGGTGGTGTCAGTACAGGATTAGATAAGTCCGCCTTCCCCCACTTCCCTGTGATGGTTGTCCCCGTCACCCATATCACCTGCCGACGTAAAAACTGAACCAAATCAATCAAAGTCCTGAGGCCCCTACCTGAAAAACTGGGCTCTCAAAATCGTAGCTTTTAAAGTAAACGTGAAAGAAAAGGAAAGACAATCGTATCCATTAACACCACAAGTGAGTAATATCCAGTAATGGAATCACAAATTAATGTACTGTTCACCAGACGATGAAATAACAGATAACAAAAAGAAAAGTTACAAAAACACACAGCAAGGCCTTCCAGCCTTTAGGTCTTCTTTGGCAGGTACACAAAACCCAAAGAAAGGCATTCCACGTTCATGTAGTTAGCACGTTTCATGTAGTTAGCTTAGCCAGGTGACAACAATGACACAAAGGACTTGATGGTAAAAGGCGCGACAGAGAAGGTAACTATAATAGTTACTGGGTTGTTACCATGTATGACACTGAAAACAATGTAAGTGAACAAAAGAATAAGAAAAAAAAGCACACACAGCAGATTTTTAATGAGCAAATATGTAAACAAGTAAGGGAATGACCTCTACAAAAGGGGCACACACACACACATACACACACACACACACATACACACACAAACACACATACACACACACACACAACACACACACACACACACACACACACATACACACACAACACACACACACACACACACACACACACACACACACACACACACACACACACACATACACACCCATACAGACATACATACACACGCGCGCGCGCGCGCGCGCGTATACTTTACGATGGAATACATTATTACGGGAAAGTCCAAGTTTGATAACTCTTTCTCTAACAAACACAACCTACACCTTTGATTCCACCTTTACGTTGACATATGAGTCGTGTGTGTGTGCGTGTGTGTATGTGCGGGTGTGTGTGTGTGTATGTGTGTGTATAATTATGTGTGTGTGTGTGTGTTCGTATGTGTGTGTGTGTTTTGTATGTTCATGTGTGTGTGTATGTGTGTGTGTTTGTATGTAGGTGTGTTTGTGTGTGCGTGTGTGTGTATGTGTGTGTGTTTGTACGTACGTGTATGTGTGTGTGTGTGTGTGTGTGTGTGTGTGTGTGTGTGTGTGTGTGTGTGTGTGTGTGTGTGTGTGTGTGTGTGTGTGTGTGTGTGTGTGTGTGTGGTGAGTATGATTGTGTTGTATCAAAAACACAAAACCAAATCAGTTATAAAAAGACAATTCAAAAGAACCCATCACCCCAAACACTGACCTGGAATGCAAGGCCATCAGGGCCACGCTGTAGAACAGCTTCTTGGGGTCCTTCCTGGCCAAAGGGCCCTGTAGGGCCGGACTGTGTACCGCAGAGGACCGACCTCCTTCAGGCGTCGGTGAGAACAAGAACGCCCTGGTGGACAAGCTTCTCTGCAAACCTCGGGACGCGTTCTTGTTCCTGTCATGACTGGGGAAGGACGGGGACGTGGTCTTAGGTCCCTGGTCCGGAGAGGTCGGTCCGAAGGCTCCTGGGGACAGAGCTGCGGGGCGTCTAGTCCCGGTGAGTCCCTGCCCATGATCGGGATACCTTGGGGAGGTGATCAAGGACGCAGTAGAAGGACGCCTCGGCCTGGTGATTTTGTGGTCTGGATACACCGGAGAGGACGATGCAGGAGAAGTTGCAGAAGATCGTCTTCGCTGAGTGGAGATCTTCCTTTCAGGATCTGGGCACGTTGGGGATATGGGAGAGGCTGCGGAAGATCTTCTACGATGAGTGATGACTTTGGTTTCAGAGTTCTGATACGTTGGAGATACTGGAGAGACTGCGGAAGAACGTCTAGAACCCACCACCTTGTTTCCAGAAGCTGGCTGTGCAGAACTGCTGCCCAAAGACAGCACTGAAGAAGAACGTCTGGACGTAGACATCCTGCGGTCATGACTCATGAAGGGGGAGGAGGTGTTGGGAGAGACCACGGAGGCAGCAGAAGATGTACGTGGAGCGTATTTCGCATCCCTTCCCGTGGACGTGGGATACTTGGCAGAAGAAGCTGCAGTGGATGGTCTTCTGGTCACCAATCTCTGGTCAGCCTGCGCCGCTGGACTCGTTCTGGTCGGGGAGACAGTTGTGACAGGCAAGGGCTGGGTGGAGGTGGTCGGGGTCATTTGCCCGGACCCTTGGTATAGTGACGTCATGGTGGGGGACACGGGGGAGGTGAGGGAAGGGTGGGAGAGGGTGTTAAGGGAGGACATGAGGTTGGGTAACGTCTGCCGTTTGAACAGTTTCACCGTGCAGCCCTTCACGAACTTGATCTGCGAGAAGACTCCAGCCACTGTTCGCTCCGGCTTCCGAATGCCTGGAAAAAAACCACGCACACTACAACATCATCACCATCATCAGACACCATTTTATTGTCAAGTTAACATCATTGTTGCATTGCTGGGGAGGGAAGCGGGAAGAGGGGACCAGGATAAGTATCAAGGACTGGATGGGGTCAAAGAGACAAGAAAATGCTGAATGGTGCATGTTCTGGATACCAAGAGACGGCACTCGCACAAAGAGGAAGACAGATAACTAGACGGAGAGACGACCTAGATGGATCTGACAAGAACAGGAGAGGAAAAGCGCTGGAACAAAACGAATGGAAGCAGCTGGGGAAGGCCTACGTCCAACAACGGACTTTCGATGGCTGAAAAAAGAAGATGATGTTTGGGTCAAAAGAATGCTATGGTTGTGTTAGAATAAACACTCCCTCACACCCATCGCAGCCACCCTTAGTCAAACACAAGTCAAAAACATCAACTTTCAAGAACCATCACACATAAGCAGTTTCATCTGTGCACATCTTTCTCTTCTGTCCCACCTTAATGGCCACAAAAGTTTCAACAATTTTTTTGCAAATCTATGATGATGATGGCTCCATGGACAGCAAAGAAAACAAACGAGACAGTCTTGATGGATGCAGACACAAGTAGAACACTCATAAGGAAGATTAGGAAAAGACAGGCAACATTAATAGGCCATTTTATGAGGAAGGGGGATTTGGAGCACCTGGTCACAACGGGACAGCTGGAGGGAAAGAGAGCACCGGGTAGACCCAGGGAGAAAATGCTGGACGGACTTGCAGAGTGGCTGGGGACGAGGAGGGTGGGGGAGATGCTAGGGGCAACGAGAGATAGAGGCAGATGGAAGTCCATGATCGCCAACGCCATGAGGCAGGGCAACTGATGATGATGATGATGATGATGATGATGATGATGTTGATGACGATGGGGATGATAAACATGATGCTACGCAGTTCCATCTATGATTGAGACTGCGTGACACAGTTGTACTCTATATCCTGGCGTCAACCAGGCCTGATAATATAGACACCTGTGATTTTGGTCAGGAGATTTCAGCAACACCTTCACTGAGGCATCTGTGATGTGGATAAGACCCGACTGTGTGGTTCCAGTCTTCCCAATGAGCTCACAGCACACTCAACCCGATTGGGGCCAAAACTTTCACAATGATATTGACAGGACTGATAGGGATTTGAACTCACCATCTTCCAGTCGTTAATACTTTCCATTAACCACTGCACCTCAGTGACTGGTTGTAATCCTCGATATATTAATGCATGTCTTCATTAGTATTGATAATAATTTGACAAACGGAGCTCGAAGTATATAATGTACTGACACCCTAAAGAAAGTATTCAACAACAAAAAACTGTGAATAAGGATTCCTGAAACAAACTTAATATATAACAACAATA
The DNA here is from genome assembly GCA_030674185.1 of Monoplex corrugatus. Taxonomy (NCBI): domain Eukaryota; kingdom Metazoa; phylum Mollusca; class Gastropoda; order Littorinimorpha; family Ranellidae; genus Monoplex; species Monoplex corrugatus. Next base: position 28,940,300 of record CM060312.1, on the reverse strand, counting down.
AAATTACGAAGAATCGCACAAATGAAAAAGTTTCAAGTCGAGCATATTATACATAGAACTACTTTATAAATCATCAATTTTTAGTGAACATATAGAACACGATGAAACGATATCAAGAAAACTCTTTTGCAAATACAGTTGTAATTTAATATATCAACTGAATGAAACACACACACACACACACACACGCACACACACACACACACACACACACACACACATACACACACACACACACACACACACACACACACACACACACACACACACACACATACACACATACACACACACACACATACACACACACACACAAATACACACATACACACACATAGACACACGCGTGCTCACGCACGCACGCACACATACACACACGCACAAAAGCGCGTGCCAACACACACACACACAAACACATACACACACACACACACACACACATATATATATATACTACACGTCATTA
>CM060312.1:28927334-28932334 GCA_030674185.1 Monoplex corrugatus | reverse complement strand
AGCTCTCAGGACAGGGGCACTAGGACAAATGGGACTTATGGCAGAGCTCTCAGGGAAGGGACACTAGGACAAATGGGACTTATGACAGAGCTCTCAGGGCAGGGGCACTAGGACGAATGGGACTTATGGCAGAGCTCTCAGGGAAAGGACACTAGGACAAATGGGACTTATGACAGAGCTCTCAGGGAAGGGACACTAGGACGAATGGGACTTATGACAGAACTCTCAGGGCAAGGACACTAGGACGAATGGGACTTATGACAGAACTCTCAGGGCAGGGACACTAGGACAAATGGGACTTATGACAGAGCTCTCAGGGCAGGGACACTAGGACGAATGGGACTTAGATCAGAACTCTCAGGCAAGGACACTAGGACGAATGGGACTTATGACAGAACTCTCAGGGCAAGGATACTAGGACGAATGGGACTTATGACAGAGCTCTCAGGGCAGGGACACTAGGACGAATGGGACTTATGACAGAGCTCTCAGGGAAGGGACACTAGGACAAATGGGACTTATGGCAGAGCTCTCAGGGAAGGGACACTAGGACAAATGGGACTTATGACAGAGCTCTCAGGGAAGGGACACTAGGAGAACGGGACTTATGACAGAGCTCTCAGGGCAAGGACATCTAGGACGAATGGGACTTACGGCAGAGCTCTCAGGGCAAGGACACTAGGACGAATGGGACTTATGACAGAGCTTCAGGGCAAGGACACTAGGAGAATGGGACTTATGACAGAGCTCTCAGGGAAGGGACACTAGGACAATGGGACTTATGACTTCAGCAGACACTAGGGAATGGGTTACAAGCCTGTAAGGACTAGCAATGGGACTTATGACAGAACTCTCAGGGAAGGGACACTAGGACGAATGGGACTTATGACAGACTCTCAGGGAAGGGACACTAGGACGAATGGGACTTATGACAGACTCTCAGGGAAGGGACACTAGGACGAATGGGACTTATGCAGACCTCTCAGGGCAGGGACACTAGGATGAATGGGACTTATGACAGAGCTCTCAGGGAAGGGCACTAGGACAAATGGGACTTATGACAGAGCTCTCAGGGAAGGACACTAGGACGAATGGGACTTATGACAGAGCTCTCAGGGAAGGGACACTAGGACAAATGGGACTTATGACAGAGCTCTCAGGGAAGGGACACTAGGACAAATGGGACTTATGACAGAGCTCTCAGGGAAGGGACACTAGGACAAATGGGACTTATGACAGAGCTTCAGGGAAGGGACACTAGGACAATGGGACTTATGACAGAGCTCTCAGGGAAGGGACACTAGGACGAATGGGACTTATGACAGAGCTCTCAGGGAAGGGACACTAGGACAATGGGACTTATGACAGAGCTCTCAGGGAAGGACACTAGGACAATGGGACTTATGACAGAGCTCGTCAGGGAAGGACACTAGGACGAATGGGATTATGACAGAGCTTCAGGGAGCGACACTAGGACAAATGGGACTTATGACAGAGCTTCAGGGAAGGACACTAGGACGAATGGGACTTATGACAGAGCTGTCAGGGAGGACACTAGGACGAATGGGACTTATGACAGAGCTCTCAGGGATGGGACACTAGGACGAATGGACTTATGACAGAGCTCTCAGGGAAGGGACACTAGGACGAATGGGACTTAGACAGAGCTCTCAGGGAAGGGCACTAGGACAAATGGGACTTATGACAGAGCTCTCAGGGACAGGACACTAGGACGAATGGGACTTATGGCAGAGCTCTCAGGAAAGGACACTAGGACAAATGGGACTTATGACAGAGCTCTCAGGGAAGGACACTAGGACGAATGGGACTTATGACAGAAACTCTCAGGGCAAGGACACTAGGACGAATGGGACTTATGACAGAGCTCTCAGGGCAGGGACACTAGGACAAATGGGACTTATGACAGAGCTCTCAGGGAGGGACACTAGGACGAATGGGACTTATGACAGAGCTCTCAGGGAAGGGACACTAGGACGAATGGGACTTATGACAGACTCTCAGGGCAAGGAACTAGGACGAATGGGACTTATGACAGAGCTCTCAGGGCAAGGACACTAGGACGAATGGGACTTATGACAGAGCTCTCAGGGAAGGGACACTAGGACAAATGGGACTTATGCAGAGCTCTCAGGGAAGGGACACTAGGACAAATGGGACTTATGACAGAGCTCTCAGGGAAGGGACACTAGGATGAATGGGACTTATGACAGAGCTCTCAGGGAAGGGACACTAGGACGAATGGGACTTATGCAGAGCTCTCAGGGAAGGGACACTAGGAGAATGGGACTTATGACAGAGCTTTCAGGGCAAGGACACTAGGACGAATGGGACTTATGACAGAGCTCTCAGGGAAGGGACACTAGGACAAATGGGACTTATGACAGACTCTCAGGGAAGGGACACTAGGACAAATGGGACTTATGACAGAGCTCTCAGGAAGGGACACTAGGACGAATGGGACTTATGACAGAACTCTCAGGGAAGGACACTAGGACGAATGGGACTTATGACAGAACTCTCAGGGAAGGGACACTAGACAATGGGACTTATGACAGACCTCTCAGGGAAGGGACACTAGGACGAATGGGACTTATGACAGAGCTCTCAGGGAAGGGCACTAGGACAAATGGGACTTATGACAGAGCTCTCAGGGAATGGACACTAGGACGAATGGGACTTATGACAGAGCTCTCAGGGAAGGGACACTAGGACAAATGGGACTTATGACAGAGCTCTCAGGGAAGGGACACTAGGACAAATGGGACTTATGACAGAGCTCTCAGGGAAGGGACACTAGGACAAATGGGACTTATGACAGAGCTGTCAGGGAAGGGACACTAGGACAATGGGACTTATGACAGAGCTCTCAGGGAAGGGACACTAGGACGAATGGACTTATGACAGAGCTCTCAGGGAAGGGACACTAGGCAAAGGTGGGACTTATGACAGAGCTCTCAGGGAAGGGACACTAGGAAAATGGGACTTATGGCAGAGCTGTCAGGAAGGACACTAGGACAATGGGATTATGACAGAGCTTCAGGGCAGGCACTAGGACGAATGGGATTATGACAGAGCTTCAGGGAAGGACACTAGGACGAATGGGACTTATGACAGAGCTTCGGATGAACAGGACGAATGGGACTATGCAGACTCCAATAGGACACAGAGAATGGACTTATGCAGAGCTCTCAGGGAGGGACACTAGGACAATGGACTTATGACAGAGCTCTCAGGAAGGGACACTAGGACAATGGGACTTAGACAGAGCTCTCAGGAAGGACACTAGGACAATGGGACTTATGACAGAGCTCTCAGGGAAGGACTAGGAAAAAGAACTCTCGGAAGGGACACTGAAATGGACTAGAGCTCTCAGGGAAGGACACTAGGACAAATGGGACTTATGACAGAGCTCTCAGGAAGGGACACTAGGACGAATGGGACTTATGCAGAGCTCTCAGGGAAGGGACACTAGGACAATGGGACTTATGACAGAGCTCTCAGGGAGGGACACTAGGACAATGGGACTTAGGCAGAGCTCTCAGGAGAAGGGACTCTAGGACAATGGGATTATGCAGAGCTTTCAGGGCATGGGACACTGGAGAATGGGACTTTATGCGAGCTCTCAGGGAAGGGCACTGCAATGGCTTTTTTAGCTTCATACACTACCTCTCGCGAACTCAGAGGCATAGACGAATGGAATTATGACAACTTTCCTAGGACAAGGGACTTAGACAGTCCTCGGAACAATGGATTATCAGACTTCAGGGAAATCGTGCTTAGATAACTCAGGGAGCACCTAAAAAACTTATCAGACTCTCGAGACACAGCATGGGACTTATGCAAGTCTCAAGCACTGACAAATCTTATACAACTCTGAACACTACATGACTTGTCCGACTCTTGGAAACACTAGGAAAGATGGGCTATGCAAGAGAGACACTAGACAATATTATGAAGAGCTTCGGGATGTACAAGGGATTTGTTTGAATCTCATCTATATGTTTCTGCAGTCTCATGTTTTTGCGTGGGTTGATACTTTTGTCGATGTTTTATGTTTGTTTTTTTTTTTTCCTTGTCTACATGGTGGTCTATTAAGACTCTGTTCATTTGACACATGGCATTTGGTTCTATGACTGAGCACCAGGCAAAACCACGCAACGCACATACACTCACACACACCAGCACATACACACACACGCAGACGCACGTACGCCGCAAAGCACGCACGCACACACACCACCACACACCCACACACACGTTGTCTCGGATCCTTGTAACACTGAGGTAGATGCGGCAGACAAAGAAAAAGTAAAAAGAAAGAAGCCGATGTAGAGGGGATTTGTTGTGTTATTATGTTTTTGTTGTCTGTGGTTTTTGTTTGTTGTTTGATTGTTTGTTGTTTGTTTGTTTGTTTGTTTTTTGTTTTTTGTGTTTGTTTGTTTTGTTGTTTGTTTGTTTTTTGTTGTTGTTGTTGTTGTTGTTTTGTTTTGTTTGTTTGTTTTGAAGGCTCAGGAAGTCTGTCAGATAACTGCAGACAGATTTGCAGGAGAATATGTGGAATGTCCGAACTGCAGACTCCCTCTTGAACAAACTCTCACTGTAAACTGCAGACTCCCTCTTGAACAAACTCTCGACTGTAAACTGCAGACTCCCTCTTGAACAAACTCTCCACTGTAAACTGCAGACTCCCTCTTGAACAAACTCTCGACTGTAAACTGCAGACTCCCTCTTGAAGAAACTCGCCACTGTAAACTGCAGACTCCCTCTTGAACAAACTCTCCACTGTAAACTGCAGACTCCCTCTTGAACAAACTCTCCACTGTAAACTGCAGACTCCCTCTTGAACAAACTCTCCACTGTAAACTGCAGACTCCCTCTTGAACAAACTCTCCACTGTAAACTGCAGACTCCCTCTTGAACAAACTCTCCACTGTAAACTGCAGACTCCCTCTTGAACAAACTCTCCACTGTAAACTGCA
>CM060312.1:28917334-28919834 GCA_030674185.1 Monoplex corrugatus | reverse complement strand
ATTAAACACGCGTTCTGATTCTATTTGTGTAATTTTCTTGTTCCGGTTTGCTTCAACACGGGCAGTCGCACTTGTTTTTGGAATAAAATGGGTACCAAACAGGTCAGTTTTTAATCTTGCGGTCTGGGATTGAAGATGGAGATGTCAGATCATAAGTCCACGCTGTATCAATCAAAACCAAAAAAACCAACCAACCCACGAAAACCGTGATCTGTCCGGGGTGGACCCACGATCCCTGCGCCATGAGCATGGCGATCTCATCAGAACTGCCGAAGCCTTAACCATTCGACCCCAGCAGTCATAACAAGGCTGATTAAAACTGTTCCTCCGTCATTCTCTCCCTTTCTTTTTTTTTTTCTGCCTGTCCTTCACACCTTCTCCACACACACACACACACACACGTACCGCTCACACGCGCACTCGCACGCACGCACGCATGCATGCATGCACGCACACACACGCAAGCCCATCCTAACCCCACAAACGTCTTTATATATATATATATATATATATATATATATATATATATATATATATATATATATATATATATATAAATATATATAGAAAGAGAGAGAGACAGGCAGACGACAGACAGTCAGACAGACAGCAACATACACACACAGCACACATATACAGTACACACATAGATACACGCGCATACATACATCTAAACATACACACACATACATACACACACATAGACACATACGCACACAAACACATCCACACACACTGACACACACACACATACACATACACACACATATGCACACATACGCACATTAACAAACACACATACAACAACACACACACACACACACACACACACACACACCACACACACATACATACCACACAAATACACACGCACACATACACACACGCAATATGTCCTCACTTTTCCCCACAAAAAAAGTATTAACACACGCACACATACACACACACACATACACACACACTTATAACACACACACACACACACATACCTTCACACGTTTTCTCTCTCTCTCCTCTCTCTCTCTCTCTCTCTCTCTCTCTCTCTCTCTCTCACGCACACACACTCACACAGCACAAGTATTTCCTTATCCTCCAAAGAAGTGAAGTAGCAGGCCAATACTGAAGCACATGCGCTCACAGGGGAAGAAGTGCAAGTTCCACGAGAGGAGATTCAACGAGGCATACATTTTGTTTTCACTGTCAGGGGATTAGCAGAGGGCTTAGGACTATTCCTTGTCTTAACAATCGCTTGGACACGCATTAGATTGATTGCTCGATAGCTGTACAGTTCCTGACAGTCAGCAAGAGAGGAAGCGGAGGGAGAGAAGGAGGGAGAAAGGAAAAGAAAGGAAAGAAGGAGGGGGGGTGAAGGAGAGAGGAAAAAAATGGCAGTCAAAAACGAGAGGTGAACTCCCCCATCCCCACCCCCACTCGGACATGAGTGGAATAAGATCAACAGTGTTATGTATGTAGGTTATGAGTGTTAAAGAGATGCAATTATCCATGAATTGTTTGTTCATTTCGGGGTTTGGGCTTTTCTTCTTTTCTGCGTGCCCGGCATATGTAGTACTTTTCGGTTCGTAGTTAAATATATCTTTCTATTCTCTTCACAGCATGAAGAGGCAATAGACTTACTTGCTATCTTCGTTGTTGTTGTTGGTTGTTTGTTGTTGTTTTTGTTGTTGTTTGTTGTTGTTGTTGTGTTGTCGTCGTCGTCGTCGTCGTCGTTGTTGTTGTTGTTACTGTTGTTGCTGCTGTTGCTGTTGTTGCCGTTGTTGTTGATGTTGTTGTTGTTGATGTTGTTGTTTGTGTTGTTTGCTGTTGCTGTTGTTGTTGTTGTTGCTGTTGTTGTGTTTGTCGTCGTCGTCGTCGTCGTCGTCGATGTTGTTGTTTTGTTGTTGTTGATGTTGATGTTCCTTTTATTTTCTTTTAACACGTGTTTTTAAAAAAAATACAAGACGTTTTAGTGCAAAGCATTAGAAATCTTTTATGCCTGTACAATGCTTTGTCTGTCTTGTTTTCCCCGATTTGTTGTTGTTGTTGTTGTGGTTGTGGTGGTGGTGGTGGTGGTGGTGGTGGTGGTGGTGGTGTGGTGGTGTGGTGTTGTTGTTGTTGTTGATATTGTTGTTGCTGTTGTTAGTGTTGCTGCTGTTGCTGCTGCTGCTGCCATACTGCTTTTGCTTTTTTTTTTTTTTTTTTGGGGGGGGGGTTGTTTGGTGTCTCTGTGTGCCATGTGCTTTTGTTTGTGCTGTGTTTGTATTGTTTGTGCTGTGTGTTTGTATTGTTTGTGCTGTGTTTGTATTGTTTGTGCTGTGTGTTTGTATTGTTTGTGCTGTGTGTATTGTTTGTGCTGTATGTTTGTATTGTTTGTACTGTGTGTTTGTATTGTTTGTGCTGTGTGTTTGTATTGTTTGTGCTGTGTTTGTATTGTTTGTGCTGTGTGTTGTATTGTTTGTGCTGTGTGTTTGTATTGTTTGTGCTGTGTGTTTGTATTGTTAGT
>CM060312.1:28909834-28912334 GCA_030674185.1 Monoplex corrugatus | reverse complement strand
TTGGGTAGCCCAGTACAATGCAACGTGCTTTTTTCACATGAGAACGGTCGCGGTTTTATACAGAAAATTCCAATGCGATCAAAAACAAGAACAAAAACAAATACAAAACAAAAAAATAACACACAATCACGTGCGTACCTACACACACACACACACACACACACACACACAACACACACACACACACACACACACACACACACACACACACACACAACACACACACACACACACACACACACACACACACATACACACACCGATCAATCCAATCCAATCCTAACCAAACCAAGCGAAGCCAATCTGAGCCAAGTCAAACATAGCTAATCTCACCCAAGCCAAACCGAACCAATTTCACCAAGCTCAACCTAGCCAATCTGAGCCAGGTAAAACCTAGCCAATCTCAGCCAAGTCAAACCGAGCCAATCTCACCCAAGCCAAACCGAGCCATTCTCACCCAAGCCAAACCGAGCCATTCCCACCCAAGCCAAACCGAGCCAATCTCACCCAAGCCAAACTGAGCCAATCTCACCCAAGCCAAACCGAGCCAATCTCACCCAAGCCAAACCGAGCCAATCTCGCCCAAGCCAAATCGAGCCAATTTCAGGTAAGTCAAATCAAGCCAATGTGAGTCAAGCCATACCAAGCCAAACCTGGCCGATATCACACAACCCAAAAGGAGCCAATCTCACTCACCCAATCGAATCTTACCCAAACCAAACCAAGCCATTCTCACCCAAGCCAAACCTAGCCAATTTGAGCCATTCAAAACCTAGCCAATCTCAGCCAAGACAGACCAAGCCAATCTCACCCAAGTCAAATCAACCCGATCTTACCCAGGCCAGCCTCTGTCAAGCCAAACCAAGCCAATCTCACCCAAGCCAAACCAAGCCAATCTCACACAAACCAAACCAAGCCAATCTCAACCAAGCCAAATCATGGCAGACTCACCTAAGCCAAACCAAGCCAATCTCAGCCAAGCCAGACCAAGCCATTTTCAGCCAAGTCAAAACAAGCCAAATCAAACCAATCTCAGCCAAGCCAATCTGAACAAATCAAAACCAAGCCAATCTTACCCAAGCCAATCTAACCCAAGTCAAACCAAGCTGAACCAAACCAATCTTACCCAAGCCAAACCAAGACAATCTCAGCCAAACCAAACCAAGCCTATCTGACCCAAGCCAGACCAAGCCAATCTCACCCAAACATAACCAAGCCAAAAAAACTCACCCAAGCAAAACCAAGCCAATCTCACCCTAGCCAATCCAAGACAATCTCGCTCAAGCCAAACGAAATAAGCTAAACCAAGCTAAACATAGCCAATCTGAACCAAGCCAAACCAAGCCAATCACAGCCAAGCAAAACCAGGCCAATCTCACCCAAGCAAAAACAAGCCAATTTCACCCAAGTCAAACCAAGCCAAATCAAACCAATCTGAGCCAAGCCAAACCAAGCCAATCTCAGCCAAACCAAACCAAGCCAATCTCACCCAAACCAATCTAAACCAAGCCAATCTCAGCCAAGCCAAAATAAGCTAATCTCAGCCGAGCCAAACCACGCTAAACCAAGCCAATCTCACTCAATCCAAACCGAGCCAATCTCACCGAAGCCAAACCGAGCCAATTTCAGCCAAGTCAAACTAAGCCAAACCTGGCTAATCTCAGCCAAGCCAAACCAAGCAAATAAGAGCCAAGCCAATCCGAGCCAATCTCACCCAAGCTAAACCGAGCCAATCTCACCCGAGCTAAACCAAGCCAGTCTCAGCCAAGCCAATCCCAGTCTTAACTTGTGTATTTGTTTCCTTGTTGTCTTTGTGTATAGTTAATAAGACATAGATGGCTGAACATTTGCTGTACCTGTCTTATTTCGTTAATCATAAAAACGCCGTCAATTCTCGTGTGATTCTGGTTTTTAGTCTGCTTGAACGCTGGTAGTCACTGCGAATTATACAATCCTACTGCAGAACATGTCTATGGTTTCCTACATTTGGGAAAAGTGTGAAACTATGTTTATTTATTTATTCATTGCTTTTATTTATTTATTTATTTATTTATTGTTTTATTTATTTGTTTGTTTATCTATCATTTATTTATTTGTTTGCTTGTTTATATATTTTGTTTGCTTATGTAATTATTCAAACATTTACTCATCTATCTATCCACCCATCTCTCTCTCTCTTCTCTCTCTCTCTCTCTCTCTCTATCTATCTATCTATCTATCTATCTATCTATCTATGTATCCTTGTATCTATCCTTCTTTCTATCTATTTACCTATCTATTCATCTATCTATCTATCCTTCTATCTCTCCTTCTATCTATCTATCTATCTATTCATCTATCTGTCTATCTATCTATCCATTTATTTATTTCTCTCTCTCTCTCTCTCTCTCTCTCTATATATATATATATATATATATATATATATATATATATATATATATATATATATATGTATATGTATATATACATACATATATATGTTATAGATAGATAGATATGT
>CM060312.1:28902334-28904834 GCA_030674185.1 Monoplex corrugatus | reverse complement strand
CAACCCCCTCTGCAGCCTGTGTCCACTCGGAGGGGAATCATATTGGAATATATAATTGTATATAATATGCTCTCTATAATTTTCCATTGCTTTTATTTTTTCTCCCCATTTATAGCCATGCGTGTGTGTGGGGGGGGGGGGGGCGTGCGTGTGTGTGCGTGCGTGCGTGTGTGTCTGTTTCAGCGTTTAGATTTGATTTTATCAAGATTTTGTGCTACATATATATTGTAATTATTATTATTGCATTCTATGATATAATTAACATGGACAGGGAGAGTGGCAACTAACTCTGTCACACTCTGTGATATATTCATAGAGAAGTAAAGGAGACAGGCAACAAGTTCTGTCACAATCTGTGATATGATGATAGACGTAGGTGGGGAGACAGACAATTTGCTCTACCAAGTTCTATAGTATGATCATAGACATAGATACAGAGATAGATAACTAGCTCTGTCGTGTTCTATGATATGATCATACACATAGATAGAGACACAGACAACTAGCTTTGTCACACTCTGTGATATGATTGTAGACATGAATAGGAAGACAGGTAACTAGATCTGTCACATTCGGTGATATGATCATAGACATAGATAGGGAGATAGACAACTAGTTTTGTCACGCTATGTAATATGATCAAAAACATGGGTAGGGACAAACAATTAGCTCTGTCACACTGTGATATGATCATAGACATAGATAAAGAGACAGAAAATTAGCTCTGTCACACTGTGATATGATCATAGACATAGATAGAGAGACAGAACACTAGCTCTGTCACACTCTGCAATATGATCAAGGACATGGATAAGGAGATAACTAACTAGCTCTGTTACACGTGATATGATCACAGACATAGATAGGGAGACAGACAACTAGCTTTGTCACACCCTGTGGCATGATCACAGACATAGATAGGGAGACAGATAACTAGCTATGTCACAATGTGATATGATCATAGACATGGATGGATAGGGAGACAGACCACTGGCTCTGCCACACTGTGATATGATCATAGACATAGATAGGGAGACAGATAACTAGCCATGTCACACTGTGATGTGATCATAGACATAGATAGGGAGACAGACAACTAGCCATGTCACACCATGTGATATGATCACAGACGTAGATAGGGAGACAGACAACTAGCCATGTCACACTGTGATATGATCATAGACATAGATAAAGAAATAGACAACTAGCCATGTCACACTGTGATATGATCATAGACATAGATAAAGAGATAGACAACTAGTCATGTCACACCATGTGATATGATCATAGATATAGATAGGGAGACAGACAACTAGTCATGTCACACTGTGATGTGATCATAGACATAGATAGGGAGACAGACAACTAGCCATGTCACACTGTGATGTGATCATAGACATAAATAGGGAGACAGACAACTAGCCATGTCACACTGTGATGTGATCATAGACATAAATAGGGAGACAGACAACTAGCCATGTCACACCATGTGATATGATCATAGACATAAATAGGGAGACAGACAACTAGCAATGTCACACCATGTGATATGATCATAGACATAAATAGGGAGACAGACACCTAGCCATGTCACACCATGTGATATGATCATAGACATAGATAGGGAGACAGACAACTAGCCATGTCACACCATGTGATATGATCATAGACATAAATAGGGAGAAAGACACCATGTGATATGATCATAGACATAGATAGGAGACAGACAACTAGCCATGTCACACTGTGATTTGATCACAGACATAGATAGGGAGACAGACAACTAGCCATGTCACACCATGTGATATGATCATAGACATAAATAGGGAGAAAGACAACTAGCCATATCACACCATGTGATATGATCATAGACATAGATAGGGAGACAGACAACTAGCCATGTCACACCATGTGATATGATCATAGACATAGATAGGGAGACAGACAACTAGCCATGTCACACCATGTGATATGATCATAGACATAAATAGGGAGAAAGACAACTAGCCATGTCACACCATGTGATATGATCATAGACATAGATAGGGAGACAGACAACTAGCCATGTCACACCATGTGATATGATCATAGACATAGATAGGGAGACAGACAACTAGCCATGTCACACCATGTGATATGATCACTTTCCTATGCTGAAGGGGCTCATGAAGATACAGAACTATACAACTAACGTTGCTGTGATATTCAAGTAGTTTCAGTTTCAGTCTCTGGGAAATTTTTCTTTGTAAGAAAAACAGAAGACGACAAGTAATCAAGCTACAAATTATTCTGAATAGAGAAATTTATACAGACTCTTACATGCCCAAGGTTGAATGAAAACAGGAGAAATGACTTGGCAAAAACACTTCAGAAATAAGTTCAATAAGAAAAGGGAAAAGACTTGATTAAAAAAAAAACTTCAGTAATTAGAGGGGAAAGGAGAGGAGGAGAGAGGAAGAAGAAGAAGAAGAAGAGAAGAAGAAGAAGAAGAAGAGAAGAA
>CM060312.1:28889834-28894834 GCA_030674185.1 Monoplex corrugatus | reverse complement strand
AATCTCATTTTCCACCGAAGCCGTCATGGTGGCCGAATGTGTAAAGGGAGCTAAGCGAACTGACTACACACGAAATGTCTAGCTTGTCTCCCTTAGGCACGTCATACGGAGCAGTGTGCGTGCAGAAGATCAGGCGATGGTGATGGAGAATCTTATCAATCTTTCAAAGCGTTCTTTCGCCATTTCATGTCTGCCCTTCGTAGTCCGTAGACTTTGGGTGTCACGAGATAGGAAGGACTTGGAATTTGTTCAAGTAGGTTTCGTTGCAGTCGCACACTTCCATATGCGTTTTATCCGAACTAAGTTGAACGGTAGATTCTTAAGAGTGTGCCCAGAATATTACAATTTTTGAAATAATGTTTCGGGTCTGTGTTGGACCCTGTGTCTCGGGTGTTGACATCGATATGTAAAATACCTTTAGAATGACTGAATTTTCATGCAGCAAAGAAATCTTTTTTCAACTTTCCTTGAATCAATATATATGTAAGCTTACATACGTACGTGTGTGTATAATGTGTGTGTGTGTGTGTGTTTGTGTGTGTTGTGTGTGTGTGTGTGTGTGTGTGTTGTTGTGTGTGTTGTGTAGAATAGTTCGTTATTATACAGTATTTCCTCATCGTCGATGGGGGCTGGGTTTATGAGCGGCACATACACCATCACAAATTCACACACTACACCACAAAAACACTCACACACAGCATCACACACACAACACAGGCACACACTACACACACACACACACACACACACACACACACACACACACACACACACGCGTGGCGCTAGACACAGGACAGAAAGTAGCAACATTGATGAAGCTTTCGTTAAATACTGTCAAAGACAGTCTATTGCATGTGCCAGTCCCTACACCATCTCCTACACCCCTCCTCCTCTCTCTGCCTCCGTCTCAAGTCTGCCCTCTACTTTCTTGTCTCTCAGACAGTCTATTTCTGTTGCCTCTCTGCTCTGTCTCTCTCCTCTCACTCTCTCTCTCTCTCTCTCGTCTCTCTTCTCTCTCTGTGTTCTGTGTTCTCTCTCTCTCTGTCTCTCTCTCTCTGTCTCTTTCTTCTCTCTCTCTCTCTCTCTGTCTCTCTCTTCTCTCTTCTTCTGTCTACTGTCTTTTTTCTCTCTTCTGTCTCTCCTTGTCTCTTCTCTCTCTCTCTTCTCTCTCTCTGTCTCTTCTCTGCTTCTCCTCTCTCTTCTCTCTTCTTTTCTCTCTCCTGTCTCTCTCTCTCCTCTCTCCCCCCTCTCTGTCTCTCTCTCTCTCTCTCTCTGTCTCTCTCTCTCCTCTCTTCTCTCTCTTCTCTCTCTCCACCCTCTCTTTCCTATGTAAAACATAAAAACATATTACACTGCATCTGTGCAGTATTACATTTTGGGTAAGACTGGGTATATCTTGACTGAACTTATAATGCTGTTAAAAGACTGAAAGTTCTGTATATGGTACCTTTTGTTTTACGTCAGAATTTCTATAATTGATGAAACTTATCTTTGTACTGAAAACAAAATCAATAACAGTAGTAGAAGTAGTGATGGCTTCATACCTGTTCTGACATTTCCCCTCTTCTCATTTTCTCCCTCTCTCTCTCTCTCCTCTCTCTCTCTCTCTCTCTTCTCCCTCTCCTCTCTCTCTCTCTTCTCTCTCTCTTCTTTCTTTCTTTCTTTCTCTTCTCTCTCTCTCTCTCTCTCTCTCTCTCTCTGTCTGTGCCTCCATCCCTCCCCCTTCATCCTCTCTTGGTCTCTTTTTCTCTCCCTTTCACTCTCTCTCCTTATTTCTGTCCATTCCTCTTCCCATCTCCCCCCTCTCTTTCCTTTCTTTCTCTTCCTTTCCGTCTGTGTGTGTGTGTGTGTGTTGTGTGTGTGTGTGTGTAGGTGTGGGTGTAGGTGTAGGGGGGGTGTTTGTGTTTGGAGGAGGCTTCCATGTATTCATTTATTTATTTGATTGTTTGTTATTTCATTTCACTTCCATTTTTTGTGCTGCTCAGTCTTCATCGCTCCTGAGTCACTGCCCTCAACACCTACGCTATTTCAGCTCTCCAACACTCCTCCAAACCAACTGAATCTGAAGTCACCATGACAACAAAGCATGAAAGGCCACAGAATCTGAGACAATTATTTATAATGCTATGAAAATGGGAATGCGGATGGCAATGATAATGATGCTGTGGAGTTCTGTTTAGAATTGAGATTGCGTGACATGTTTGCACTCTGTGTGTAATTTCATAATACACGCTAAGGGTCAACCCTCTCGAGAGCTACAGACACCTGCGATGTTGGTCAGGACGTTTGATCAACACCCGTCAGTGACGCATCTGAAGAGAGGATGAAGCTCAACTATGCGATCCCTGTCTTCCCAATGAGCATACAACACTCAACTCTTGAGTGAGGAGACGGTTGGGGCCAATAATCTCACAATCAGTGTTTTTCGACTGATGATGGGGATTCGGACCCACAGTCTCACAGTCACTTGTCTGGTGTGGTCACCACTGGGCCATGTTGGCTGGTTATTTGTGTGCAGGGTTTTTTTTCTTTGTTTTGGTTGTTGTTTGGTTGAGTTTTTTGTTTGTTTGTGTGTTTGTGTGTTTGTGTGTTTGTTTGTTGTGTTTGTTGTTGTGTTTGTTGTGTGTGTTTGTTTGTTTGTTTGTTTGTTTGTGTTTGTTTGTTTGTTTGTTTGTTTGTTTGTTTGTTTGTGTGTTTGTTTGTTTGTTTGTTTGTTTGGTTTGTTTGTTTGTTTGTGTTGTTTGGTTTGTTTTTATAAAGGATCATCGCGATCAGGGAGGTTACCTCTGTGCTCCGTTTTTTTTTTTTTTTTTTTTTGTGTGTGTGTGTTCCATTTTCTGCGTCACCTTAATGGCCAAAGAAAGCGGCACACATGCTTACAATGCAATGATGGTGATGTCGATGAGGATGATAATCATGATGCTATGGAATTCCATCTAGGATTGAGACTGCGTGACAGGGCTGAACTCTACGCTTACTATCATAAATATCCTGGCGTCAACCAGGCCCGAGAGTTACATGCACCTGAGGTGCTGGTCAGAAGACTTGAGCAACACCCTCAATGACGCATCCATGAAGTGAATGAGACTCGACTGTGTGGTCCCAGTCTTCCCAGTGAGCACCATACTACGGCCAACTCTGGATAGGAGCCGGTTAGGCCGAAAAATCCCACAATGATTTTTGAAAGGACTGATGGGGATTGGAACCCACAACCTTCCAGTCAGCAGTCTGTTGCGTTAACCACTACATCACGGCGACTGGTCATTTGCGTGCAGGTTAATAGGCAAGGCATCTTTGAGCCTTGCACAAGTTTGGACCAGCAGCACACCATAGCAACGCGTACACACACATGCTACGAGCCGACGAGAATGTGCATCAGCTGAATAATGTACGTGTATTATATTCTGACCATTTGAGCTGAGATCCCTGGTTCCTTCTGGGGTTCTAGCACGGAGCACGATCCATTGATTGGCACTTTTTAGCCTGACACTTACGCCATCATCATTTTGGATCTCATCGATTGCATCATATCTCTGTCTTCATGTGAGTATGGAATTTATTCTGAATGCAGAGACATTATCTTGACACACTGAAACAGGACAGTGAAGACGTTGGCATACTTTTTGTTTTTTCTCGCCTGCCGTCTATAAAATCAGTTTACATCTAGAGATTATTGTGGCTGGTTTTTTTGTTTTGTTTTGTTTTGTTTTTTGTTTTTGTTTTGTTGTTGTTGTTGTTGTTTGGTTGTTGGTTGTTTGTTTGTCTGTTTGGTTGTTTGTTTGTTTGTATGTTGCTTGCTTGCTTGCTTGCTTGCTTGCTTGCTTGCAGCTTGCTTGCTTGCTTGCTTGCTTGCTTGATTGTTGGTTGGTTGCTTGCTTGCTTGCTTGCTTGCTTGCTTGCTTGCTTGTTGTTGTTTTTTTCAGTTCTTGTCGGTTGCCATGGAGCTTGGTGATCAGACGAGTCGTGTAGTTTCAGTTTCAGTTTCAGTTTCTTAAGATGACGTCTCCGCGCTCGGAACGAATTCCATGTGCACTAACGTCACAGGTGCCATGTGTATGGTGATCACAACACAAGCCTTAAGCCTGCACATAAACCCATGAGCTGGCCAGGTCCTGAGGCCCTGCCTAGACTATATTTTACATAGTCTGTATCTTATACCAATATTTTATCAGCCTATATGTAGCCTTCCTCCTGCGTCCCCTGGTACGAAATGACAGACGGGAAATGTCACCAATACTGAGAGTGGACCATGTTGAGACACAAGAACTGACTCTACCCCACCCTGAAAGGATCTCAGTGGGCAACCCCCATTCTGACTGACACAGATGACCATGAGGACATTTATGTTATATTATAAGGTATAGTGGTTTGTTAGAAGGCGCCAGGAGGCCTGGTGTCTCTGACTTCAACCCACAGACGTCGACATGTCAGCAAAGGGTCCCTCACACGATTCAGTTAAAATCAAATGAAAACCAGTCTAAAACGATTTTTCAGTCAAATGAAAATCCGAGTTCTGGTCGAATTTTGCTCGTTCTGATAGGCAGGCAGGAGAGACAATACTGTCGCTATAAACAAATCGAACCGTGTGCAGAAAACAATCGACCAGTCGTTGCAAACTATATGATTCGACCATTGGTCAGACTTAAAGTCGAAACGTGTGAGGCGCCCTTAACGTTACATTGCACTGCAAATAACAACCGTGATAAGACTGAGGCTGTGTTATTTTCACACACCAACAGAGTTGTACCTCTTCCAAGTTCAGTCGCTCTCAGTGCGTGTGACACTCCCTTGTCTGATTCTGTTCGAAATCTATTATTCATCTTTGATTCATGTCAAGTGGCTTATTTGAAACTCAAACGCATCAGCTCTATTCGCTATCTCCTCACTGATTGTACAACCCAAACTCGTAAACTTGTGTACTTTCTCGTCTTGATTATCGTAACAGTCTTCTTATTGATGTTTCCTTTTCTGTTATTCAACCTCTATAGAAAAATCTTAAA
>CM060312.1:28872334-28884834 GCA_030674185.1 Monoplex corrugatus | reverse complement strand
GTTCGATTGGTTTGGTTTGGTTTGGTTTGGTCTGGTCTGGTCTGGTCTGGTTTGATTGATCTGGTTTGTGTTGGTTTGGTTTGGTTTGGTTTGGTTTGGTTTGGTTTGGTTTGGTTTGGTTTGGATTGGTTTGGTTTGGTTTGGATTGGTTTGGTTTGGTTTGGTTTGGTTTGGTTGGTTTGGTTTGGTTTGGTTTGGTTTGGTCTGGTCTGGTCTGATCTGGTTTGGTTTGGTTTGGTTTGGGTTGGGTTGGGTTGGTTTGGGTTGGTTTGGGTTGGTTTGGTTTGGTTTGATTTGATTTGGTTAAATAGCATATAAGACTAACGGAGGGAAATGAATCATTCCCGAGCAAGTTTCTCTCAGACGCGTGCAAAACAAGGACTTATCATTATTGTCATTATTGTTTAAAGCCCAGCCGACTTCGCAGAGCCATATCAGGGCTATAACCATCTCAGAAAGTACACTATGACTCACTGGAAGACAAAAAAAAAACTGGAAAAGACAACCAACAAAGTACACAGATCAATGCTTTCGAGCGTATAATCTAAGGATATGCCTCTGACGTTGACCACTCCGTCCAATTTTTCACCAGAGGACTTAAAAACACAAATCAAAACACAAATACAAACATAACTAAGGACACCAAAACATACATAAAAAGGGGGCCTATATGATCTAAAATTGCTTCTGCACATCACATTTCCGCAGATCCAAAATGCACTTTATGCATGTACCAAATTATCAACCGTAAAACAAAGTATGTAAGGCTTTATAGAACACATACAGATGAATGGACCACAAGGCAGAAAATGATGGGAAGAAATGGCAGAAAGCAAAGGAGCAAGGCAGAAACAAAGGGAGTGACAGAAAAAGGAAATTTCTAGCACAGAATTTCCAGAAGGTGGGGATACTATTTATACTGAAAGAGACCCCCTGTATCCCCACGGGGGACAAACAAGGAGTGTGGAATTTCTTCAAAAGCGATTCATCGCACTCGGACGACTCAATATTGTTCCAACCTGCCATGTATGATATTCCAACTCCGTGTTATCGGCATATGTTCCAACCTGCCAGTGTTTATCTGGCATATGTTCCAACCTGCCAGTGTTTATCTGGCATATGTTCCAACCTGCCAGTGTTTATCTGGCATATGTTCCAACCTGCCAGTGTTTATCTGGCATATGTTCCAACCTGCCAGTGTTTATCTGGCATATGTTCCAACCTGCCAGTGTTTATCTGGCATATGTTCCAACCTGCCATTGTTTATCTGGCATATATTCCAACCTGCCATTGTTTATCTGGCATATTTCCAACCTGCCAGTGTTTATCTGGCATATGTTCCAACCTGCCATTGTTTATCTGGCATATATTCCAACCTGCCAGTGTTTATCTGGCATATGTTCCAACCTGCCAGTGTTTATCTGGCATATGTTCCAACCTGCCAGTTTTATCTGGCATATGTTCCAACCTGCCAGTTTTATCTGGCATATGTTCCAACCTGCCAGTGTTTATCTGGCATATGTTCCAACCTGCCAGTGTTTATCTGGCATATGTTCCAACCTGCCAGTGTTTATCTGGCATATGTTCCAACCTGCCAGTGTTTATCTGGCATATGTTCCAACCTGCCAGTGTTTATCTGGCATATGTTCCAACCTGCCAGTGTTTATCTGGCATATATTCCAACCTGCCATGTTTATCTGGCATATATTCCAACCTGCCAGTGTTTATCTGGCAGAGTCCCTCGAACCGTCACAAAACTCTACGCGCTGACAAGGTCTTGAAAATGAGGAGGAATAGAGAAGAGTAAGACCTATGAAACACTAAGCTAACACCACCACAATGACTGGAGCGTTAAGATGGGCAGCCAGCAGGCCAAGTGTTTTTTTCTTAATGTTACGGGCCAGGACAGAACTTGACACATCAGATACTGAGCCTGAAAAAATCAATAGAGCCGGATAGCCTGCATTGAAAAAAATATCTGTGGCTCTCCTGGGGGCATTACCCACGATCTATGCGTTACCATCATGGCGCACTAACCAAATGAGCTAACACACTCACACACACACACACACGCATGCACACACACACACACAAGACACACACACACACATACATGCATACACACATACACATGCACATACATACATGCACACATACACACATGCACACACACATACACACATGCACACCACATGCACACAACACATCACACTACACCATTCACACGTACACAACACACATACACACTTACATACATGCACACGCATGTGCACACATATTGCACACATACACCCAGACATACATACATACATACATTCATACATACATACATACACACACACAAACACACGCACGAACGCATGCACGCACGCACGCGCGCACACACATACACACCCCAAAAGAATCCAAATAAACCAGTGACTTGCTTTAGGATCGAACCTAGACCTCTGTTTTACCAACATGGCTCTTTACCAATCGAATAATACTGAAGCCAGTCTAATTTACTTCTCGTCGCACCTCACATGTTTCCGGCAGTTTTCTGACAGCTTTCTCTTGACCTTGGCTTCCACCTTTAATGTGTGTTGTCGCCATGTGAGATTCTAAATTTTCTTTTCCTTTTTTTTTTTTTTCAGTTGAAGTATCGCGCAATTTTTGAAACGGTTATGGCCCTGATATGGCTCTACGCAATGGGCCGGGCTTTACACAAAAATAACGGTAAGCAATAACAGCTTATCGAATGTCAAGTGACTCCCAGGTATGTGTGTTGGTCTACATATTGTAGTGTTGTAGTCTTCTGAGATCAGGTTTCCAGACTGTGCTTTGGGGTTGGTGGAGAGCGAGAGAGAGAGAGACAAAAGTATGGCTAACGAATTTTGTTTAATGATGATTTAGGTATCAGCTGTCTGCTCATGGCTACCTTCACGCGGAAGGTAGTACTCTTCAGTGCATTAAAGTTCTAAATTGTCGTTTTCTTTTTTTTTATCATTATTATCATTATTATTATTATTATTATTATTATTATTATTATTTTATTATTATTGTTATTATTATTAGTTATTATTTTGTTATTGTTATTGTTGTTGTTGTTATTGTTGTTGTTGTTATTATTGTTATCATCATTATTTCTTTCTTTTTTTTTAGTAAGGAGTAGTAAGGAGATTAAAAAATGAAACGAAGGATGTGTACAAGTTGAAGGATTTTTTTAATCTTTAAACAATTGAACACCATTTTTTTCGTTCTCATAATTTATTTGGCATTATAAAATGGAAGACAAAATACACACGTAAAACAAACACGCATTAACACACAAACATACACAAGTACATTATTTGCACAGTTACACAAAGAACGCATTCTTAACGAATACAAAAAATCGATAAGAAAAAAGTAGAAAAAGGGAAGGAACCCTCATGGAAGCTGCCGAGTTAACGCCTCTGACATTTAAACTGACCAATCGGCTGTGACGTCCGCCAGAGGCTGACCTGAAAAATGAAATAAATATGTAAAGTTTTCACATCTCTCTCTCTCTCTCTCTCTCTCTCTCTCTCTCTCTCTCTCTCTCTCTTCTCTCTCTCTCTCTTCTCTCTCTCTCTACTCTCTCTTCTACTACTCTGCTCCACTCTCTCTTTATCTCTCAAAGCATGCAGTGATAGATAGATAGAAGAATATAGATAGATAGATAGATAGATTGATAGATTGATAGATAGACAGATAGACAGATAGATAGAAGATAGATAGATAGAAGAATAATAGATAGACAGATTAGATAGATAGATAATACAGATAAGACAGAAGAGAAGAGAGACAGTACATAGAAGACAGAAACAAGACATAAATTTATAGACAGATACAAGTATGATTACATGATCAATACACACATACAACAGACAACACACAACAGACAAACACACAGACAGACAGACAGGACACACACTCCAGCACACTACGATGCCAAAATACAGGATGCATTAATCAAGACCACACACGCACTACGATATCAAAGCTCAGTATTCTTTGTATGCAGACCTACATACTCACTGAACAAAACGTTATCTTACCAACCCATAGGGCTTATGTGCAGGCTTAATACTTATGCTCTGGTCACTTTGGATCTTCCCATCCCATGACAGCAGTGGCGTCAGTACCTGGAATTTATTCCAAGCGCAAAGACTGAAGAGAAATTGCTGATAATCATCAGTAACAGTATAAGTTTTATAGATAGAACCAAACTTATCAAGAAATATACATTTGAAATTTTTTCATAACACACACACACACACAACACACACACACACACACAATATATATATATATATATATATATATATATAATATATTATATGTACACATACATATAAAATAAGATACCACAACTAATTGTTAAAACATTGTGAATAATATAATAAAATATATATTATGTATACACACACACATTTGAAATTTTCTCATTCAAGTATGCATTTTCTTTCTGAACGTTTGAAGAGAATAAAGAGTGGGAAGTGCTTTGCGGTGAAGAAAATGCCAATTTATCATATTGGACGCAATGCTCACTTAGTTCTTAACAAAATGGAAGACCCGGAAGTGGGCGTCATGTGATCAGAAACCTGACACCACGTGACTCCGTTGTCCAGACTGTATTCCACCTGCAGGCCAGGGAAGGGGACGTTGGTCATCAGTCTGCCATCGGACACACTACACACACAGATAAATATCATGTTACAAATACTGAGCTCACTGTCAACGCAGAAAATGTCTTAATATTAATCGTTTCACTCTCTCATCAAATCGAACATTTTTCTGATATGGTTAGGATGAGGGAGTAAAGCGGCTAGTATTGGACACTCTGTGATGATGATGATGATGATGATGATGATGATGATGTGATGATGATGATGATGATGATGATGATGATTGATGATGATGATGATGATATGATGATGATTGATGATGATTGATGATTGATATTGATGATTGACGACGACGACGACGCACGACGACGACGGGACGAGATGATGATGATGATGATGATGAGATGATGATGATGATGATGATGATGATGAGAGATGATGATGGATGATGATGATGATGATGATGATGATGATGATGATGATGATGACGACGACGATGATGATGATGATGACGACGACGACGACGATGATGATGATGATGATGATGATGATGATGATGGATGATGATGATGATGTGATGACTCTCCCGTTGATCCGTAAGATGAGCAGGTGTGCTAATTTTCACCGCCTGACGTGGGTCATTGATGGAGATACAAGACCGATCCTGCAGACACATGTTTTACCGAAGGTGCTGCATGGGAAAGAAGTGTGCGACCCTGAGTTTTGCTTTCTGCTGAACGGCAGTTGCTCTGCGCTGTTCAATTGTGATTGTGCCCGGCATTGCTGTCGCCAGCTACGTGCTGTGGGATGTTCAGCCTCTCTCTACCAGCTTCCACCTATAGTTCAGCGTGTATGGACATGAGTCCTTGGAAATGACTTGGGACCAATAGTCGAGTCTAGATCACTTTGCGGAATACCATCGCAGGTATTGCTTAAATATCCTGACCAACGCGCAGGTATCTATCTCCTGGGCCCGCTTGACACAAGATATATTATGAAAGGAAGGGGAAGAGCATAGCCCAGTTACACAGCAGCAATTCAAAATGCACCTCCATAGCGTGATCCTTGTCATCCCCATTACTAAGCTTCATTACAGTATAGAGAAAAAATAGTGTCCCAGATTCTGTGGCTCTTCATGACCGATTCGTATGATGACTTGAGTTTCTATGGGTTTGGATGGTGAGTTGGGCAACTGAAAAAAAGCAGTATGGGTCAATGGCTGTGTAGAATGATGGAGCAACACACACATACATACACACACACACACACATACACACACACACACACACTACACAACACACAAATACATGTACACACACACACACACATACACACACATCATACATCATACATACATACATACATACATACATTACATACATACATACATACACACACATATGTGTACACACACAATACAGTATATGTCATTATGTCTGGTGGATAGCGTAGGATTACCAAGGATTTTCTCTTTCATATATCCCTCCACATGTATGGGGGGTTGTTTTTTTTTGTTCGTTTGTTCGTTCGTTCGTTCGTTCGTTCGTTCGTTGTTCGTTGTTCGTTGTTGTTCGTTTGTTTGTTTGTTTGTTTGTTTGTTTGTTTGTTTGTCTGTTGTCTGTCTGTCTGTCTGTCTGTCTGTCTGTTGTTTGTTTGTTTGTTTGTTTTGCAGACCAGTGTCTGCCTCACAAATTTCATCTGTATTTTCAGAGCAGACAGTTAATTAATCGTTTCGTGCAAAAGTTCTCTTTTATTTATTTGTTCTTGTCTTTTGTGTTTACTTCTTTCTCTTAACAGTCCGTTTCTTATTCAACCGTAACTAAAAATCAGTTTTCGTTACACAAAAACTCACACAGCCCCTGGAGGAGGGACCCTGTACTCCACGCCCTGCCTGTCCAGCCTGGCCAGCTCTCTGTATCCTAACGTGTTGGCAAACTTCGCCCAGTCCTCTCCGCGCTCCCGCAGACGCGTGTAATTATCGGTCCTCTCACGTTCCCATGAGGGCTCGTGCCAGGCCCTCTCTGCCAGAGCCAGTAGACGGGGGAACATCATGTAGTCTGCCTGCTGTCGCGTGCGTATCACCTCGCTCCATAGGTGACCCTGAATACCTGGACACACATACACTTTTTTTGGTGTGTGGGGGTGGGGGGGTCTTTTTCTTAAGTATCCGTGCTATATTCCTGCACTAAACATTCGATGTGTCGAGTTCAACCGCGTATCCCACGATACGAAAATCAATCATTTAAATGCTGTCAGATTAGGGTGTTTCAGGTCCCTTTTTTCTCCTTCCCGAATTCAAGACTTTAACAGTGCAAGGGGTTTTGCGGATGCTCGAGAGGTTTTCAGGATAATTACTCGTAATTGTCAGTGCCATGAATCTTCTGGATTAATATCTTATTTTAACTATAACTTCCCTCAGTCTTCGTTCATAATTAAGAGCTATGACTAACAGAAAAACAGATTTGGATGGATCGCACTCTGATAATATAGGGGTCGTGGAGGCTCGATCCTCAAGCGTGCTACAGAGGGTTTTTTTGATTGTTTGTTTTTGTTTTGTTTCTTTTGTTTATAAACGGATTGACTGTATTCACTGATAAGCCGTGTACTTGAGATCTGATGTCTTCGAGTTCAATACCAGTTTGCACCATAGACACTGACCTGTTTGATGCCCACATTCATGCTGCTGTTACGCACCATTCTCCAATGTTGATTTTAGGCCTTTTTTCTGAGTGTGTCCGGGTGATCTTGATTCTTACAAATTATGTTTTTGCGACTAAATTTGGTGAAAAAGCTGAAGCGGCTGAAAAAAATCTTGCAAGCAGATAATTGTTGCAGACACATACATTCACACACACACACACACACACACACACACAAACACACACACACACACACACACATACACACCACACACACATACCCCACACACACACACACACACCACACACACACCAACACACACACACACACCAATCACACGTCTCACACACCAACCACACACACATCTGTCTCCCGGTTGATATGAAACAATACCCCATTTGTTTAGAAAGGGAGATGGAAAAAGTCGCAGAACGCCGCAGCTCGGGAGCGACCTGAAAGCGTGACCCAAACGGCTTTTTGGTTCCTAAACGGCTCGTTCTGTGACGTTTAAATTGCCGCAGTAGAATGCACAGTTTATTTATTACAGGAAACGCCATAAACGTTTGTAAAACGCCGCAGCGAAGAACTTGTTCTGTGACGTTCGAATCGCCGCAGTAGACCGTACAGTTTATCTATTGCAGAAAACGCTACAAACGTTTGATGTTCAAGTTGCCGCAGTACAGTTTCTTTGAGCGGACCTCAACAGGTCAGCAGGCTGAGCGTCGGTTTCACACGCTAATGGTTTTGAGTTCGAACGACAGGATGTGTTACATGAAAAACTGGCTTTCGAAATATAATTGTTGTTGTGGCGGTGGCGGTGGCGGTGTATAGGATTAGAAAAGTCCCTCTTTCCTCGACTTCCCTGGGATGGTTATCTCCATTGGCCATAACCCCCGAGGGGGGTCATCATCATCATCATCAGGTGCCTTGCCGCATGGCGTTGGCGATCATGGACTTCCATCTGTCTCTATCTCTTGTTGCCCCAAGCATCTCCTCCACCTTCCTCGTCTTCAGCCACTCCGCAAGTCCGTCTAGCATTTTCTTCCTGGGTCTACCTGGTGCTCTCTTTCCCTCCAGCTTTCCCGTTGTGACCAGGTGCTCCAAATCCCACTTCCTCATAAAATGGCCGATCTGGCTTTGCTTGCTGACTGTCCACGCCTCACATCTGTACAACAGTATTGGTTCTATATAACATTCAAGGACTCTTTCCTGATGTTAATTGATAGGCATTTGTTGGTAAGAATGCTTGTCATCTTCTTGAATGCTGTTTTGGCTTGGCCGATTCTGCCGGCTATTTCCGATGTGTATCTGCCGTCTGATAAATGACCGTTCCCAGGTATTTGAACTTATTAGCCTGTGTCAAGGTTGTGCCACTTGCTGTTATTTTGCATGAGGGGATTTCATGTTTTTTACTGATCATGACTTCAGTCTTCCTGAGGGGGGTGCTGACGTCAAACTGAACGTAATTAATCGAACATACTGTTTAATACATGAAACATTTGCAAGATGCTGTACCTAAGAAAGATGTAGCCGTATACGTCCTATGATGAAGCCATCCACCGGATCAGAATCGCACAGAGCCAAGCTCCTGTGTTCACAGTAGGTTTTCTAGCCATGAGCTAAGGGCTGTTTAACCCCTGAAGAAAACCTAGACGGCAGAATTCAGGCCTGAAGGTGCCTTCTAAAAAACTGTGGTATCATGAAATGTAACACAGATGCCATCGACGAGATAGCCCTGATATAGCTCTATGCAGTCGCCTGAGCTTCAACCCTTTGACTCCTGAACTCTATCCACCAACTCAAAAACTTAACCTTTTGATTCCCTCACTGCGAGCTGGTGGATAGATGAGGATCAAAGGGTTAGTTTTTGCTTTGCTAGCGTGATTGACAACGCAGGATGCTGATGGAACGGTGCGGAAGTCAAAGGTTAAACAAACAGAAAAAGGTTTACATCGATGAGAACGGCGCTCCCCCACTGAGGTCCCTTCAGGGTGAGGCAGCAACAGGATTCTGCACCCCAACCTCCATGCCAGTCAGCAAGAACTGGGGCAAAAAAAAGACTATCAATATCGATATTCATCACCAGATATGGCGGTCTCGGCATTCATGTGAGTAAACGTAGGACATCAAATCGGAAGGTCTGGAGTTCGATCCTACTGAGGGACTTCCCTCCATTGGTATGGTAAAGGACTGCAAGTTTTTTCATCACAAAGATCAGCATAAGTGCTGATTGTGTATGTCTAGACCCTCTTCGTGTGTATATACACGCAGAACATGAAGTAGACGCTTTAAAGATCCTTTGGTCATGTCAGTGTCCGGTGACTTAAGAAACATGGAAACCCTCAGCATGCACACCCATCGAGACGGAGTATGCAGACTGTGCGGCAACACACATCCTGCACATCATCATCATCATCAAGTGCCTTGCCACATGGCATTGGCGATCATGGCCTTCCATCTGTTTCTATCCCTTGTTGCCTCAAGCACATCTTCTACCCTCTGGTCTTCAGCCACTCTGCACATCCTGCACAGTGTGAGCAAAACAATGTACATACACGCATCCAGGACAAAATGGGAAGACTCGGAAATATCGTCATCGTAGTCGGAGACCGAAAGAAAAAAGAAGAGGGAAGAAATGCAGGGACAAACCACAGTCCCCGTACCAGCGATGTTTTCTGGCTTCTTCAGCTCCACACACTGTGTCCCATCGTCCCACACAGCTCCTCGTGCAGCACGGGGTCTCCTGATCGCGCCACGTCAGCATTAGCGTACAGGTCAGAGGGCATGAAGGAGAAGGTTTTGCGGGTGTTGGTGAAGCGAGGTGCCCAGTACAGACCTCGCTCTTCGGGGTCCGGCTCGTAAGGATGGTCAAAGTACAGGTGGGTGGCCTGGGCCATGACGACCTGAAACACGACATGTGTACAATTGTGTGGATATTCTGGTGTTCCAGGTAGTCTACAGACCCGCAATGCCATTGGCTTAGTGAGCAGCAATGAAGGTTCTCCACTTCTGTCTGCTCTAAGTCATTCTCTGTATAGAACCCCAGGTGCGTTTCAGGGCCTTGAATTTTGCTTACATAGTTCGTTGCCAGATGAATGACCTAACTAATAACTAGTTAAAACACAACTACAGAGATGTGTTCATGTGTGTCTGGTGACGTCTGCCAGCGTTCCAAGCACGAATAGGAACAAAACCATTACTATTCAAATGTAGGCATCATATTCTTTTTTGTCCGTGTGACCTTCACCTTGGTGCCTTGTTCCAAACTTACGCTTTTGCGTGTTTTGAACAATCCATACCTGCGAGATGGATCCTCAAAGAGCTGAGAAAATTTTCTTTACACAACTTTTTTTAGAGACAGAGATAGAAAGAGAAACACATATACACACACGCACACGTGCGCACGAATAGACACACACACACACACACAAACACACATACACACATACACATAAACCATACACATATATGCACATATACACACATACAACACACACACACAACACACACATATACACACACAAACACACACAAACACACACACATACACACACAAACACACACACAACACACACACACACACCACACACACAACACACACACACTACACATACACACACACAACGCAAGCACGCACACATACACACACACACACACATACACACACACACATGCACGCACGCGCACACACAACACCTCTAGTCAATATAAAATTAAAGAATTTCCTTTACGAACCAGAAAAACAAAAAATAGAATTAGAACGTGTATTCAATGTAAGAAAACAAGACAGGCGCCAATTTTCAGCCAACTGGAGTTTATGGAACGTATACAAAAGGAAACCGAAAGAATAAATGCTCAACATTCAGCACAAAATCACATGAAAAACAGTAGATAACTTCGCATTTGTGCCGTTCAGCAGGAGAAAAATATGACAACAGAGACACACACAAAAATACAACTTACCAATGACCACCATCATCATCAAGTGCCCTGCCGCACGGCGTTGGCGATCATGGCCCTCCAAATGTATCTATCCCTTGTCGCCGCAAGCACATCTTCCACCCTCTCTGTCCTCAGCCACTCTGCAAGTCCGTCCAATATTTTCTCCCTGGGTCTACCTGGTGCTCTCTTTCCCTCCACCTTTCCTGTTGTGACCAAGTGCTCTAATTCCCCTTCCCTCATAAAATGGCCTATGCATGTTGCCTGTCTTTTCCTAATCTTCCTTTTCAATGATCTTCTTGTGTCTGCCTCCATCGAGACTGTCTCGTTTGTTTTCTTTGCTGTCCATGGAACTCTCAACATTCTTCTTAGAAACCACATCTCGGCTGCCTCAATCTTGTTCAGGCTTTGCAACCGTGCTACATAACACTCAAGAACTCTCTTCCTGACAATTGATAGGCATTTATTGGTAAGAATGCTTTTCATCTTCTTGAATGCTGTTTTGGCTTGGCCGATTCTGCTGGCTATTTCTGATTACATCTGCCGTCTGGTGAGATGATCGTTCCCACATATTTAAACTTATCAACCTGTCTCAAGGTTATGCCGTTTGCTGTTATTTTGCATGAGGGGATTTCATGTTTTAATGACCACCACTGACCTTAAAGCCGGCGTTGGCCAGCCTGTAGGCCCTGCTGGATGCCCCCCATTCCCACACGTTGTCCCAGGCGTAGGCATACACCTGCGTGTTGTTCAGACGTGACCGTGCGTAGGGCGTGCTGCCCGACTCCATCACCCCGTCCTCCCACGCTGCAATGTCAAGGCCGTCCAGACTGGTGATGTTGGATACCTGTGTAAGATGGTAATGATACATGGTGAGGAAAATGGTAGGTGGATGATAGTTTTGTTGGTGTATGTGGAGAAATTCGTCTTTCTTTCTTTTTTTTCATTTTCTTTCTTTCTTCCTTTGCTTGCTTGTCGGGTTTTTTGTTTCGTTTTGTTTTTGTTTCTTTTTTTCTTTTTTTTTCTTTTCTTTTCTTTTCTTTTCTTTTCTTTTCCTTTTCTTTTCTCAGGCAGCTTGTCTTCTCTCTTGACCCAGTTGCTGGGCTTGACCGTGTGATCTTGACTTTAGAATTTTACTTCTAAACTTATCCTTTCACGACCTCTCAATGTCCACAGCCTTCACTAAACCTTGATGAAGATTCACCCGTAAAGAGCTGAAAACATTTGCAAGTACATCTGTCTCTCTTTTCTTCTTCTTCTTCTCTCTCTCTCTCTCTCTCTCTCTCTCTCTCT
>CM060312.1:28849834-28864834 GCA_030674185.1 Monoplex corrugatus | reverse complement strand
GAAGCATGTGCATACTGGAAATAAAGGGGGAACTAGATGTTGGGGCACTGTAAAGAACAGGACAAAAATTTCCTGTGGTTAATCTATTGTCACACACACACACACACACACACACACACACACACACACACACACACACACACACACACACACACACACACACACACACACACACACACACACACACACAATCACACACACGTGCGCGCACGCACGCACACACGCACACACACTCAAACATACACAACACGCGCGGGCACACACACATACACACACAACAGGCAACACACAATTTTACATAATAAATCCTTTGTCACACACATACACACGCACAATTTCACATGGTCAATCCATTCACACACACACACACACACACACACACAACACACACACACACACACACACACACACACACACACACACACACACTCATATATATATATATATATATATATATACATGTATATATATATATATATGTATATATGTACACATACACACATACACACACGCTCGCGCGCACACACAAACACACACAAAAAACACAATATACACACACCATTTTACATGATAACTCCATCATAACAAGCACAGACAATGAAAGAAATACAACAAATACAATAAATTACAACAAACATATTTTCATAGTTATGCTCTGAAAACGAAAAGACATTTATGATTCAATCACAATGCGATACAGATCTCTCTGTCTTCCTCTTCTTACAGCATAACCCACTGAGTCAGTCGGCACTCTCTCTCCCAGGACAGAACAGCCCAACCCTCATATGGTAAATCCATTGCGATAACGAGTCCCCGCGGTGCAATGGTTAGCTCAACCACCTAACGATTGGAAGGTTGTGGGTTTGATTCCCATAGGGTCCTGTCAAAAGCTTTGCGGAATTTTTCGGCCCCAAACGACTCCTACCTAGAGTTGAATATGTTGCGGGCACATTGGGAGGACTGGAACCACACAGTCCAGTCTCATCCAATTCACAGGATGCGTCATTGTGGATGTTGCTTAAATTTTCTGACCAGCACCGCAGGTATCTGTATCTCTCTATTGACGCCAGGATACTACATGAAAGTAAGCACAGAGAACAGCCTTCTCATGCAGCCTCAATCTAGAATGGATCTTCAAAGCATCAAGATTATCATCCCCATCGTCTTGCATCATCAGAGAATTATGAAGAAATTGACATATAATCTGGGATAGTGCAATGGCGAAGAAAGTCGACGGAAAATAAGGATAATATTATCATCATTAAATATTGTTATCATATTATCACCATTATCATCATAATCAGTACTGTTGTTATTGTTTTCATCGTCAGTGTGTATTCATTATCAATATACACCACTAACAATCTCAAAACACTCACACAAAAAACATCCACCACATCCTCGGTCCTACCTGGTAGCAGCTGTGTAGGGATCATAACGGTCATGGCCTTCCGCACCTTTAATCTTGTAATCATAACGTTTCCACTTGTTCTCCGTGTCGAAGTCCCCGACCCAATCCAGCTTTTCTCCGGCAGTGTTCAGCACAGTGCGAGCTTCCAATCCAGGCGCCGCCAGATACCAGTTGGGATACGTGTCCGTCCGCGCCACGGAATAGTTCTCTGACAGATAACGGACTGTGCGAGTTCCTCCGCTTGGGATGTCTTCGAAACCTTGATCCGGTTCCATGCTGAACATTCCACCCTGAAAATTAATGAATGTTAACTGATAATAATAACTGCATTTCTATATCGCAAACAATCAATGTCAAAACATGCTCGCCTCACTTGACATAGCAACAACAAAATGTTGTGAGATATTAGATACGTGTGTGAATCATTTAGTAGGCTACAATGATTTTAAAAATAAACCACAAGAAAGAAAATTAATATTGTCAAAACATTTTAACATACTCCTTTATACACAAAATTAATACCAGAAAATCCTGATTTTGTTCAACTCTAGATCACTAGGACCTTGAAGAAGTTTTGGGGGAAAAATACTTACGAGCGTCGAAGACAAGGGAGACTATTACAACACGAAAATAGAATGCAATTTGCTGAGAAAGTGTTGTTCACATACCTTCTTTGAAAAGTGTTAATTTGAGGCGCTCTCTCTCTCTCCTCTCTCTCTCTCTCTCTCTCTCTCTCTCTCTCTCTCTCTCTCTCTCAAACACACCACACACCACACACACATACACACATTACACACACACACACATACACATACATACATACATACATTCTACTCTCATACATACTTCATACATACATACATACAAACTTACATACATACTACATACATACATACATACATACATATACACAACAAATATAATATACATATAATTTTTAATATATATATATGTGTGTGTGTTGTGTGTCTTGTATATGTATATGTATATTATTGTATATGTATGTGTATATGTATATGCAGATACATACATATATATATATATATATATATATATATATATATATATACAGATCATACACGTATGGGTAAGTTATATTGGTGTAATTTGCCATTCTTATTGTTCATAAAACAGCCTACATTGAAATTCGCTCAGAGTCGAAATGAACAACCCACACTCAAGATGCCTGAACCTGACCCCCTGTCAGGTAGAAGAACTCCATCAGGGTAGGGGTGGTGGCCTGGCTCCAGGAGATTTAACTGAGTGAAGTACAGTACCCAGCCACGGGAAGGTATGGGCCGGTCACCCGTGTTGGTTAGGGTCATCTGGCAGCTGAACGTTTTCAGCGAGTCCCTGAAATTGTCCAGGACTTCGTACTTGACCTGCATGTGCTTGGCCATGTAGTCCAACATCTCCTGGTTTATACCTGGGGATTAAAAAATCGACTCATTTGAAACTTCCTCCCGTCCCTTTTTTTTTTTTTTTTTTTTTTTTTTTGTCTCTTTTCACTGGGCCGTGAACTTACAATCTGTACAATCTGTATCTCGAGTTCAATCCCAACCGGCAGCATTAAAAACAGGCCTGTTCATCTGCTCATCTTAATGCTTCCATTAACTCTGGTGATGTTCACTTAGTGTTTCATAGGTCCTTTGTTCCACTCTCAACCCCTCATCATTTCACGACCTTGCCAACGCAGAGGTATATGCTCAAGAGCTCTGCTAACAAAATAGCTGGCAGATTTGGATGGAGCACATACGGAATTGTCCGATATGATGAATACCTCTTGTACAAACTCTGAACTCTTAACTCTGTCTTTGTTGAGAGGGTTGTTTTCTTTCAATTCACACGTATTTACAATCGGTTTACGGTTACAACTGTTGTACATACAAAATTATTCATCACGCACCAGTTGCCCCGATGCAATGGTTCAAAAACAACTGAAGTGCTGTGGGTTCGAATCCCATTAATCATGCCCAAATCATTGTGGAATTTTATCGGACCCAATCGGCTCTTACCACATGTCATCGTGCTACGGGCTCGTTTGGAAAACTAGGACTACACAGAAATCCTAAACAAGTGCGACTGCCCACGTTCAAGCAAACAGGAACCAGAAAAACACTAAAATAGAATCATAACGCGTATTTAATATAACCAGACAAGACAGGCGCAATTTTTCGGCCAACTGGTCTTCGTCAAGCGTAAACGGAAGATCACAAACGAACAAACATCAAATACAAAAATTAGGAGAAAAAAGACTTCAACTTCCCTACTGCTTGGTCCAGTGCGATTTCATTTTAGTCCTTTTCTCCCATCCACCACTTGCAAACGGGCCTCAGTAGCTCAGTTGGTTGAGCGTCGGATGCACATGCTAATGGTTGTAGGTTCAAATCCTGGGGTGCGCTACACTAAGACTGGCCTTCTCACTGTTCCATCTTAACATCATTGTTGTTCCCGTGGTGTCGGTATAAGATTAGATAAGTCCCCCCTTCCCCCACTTCCCTGGACTGGTTATCCCCGTCGGCCATATATTCTGAGGTGGGTGCCGACGTAAAAACTGAACCAAATCAATCAATCAACCGCCACTTGCGACCCACTTGTTTGGGGATGGTCACCTTACTATCAAGCTGGAGAAAACCTTTCCCAGAGAAAGCCAACCAACTACCGTTTCATGTGTTTGTCGATGAGCACCACATGTTTAGACAAGTGTGTCAACACGGGCAGGAGTATAGGACCTTCAAAGTCGTTGGTCAACACGTGAGGTCATGATCAACGGACAGTACAGTGTGCGTCACCAATACAGGCTCCCTGCTTCATTTTAATATAAGAGTTGCGGATTCGAGTTCTAATGTCTCCGAGTTCAACACTAGCCAACATTATAAAAACTAAGATCAGACGTTTCGGGTTCAATCCTAACATGCAACATAAAAACTGGCCAGTTTGCTGTCCGTCTTAACCGTTCGACTCCCGCATCCTATCCACCAACTGCAAAAAGTTAACCCTTCGACTCCTGCACCCTATCCGCTGACTGCAAAAAGTTAACCCTTCGACTCCTGCACCCTATCCACTAACTGCAAAAAGCTAACCCTTTGACTCCTGCATCCTATCCACTGACTGCAAAAAGTTAACCCTTCGACTCCTGCACCCTATCCACTAACTGCAAAAAGTTAACCCTTCGATTTCTGCACCCTATCCACTGACTGCAAAAAGTTAACCCTTCGACTCCTGCACCCTATCCACTAACTGCAGAAAGCTAACCCTTTGACTCCTGCACCCTTTCCACTAACTGCAAAAAGTTAACCCTTCGACTCCTGCACCCTATCCACTAACTGCAAAAAGCTAACCCTTTGACTCCTGCACCCTATCCACTAACTGCAAAAAGCTAACCCTTTGACTCCTGCACCCTATCCACTAACTGCAAAAAGTTAACCCTTCGACTCCTGCACCCTATCCACTAACTGCAAAAAGCTAACCCTTTGACTCCCTCAACCTACCCATCAACTTCCTGCAGGAAACCGGTGGATAGGGTGAGGGAATCAAAGGGTTAACCTTTTGTCATTGTTGAGAGTGCAAGATGCCAGTGGACAGGGTATGGGAGTCAAAGGGTTAAATCTCCACGCCCTTTGGTGGTGTTAGTGTTTCATGGCTCCGCCCCCTCCCCTTCCCCTTCCCCATCCCCATTTCATGATCTTGCCAGAGCGTAGGATTTTGCGCAGGGTCGAGGAGTCTGCCAGATGATCACTGGCAGATTTAGGTGAAGTGCATCAATGGAATTGTCCAAGTGCAGTGAATCCTTCTTGAACAAACTGCAAACTCCAAACATATTTTGACAAGCGTGTCAAAGAGGAACAGAGAGACAGAGCGCGCGAGAGAGAGAGACAGTTAGAGAGAAAACAGAGACAGCCAAAGCGATAGACAAAAAGAAGAGAGAGAGAGGGAGAGAGAGAGAGAGAGAAACAGACAGACAGAGACAGACAGACAGACGAAGACAGAGAGAGACAGGAACAGAGAGATGCGGAGAGACAGAGAGACAGAGAGAGACAGACAGACTGACAGACAGACAGACAGACAGACAGAGAGAGAAGGACAGAGAGACACACACAGTGAAAGAATTTGTGTAAAATGTTCAAAGGCTTTGGTCAACACACAGGCCAAGACCAACGGAT
This sequence comes from Monoplex corrugatus, assembly GCA_030674185.1. Classification (NCBI taxonomy): domain Eukaryota; kingdom Metazoa; phylum Mollusca; class Gastropoda; order Littorinimorpha; family Ranellidae; genus Monoplex; species Monoplex corrugatus. Next base: position 28,859,260 of record CM060312.1, on the reverse strand, counting down.
ACTTTAGATCAGTTCAGTCCAAACGTCTGCTCCCGTCAAGTTGTGTAACACTCTGACTCCCTCGACTTATCCACAGTTTCCACAACTCCTCTGGCCTATCTATCAGCTTCATGACTCCCTAACCCTATCTATGAGCTTTAAAGTCCTATCAGTCTATCAGCTTTATGGTCCCATCAGCCTGTCTATCAGCTTTATGTACCCATCAGCCTACCTATCAGCCTTATGTACCCATCAGCCTGTCTATCAGCTTTATGTACCCATCAGCCTGTCTATCAGCTTTATGTACCCATCAGCCTACCTATCAGTTTTATGTACCCATCAGCCTATCTATCAGTTTTATGTACCCATCAGCCTATCTATCAGCCTTATGTACCCATCAGCCTATCTATCAGCCTTATGTACCCATCAGCCTGTCTATCAGCTTTATGTACCCATCAGCCTACCTATCAGTTTTATGTACCCATCAGCCTATCTATCAGCCTTATGTACCCATCAGCCTATCTATCAGCCTTATGTACCCATCAGCCTGTCTATCAGCTTTATGTACCCATCAGCCTGTCTATCAGCTTTATGTACCCATCAGCCTACCTATCAGCTTTATGTACCCATCAGCCTACCTATCAGTTTTATGTACCCATCAGCCTACCTATCAGCTTTATGTACCCATCAGCCTGTCTATCAGCTTTATGTACCTATCAGCCTGTCTATCAGCTTTATGTACCCATCAGCCTGTCTATCAGCTTTATGTACCCATCAGCCTGTCTATCAGCTTTATGTACCCATCAGCCTACCTATCAGTTTTATGTACCCATCAGCCTACCTATCAGTTTTATGTACCCATCAGCCTACCTATCAGCTTTATGTACCCATCAGCCTGTCTATCAGCTTTATGGTCCCATCAGCCTACCTATCAGTTTTATGTACCCATCAGCCTACCTATCAGTTTTATGTACCCATCAGCCTATCTATCAGCCTTATGTACCCATCAGCCTGTCTATCAGCTTTATGTACCCATCAGCCTACCTATCAGCTTTATGTACCCATCAGCCTACCTATCAGCTTTATGTACCCATCAGCCTGTCTATCAGCTTTATGTACCCATCAGCCTACCTATCAGCTTTATGTACCCATCAGCCTACCTATCAGTTTTATGTACCCATCAGCCTATCTATCAGTTTTATGTACCCATCAGCCTATCTATCAGCCTTATGTACCCATCAGCCTATCTATCAGCCTTATGTACCCATCAGCCTGTCTATCAGCTTTATGTACCCATCAGCCTACCTATCAGTTTTATGTACCCATCAGCCTATCTATCAGCCTTATGTACCCATCAGCCTATCTATCAGCCTTATGTACCCATCAGCCTGTCTATCAGCTTTTGTACCCATCAGCCTGTCTATCAGCTTTATGTACCCATCAGCCTACCTATCAGCTTTATGTACCCATCAGCCTACCTATCAGTTTTATGTACCCATCAGCCTACCTATCAGCTTTATGTACCCATCAGCCTGTCTATCAGCTTTATGTACCCATCAGCCTACCTATCAGTTTTATGTACCCATCAGCCTACCTATCAGCTTTATGTACCCATCAGCCTGTCTATCAGCTTTATGTACCCATCAGCCTACCTATCAGTTTTATGTACCCATCAGCCTGTCTATCAGCTTTATGTACCCATCAGCCTACCTATCAGTTTTATGTACCCATCAGCCTACCTATCAGTTTTATGTACCCATCAGCCTACCTATCAGTTTTATGTACCCATCAGCCTACCTATCAGTTTTATGTACCCATCAGCCTACCTATCAGCTTTATGTACCCATCAGCCTACCTATCAGTTTTATGTACCCATCAGCCTACCTATCAGCTTTATGTACCCATCAGCCTACCTATCAGTTTTATGTACCCATCAGCCTACCTATCAGCTTTATGGTCCATCAGCCTACCTATCAGTTTTATGGTCCCATCAGCCTACCTATCAGTTTTATGGTCCCATCAGCCTGTCTATCAGCTTTATGGTCCCATCAGCCTACCTATCAGTTTTATGGTCCCATCAGCCTACCTATCAGTTTTATGTACCCATCAACCTGTCTATCAGCTTTATGGTCCCATCAGCCTACCTATCAGTTTTATGGTCCCATCAGCCTACCTATCAGTTTTATGGTCCCATCAGCCTGTCTATCAGCTTTTGGTCCCATCAGCCTATCTATCAGTTTTATGGTCCCATCAGCCTACCTATCAGTTTTATGGTCCCATCAGCCTGTCTATCAGCTTTTGGTCCCATCAGCCTATCAGTTTTATGGTCCCATCAGTCTATCTATCAGCTTTATGTACCCATCAGCCTACCTATCAGCTTTATGTACCCATCAGCCTGTCTATCAGCTTTATGGTCCATCAGCCTGTCTATCAGCTTTATGGTCCCATCAGCCTGTCTATCAGCTTTATGGTCCCATCAGTCTATCTATCAGCTTTATGTACCCATCAGCCTGTCTATCAAATTTATGACTCCCTCAGTCTATCTATCAGCTTCCTGACTCCTTCAGCCTATCTATCAGTTTTATGACACCTCAGCCTGTCTATCAGCTTGCTGACCCCTTCAGCCTATCTACCAGCTTTATGACTCTCAGCCTATCTATCAGCTCCATGACTCCCTCAGCCTGTTTACCAGCTTCATGACTCACCCCGTCAGCCTATCTACCAGCTTTATGACTCAAGCCTATCTGTCAGCTTTATGGCTCCCTCAGCCTATCTATCAGCTCCATGACTCCCTCAACCTGTTTACCAGCTTCATGACTCCCTCAGCCTATTTATCAACTTCCTGACTCCCTCAACCTATCTACCAGCTCCATGACTCCCTCAGCCTGTTTACCAGCTTCATGACTCCATCAGCTTCATCGCCCGTGATCATGTGCTCAACAAAGTCCCCATCAGCTCCCCTACACTGTTCCACAAGCTGAAAAGAAATACCGATGTGCTGCAATTTGTGTTCTTCAGTCAATTGCTCTGGGAACCAAGAGATGACAATTTCCGCTATCCCAACTTCTTGCCGACGATTTCATAGACCACTGATTTAGGAATATCATATTCCACAGTCATTCACGAAGTTTGCATCGTCGATCCCTTTGAAATCAAAGCTTTTAAGGCGCGCAATGTTGTCTTTTGCTGTTGTTGAACGTGGACACCCAGCACGAGGCTCGTCCTGCAGATTCATACGCCCCTCTGTGAACGCACTACATTACGCTGATACCCGTTTCCTGCTCGTCGCATGTTTGCTATACACAGCAACAAGTTCACAATGATTTTCTGTTGGATTTTTCCCTGGCATTCAAAAATCTTATCATACCTCGTACCTCTGTGTTTGTCCACTGTTCTATGGTGGCAGCCATCTTTGTTGAGACGTTACGTAGCATGCGTTCAGTGCCAAGGCTGTTTTGACTGTTATAGAAGTATTGCATAAAGTCTTGCATACCTTGTCGCTTTGTGTTTAAGCTTTCTGTGTTATAATTCCGGTCGATTTATGCCTATCTGTATCTTATTTTTCGGACATTCCCCGTCTGTGTATATGAGTGTGTGTGTGTGTAGTGTGTGTGTGTGTGTGTGTGTGTGTGTGTGTGTGTGTAGTGTGTGTGTGTGTGTGCACGTGCGCCCGCCCACGTGTACGTTTGTGTATATGTGTGTACGTGTTGTGTGTGTGGGGGGGGGGGCGTTGTTGTGTCTGTGTGTGTGTGCGTGTGTGTGTATGCTTGTGTGCGTGTGTGTGTATGTGTGCGTGCGTGTGTGTTTGTGTGTGTGCGTGTTCGTGTGGTGTGTGTGTGTGTGCGCGCGCGCGCGCGCACGCGTGTTTGTGTATGCGTGTGGGATGGGTGGGTGTGGGTGTAGTTGTCTGTGTGGGTGTGGATGTGAGTGTGAGTGTATATTTGTCAGTACAACTGTTATGTTAAACCTGACAATTATATGGGTGATGATGATAACATGTGTTTGTGCGTGTGTCGTAGTTGAATTTCTTTTAAATGAAAGTTGTGCAGTGTGGATGTGAGGAGCGTGATATGAGTGTGTGCGTGCGTCTGTGTGTCAGTGCGTGCTTGCATGTATGTGCGTGTGTGTGTGTGTGGTGCGTGTGTGTGTGGTGTGTGTGTGTGGTGTGTGTGTGTGTGTGTGTGTGTGTGTGTGTGTGCACTCCTGCATATGAATATAATTCATGTGCGTGCAGGCCTGTCGCTGTACGAATATCCAACTCGTGCATTTGTAGCGTTTTACCGCTGTACTCTCATTACGGTCAAGGAGACCCTGAATATTTCTATCTGGGATCGGGAGAAGGAAGGATGGAAGGAGGGGGAGTAAAAAAAAAAAAAACAGAGGAAAAAAACGAAAAAAGACAGAACTGTAGAATAGCCAGCGGTTCACGAATCACACCTTCAGGGGAAGGGGAGGAACACCGTGTAGAGGTCAAAGGGAGACAAATCCCTATGTCAAGAGACCACTCTCGACATCAAGGGACAGCACTGCACGTGATCGCTTATCTCCCCTTTGGAGTGACGTATTTTTCTGGATATTTCACTGATCTCTTTCAAAAATGTTGTGTCATCGCCAGCTCGCATCTTCATACTCCATCTCCTTTTTCCCGACTCCCCCCTCTCGTCCTATTCATTTGCACCCAGTTCAATAAATTTCACAAGAGATGCACTGGGTGCACTCATAGCGACTCCTCTCTCTCTCTCTCTCTCTCTCTCTCTCTCTTCTCTCTCTCATAACGTCATAACGTCCAAATCAACGTATTTCCTCCCTCTGTTGTTTTGAATGCTTCCTTTACTTTCATCTTTTCCTTTTTTTTTTTTCTTTTTTTTTGGTATTATTACGATTCTTTTAAAATGCTTGTTTATGATGCCTGACTTAACGCTCTCTCTCATCCTCTCTCTCTCTCTCTCTCTCTCTCTCTCTCTCTCTCTCCTCTCTCTCTCTCTCTCTCTCTCTCAATTCCTTCACAGAAAGAGGAGGGAAGAAAGAGACACAAAACGTGGACCCAGCATGACCTCGTGTTTGCCTGTCGCAGCCCAAGCCGTCTTCACACTAACCCGTCACGCTCTTCGACCAAAGGTGTCCCGGACGACCGTTGCAGATTTGTGCACGATCCTCACCTTTTGCACGTTTTCCCCTGCTTTAGCGAGCAAGCTGCGCCAGTATTTATGACAGCTCGTTATTGCCATGTACAGTGAAGACAGTGCTTACTGTTTAACCCTTTGACTACCATTTCCTCATCCACCTACTGCAAATACTTAACCCTTTGAATCCTTCACTCTATCTACCAGCTTCCTGGTGGGGGCTTCAAAGGGATATAGTTTTTGCTTTGCAAGCATGGTTGACAATTCAGGATTCTGGTGAACAGCGTGCTGGAGTCAAAGGGTTAATGGGTTCCGATTCTCTTGGATGCGTGTATACACTTTGCTTTGCCTGCACTGTGTAGCGAGTATCATCATCATCATCATCATCATCATCATCATCATGTGCCCTGCCGCATGGCGTTGGCGATCATGACCCTCCATATGTATCTTTCCCTTGTCGCCGCAAGCACATCTTCCTCCCTCTCTGTCCTCAGCCACTCTGCAAGTCCGTCCAATATTTTCTCCCTGGGTCTACCTGGTGCTCTCCTTCCCTCCACCTTTCCTGTTGTGATCAGGTGCTCCAATTCCCCTTTCCTCATAAAATGGCCTATAAATGTTGCTTGTCTTTTCCTAATCTTCCTTATCAATGATTTTCTTCTGTCTGCCTCCATCAAGACTGTCTCGTTTGTTTTCTTTGCTGACCATGGAACTCTCAACTTTGTTCTTAGAAACCACATCTCGGCTGCCTCAATCTTGTTCTGCACAGTCTGCATACTCCGTCTTTGATGGGTGTGCGTGCTCGAGACGTTTTCCTGTTTCCGTGAGATATCGGGCACTGAGATGGCCTACAGTTTCGTTAATGTGCATATGATGTTCTGCATGCGTGCACACACCAAGGAGGGTTACGTGCTGGCAGGTCTGCACACATGTTGATCTGGGAGATGGGGAAAATCTTCACCCTTTACCTACCAGGCGGGAGGTACCCAGGCAGGATCGAACCCAGATCTTAAAAATTAGAATCCGACGTTTACCCACGTGACTACAGCGCCCTTCTTGGCAATGCTGTAGTCCGCCAGCACACACCTCGTGGTTCATACACATCTCCACACAGGATGGCAAGCAGTTGGAAAAAAAAAAGCCATTGACCCAGGACCTGACGTATTGAGTTCAACCCCATCTTGCAACAGAACAGCTGGTCTGATAGTAGCTCGTCTTAATGGTAGATTCATTCTTGTATAACAGCTGGTCTGATAGCACCTCGTCTTAATGGAAGATTCATTCTTATATAACAGCTCGTCTGATAGCAGCTCGTCTAAATGGCAGATTCGTTCTTATATAACAGCTGGTCTGATAGTAGCTCGTCTTAATGGTAGATTCATTCTTCTATAACAGCTCGTCAGATAGTAGCTCGTCTTAATGGTAGATTCATTCTTATATAACAGCTGGTCAGATAGTAGCTCGTCTTAATGGTAGATTCATTCTTACTATAACAGCTGTCGGTAGTAGCTCGTCTTAATGGTAGATTCATTCTTATATAACAGCTGGTCTGATAGGTAGACTCGTCTTAATTAGATTCATTCTTTATAACAGCTGTCTGATTGTAGTTCGTCTTAATGGTAGATTCATTCTTAATAACAGCTCGTCTGATAGTAGTCGTCTTAATGGTAGATTCATTTTCTACATAACAGCTGTCTGATAGTAGCTCTCTTAATGGTAGATTCATTCTTTATAAACAGCTGGTCGATAGTAACTCGCTTAATTGCAGATTCATTCTTTGATACAGTGTCTGATAGTAGCTCGTCTTAATGTGGTTGACTCTCTACATCATTATGTTTTAACAGGGACGAGACAGATAGAGCTAGTTAAATGGTAAAAGTTCATTTCCTATAAAAAGGTCCTGAAGATTGTAGCATAAAAGCCTTACATGCCAGATTCATTCTTCTATAACAGCTGGTCAGATAGTAGCTCGTCTTAATGGTAGATTTATTCTAATATAACAGCTGGTCCGGCAGTAGCTCGTCTTAATGGTAGATTCATTCTTATATAACAGCTGGTCTGATACGAGTAGTAACTCTCCTTAATTACAGATTCATTCTTGTATAACAGCTGGTCTGGTTGTAGTTCGTCTTAATGGTAGATTCATTCTTACATAACAGCTGGTCTGATTGTAGTTCGTCTTAATGGTAGATTCATTCTTACATAACAGCTGGTCTGATAGTAGCTCGTCTTAATGGGAGATTCATTCTTATAAAACAGCTGGTCTGATAGTAACTCGTCTTAATTGCAGATTCATTCTTGTGTCAGTGTTTCTTGTGTCAGTGTTTCGTAACGTCATTAATGTGGCTTGACCATCTTGCTACACGCTCATTATGATTTAGACCGAGAGAGAACGAGACAGACAGACAGACAGACAGACTATGTAAAACACGTATGAAGTTCATTATGACCTTTAATCAAAGGTCCCTAGAAAGGCATGTGTATGACATCAAAAGCCGTCTCAGCAAAGCCAGAAAACACTTTCAGAATGCTGAACAACATGTGGAGTTGCCTCGACCCCCATTTCCTCCTCCAAGCTGATACTGTACCTGAGCTGTGTCCTTTCCACTCTCCTTTACAGCCCAGAATGCCAGAGGATGACAGAAAGCGACTTTAATTTAACCCTTTGACTCTCGCACCCTATCCATCAACTCAAAAAACTTAACCCTTTGACTCCCTCACCTATCTACCATTTCCTGCAGGAAGCTGGTGGATAGGGTGAGGGAACCAAAGGTTAAGTTTTTGCTTTGCTGGCATGGTTGGCTATGCAGGATGCTGATGACAGGGTGCAGGAGTCAAAGGGTTAACAAGCTGTCAGTCTTCCACACAGAGAACCTGTGAAAAGTCTATGAATCTTCTGGCTCAACCTGTCTCCAACCAACAAATACATGCCCAATGCAGTGAAGAGTCTTTGGCACTGTCATCATGAAAAGACGATGGAGGTGGATTAGGGACATCATCCAAACACAGTAGGACAACATCACCCGGGCTGCCTTTCAACGGACACCAGAGGGAAGACGTACAACAGAAACACTTTAAAACTGCCTGGCGACGAACAATAGAAGGAGATCTCAGCAGCAGCAGCAGCAGCATCATGTGCCCTGCCGCATTGCGTTGGCCATCATGGCCCTCCATATGTATCTTTCCCTTATTGCCGCAAGCACATCTTCCACCTTCTCTGTCCTCAGCCACTCTGCAAGTCCGTCCAATATTTTCTCCCTGGGTCTACTTGACCTTCTCTTTCTTTCCAGCTTTCCTGTTGTGACCAGGTGCTCCAATTCCCCTTTCCTCATAAAATGGCCATAAATGTTGCTTGTCTTTTCCTTATCTTCCTTATCTATAATCTTCTTGTGTCTGCCTCCATCAAGACTGCCTCGTTTGTTTTCTTTGCTGTCCATGGAACTGTCAACATTTCCCTGGAACACTCAACATTAGAGAAACAGAGAGAGAGACAGACAGACAGAGACGAGAGAGAGAGATTTTGAGGGAGGGAGAGACAGACAGACAGAGACAGACAGACAGAGAAACAGACAGAGAGACAGACAAACAGAGACCTCAGGACCCTGACACACTCTAGGGTACTATACAGAGGCTGGCTTAGAACAGACAGGAGCGGATAATCTTCGTTGCTGCCCTGCATGTCAGTGGCATAATGGGCAGCGAGTAAGTACAGTAGGGCCTACGTGCCAAGCGCGCCTTGAACAAGCAAAAGGCACAGGAGGCTGTGGGATGTTTACAGAGCGTTTTGTGTGTTGTGGTGCTGTGTGTAGCTTTGCACAATTCGTTAAGTCTTATGTGGCATGGTGTTCACATGGGCTGTTAGAGTGTATCAAGTTCGCATTGTATTGCAATGCAATGTATGTGGTTGTATTGTATTGTTCTGTTATATAGCATTGCATTTTGTATTGTGTTGCTTTACGTTGCGTTGTTATATTCCATTTTGTATTCATTATATTGCATTGTACAGTTTAAAGGGGTTACGTTGTACTGTGTTACATTGTATTGTACTGTATTGTATTGCATTGCATTGCACTGCAATGCACTGCACTGCAATGCAGTGCACTGTATAGTATACTATTGTGTTGTGTTGTGTTGTGTTGTGTTGTGTTGTGTTGTGTTGTGTTGTGTTGTGTTGTGTTGTGTTGTGTTGTGTTGTGTGGTATTGTATTGTATTGTGTGGTATTGTATTGTATTGTGTTGTATTGTATTGTATTGTGTTGTATTGTATTGTATTGTATTGCATTGTATTGTACTGTACTGTACTGTATTGTACTGTACTGCAATGTCA
>CM060312.1:28634834-28847334 GCA_030674185.1 Monoplex corrugatus | reverse complement strand
ACACGGCAGAGTAATCAGTCCTGTAGACATAATAAGTCTTACCTGTTTGTGATACAATGCAAGCATTTAGATCTATGCAAAAGGGTTGGTAAAGTACTTGATCTTGGATCTACCAGTTGCAGATGCCGCCCTCTACTGTTGACCAGTAGATAATCGACCCACTGAAGAGTTGAGGAAAACAAGAACAACTGATACAATCTCCGGTTAAATATGACATGGTAATATTTGAACAAGAAAACTATTAAAAAAAAATTTAAAAATCAAACTGAAGAAGACAGTGAACATAGATCTGAATTCCTATGTAGAAATCTTAATGGGGAAAATTATATGTCTGTCGGAACTCAATGCTATTTTTCCGGCCTTATGGTACCCAATCCCCAAAATGGGATTTATCCATAAGACTAATAAAATACCACATTCTGAAGGAAACCATCTCCCTCTCTCTCATCCCAACTTACCAACTTGCGCATCTCAGCAGAAAGCACCAGAATGGAAGAAATCTGATGGTGAAGACTATAGATAGATAGATAGATAGATAGATGGATCGATGGATAGATAGATAGATAGATGGATAGATAGATGGATGGATAGATCGATTAGATTAGGATTAGACATATAAATAGATAGATGATAGGCCTACATAGATACATATAGATGAACGGACAGACAGACAGATAGGTAGGTAGGTAGAGAGATAGAGAGCGATACATACATACATACATACGTACATACATACATACATACATACATACATACATGCATGCATGATCATGCATACATAATACATACATACATACATACATACATACATACATACAATACACGCATATATATTCATATTCATGTAATGGATCTTAGTGACGAGGTTCTAGGGCTTCCGGAACCCTCCCACCCTCCTCCGCCCCAGAGCCATCAAAATAAAAAAAAAAGTGATCTGAAATCTCTCTTCACTGTATAATGCCTAAAGACAACGCAGTCGCGACCAGCCATTTTATAGTCGTACTGCTGTTGAGGAGATTTGTAAGGAAATACGATGGTTTTTTTTTTTTTTTGGTTTTTTAATTCAAGCAAATTACTTGACTTCATCAATCGAGTGTACCTTATGGTTTGTATTTTAAATCCTCTTATCCTGAGGGAGCATGTCCTCAGATGCACCTAGATTTTTTAGACACCACCCCCTACCCCCTCTTATCAAGGCCAAACATAATTTGCCGCTAAATAATGATAACAATAATCATAATGATGATAATGATAATAATGTCACCACTATCATCATCATCATCATACTCGTCGTCTTCTTCATCATGATCATTATTCTTATCATTATTATCATTTTTGTTTTTGTTGTTGTTGTTGTTGTTGTTGTTAACAATAATAATAGGACGCTAAATAGTAATGTATGATTCAAATGAAATCGTATTCTCTCATTATACATTTATTCACAATGTTGCTATAGCAAAAAGAAATGATTTCAAATAAATAAATGAATTAAGATAAAACTGAGTAGCTTTCTTTTTTTAATTTTGTGCATTTATTCTTTATTGTCTTCGAAGAAGACGTAGAAGAAGAAGACTAGAGAGAAGACGCAGAAAAAGTAAACGAGGTATTTTCTACTCACCTGTCTTATACTTATAGAGAAGAGTTTCCCCAGTGGTGTCCCTCAACTGTTCAGCTGTGTTGTTGAAGCCGCTTGCTGTTCGACAGACAGCAGGACCACACAGACACGAGTGACCTGCCCACTGCTACCACTGACTCAATCAGCACACACGACACTTGCGAAGGCGACAAGGATTTGAGACTGGATGATGTGGTGTGAGTGGGTTGGGAGTGGGTGGGTGGGATGGATAGAGGTGAGTGGGAGGAAGAGTATAAGATTACCAGCAGGAGGGAAAATCAAAATACATCGCCTTTGCAGTATGTTTTTGGTTTGGTTTGGGTTGGGTTGGGTTGGTTTGGTCTGGTTTTAGTTTGGTTTAGTCTGGTTTGGGTTGGGTTGGTTTGGGTTTGATTTGGATTGGTTTGGTTTGGTTTGGTTTAGTTTGGTTTGGTTTTGGTTCATTTTCTGGTCGGGGGAGGGGTGAAGTAAAAAAGAAGATCGCTTGTCATAGCAACAGTTGTAGTTTGTAAAAGAAGGAAAACAAAAGAAGAAGAAGCAGCAGGAGGACGAGGAGGAAGAGGAGAAAAAAAGAAATACACACACAAGATAGTGGAGCCATTCCTTTCTTTTTTTCTTAAAGAAATCAGATAATCCAGATTTTCTACTTTTCAGTGTCACTGTGACCTTGGAAAAGCATCAGATGAAATGACATTTGAAGTGAAATAAAAACAACCACAAAACACACACACACCACACACACACACACACACACACACACACACACACACACACACACACACACACACACACATATATATATATATATATATATATATATATATATATATATATATACACACACAAACGCTCACACATACACACATGCACGCGGACACGCACACACATTCACTCACACAGTCTTACTTTCTGTGCTTACGGTAAATGAATATGCTCTGCGTTCTAGTTCAGAGAGAAAGAGATCTATCTTGGGTGTTTTGACAAATAAGCATGCGCTGAGTTTTAAATTCATACACACAGACACACACAGATACAGACACACACACACACACACACACACACACACACACACACACACACACACACACACACACACATACAGATCTGTATCACCACTTACTAAAACTACATGGCTGATGACAGTATGTAGTTCCTGAAGTAGTACACATGTTCTAGGCCAATAGCTAGAGCATATGGTTCTTATTTATTCTGAAAACCTTCATAAACTTCATGAGCAAAAGCAGCTGTATTTTCCCATGTACTTTTTCCCTGTTCTAAACTCTCCTTGATTTGGTAGAAGTTTTTTTCCATCTTCTGGATCTCTACCTAGTTTGCAATAATTTTTCCATCAATTCTTGCACAAAAACGTATAAGAATGCACAAAACTGCTAGTGCTTACACCAAGCAAATCATGTTGACTTCGAGGTGAGAGAAAAATTTTCGACGTATGTACGCTTACTCCGTGTTCTATGTTCGTGTTTTTGCTGATTTGTGAGATTATCAGTCTTAATTTGTAGGTTGTCGATATCATTTTGTGTTGTGCATACTGGTGCAATTACTTTAAACTCTTTGACTCCCGCACCCTACCCACCACTATCTTGTATTGTCAACCATGCCAGCAAAGCAAAAACTTAACCCTATGACTCCCTCACCCTATCCACCAGTTTCTTGCAGGAAGCTGGTGGCTATGGTGAGAGAGTCAAACTCAAAGGGCTAAGTTTTTGCACTTGGTAGATAGGGTGCAGGAGTCAAAGGGTTGAATGAATGAATTTGCTACCAGCCATGCGCTCTTGCTGAGGAGGTGGGACCTCAAGGCCTCTTCAGCTCATAGGCTTATGTGCAGGCTTAAGGCCAGCTGGAACCTCAAGTCGTTGCCAACTCACAGGGTTTATGTGCAAGCTTCAGGCTAGGTAGGATCTCAGGTCCTCGCCACTCGTATGGCTTACATGCATGCTTAAGGCTTAAGCCATGATCATTTTGGATCTTCTCCATCAAAGGGCATCAGCAACGTCAGTGCGTACGGAATTCATTCTGACTACGGAGTCAAAATGTTGCAAAACTGAAACTGGGTACAGCAGTCCGAATTTCACATAACTACAACCAAACCTGTAACGGCAAATGTTGCTTCGCCACAACTGGAACCACTGAAACTAAGTTATGAAAATGTTTGTGTGTGAGTGAGTATGTGTGTGTGTGTGTGTGTGTGTGTGTGTGTGTGTGTGTGTGTATGTGTGTTGTATGTGATGTGTGTGTGTGTGTGTGTGTGTGTGTGTGTGTGTGGTGTGTGTTTTTTATGGCAACAAATTCACCATGTGCAGAGATTAATGTTTATAACATGTCTTGGTTGGATCATGTCACAACTGATCTACATGTGCGTGTGCTGTGCGTGTGTGTGTGTGTGTGTGTGTGAGGAGAGAGAGAGAGAGAGAGAGAGAGAGAGAGACAGTGCGTATTTATGGCAAGAAATTCACCGTGTGCAGAGATTAATGCTTATAATGTGTCTTGATTGGATCATGTCGCAACTGATCTACGTGTTTGTGTGTGTGTGTGTCTGTGTGTGTGTGTGTCTGTGTGTGTGTGTGTATGTGTGGGGGGGGGGGTTGATTCCCTCATCTTGTCCATCCATTTCCTGTATTATCAACTCTGACAGTAAAATGAAAAACTTAATCCTTTGACTGTCTTCATCCTATCCACCAGCTTCTTGCATTATCAGTTATGACAGCAAAGAACAATTTAATCCTTTCACTCTCTCACCTTATCCACCAGCTTCCTGCAGCATACATAAACACACACGTGCATGCACACACACACGTGCATGCACACACATACACATACAAACGTGCACACACACACACACACACACGCACATGCACACACACAAACATATGCACACACGCATACACAAATGTGTGCACACATGCACAACCACACAAATGCACACACACACAGACATGCGTGCACACACACACACAAACAAACAACACTCACAACAAACACACACAAACACACAAACACGCACACATACTATAAAAATGAGAGGATAGACAGTTGCATCAACTGACGGTCGAATGGATAGATTGATAGATGGATGGACAAACAATAAAACACTAATTCGTCATACAGGTCAAACATGCCTTTAATGGAACAGAGTTTCATCATCCTGTTTATTTTCAGGAATAAAAATGCATCAGTTGATTGATATTGCCAAATTTGATAATGATGTTCTGACAAACACTACAGAACGAATAATATTTTTCATAAATAATGAAGTACAGTCATCCACTTTGGCAAGATAAAAAAAATACAGACAGGGTGACAGCACTGATAAGTTAGAGCATTGACCCCTTCTTGAAAAGGAGGAGTTGTGTTTCTTGATATCACTCTTCCTGTTGGAAAACAGATTAGAGACACCGCACTTAACACCAAGAACAGCCAAAACAATAACTGCCATTCTATCTAGTATGTATGGTTAGTCACAAAACAACATTATGCAGTTCATTCCAATACCACTACACTTGCTATTAAGTATGAAGAATGTTAAGGGCCAACTTACACATTTCTATTTCAATACAATTTCATGTTTCTCACAAAGCCCAATTGCAATATGGTGAGTTTTAAAAATCACAAATTTTGTCAACAGTGTACTGTCCAGAATAAATCTAAACAGGATGGTCAAGCCATTCTAACAATATCTCTTTTCAGACAAAAATAATTACAGAAAAATCCCATTTTTCCATCAAGGTCCCTGCGACCTTGAAGAAGCATCAAACAAAATAAAATGGCATTAAGTGAGGACTATGGCAGACCGCCACAACAGTGAAAACAGAATACAAATATTGTCAGAAGTTCCTGAGAAAAAGCTGTTTACACACCTTCTCAAAAAATACTGATTTTCACACACTTTTTGGGTTCATGTGACTTGACCATGGTACCATGACGTCCAAACTTAAATTCCTCCTCTTCAACAGTCTACACCTTTAAAAAAAATTGGTAAAGATCCATCCAGAAACAGCTGAGAAAATCTTGCTAAACATTATTTTACTTAAGCAAGACACACATACAGACATACAAATATGAAACAATCTCCCTTATCTACAAAAAAAAGGGAGATTGAATAAATGCGTGTTGATAGATTTTGGGCTGAAACAGTGGTAAAGTGTATCCTCACATTTAGATCCTACTGCTGATAATTAGGTCTGTCCTTCTTCACTAAAGCTACCATGACTTCTCAGTAATAAAGGATAACTGCTGGCAGATTTGGGTGGAGTGCATACAGAATTGTCATGAGCATGACAAATCCCTCGTGAACCAACTCCAGACTCGTGTAATAAAGAAATAAACTCTTCCATCACACATCTGGCATAGTTCATACTAAAAGGTAGAATAAAAATTCATGCATGAGCAAACCAGACTATTTTATTTTTTCCCTAAGCTTTCCAATTTTTCTCGCATGTGTCTTAGCAATTTTACCATCTGTGCAGCATTATTCACGCACAGTCTGCTTATTCAGTACTGCATGCTGACAGTCTTCTTTAGCATCAGACAGTACATCATTTACAGCTCTTTAACCCTTTGACTCCCACATCATATCCACCAACTCAAAAACTCAACCCCTTTATTCCTCACCCAATCCACCACTCCGGGATAGGTGAAGAGCCAAAGGGTTGAGTTTTGCTTTGCTACAGTGACAAAAAGGATCTGTGGACAGGGTGCAGGAGCCAAAGGGTTGATGTGCACATGTGATGGTCTGTAACATATTGACTTAGTGGATCAGAAAAAGTCTATTTTTATCCAGGCAGAGTATACCATCATATATTGATTTCGTGGATCAGAAAAACATATATTTTTAATCACCAGGCAGGAGATACCCAGGCAGGATTGAACCCAGACCTTCCGATTGGAAGTTCATTTTCTTGCCCACTTAAACATCATGCCAACTGGACTGAACTGTACACTGTCACTTGACAAGGAGAATCATCATGCAATATTCTTTCCAACTAGATCTCGTAATTTCATTCAATCCTCTACGCTCCAGGTGGACATAAGATGTAACTAGTCTCCTCCTCTAACAGAATGGTTTTCAGCCAGCCAGGACAGTACAATCATGACAACCTGACTTAAATATTTCTCAGCAGTGGGTATAAATTATAATGCACTGTACCTACAGAAATCTATCTACAGGGTTCAGTGTCGGTTAATCTGACAATAAATATTTTTGAGTTAAACTAAATCCACATTCTTAAAGGCATTTCAGGTAGGCATTAACATATAGAAATGCAAGTCACAGATATCATGTGAGGTCACATTTTTAAGAAAAATGCTTATCGTTCAACAACAATATATACAACAAAGAATAGGCATTATTACACACATGTAAGCAAGGACACAAAACGTGCACATATATGTGCAGGCACCACACATACACACATTCTGTTGCTTTTTTTCCTCACAATCGCACATGTACGATGACCACATCAACAACTGTCTAAAAGCACATCCATGAATAGACATTTAAAAGAAATTTTAAAAAAACCACAAACCCTATGGCAAATGCATAGCTTAGTTTACACTCTGAAGACTATGAAAAGATACTCAACCAACAAGTCATGTGTACAGGTCATAGCACATTCTGTACAAACTCCAAATATAATGCACTCCATTTAGACTTGACTCTATACTCATTGAACAATAAACCATCAAACATTTATAATTCCAAAATCTATATGGCACTCACACACACACATGCACAAAACACACACACACACACTCATGCATGCAAGCAAACATACATACACACACAAATGTACACATACACTCTTTTATCTTTCCAAATATCTATAACATACATATTTCTTTTTTTTTTTTTTTTAATCAGAATTACAACATCCCGACACGATGGAACAAGAACAAAACGTTGGTCAAGTCTCATCAATGTTTTCTTTTCTTTCTTCCCAATAAATATACAGCAGTACACAATATCCTAGGACCAAACAGTGACATTTTTGAGATAAAGGTTCTTGCTTGTCCATGTCTCCTAAACGATCAAATATTTTCAAACATAGTGACCCTTTCACTCCCGCACCTTATCTACCAGCTGCAAAAACTTAACCCTTTCACTCTCTCACCTTTCACCTCCCTCCTGCAGGAAGCTGGGGGATAGGGTGAAGGAACGAAAGGGTTGAGCTTTTCTTTTCCTGTTATGGCTGACAATTCAGGGGGTTGGTGGACAGGGCGCGGAAGTCAAACGCTAAACCCCTGAATATCAAATTTATACATTTACAGTGCCCCTATGGGAATCACATATGATTTATATCTGGAAACAGTCCATCAATCAATAGCTGAGAAATTCTTGGTTATAGACTTTGGACTCTCTCTCTCTCTCTCTCTCTCTCTCTCTCTCTCTCTCTCTCTCTCTCTCTCTCTCTCTCTCTCTCTCTCTCTCTCTCTCTTACTACTCAATATTTGATTATGATGCTTGTTAAATCTACGTCCTCCAACTCCTTTTTGTGAAGGTTAACATGCCCATATTGCAATAAAGTCTCTCTCTCTCTCTCTCTCTCTCTCTCTCTCTCTCTCTCTCTCTCTCTCTCTCTCTCTCTCTCTCTCTCTCTCTCTCTCTCTCTCTCTCTCTCTTCCCTACACACATACAACTGATACATACGCCCACAAAAACTTCTACAAACTAATCAGTTTCATCTTCATCAAATAACACAACAACATACAGACACACAACAACACACACACACACATACACACACACACACACACACATACACACACACACACACAAAATCATCATCATTATCATTATCTCATCACAGTTTCATCTTCAACACTCTGAATATATTTCATTTGTTTATAAACGAAGATGGGAAAATTTGAAACACTGTCTATGTTACATCATGTTTGTTTATAAACAGAGATTAAAAACCTCAAAATCTATTTTACAATGTCCCATTAAAAAATGTGCATAAAAGTAACTGCTATTACTTCCAGCAGCAAATGGATGCAACCAGTTAGCAGTGTTCCATCATTGTCACCACACCATGCCAGACCTCAGAAGCAAAAAATGTTGATGCGTAGATGTGAGGTATCTCCTCCAATTTCTGTCTATAGGTCACATGTGGAGCCGTCTATGCATGACCATGCCATCTTGAAGGCATCCCCACTCAAAACTATGTGCTGGGTGATGGAACTCCATAGGAGAAGTGCAGAAATGAGGTTATAAAAAAAAATACAAAACTGAGAGAAGTGGTGTGGATCTGAAGAGTGGTGAGAACTGACAACTGCTGCAAAATTGAGGACAGAGTTGGCTGAAGCCCAGAAGTTCTAAAATTCAGGGTCTTTAGATCTATATAGAATTTATGGCTTATGAGGGATTGAGGGCTTTGACTGGTATGGAAATTAATACTGGTGCAAAGTTTAAGTGGTATTAAGTTTATATTGGTTGCAAAATGAAGGGAGTACAGCTGTAGGGATGATACAAAAACAGGTGTAAAACTGGAAAGAACAGCTCCAACTGCTCATTGGAATAAAACTGGAAAGAACTGCTCAACTGACAAGTGGGACATGGCTGCAGGTAAAACGAAGACTTCAGAATTACAGAGTGGTGTGGGATTAAGAATTGTTATAAAATTGAAGAGCTGTGCAAAACTGGCAATTGGTGCAGAATTCAAAGAAAGTTGCACAATTACAAGGTAAGCAAGAACTGCGGAGCAGTGTAGAATTTTGGACTTGTAAAATAAAGAGTGGTTTGGAAGTGAGGACCTGGCATAGGATCACTTGGTGCTGTAGTAGTCGTTGAAGTTGAGACGCAGCAACAATTCCTGCAAGTGAGGCTGGTAGCCACGTACTGCCAGTTTGTTCACCACTGAAACAGACAGTTACTTGTTTCAATCTACAGGTATGTGTTCTTCATTCTCGGCTTGGTCTGCTGATAAAGAATGGACTCAAGATTTGATGTCTCAAGTTCAGTCCCAGTCTAAATCCATACAACATATTAATATAAGCCGACGCAACATAAATCTCTAAGTTGTTAACATTAGGTGGGTTTTTTTCCCAGCAGCTTAAAACTGGTCAACATCTTACTGATTGGTGGTGACAGCATAACTGAGAAAGGGCAAGTACATGTACAGACAAACTGACAAACCAGACAACAGCAGACAGATGGACAAATGTGATGAGAATGATAAAGGACTCTCTTGTCAATCCAACGGATGATTCAGGCATGCTGGTTCTCATCACCTTGAGTGGGTCTTCATGTAGGATACAAAACTGATCGTAGGATACAAAACTGATCGTTTTTCACAGACACTGCATGGAGAGCAGTCCTGCTTTAGGTTCTGCTTCTGCCAATCCATCTTCAGCTGTTCTGTGCTGATCATGTGACCGTATCCTGTATGCACTACTGTTGCAGGTGTACTCTGCAGAATCTTCCTGTTTGATGGTGTTAATGCCACAGTTGATAAGGTTGGCCTTCAGAGTAAATTCTTGTGTCATTTTAGTGGTCTTCCCCAATCACAATGTCCTTGCTTTAGCTCTCTGTACAGAAGCATCTTTGGGATGTAGTTATCTTCCACATGGGCAATATCTCCTGTCCAACAAAGCTGGCATCTATGTATAAATGCTTATGCAAAATAACCTGAAAAATTTATACATCGACGGATAAAATGAAAAAAAAAGATGTGGAAAAAAACCAGACTTGTTGAAATACATGCACGTATACACACATGAATTTAACGTAAGTTCACCTTTGAAGAGAAAGACGAAGTACTCCTTGAAAGCTTTATAGGAAGTCACCATCACAGCAAAGTTGGGATGAGTGATCTCCCCTGTGGCTGCGTCCTGACCCCAGGTGGCACTGGAGAGCTGTGTGCAAAACTTGAGGATGAGGCAGAAGATGTCCTGGATGATTTTCATGATAGGGGCCGCCTTCTTATTCAACAGGCACCTGAAAGGATGATATAGATCATACATAAAAATAAACAGGATAATATGAGGCTGAAAATAAAAGTTAAGATCCCCTTACCACTCAACAGGAGAAGGAAAAAGAAGCTTCACATTTACTTTGCATTGCAGACTACACGGGGAAAAAAGTGAGCTCAACAAAACGAAACAAAAATTTAACAAAAAACAAAACAGAATGAACAATTACCCTGAAGAGAGTTTTTGTTTACTTCTATTTTCTTCTTGTTGTTTTTTGTTACTTTTTTGGGCGACCATTTTGGTTATGTTCTGTGTGTGTGTGTGTGTGTGTGTGTGTGTGTGTGTGTGTGTGTGTGTGTGTGTGTGTGTGTGTGTGTGTGTGTGTGTGTGTGTGTGTGTGTGTTAGTTCTTACCATGATGGACTATCACATTACCATGTGATATTTGGAACATCCTCCACTATCCAAATGCAACTACAAAAGCCCATGACTTTGCATTATCAGCATGGCACTCTGTCATCTATCCTGAGGCTGTCCAAGTGTCAACTTTCAACCTTGTGTATTCAGCGTGGTGTCTATCCAACTGAGTCGGTAAAGGGGAGGAGGGGGCACAGGTTATTTTTTTTTAATGCAGCTGGCTGGCCTTTTCAGAGCCTTGAATTCAAGATCTGATGTCTCGAGTTCAATTCTACCTTAAAACATAAAAGCTGGTCTGTTCACAAGAACGGATGACTGCTGGCATTTGCCATATATAATTGCTGGCAGATTTGGGCAGAGTGTATACGTAACTCTGAGCAAGATGAATACCTCTACAACAATATCCAGCCTCCATTAGGAGGCCATTTTTTCTTCTTCTCTGTGTACGTGCTGCAAACAGGACTTCAATATATAATTTCATCAACAAATTAACACCAAGATCACCATTCACAGAGCCATGGAGACATGATCTCAAGTCTTGAGTTCAATCCCATCCCACAAAATAAAAGCTTGTATGTTTGCTGCCCATTTTAATGCTCTCATCATTCTGGAGGTGTCACCTTAGTGTTTCAGAGGTCCCATTCACCTTTCCCCATTTCAAAACCTTGCCAACACGTGGGGTTTTGCGCAGGATCAAGTGTGTTGTATAAGTAGTTGAAAGAGAAATATTCCAGTCTGAACATGACTTGAATCACAGATTTCTGGATACATACTTGCTAGCAGATTTAGAAGGAAAGTGAGATAAAAATATTAAGATCAAAATACTGTAATATCTGATCTAGCTTGTAGAGCTGTATGGCTGTGAAGCCTGGGCATGCAGAAAAGCAGATGACAATAAGATCAAAGCAGCAGAGATGTGGTTCTACAGGCAGTTGTTTAGAGTCGAATGGAACGATAAAAGAACAAATGAAAGCATCTTAAACGAACTCATAGTGCAACACCAACTGTTGGGGAAAATCAACAAAAGAAACATCAGATACATCAGCCATGCAACCCACAACAACACAACCCTAATGACATTAATTCTGCAAGGAAAAGTTGAGGCCAAAAGAAATCCGGGCAGACCACCCACCTCCTGTATGAACAATATCACCAACATCAGCAGTTTTGAGGGTCTACAAAGAAGCACAGAAAAATCAAGACCAGAGTAAATGGAGAAGAGTTGTTGTGGAGTCTACTGCTGCGACTACCAATGAACTCAATGATGCTGATGGGCAGCAAGTGACAGGTGTATGGAATTATCCAAGTGCAGTGAACAAACACTACACTCCAAACCAGCACCATTCTTTTATTTTCTTCTTCTCTATTTGCTTGCTACACACAGGATCTCAGTGTATCAGCTCATCCCAAAGACTAACACTAGGATCACAATTCAAGATAAGGTAAGGGTAGTGGTGAGAGAAAAATCCCTGTCTGAACACAACTTGAATCACAGATTTCTGGATTTTCTCAGACCTGGCATTATCCACTTCGCCACTTCTAACATGAAAAGCAGTTACCTGAAGAGGGCGTTGTAGAGATAGTCACCATGGACGCGCCTAAGGTCATCGAGACTGTGGACGTGGCCGTCAAGGGCTTCCTGCAGCTCTTTCCACGTCACCTGGATGATCTGATTGGCCATGTAGCCCTGCATCACCTTCACAAAATGCTGCATCTCCTGTCTGTAAACATCATCATTGTGGTCATCTTAACCATCATAATTATCATCACTTTCATTGTCATCATCATTGTCATTATCACCTTCACAAAATGCTGCATCTCCTGTCTGTAAACATCATCATTGTGGTCATCTTAACCATCATAATTATCAGCACTTTCATTGTCATCATCACTGTCATTATCACCTTCACAAAATGCTGCATCTCCTGTCTGTAAACATCATCATAATTATGGTCATCCTTACCATCATCATTATCATCATCATCATCACATACATACATTACCACATACATACATACATCTATACATATGCACAGACGCACATACTATACCATACATACATACACACATAATCATTTTCACAAAGTGCTGTATCTCCTGTCTGTAAACATCATCATCATGATTGTGGTCATCGTCAATATCAGCATTACAATCATCAGTGTTATCACCATCATCACCAACATTATCACCTTCACAAAGTGCTGCATCTCCTGTTTGTAAACATCATCATCATTGTGGTCATCGTCAATATCAGCATTACAATCATCAGTGTTATCACCATCATCACCAACATTATCACCTTCACAAAGTGCTGCATCTCCTGTCTGTAAACATCATCATCATGATTGTGGTCATCGTCAATATCAGCATTACAATCATCAGTGTTATCACCATCATCACCAACATTATCACCTTCACAAAGTGCTGCATCTCCTGTCTGTAAACATCATCATCATGATTGTGGTCATCGTCAATATCAGCATTACAATCATCAGTGTTATCACCATCATCACCAACATTATCACCTTCACAAAGTGCTGCATCTCCTGTTTGTAAACATCATCATCATGATTGTGGTCATCGTCAATATCAGCATTACAATCATCAGTGTTATCACCATCATCACCAACATTATCACCTTCACAAAGTGCTGCATCTCCTGTCTGTAAACATCATCATCATCATTGTGGTCATCGTCAATATCAGCATTACAATCATCAGTGTTATCACCATCATCACCAACATTATCACCTTCACAAAGTGCTGTATCTCCTGTTTGTAAACATCATCATCATGATTGTGGTCATCGTCAATATCAGCATTACAATCATCAGTGTTATCACCATCATCACCAACATTATCACCTTCACAAAGTGCTGCATCTCCTGTCTGTAAACATCACCATCGATGGCGACAGTCGGCAGCAGAAAATTAGTTATCTTAAAACACAGCGACGCTCATGGCTAAAACAACCAATGCACTATCGGCATGGTTTCTGACAATGACTACAGTAGTAGTATGCTGTGGAGTCATCCACCATGGGAATGTAAATGTCACCACCATCATGGTCACCATCAATGTTACAGACATCATCACTGTCATCATTATCACCTTCAAAAATGTTGGATCTCCTGTCCAGAAACATCAGTATAACCATCACTGCCATTATCATCATTATCCCCACATCATCAACACCACAATTATCATCATCATCATCACCATTGCTGCCACCAACCACCACCACTATCATCATTGTCATCATCATCATAATCATCATCATTATCACAAAAATATAATCCGATATCATCATCACCATGATGACAATCAGTATTAACCCCTTTGTTTCATACGCTCATACCTATCTATACACCTACATACCTATCAATGTTGCGAACTGGGATACGGTTGCCCAGGATAGAGTGGGGTGGAGAACTGCTGTTTTCGCGGGAGCAAAGAGCTATGAAGAGGATATAGTCGAGCGCGCTATAAAGACGCAAATGCCCCATGGTGGATGACTCCACAGCATACTACTACTGTAGTCATTGTCAGAAACCATGCCGATAGTGCATTGGTTGTTTTAGCCATGAGCGTCGCTGTGTTTTAAGATAACTAATTTTCTGCTGCCGACTGTCGCCATCGATGAAAAAGGCCGCACACCTACCTACCTACATACATACATACACATACACATATACACATACACACATACATACATACATACATACATACATACATACATACATACATACATACATACATACATACACTTACACACATACACACATACAAACCATAGTAATTCTTACCTGTGTAACTGTATCTGCCTGAACTGACGGGAGTCTTTGGCATTCTTTACAATGGCTGAAACATGCAACAGTAACAGAATACATACTGCACAATGGGCACACTAAGACGCAAGCACATATCATTGCCCTCCACAGCTTCTTGAAACCTTTATGAAGGAAATGATATTGTTTAGGAGTGTGAATATATTCAATTTGACATCTCCAAATAACGACACACATACAACTGGCACAAATTTAAAGCCAGATGGTCTCTGTCAAGTATACTGAAAAGACAACAAGAACCAAGATCATGAAGTCTTTAATGCATCAGCACATCAACAGATAATAAGGCAAAATGGATAACATCAAAGAATAAACTAGACTCCTAACTTAAAATGAAACAAAAACCAAGAAAGATGGCCTTCAGTCTGTTTGACAGGGATTCATCATTCTTGGATAATTTGATACGCCCAACAGCCAAACCTGCCATCTATTGTCTGGCAAACTCCTATATGCTGGCAAGGTCTTGAAAAAAAAAAAGACTCACTATGGAGACATAGGTTACTCTGCAGCCCCAATATCCACAGTGACTGTCAGAGAATAAATACAGGTAAAGTTGTTTACACTTCATCAGTTTTACCTTTTCTATAGCTGCTCGCTGAATGAGAGATGAACACTTCAGTAAGGTGGACTGTTCACTTCAACTCACATCAAAATGGTAAAAGTATCCTATTGTGTTTATGTAATTCAAGATATCCATCACAAGGATGACCAGGCATTGAGACAAAAACCACCTTGGAGGAATGGATTTGTACAGGTGAAGGGAAAAAAAAGGGCGACAGCAGAAGGTCATCTATGACCTAGATGCACCCCAGCCCCCTTAGAGTGTATGAGGTTTAGAGCCAAAGCACTACCTTAAGGGATGGGGGAGGGGGGCTTCTTCTCGAGGACCTGCTGCTGTCCAGTTCTCCCTGGAATTTCAAGGTACATCATTACTGACTTAAATTAAGACTGCTCTCTCTACAATGACCATATAACCACAAGGCAGCACCATGTATTTTGGCTATTTCCCTATATGTGTGCATACAGTTCTGTTTACGGGTGGGGGTTTTTTTTTCTTCCATACAATTTTGCCATGGGCAACTCCTTTGGTGCCATGCGTTGATCTTAAACATGCAGTGCACACAACACCTCATTTATTGTCTCACCTCAGAGACTAATGGTAGTGTATCAATGTTCAACAAAAAACAAAAATAGGAAAATAGAATCAGAACACGTATTTAATACAACCAGACAAAACAGGCGCAAATTTTCAGCCAACTGACCTTTGTCAAGCGTAAATGTAAGATCACAAACGAATCCACTGGACAAAGCAGTAGGGAGGTTTCAGTCTTTTTCTCCAAATTTTTTTATTTGCGGTTTGTTTGTTTGTGATCTTACGTTTATGCTTGACAAAGGCCAGATGGTTGAAAATTTGTGCCTCTCTCATCTAGTTGTATTAAATACGCGTTCTGATTCTATTTTTTGTGTTTTTCTGGTTCCTGTCTGCTTGAATGTGGCCGCACTTGTTTTGAATGTTCAACAAAGATAAAATATGGCAGAGAAGCATTAAAAAATTACAGCACCTTGAAAATACCAAGCTGCCCCTGTACTCACCATCTCGCTTCAGCTTGTACCAGCAGTCAGTCAGTGTCCATGCAACACGCTTCAATTGGAGCATGAAGGAGAACACTCGGCCATAACACGCCTGACTGCTCTCAGTCAAAACCACGTTCAGGGGCCATGTCACCTGTACACAAAATGCATCCATTAAACTTCAACTACAAGAATAGTAGAATGTACAGAACAGAGAAATCAACAGTCTCATTTCAACAAACATAGCCATTACGTAATTTCTCAACAAGAGATAATAAAGTTGACATGATTTAACTTGACTTGACTAGATGAAGGGTGAATCTTATGGCATTCAAAATCAGTTTCTAAACATGAAAACCACCTTATGATGTATTAAGGTTTACCAGTCACCTGTTTATAAAATTGTGTATATGTTGCAATATCAAAATGATCATGTTCATTCAAAAACCCACTCTTCCTTTTTATAATAATTAACATCCTGGGAAACAATTTCCTAAACACTTTGCACTTTATAGAAAACGTAAAGCATAAAAGCAATTCAACAATAAATTAATCATGTAAGCACAATGTAACAGAACAAGCAATGCAAATAAAAGCACTGTCTGCATTACATTACAAGAACACTCTTCCTTATAAACTCATGCACGCACATACACACACACAGATGTGCACACACACGCACAGATGTGCGCACACACACACACACAGATAAGCAGGCAAAAATCCCCCTTTTCATCCTTCCCATCTCCTTTTCTATCTTACCAATCTTATTTGTTCCATTCTCTGACAGTCTATTTCATTCTCTTCTATCCTTCTAGTTCTACACACTCTCTCTTACTCTGACACATATTCCATCACCCACTCTTTAAATTCTGATTTCTGTCTTACTGTCCACCTGACCTGCCCTCCCATTTCACATTTCCACACACAAACACATTCCTTAACCTTCCTCTTGTTTTAATACAAGTAGATTAGCAATGGCAGACATATAAGTTGGATAAACTTTCATCAAATTTCCTCATGCCAACTTTAAGACTGATCCAGCCAAAATCAATGCTCTTATCCTTCAGTAATAAAAACAATGGCCATTTAGCTCAGCTGGCTGGAGTAACACTATGCAAATAACACAGGAGTCATAGGTTCAATCCTTGGCAGTCACGTTGTTTTTTTTCCAAGACCATGCCTTTTTGTAGGATTCTGCACAAGCTCAAGGAATTTGCTTCATAACTGCAGGCAGATATGGCTGAACAGCACAAGGAATTATCCAAGTGTGATGAATCTCTCTTGAAATAAAACTCCAAACTCCTTAAAAATACATACTGAACTCTGAATCAAAGTCACTCAAGCAAATTCAAACCACAAAAATACAAAAGTAGAAGCAAAATGCGTATTTTATATACCAGAACGAGACAGGCACAAATTTTAGGTAGCGTGTAAAAAGACAAAAAAGAATAAATGCACAACATTTTGCACAAAAAACAGTAGACATCTTCCCAACTGCAGTGTTCTGGCAGCAAATCGGGAAGTTCTTTAACGTTTTTCTGTGCTAAGTGTTGTGCTGGCAGCAAATCGGGAAGTTCTTTAACGTTTTTCTGTGCTAAGTGTTGTGCTGGCAGCAAATCGGAAGTTCTTTAACGTTTTTCTGTGTAAGTGTTGTGCATTTATTCTTTTTTGTCTTTTGTACACGCTACTGAAATTTGCGCCTGTCTTGTTTTGTTATAGTAAATACGCTTTCTCTTCTATTTTTGTGTTTTTCTGGTTCCTTAAAAATACGTTCAAGTTTATGCCATTCTTCTAACTCACAAATCCTTTCTTACCCCCCCCCCCCCCCCTCACCTCTTCACTCCTATGCTCCCACTTTCCTTGTCCTCCCTCCTCTCACTCACTCTAAACAAAAATTCATCAGGTGAGAACACAAATTTTGCTGACCTTGTATCTCAGTTCCAGACAATCCAGTGTGTCATGAGCTGCAACAGATTTTCTCATCATCATCGACAAATCAACAACTGATCATCAATACATTATTAACAAGAATTCTGGGGAGAGCTGAACAGCAGAAGCTCCTCAGAAGAGAAGCGCCCAACCCTCTTTGGATGGTGTTTCAGCCCTAAACTCTGTGCACTTTAAGACGGCCAAGCTGAATCTGGGTCAGGAAAATGTGCCAAGCTTTCAACAGGCGCAAAACAAAAAAAGTGTGACCTGTTCTCACCAAAAAAGACATGGCACATGTGAGCAAAGCTACAGCCTCAGAAAGGTGAACGAAGGTCTGTCCAGGTGAAATCAAAATTTTAGTTGCAACTTCTTTTGGGCTTTCTTTACATGATGACTTTCACAAACAAATTTACCTTAATTGGTAGTTTTTACACTGCAGCCACAACTCAATCCCTTACTAGACCCCAATATTTTATCATTATTTTAAAGCTTATGATATCAACCAGGCTGGGTAAGAGAAGAAGATAGTTTCCTCTGAAAATTGGCTGGGGTCCAGGGTCAACGTCCCTGCTGGGGGGTCTAAGGGGTTTCGCCCCCAGAAGCTGAAGAATTTCTGTAATTTTGACAATTTGAGGCATTATGGATGCATTTCCTGATGGCAAATACAATAATTCAGTAATATTTCTGCTGAAAAAAAAATTTCCCCTCTGAAACTAGGAGTTCATCCACTGAAATTAGCGGATCCACTGAGAGTTACCCAGCCTGATCAACTTCTATGTGCTACACACAATAATTCAAAATAATCCAGATTTCAACAGACATTATTCTTTTGGTTGTAAGGAAAATCTGACAGTGTGGTAGTTAGTGCAATGGACTACCAACTGGAAGGTTGTGCGTTCGAATCCCCATCAGTCCTGTCAAAATCATTGTGGGATTTTTCAGCCCAAACCAGTTGCTACCCAGACCTGAGTGTGCAAGGGGTTCATTGGGAAGAACAGGCCCACAGTATTCTCACCTATTTCATGGATGCATCATTGAGGGTGTTGCTAAAATCTCCTGACCAATACTGCTGGTATCTGTGTATATCAGGCCTAGCTGACGCCAGGATATATTATGATAGTGAGTTTAAGGTACAGGCCTATGATGCAGTTTCAATCCTAGACAGAATTTGATAGCATCATGATTATCATCCTCAACTCATCATCATTCATAATATTGTAAAAACTGTTCCAGCTTCTGGGCTCATTCAGGTGGCATACACAAATGGGAGGAAAAAAAAGAGGTGAGCACAAATGAAACTGCCTTAAAAAAATTAAATAACATCAGACAGTGAATGTTCTAAAACCTTCTATTCCCTTTTCTCAAAACAAAACAAGGATTACACACATGTGATATTTCAAAAGGCCACAGCTCCTACAGTTTTTGTCCTAGAGACATCATTTAGATATCACTGAAATGAATATAAAGCACTTATCAATGACACAAAAAACTTGCTGTCACCAAAAAACTGACTTATGTCCCCTTTTGTAAGAATGGGTCACAAATGTAATCTTTGATGGATCAGCTTTTCATGCAATATACAATTCACTATGTCATGAAGAAAGATTAGTGACAAGATGAAAAAAAAAAGATAACTGGACAAAGCAAGTTTGTCATTAGAATGGCAGCTTCAATTTACAGATTCAATTTATACATAGTTAACAGTTACTGGCTTTCTCATGTAAGTTTGTTCGCTTGTTGGTCCATGTAAAGTTATCTCGTGTTTATCCAAAATTGATTTTTGTAAATTCAGGCACACTCACATCAGTTGAGTAAGTATTTTTCTTTCCATTGACCAAATCTCTCTATGTCTCTCATTCATACATGTGCACCCCTTACCAACCCCGCTCAGCACACACACATACATACATTGACACACATACAAACATACACACACAAATATCCACAATACACCAACAACACACACACACACACACACCACCACACACACCACACACACACACACACACACCACAACCACCCATGTACACACACACCCTCCATTCCTCCTTCCCTAATACTGTATAGAGAGACAGCAGTCTGCATGGAAGCACACTCACCATTGTGTCTGAAGAAATCAGGCATGTAACGCAGGGCAAAGCTGAGACTGTCCGCATGCTGCTGATTGACTGATGCTGACAGCTGCAGGGCTCGATTCAACGCTGAGTTGAGAAACACTGGCGTCAGCATTTCGTGCGGAAGATGACTGGTGGACAGCTGTCATGGTTCCAAATATTTTGTTAAAATTGAAAGATAAGGAAGCTTGTTCTATTTTCCTTTAGCAATGAAGAACTCCAAATAATGATTTGAACTCCAAACAAAAACAAAGCGTTATATTTATAGGCTACATACAATGTGGTCTAGCATAACACTTACACATTAACCAGTTACTGCAATTGTTGTAGGATTTTTCCAGCCTCAACCAGCCCCTGCCCAGAGCTGAGTGTGCTTTGGACTGATTGGGAAGATTTGGACCATACAGTCAAGTCTCATCCACTTCACAGACGCATCACTGAGGATGTCGGCACCAACAAAAAAGATTCAAGAAAAATATACACCTTCAACAACCGATTGTACGAAATTCATTGTTATATTCAAGTGACTTGATTAAGGAAAATTATTCACAAATATGTGTTGTAAAATATGTTGATAATTGCTTGCATTTGGGAAAACTGTCAGATTCTGACTTGCTAATACATTAATATTCTCATCGATGAGGGTTCACTGTTGTAATGTCTTGCAACCAATCTGTCTTACTGCCCTGTTTTAGGTTTTCAAAAAAATAAAACGTGTTCTGAGTTTATGCAGAGAGTTAAAAAAAAAACCAGTTACCTCTTGAAATGTAGTTTAGTTACCTTTTCCAGTAAAATATCAGTGAGATTCTGAGCAAAGTCTCCATCAGCCATGAAGAGGTAGCGATGAAGAGCTTCAAAATGAGTGTCAATCTTCAGGTCCACCAGAAAGTAGTTCACCACCATCTCATCCACCAAAGATATCCTGAAACAATAAAGGCATAGATTACAATTAAATCAAAGTGACTGCCTGTGTTTAAGCAAACAAGAACCAGAAGACCACAAAAAATAGAATCAGAATGTATATTACGTATAACAAAACAAGACAGGCATAAAATTTCAGCATCCTGAACTTTCTCAAGCATGTACAAAAGACAAAAAAGAATAAATGTACAACACTTATCGGAAAAAAGGTATAAATGATTTCCCTAACACTTAGCAGAAAAACAGCAGACAACTTCCCTAACATTAAGAAGGTTGTCTACTGTTTTCTGCATTAGGTGTTGTGAGCATTTATACTTTGCTGTCTTTTGTATAAGCTTGACAAAGGCCAATTGGCTGAAAATTTGTGCCTGTCTTGTTTTGTTCTATTCAATACGTGCTCTGATTCTATTTTTGTGTTTTTCTGGTTCCAAAATAGATCAAATCTGTGACACGTTTTTCCTGCTCATGCCATTAATGTACTCAAAAATCAGGAGAAAGAGAGAGAGAAAGAGAGTGTGTATATGTATGTATGTGTGTGTGTATGTGTGTGTGTGTGTGTGTGTGTGTGTGTGTGTGTGTGTGTGTGTGTGTGTGTGTGTGTGTGTGTGTGTGTGTGTGTGTGTGTGTGTGTGTGTGTGTGTGTGTCGTGCGTGCGTGCGTGCGTACGTGTGTGCGTGCGTGCGTGCATGTGTGTGCATGTGTGCATATTTCTATGCATGCATTTATGTGTGTATGTAAGTGTGCTTGAATGTGAGCATATTAACACATGGATGTATGCATATCTATGCCTGCATACTTATGCAAATACATTCTGTATCTATGCATATGAATGTAAGTATGTGTATACACCTAAATATTTTTGAACATACATAGAACTATTGTCTACATCTTGTTCCATGTGTATATATGCTCTTAACTGCTGAACACTTAGAGCTACAACAGATTTCGCACTTAGAAAGGCCTATTATCATTTATCACCATTATTAATAATGAAAACATACTGTGCTGACAAGGGAGATGTCAGCGCCTGTTGCAACAAAATTGACAAAGGGGTGAGAGCAATGGTGTCCGCTTCCTCCGGGGTGAGCTCCCCTTGCCACAGTATTGCCCCCAGTCCTCCTTGCACAACACCAGGTATAGCGGCCACCAGGTCCACCATGGGAGGTCCACCTGTCAGTCACACACACATACAAATACAGACTGTTTCAATCTTTACACCTAACACAGACTGTTTCAATCTTTACACCTAACACAAACTGTTTCAATCTTTACACCTAACACAAACTGTTTCAATCTTTACACCTAACACAGACTGTTTCAATCTTTACACCTAACACAGACTGTTTCAATCTTTACACCTAACACAGACTGTTTCAATCTTTACACCTAACACAGACTGTTTCAATCTTTACACCTAACACAGACTGTTTCAATCTTTACACCTAACACAGACTGTTTCAATCTTTACACCTAACACAAACTGTTTCAATCTTTACACCTAACACAAACTGTTTCAATCTTTACACCTAACACAAACTGTTTCAATCTTTACACCTAACACAGACTGTTTCAATCTTTACACCTAACACAAACTGTTTCAATCTTTACACCTAACACAGACTGTTTCAATCTTTACACCTAACACAAACTGTTTCAATCTTTACACCTAACACAAACTGTTTCAATCTTTACACTTTCTTTTATCTGTCTGCTAGTACCCATCATGGTTGTAACAGGAAGCTGGAGGGCCAAAAGTGGAAAAAATATTTTTTTAGCGACTATTCAATCTACTATAATCCACTACCAGCTTGCCAGGCCTGTTGTAGCTTCACCATAGTCCCAATAGCCGGAATGGGCCGTTTCCATTTCCCGAACTAAGGACAACTTGCTGGACATCAGGAGTTAATTTTTTAATGGTTTACTGAAAAAAAGTTGTTCCTTCAGACATGCCACATACAGCAAGATGCCCACCAACCATTGCAATAACAGTTATAACATAACCACTCTCTGGCTAGACTCATATTACTTTTGTGTTTTCTATCCCTTTGTACCAGAGATGTTAAACTTTAAGGGAGATGAAGCTGCTGTCTGCAGCTAAACAGGAAACCCGGGCAGCATCATGTTGTGGGTGTAGAGTTTTCTGCCACTCCATTTATCCAACGCTTCCTCTGGCTTTGAAGCTCAAGCATCTGACACTTCAAGCTCAAAGAGTTGGCTGATTAACTGGAATCCAGGTGAGTTAAGTCAAACCACCTGATTCGCACTTGTGCAATGTGATGGTTGACAAATGTTGTCTCAACCATCTCTCTTTCTTCATTTCTAATCTTGTCTATATTGGTCTTGCCTGTTATTCCTCCTGGATGGCTGGAACTCGCTTTAAACGGTTGAACAGCACTGCAAAGTCATTACTTCTCCAGACATTCATAAGGAAACTACTTTCTAAAGATTGTCTGATGAGGACACTGCTGCCTGAGGCCAACAGCACTCCTGCCTACTTCTGCAACCAAAACCTTCCAATGTTTCAATGTTTTCACAACAAAAATCTAAAGAAAGACTGCTCAACACAATTCACACAAAGACTGGAGGACTTGTTACAGGAAGTAACACTTGATAAACATGATACTCATTGAGAAATAATGGATACAGATGAGTTTTGGGCTTGTATTCGTGGTTATGAGTACACTTGAAGTCAGCACCCATTGTACATGACTAGTCTGGGTTTCCTCAGAATTTGTCCACAATCATTTAATGACATACATGGCCTAAACTTACATGTGCAAACCAGTTTGCTAAACACATGCTATGCAGTATGCATCAGATGCACATGTGCTAGATTCACTATGCAGTGGATGTCTGTCACCATCAGTACAATTTCAGTTTCAATTTTAGTTTCTCAAGATGACGTCTCTGCACTCCGAACAAATTCCATATACACTAATGTCACAGGTGCCATGTGTATGGTGATCATGGCACAAGCCTTAAGCCTGCACATAAACCCATGAGCTGGCCAGGTCCTGAGGCCTCTCAGCACAGTATACCTGTAAGCAAACATTTTCCAATAACCTAAGCGGTTGTAGGAAAGTGAGCTGTTCCAAGATCTGAACTTCTCTCAGGGGCAGCACTATGAAGGCACTGCCATCTCTTCTCCTCAACTGACTTAACTTGCTCATCCTTACCAATGAACAGGTATGCATTAATGGCTGGATGGACTGGGGTGGTGTGTTCAAGCCAGAGCAAAAACCTTGTTATCTATCCACTGGACAACCCTACTCGATTATGCATAGCTTGTTTGACTCCCTCATTTTGTCCACTGGTTTCCTCCATTATCAGCCATGAGAGCAAAGCAAAAAAATTAACCTTTACAATTCTTTACCCTATCCACCAGCTTCCTGTATTATCAGCCATGATAACAGAGCAGAAACTTTACTCTTTCACTCCTTTACCCTATCCACCAGCTTCCTGCATTATCAGCCATGTTAGTAAACCAATAACTCAACCCTTTCACCTCCTTACACTGTCCATCAGCTGCCCGTGTTATCAGCTATGATAGCAAAGCAAAAACTTAACCCTTTAACTTCCTCATCCTATCCACCAGCTTCATGCGTTGTCATGATAACAAAGCAAAAACTTAATCCTTTCACTCACTCAAAAAATCCATTAGTCAGGGAGCTGGAGGATGGGGAAAGGGAATGAAAGGGTTCATTTTTTTCAGATCATGGATAGGTTGAGGAAGTGAAAAGGTTAACGTCAGCTTTCAAGAACCAGGGCTATGGCCACTGAACTATCAGAACGTAGTGTGGCTACAAAGTTTAAAAGGTAGACTATCTTCAGCCTGTGGCTACAAAGTTTAAAAGGTAGACTATCTTCAGCCTATTTTCCATCCGGATGATGCCAGGATACATCATGAAAGCAAGCACAGAGTACAGCCCTGTTCTGTAATCCTATTCCAAAATGGTACTCCACAGCACCATCACTATCATTCTAATCATCATAGGTCTGTCAAAAACTGTACCAAATCCTATGGCATACATGCTCCACTCTCATGGTGACCTTAATTTTGATGGGGGTTTGGGAGTGTATTGGTGAGCAGGAATAAGTGGCATGGAACTAGTGGTACAAGAATGGTATCATAAACACATCAACACAACAAAACAACAACAAATTCTTACAGGTACAGGACACCACAAAGACGGAAACATCCAATGTACTTACTGAGGCGATCAAAGTTGTCCTCAAACTTCTCCAGGTCATCAGGCATCATATCCAAGGCACTCAGCTCAAAGCGAGGAACCATCTCTTTCAGTTCTGGGATATCTGTGTCACACAATCAATAAAATTCAATACAACAGCTTCATCAACACTGTAAAACTCAAGAACTGACAACAATACAATCAAGCAATAAAAAGATAAATTGTGTCAAAAAATACATTAAAAAAGATAAAAATTGACACAACTACTCTCTTTTTCACATTTGAAGAGTGGGAGTATGCATATGATGTTGAAATTCCAACTTAAAGAAAAAAGATTCAAGATGTTGAAAAAAAAAAAACATGATCAACTGATCCAACTGGCATCAAATGCAACAATAATGGTGAAGATTTCTTCAAACAAAGATATCTGGAAACAAATGAATGCTTGTTACTTTCTACATTTTGTTACATCTGGTGATTACGCATTGTGTACATTTCAAGATGTTTGTATGAACTATATATTTGAAAATGAATAAAAACAAGTTTAAACAAAACAAAAAAAGATTTCTGGAAACTGGATGCTGACATACTCACATCCTCTTCAGTCAAGTCAAGCAATGTAAAACTTGCACCATCAAGACCATGAAAACAATACACAGCAGGTGCAGTGGTGGCCTAGTGGTGAAAGCACCATAATATGATGTGAGAGGCCCCAGGCTTGATTCCCAGTCAGACAGTGATTTTAACTACATTTTTGTTAGTGACCTGGCTGCTAGTCTTTAAAATGAGACGATAAACTGAGATCCCGTGTACACATACACTTAACCTACTTCAAAAAACCTGCAGACTATTCCCTGCAAAAGTTTACGGAAAAGCTCCAAGTAAACAAAAAATACCAGCAAACAAGTACCCAACAGTAATGATTAAAAAAAAGATTATCACAGTTGCATTCCAAAACAAAATGAAGATGGGGCATGCAGACTGTTCAGCAATAAAAGCCTGCATTTTGTGGACCAAAACCAGCAGAACAATTTACATACACACAGCTAAAAGCAACTTCACTCAAAACTTGGAAGAGTACACAAAAAAAAGGCAGAGATAATTCCAAAATAACAACAGACGATACTCACCATCCATTCTGCCATCAGTCTCGAACCTGCCCCCATACAGCAACCTTTGCACAGTGGAGTCTGATGAATGGCCAAACACATTTTGCTGAAGGAACCGCTTGCGACGCAGTCCATCCACATCCACATACACTGATTCCATGTTGGCATGCCGGTCTTTAAACGACCGAATCATGGGACGATCTACATGTTCCTCAGACTCAACTGTGGCGGAGCGCTGCTTGTGCATGCGGATTCTGGGTTTGATGGCAAACTCCCTGAAGTCCGACTCCAGGCTGGCATGTAAATCTCGGTGGCGTTTAAGTCTTGGTGCCTGGAAGGAGTAGTCTTGTTTAGACAGTTGGGACACATGACCAAACAAACTGGCCTTTTTCACTTTCCACTCTGTGGAGGACGTCTCTGTGCTGATATTGTACTGTGATGATCCCGCCAGCTTGGGAATGGACCTGATTTCTTCATGTGACTCCTGATTGGTATTACAATCGGCGACCGTTTTCAGATGAGGCCTCTGTGCTTCTTCCTGAGTTTCTTTTGTGGCATGCATGGTATGTGACAGTGCTATGTTCAGTCTGAGGGATTCGTCAGCCTCTGTTTCCATGGTAGCAGACATACCCGGCACCATTTTGACATGAATACGGCTATGCTCAGGGTCGGATGACTCAGTGGTGGCGTGATGATTTTCTGACACCTGACAGAGCACATAAAGACCTAATGACAATACTAATAATAGTAATAATAACAATAACATCATGATGATGATGATACTGATGATGACAATGATAATAATAATAATGATAATAATAGTAACAAAATGTTGTGGGGTTCCATTTCATAGAAAAAACAGCACTCTTGAAGCATGTATCTCATTAGGATAAAGCACACATAAATAATACCTATGTCATTACGATAAAGTATACACGATACTAAACAAATCACAAAAATCAATAAATAAAATAATTAAGAAATACCATAAACCACAATGGCAGTGATACAGGGCTGTTAGTGGTAAAATCTGTTTTTCCCTGAAAATTGGCCGGGGTCCAGGGGCCGCCCAGGCCCCGGTGGGGTCCAGGGCAACGCCCCGGTGGGGGGTGCAGGGGGACGAAGCCCCCCGTGGAAAATTGAAAATATGACATTTTGAAGCCAATCAGAGGGCCTATCCTGGCAGCAAACTGGGTAATTTTTAGTTCACAAAAAATTAACAAATCAATGGATCAATTTGTGTTTAGAGTAACTTTCTGAAACCACATGACATATATAGCACTTGGTTTTAGAAAGTCATTCTAAACACAATTTTTTTGTATTCATGCAATAATTCTTAATGTCAAGGCGTACTGCAGGTTCAACTTAAGAGAGCTCTCTATACTATTCCCTTACAGAACTTGGGTTTTTTTTTGTTTTTTTTTTTTGCTTTTTTTTTTCTTTCGCGGAAGCACTTTGACTTTCCCTGAAATGGGATCACTGTATTCGCGGATTTCCGCGAAATCGCTGAACTCTAACAGCCCTGGTGATAGTACTCATATTCTAATACAAATAAGAGTAATGATAAGAACAATATATTATGTGATGCATGCATATGAACACACACAGTAAGCACACACACACACACACATACACACATACACAAACACACACACACACACACACACACACAAGCATGCATACACTCATATTGGTACTCCCTCTCACCAAGTCCAGTTGGCATTTTAAGTTCCTCTACCTCACGATACTCAAATTTTCCTTTTGTTCTTCACATCTTTCTTTGCATACATATACTCACACACGCATACTCTCAACCCAATCACTTGGCATTCAAGTCCCTCTGTATCACAAGAATTGACATAAGTCACCAACAATAATACTACTGCTACTAAATCATTCTTGTATGGTGCTAGTCTCCAGTCTCATTTGGATTCATTGTATATCATGACTTTACAAAACAAAAAATGTAATACATACTTTCCTGTCACTACAACCGTTTCAGTTTCTCAAGAAGGCAACTCCAAGTTCCATATGCACTGATGCCAAGGATGCTATGCCACAGAGAAGATCTAAAATGATCATCGCATAAGCACTAAACCAGTGCATAAGCCCTATGTGCTGGTAAGGTCAAGAGATCCTCACAGGAGTAGACCTACTGGTCCTCATCACCTGGTAAGGATCATCAAGTAGAATACAAGACCTATCCTAAAGGCACATGTATTTCTGCAGACACTGCGCCAGAAACTGTCCTTCCATTCTGGGTTCTGCTTCCACCAGTCCCTCTTTAGTTGAACAGCAGCTGTTCTGCATTGTTCAAATGTGATTGTGACCCATGTGCACTGCTGTTGTAGTCTATGTCTTCCCAGTTGGTGATGTTGATTCTACAGCTGAGGCTGGCCTTCTAAATATCCTTTATCATTTTAGCAGTTTTCCCTAGTCACTGTGCCAGGAGCATCTTTGGGATGCAGCTGTCATCTATATAGCCATGTCCTGTCCAACGGGGCTGGCATTTGATGAGTTGACACTCAATACTGGTAAATTCAGAACTCGCAGATATGACTCTCGATCTTGCCATATAGTGTTGCAGATCTTGTACAGACAGCTTTGGTGGAATGATTTTAGCTCCTGAATGCAACATCAACAAGTAGTCCAGGTCTCACCGCAATACAGCAAGGCACTGATACTATGGTCATGCTACAACCTCTTTGTCAGCCTTCCAAAGGCTCAGCTAGCCCTGCAGATGCGAAGAACAACCTCAGCATCAAGAGATCCGCTGCTGCTCACTATACTGCCCAAACAACAGAATTTGTCTACAGTTTTCACCTTGTGGTTGTTGATGCCAATTGGGGGTGGTGAAGTGTCAGGAGTCTGAGATAGTGTTTGACTGAAACTAGCCTCCACTCCACTGAGGCTAACTTATGGCATAAGCATTTGCAGGGCTTAACAAATTGGTCAATGATATGCTGGTCGGACCCAAGTTATGGATGCAAGTGTGAGACAACCAACCTGTATATGAGGCTTTGATGTGCTTTCCTCTGTCTCTTGGAAAGTGGATAAACCCTCCACCATGCGTATACTGGTCTTGATCCTCGGTGTCCTTGGTGTCCTCGGAGTCATGGGCACTGGACTGTCCACTCTGCTCTCACCCACGGTTGTCTCCCCTGCCATACTCTTCTCTTCTCCCACCAACACCTCTCCTTCTGTTTCAGAGTCTTTCATCATCAATGCTGGATCCGATGTCAATGAACCCCCAGAACGAGCACTTTCAGGATGGTGGCTGGACCCATCGGTTGTATCATCATTCTCGTCTTCTGTGACAACGACAGTCTCTAAACTACTCTCTGTACTCTGGTGAAGCACTTTACGGGCCCAGGCCGGCATTCTGTCTTCGCTCGAGGGGTCCAAGTCTACTGTTTCTTCTGTGTTTTCTATTTCTATTTTCACACTTGAAGGATCCACGTCTGTTGTTTTGATGACTTCATTTTCAGTTTCACCCTTATCATCTGTTGATAGTCCTTCTGCGCTGAGAGGTGTACTCAACTCATCTACTTCATTACCTGGGCCCTGACATGTGCTTTGTTCATCAGGAGATTGAGTCTTGTCTTGATCTTGACCTGTACTCTGTTCATCAAGCGACACTGTTGCAGTCCTGACTTGGTCATCGGAAGGAGGTGACTGTCTACGTTCAGCCCATTTCGGTAATGACCAATCTCTTTCCTGGCTCTGTCTGTCCATCACCTGATCCCACTGTGTGGTTCCGCCCACTTGCAATGTTTCCGTGCTGTTGTCCTGGTTCTGGGCCCAGTCTGGCAGAGATTCTGTGTCTTCCAATTGTTGAAGAAGTCCCTGAAACATTTTTTACAAATAAATTACAATAATCACGTCTAAAATAAAAGAAACAAAATTTGAATCGTATGCACTGTCAGCATGCACAAAAGCGCACTTTAAACCTCGAAAAAACTCATTTCAGCTTACAAAAGTGAAGTCTGAAATTTCATTTATACTTGTTTGTCTAGTCCTCACTCAAATTTCATTTTTTTATAACTTGTTTGTCTAGTCTCAAATTTCATTTATACTGTTGTTTGTCTAGTCTCAAATTTCATTTATACTTGTTTGTCTAGTCTCAAATTTCATTTATACTTGTCCAGTCTCAAATTTCATTTATACTTGTCTAGTCTCAAATTCCATTTATACTTGATTGTCTAATCTATTTTCTGTTTCATTGCTAGTCTCAAATTTCATTTACATTTGATTGTCTAGTCTATCTTTTTCTGTTTTGTTGCTATTGACTTACTTGGTTAACACGTTTGTTGGCATGTAGTTCATTCAGTAGTTTGCTACCTGTAAGTAGGCTAGTCAGGTACAAGCACTTTTGGTATAATTTGCACCTCCCCTGATTTATATACAAGCTTGCACATTCAATTATATTGTTGTATACTGATTTATCAACATTTTATTTTCAACAGTATAGTGTACATCAATACCATCAAGTACAATTCTTTCACTGTATCTTTTAACACATCTCTTTTGATAGAGCCATAGACTCAAAATCGGATATTTCAAGTTCGATCTCAACCCACAACATTAAGAACAGGATTCTCAACCCACAACATTAAGAACTGGCCTGCTCGCTGTCTGTCTTAATGTTTCTACCATTTTGGAAGGTTCAGCTTAGTGTTTCATATGTACATCTCTTCCCCTTCCCATTTCAAGACCTTGCCAGCGCATACGGTTTTGCCTGACAACTGCTGGCAGATTTGGGAGAAGCCCATACGGAGCTGTCCAA
Organism: Monoplex corrugatus; assembly: GCA_030674185.1. Lineage (NCBI taxonomy): Eukaryota > Metazoa > Mollusca > Gastropoda > Littorinimorpha > Ranellidae > Monoplex > Monoplex corrugatus. The sequence goes on along the minus strand of CM060312.1, from coordinate 28,815,906 downwards.
GTCTGATGAATCCCTCTTGAACAAGCTAACTCCAAACTAAGCTGTTCATTTCAAAAAGAAGAAATCAAGCACATATGCATATTCTTCTTCTTCTTATGCAGGCTAGAGCTCCCGCAAGCATTCCATATCTAAGCACATTAAATTCATACAAACCTGCCTACCTAGCACAGGGAGTGGATTTTTGTGTGTATGCTGTTCTTTATCTCGCCTTAAAGCAGTCATACTCCGTCAATGGAAAATATGTATACTCACATCCATCATTTCTTTTTGTTCTTTACATCCAGTATCATTAATAAATTCTTATTTACATGATTTTTTTTTAAATCAAATCAATGCCATATTGACTCATACAATGTCATTAAAGTATCATGTACATTGTAATTTATTGGAATGACAAAAAGAATCCCCATCCTGGTACCTGCGCATGTTTCCGTTCCTCAATCTCCATCCTCCACTTCTCTTCTTCAGCAGCCAACAGCTCCATCCTGGCTGTCTCCATTCGGGCACGGCGGATTCGCCACAGCGCTCGCCGCTCACGCTTCGCCGCTTCCTCTCCCAGTTCAGTATAATAAGCAATCAGTTCATCTCTGAAAAGGGAAAAAAGATGGTCAAGCCACATTAATATTCTCCTTTTCCATGAACATTAGACAATTTTTATCTTGACCTTGGTATGCACATTGCAGAAACCACGACTGGTATAAATGTAACGGAAGAGGGTATTATGCCTGGTGCATAGAAGGTCAGGGTACTGATCTGTGTGCGGAAGTAGTGCGTTCATAGTACTACAATTTTTTCTTCTTCCAGATGGATCCTATCTATTATTATTTTCATGAAAAACGAATTTCTATATTGTTCAGCATGAATATTACTTAGATGTGAATGTTGTAAATACAAAAGATTGGTCATCTGTATTGAAACTCATTCAAACATGTCTAGTTGGTGGCTTAAGAACATACTCAAATTTTATCAAAGATCATTCCACATATGAGAATTCTTAGCAAATTATTTAAACAATGTTTTGATTTTTTCAGGTCCCCGACATATAGGCAATCATATGCATGAAAACATGTGTTTCTGCCACAGCCTCTGAGCCAAATCTATTACAAATCTGTCTATACAGTGCTGAGAAATCTGTGATTACAAATCATTGTGACTCTCTCTCTCTCTCTCCTCTCTCTCTCTCTCTCTCTCTCTCTCTCTCTCTCTCTCTCTCTCTCTCCCCTCTCTCTCTCTCTCTCTCTCTCTCCATACATATGCGCACATGTACAACTCACACACACACACTAACGCTACCACACACATACATACACAAACAAGCACAAGTCAGGCACACACAGAGAATAAGTGAATCAATAAATCCTACCCTAACCACCACTAGAGAATAAGTGAATCAATCAATCCTACCCTAACCACCACTATCTCACCACCCTCAGAACCACCAAAGTTTTCTCTCACAAGATCTAAATCAGAGCAGGCCCACTCAAGAGAACGAATAGGGGCTTGTATCTTAACTCACTCGGTACGACGGAACGCTATAGCAGTCGTGATGAAAGGCACAGTTCCGTACAACGGAACGCTATAGCGGTTTCGATAATTAAAAATTTTTAGACGCTCCCCTTTAGATCCTGCACACCTACCATAGCCACACTGGTCACTGCAAACATGTCAAGGGTCAAAGGGAAAGTTACTTCGTGAGATTCCGTAGCCATACACTTGTCAGGAAACGATTGACTTCGGCGACCTACACGAATGGCTAATCTGCATTCGTATCGAAAATGGCGTCGCAGGCGAGTACGAGTTTTCAAACAAAGTAGATCGCGACGGTGGCATTTTACTGCTGCTGAAGTGATTGAAGGATTGGACATCGAGGAGTATGATGAAGATAATGGTGAAAGTGTATCAAGTGATGGAAGCTGCCAGCAAGGAGGAACTGACAGTGACCCAGTTTCAGACGACAGTGAAGTGAAGGGGGAAGTGGGCGTACACGTCACGAGAGGCGAGCGGTCAGCAGGTCAAGCAGAGTCGCATTTCTGATGGAGATTTCATTCACTTTCCTATGCATGACTGGCACGAAGATTTTAGTTTTTCTCCCACTTTGCCTCTGTTCTCTGGCTCTTGTGGCCTGCATGTCCCAGTTCAGTGCCATGCCCCCTTTGATTTCTTGAATCAGTTTGTGACAGAAGACTTTCTAAATTCCACTGTCATAACAGAAGGCATAAGAGAACTGAGTGGCAAGCAGAATGAGCACTTCTCCTGACCTTCTCACCTTTGACTGTGTGTTCATGGAGCTGATCAGAGTGTGTAACTGTACAGTGATCCTGACCACAAAATTTGAGGTATTTTCAACATGGCACATGACGAAGAAATATTCAAGGAAGAACTTCAATATTTTGGCATGAACTAACCCAGCATGTAAATATTCAGATCTGAATGTTTCATTTTGATCGTTTATGTTTTGTATTTTTTGTGATTTTTTTCCTAACCCTTCAAAATGGGCCGTACCTGGGGAAACTCACGGGGAAAAAACTCCGTTCCGAGTGAGTTAACTGATAAAATCAAGCTCAGAAGTCGCATACATATTCAGTATGTAATACATACATTGTGCAATACCACATAACACAACCTAGTGAAATAAAGAATCGTTATCATGATCATCATTATCATCCATAACCTACCACCAACCCTGAATTCATTCAGTCGAAGTCCAAGTGCCAGAACGATCTTGGAAGTCAAAGATGTCATGCTACCAATGGCCACCCAACAATGGTGACCCTGCACTGCAGAAGGGTCACTTTTGGTGGAGTTCAACAGCGGTTGTTCTGTTCCAGCTCAAGAAGAACAATACCTACTAATCCCTCCTAACAGCGGTAATAGTTCAGTTACACAGCCAGACCATGTGAGAGATTCCCCCAAAAATGACTAGTTTACCTGGCCTGTTTCTCCAGCTCAATTTCCTGTTCTGTGAGGACCTCTTCTTGTCGCGTCAGTCGCGCCATATAGTTCCTGTCTGCCTCCTTTTCCTCCGCCACCTCCCCTGCTCGTCTCTGAAATAACAAAACAATGAATAATAATATCAAACTGCATCCATCGATCTCAAGAGGTCATGAAATTACAGAGTGGGTTGGAGGTACAAGCCCTGGTTTTGCATTACATCCCCTTCCTTGCTGCTGCCTATCACCTTTCAGCCTGACTCTTCCTTGTTCTTGTTTCCAACAAGCATGGTCATGAGCACACTCCTCCCACTAGTTGACATCAATGCCCTGGACTTCATGTCTTGCTTGCACACGTGCTTGAAGCAAGGGTAGGGGTACCATTGTGATCTGGAGCCATCAATCAGCTCAATGTCGAAAAGGTCTTTGGAGGTCTTTCCATCCGCCATACGTTGGGCTTGATCCAATCAACAGAGGCACCATTTCTGCAGCAGGTTGTAGAGGCTGGGATCTGGGCAATAGCGAAGACCTCCTTGTCTGTTAATATGTCCACCCAGCTGATGTCAAGGATGCATCAGAGGTTGTGCATATTTAAAGTGTTGAACCTTCTCCTTGTCTGGAGTACAGCATTCCCATTTCATAGCTGCATAGCAAGGCGCCGAGGACATAGGGGGTGCACTCTGCCATCTTTGTGTATGTCATCAGTATGGTGATCAAAAGTCAAAGCTGCTCAATTAATTATCGACCTCGACATCCAGAGAGAGGCAGCTGATCACTGTGCAGCCAAGAAATGTGAAAAGGTGCCACAGTTCCAGCTCATAAATAAACAATACATTCTCCATCATAAGACATATCTGGGGTAATGCATTTAGATTCATGCAAGTGCAGCACTCCACTTTCAATGTGAAACTGACGATACAGCTGAGAAGCATACCACAAGACTAAAACACCAAAAACTAATCACAGACTTTCCACACATTCAGGAACATCCGGTGCTCAAAATGATGACAATGATGGGGATGATAATCATGATGTTGTGGAGTTTCATGTAGGACTGAGACTGCATGACAGGGCTGTATTCTACACTTACTATTGTTATGAATCCTGGTGTTGACCAGGCCCAAGATATACAGACACCTATGATGCTGGTCAGCAGGTTTGTGCAACACCCTCGACAATGCATCCATGAAGTGAATAAGACTCTAGTGAGTAGTCCCAGTCTTACACACTCAACTCTGGGTAAAACCCAGAAAAATCCCACAATGATTTTGATAGGACTGACAGGAATTTGAATCCACAACCTTCCAATTGGTAGTCCGGTGCAATAACCACTGCACCATGGCAACAAGCACAAACATACTAAAATAGTATCCTGTACAAAAACAATGACACTGCACTGACACAAGGGACCAGCAAGTTTCCATTCTCCACCAAAATGACTGTAAAAGCAAAGGTTATTCAAAAACCCTGAGACCACAAGAGAGTGAGGTGGTAGAGACTTCAACTATTCTCATCATGCATGCACTGCTCATCTCATCACTATCTCTACCTTATCTTCCCCCATACTAAATACGGTCAGGTTCCCAATCACAGCTAAGTGGACTGAACTTCCTTCACAGAGGCACTATGTCCTAAGTGATGAAATCATAAAAAAACACTGGGTGGACTGGACTCAAGCCCGTGCAAGGAACCCTACCAATAAAATAGGAAAACCACAGTACTCACCAGTAAGTCTGCAGTCATCTGATCCTTCAGACGTTTGAATTCTTTCCTCTTCTTTACATCCTGCTTCCTCTTCTGGGCGTCCAGAATACCTGCACAGACAAAGACTCTTAAATGAAAAATATTATCAATAAGACAACAAAACCACTTAGTGACTGCTTGTTTAGCAAACTTTAACCTCTTCACTGCGCTGTTGACGAGTGACGCTCGTCATAGAAACCGTCGTCTGCAATGCTCTGTTGACGATCGCGGATCGTCCCGTATCAAACACTCTTTCTCTTTTCGTCTAGCACATCACAGAATCGTTCTATTTATGATTTGATTAGGTCCCTTGACAATCTTCGCTCTTTGAGTGCCGTTTGTTCAAGTTATTTAGATCATTTGCATAATTTATCATGATCGATTGGCAAGGTGCTACGAAGTTGAGCTTTCAGTTTTTGAAGCGCTATGGCTGCCCCACAACGAACCTACACAGTTGCAGAAGTTATTGAAGCGATTTTTCGAGATCAAGACAGTGGAGATGGAAGACTTCAAGCCAGCTGGCTTCGAACTTCGTGAAGTTGATGCCAACGACCCAGATTTTGATGTGGAAGAATCTTTGGGTGACTGATCGTCTGAATCAGAGTAGGCCTATGGAGATCCGATTGTTCCAGATGCAGGTAGGTGTATTTGAGCTTTATTCATTTTATAACATGATTGTATTGCTTTCTTCTCAGTATATTTATAAATAGAACAGTTAAGTGTGTGTATTGTATGGCTGAGCCCTTTGTTTGGGCCTGGTCAGCGAGCGAGCCAGTGACCGAGTGGGCAGTGTGTTCGACCTGTGGGCGTGTCACTCATCGCTCGCTCGTTGTCAGCCACGCTGTGTGTGTCTTGTTGATGATTTGTTTTTCTGCCCTGTGCTATCTTCCTGGCCTTTGTGTGTTTGTGTGAGGAGTAGGCTACTATCTCCATGGCCTGTGTGTGTTTATGTGAGGAGTAGGGTGGGAGCAGAGGGGTGTGCGTGTGTGTGTGTGTGAGAGAGAGAAAGAGAGACAGAGAGACAGAGAGACTGTTGGTGTGACTTTTTATAGGAAATTGAAAGCATTCAGTGATAATACTGACAGAAACAATGTTGTAATGAAGTCACTTTGGTAGAAGCAGTACTCACTGGGTTTCTTTGCAGTGTTTGCTTGAGGAAAATGAAAGGGGGCCTGGCATGGGGGAGTAGCATGCTACCTATGTCAGTGTGTGTGTGTGTGTATGTATGTGTGTATGTATGTGTGTGTGTGTGTGTGTGTGTATGTGTGTGTGTGTGTGTGTGTGACTTTTTTTTATTTCATAAAATATGTGGAAATTTGAATCCTTGCTTTCACTGTGCTACAGGTATGGTAATGCAGCATGGTGATGATGTTCGGCCTGGATCTGCTGTTGCTGGACCTGCTGTTGCTGGGCCTGCTGTTGCTGGGCCTGCTAGAAGGGGAAGGGGAGCAAGAGGGGGAAGGAGAGGACTGTGTTTAGAAGACTGCTTCCAGAACTACCACACTCAGAAGCGTTTTTACTGGGGATAGACACTGGGAGATAAAACCCTTTCATTTTATGTGTGGCTAGGCTGTGCTTATACTGTGGCTGGACATGCTTTCTGATCTTTGTACAGTCTATATCTTCAAATCAAAGTGTGCTATAAACTGCTTGTGAGCTCCTGCATCACTTGATTACATCATCATTGACTTTAACTTTTTTTTTTATTGCATTTCAAAGAGTACATGTGACACTCTGGTACATTATTTCATTTTGAAATTGTCATAAACACAATCTTCATTCAATTTCCTTTCATTTGATATATACTTTTATGTATCTATCTTCAATGCCTTCTGAATTATAAGCAATTGAAAATAATAAGCGTGATTTTTGTCTGTTTCTGAAAAAAATCTTAGCATGTGTCTTAGCAAAACATGATAGCAGCGAAAGGGTTAATGAAAACAGCCACTAGGAACACAGGCTAGTTTTAGATTGTGTATGATAGATTATCTTCAAGATTTGTTGTTTTTGTTTCAAAAAACAATATCAAAGCTCCACCATCTATATACATACCTACAACATACACCACTTATCATTACATGAACAGAAACCAGAATTATATGAAAACAGAATAAGCATACATGTTCAACTGACAAAACAAGACTGGCCATCGTCAAACACACACAAAAGAAAACAAAGAAACAAATTCCTACAATTAAGACAAAATTCATTACATTTAACCCTTTCGCTGCTATGCCCTTTTTTAGCTCCGAAAACACTATTTGCCATGCCATATTACATCACGGAGGGTAATAATTAAAAAAAAATTCTGACACAAAAACTACTCAATAAAAGTCCATAAAACTAATACTTTTCTGAAAGGTAATTGAATCCTCTATACACTGATCACAATTACACATCCATTCAACAGGACAGATGAAAGTTTATGTCCAATGAAACAGGATTTATTATTTTTACACTATTCTAGACATGATATCATATAAGTATAAAAAAAGGGAAAAACAGTGAATAATAAAACTGAATTATTGTCAGAAAGCAAAAGAATGATAATGAAAAATGTATTTCCATACCTTCTGTCCAAGAAGAATCACAATCACCAAATACATGTTCATATCTACACACACACACTTTGTGACTCGAAAGAGTTTTCAGTGTCACTGTTGTTTTTTCTTTCTTTTTCTTTTTTTTTTTTTTACAAATTTTGCAATAGCACATCACACAACACACAGATGAAAAATACATACACACACTGTGTCTACATAGGGCATCAGTCAGCAACTAGTTTTTCTTGGTGTGGTACACCACGAAGCAAGGCTGCACACAAAGAGATGGGTTCGAAGGACAATATCCACACACAAAGTTAGTTTCTTTCCTGATGCCCCTCTTGCTGTACACCTTGCACCTCCTGCCAGAGGAAAGCTTTCTGACAGTCTTCTCCAGGGTGATAGGGAAGTTTGTCAAGCATCTCGTTGTTGAGGAAGAGCCGGTAGTAGTCCACAGGTCTGTCCCCATCAGGCTGAATCTTCAGGCCAGGTTCCCCTGTGAACTGTGGAATATCTGGCTGGGTGTTGTTAGGTGGCACAAGGGGCTGGTCTAATACTGCACCTCTCCCTCTCCCTCTCTGCTGAGAAGCTCCCTGTCCCCTGCCTCTGGTCTCACAGTCTCTGGTACCACCTGTGGATATAAAAAAAAATCAGGTTCACATCCTTGTGCTTGGAAACAACACACACACTCACACACACTCTCACACACACACACACACACACACACACACACACACACACACACACTCTCTCTCTCTCTCTCTCTCTCTCTCTCTCTCTCTCTCTCTCTCTCTCACAACACACAACTACATTGACACATGCACCACTGCAACACTAGTTCTCACTCAGTCTTGTTTCAAGCATGCACACACACACACACACACACACACACACACAAACTACACACAACCATATAGACACACATACACACACAGCTACACACACACACACACACACACACAACACACACACACACACACACACACACATAAGTACAGTGATGACACAAACACATTCAGTGCCACGCCCACACACCCATTCAGCAAAGTCTTCTCTTTTGCAGTCACAGCTCCGTGATAACACCCCATTTATCAACACACTGACACAAGACAAACAATGGGTCTTACCTGTACTTCTGCCAATGGCCTGCCCTCGCGGTAGACGCGTGGTGGCTTGACCACGAGCAAGCTGCTCCACCGTGTCAGTTCCGGGGTAAGCTGTAGCAGACGACGCTTGTACTGTGTCCAGTTTCACTCTCCCCCGTCTGAGCCATTGTTCTCCTGACTGGCCTTCACCCTCTTCAAAATCTGGGTCAGTTACAGCCTCCAACTCGGGCTCTCTCTCCTCTTGCTGGACTATTCTCGTAATTGCTATGTTGACACACCCCCTCCGCTCCTCTGGAAAGTTGGTTCGACTCCAGCGAGCCATTTGACATAGCAGTTTCGTCATAACGATTAAATTCGTCGTCCTCTATCAATTGTAGAACTTTCTTATCATCAGTGGTAACAAAGTCACTGTAATCTTTTGCTGTTCGCTTTCGTTTCACCCGCTTCGGCCAGGTTGAGTTTCTTCGTCCGCCATGATGATCAGTGAGCTCGAAAGCTGCAGGGGGTGGTTTAGGTAACAGCCCAGACTGACCCCTTTTAATCTCATTGGATCCTTCGCTTTATAAATATTAATAGCAGACACACTAAGCTTTGTGATTGGAGTGAATTGGGAACCCCTGGTCTTAAAATAGAGCTTGGAAAAGTCTTTCTATGACGCACACGGAATATCCCGTGACGGGGCCATATTCGGGGTAGGCGGAACTTCACGGGAATTGCCGTGATGGGGCGGTCTAGTGGTTAAGACAAAAACAATGGATCAGATAACCTCCCTTGCATTTGGGTCAAGGGTCACATCCAGTTAGTATCCTAGTCCAGCATCTTCTGTGTGTGTGTGTGTGTGTGTGTGTGTGTGTGTGTGTGTGTGTGTGTGTGTGAATACGCACGTGCGCATGGTGTGTGTGTCTGTGCATGTCTGTATGTGCACATAAACACTGTGTGCGCGTCTGCAAACAATAGCATTCATTGACGTTATCTGCCACTTCCTTTTACTCTGGTTCCTAGTACTTGTGTTACTATGCTTCCGAACACTTATTTTCAGTTCATCATTTGTCAATGTTTGTTTTCATCTGATTAAAGTTTAACCCTTTGACTCCCACAACCTGTCCACCAGCATCCTGCATTGTCAACCATGCCAGCAAAGCAAAAACTTAAAACCTTTGACTCCCTCACCCTATCCATCAGCTTCCTTGCAGGATAGGATAAAGAGTCAAAGGGTTACATTTTTGCAGTTGATGGACAGGATGCAGGAGCCACAAGGTTAACAATGTTTTATTCCTGTCAAGTGCAATGAACATGTTTTTGATATGGATTATCTGCGCTACATAAGTGGAATCATCACAATATTAGACTACCCACAGTATTATTTCATACTTTCATTTCATACTACTGAGGTTAAAATGTTCATGACATCTATACATCTTCATGTCCTCAACTTTCTAAAAAAATATTTGTTTGATTTTTGTTTCGTTTTTGTTGTTTTTTCTTCCCTATTGCTGACTAAAACATTTATCATAAGTCAGCACCTATCTTGATTTCCCCATTAAACATGCGTTAAAATTTTCATTTCATGAACTTCTGGAACTTAACAGCTAATGACCCCAGAACGAACCAAACAAGCAACACAATACATACAGTACTATTTCATCATTCGAAAAACAATGGAAAATTATTCTTTGTGCCATTTTCTGCACAACTCCTGTGTCACTACCCCAACAACGTTCATTCTAGCTCTTCAAAACACCTCCAAACCTACCAAAACTTAAGTCTCCATGACAGAAAAGCATAAAGGGCCACAGAATCTTGGGACAATTTATGATGATGAAAGTTGGGATGATAGTGATGATGCCATGGATTTCCATTTTGGATTGAGACTGTGTGACAAGAGTTGTACTTTACAATTGCTTTTATAACATATCCAGGCATCAAACAGGCCTGAGAGATACAGACACCTACAGTGCTGGTCAGGAAGTTTGAGCAACACCCTCAATGACACATCTGTAAAGTCAATGAGACTCAACTACATAGTCCTCATCTTCCCAATGGGCCTAAGACACACTCAACTCTGGATAGGAGCTGGTCAGGGTGTGTTAAAACCCCATCGTAATTTTTCTGACTGAAGAGGGTTCGAACACATAACCTCCCAATCAACCATTGGTTGAGCTAACCACCTCACCATGCTGACTGATGCCATGGAAAGTTGGGTTAAAGGCATGGGTTCTTACCCTGCAGACGGGCAATCTCCATGGCGGCTACACGCCGGGCAGACTCCAACAGTTCTCTCTTGGCCTGCTCAACTTTCTGCTGCTGCTGGGCTCTGTCACACACCATAAACAACACAGTGTCAGTATCACATCTGGCATTTTGAAAATCTGTGGGAAAATCAACTGCTTGGAACATCAACACTTCCAAGTCCAAGGTTAGGGTTCAATTCTATGTACCACTTGGTGGGTGGAGGATGGAGACTTTTTTGATTTCCAAAGTCATCATATGAAGAGACCTGGTGGTGCCTGAACCCTCTTTGCATGCAAAACATCTAAGACACGCATGTTAAAAATCTTGTAATCCATGTCAGTGTCTGGTGGTTTATGGAAGCACAAACACACCTAACACACATGTTCATCAAACATGGAATGTGCACACAATGCAGCAGCATAGCACTTGCACAAAGTGAGCCAACAATGTGCATACATGCTTCACAGTAAAGCAGCTTAAAATGAAAAAGAAAACAAAAACGAAAAACAAAACTATCAAAAAGAAAGGAAATCTCTAACAACTGAATAAAACAATCTGTCCAAAAAATATATAACTGTGCACATATGTATGTGTGTGTGTGTGTGTGTCGTGCGTGCGTGCGTGCGTGCCGTGCGTGCGTGCGTGCGTGTGTGTGTGTGTGTTTGCGTGTGTGTGTGTGTGTGTGTGTGTGTGTGTGTTTGTGAGTGTATGTATGTGTGTGTGTGTGCATTTCCGTTGTATGTGTGTGTGGTGTCTGTCTATGCCTGTCCATCTGTCTGTCTGCCCGTTACCAAAATGTATAAGGAAAATTTGTTCAGATGTTTCTGAATGGGTCTTTATCGAATTTTAGTCAAATGTGTAGACTGTTCAGGAATCCTGAATGCATCAGTTTGCAGGACAAGCTACCAAAGTCATATGGATCAAAAAAGTGATGAAAGTCAGCACTGTTTGAGAATGATATGGGAACAACACTTTCTCAAGAACTTTTGACAATATTTCAAATGTTTTCACTGTTGTGACAGTGTACCATGCCATGTTTTATATCAACTAAAGATTTTTCAAGATCATGCTGACTTCTATATGAATTATATAATCCTATCTTTGTATAAGGGATAGATTCGTATGGAGGGCCATGATCGCAAACGTCATGCAGCAGGGCACATGATGATGATATTTGTACATAACTGATACCTGCATTTAATGTTTCATAACATCAAGTGTGTGGAGGTGTTGTTGTTGTTATTGTTCTTTGGGGGTGGGAGGATTTTTTCATCAGTGTGTTAATGTGTGTACATAACAACCACATTCCGATTTCTCACAGAGAGATAATAAAGTTTACTTGACTAGAGAAGACGACTTTGAAAAGTGAAAAAAATCTGGATTTTTGAGATAATGCTTGTATGAAAAGGGAGATTGTTGAAATGGCTGGACCATCTCATGAGCATGTTGCTGTTTGGTTGTTGCTGTCTGTTGTTGTTTGTTTGTTGTTTTTTCTTCTTCACTAAGAACAGCTATGCCATGCAATTCATAAGCCCCTTCCAAGTACATCACCGAAATCTTCACCTGGATATGGAGCGCTGGCGAGCGATCTGCTGCATACGGCTGACGTACATGTCACACTGCACGCGGATGTCACGCAGGTCAGACCGAGCGTAGGAGATGGACAGACGAGGAATCTCGTTGTCATTCACCCCACACAGAAAGTGCTGGTCAACAGACGAAAACAAAAACAATGATAATATAATGATTCATACTAATGACCACTTGTAGGGCCTCACACCGCTGAGCCCTAACTGCCTCACACAAATAAAAGAGGCAGACATACATACAGCAAGTTATTCATGTCAACCCTAGCCACTATGATGAAAGGAACCACAAGAAAATAAAGAAACAAGAGACAGCAACAAATCCTCAAAATGAACAAGGGATGTATCAACACAAAGTTTATGAATATTAAGATTGTTGTGGCATCCATATGACTCAGTTATACCACCTATCTGTATGTCATATACTAAAAAAAAAAATTACTCCCTACACAGTGACCTATGACCCTCAATAGATGTGTCATATACTAAAAAAAAAAATACTGAGTACACAGTGACCTATGACCCTCAGTAGATGTGTCATATACTAAAAAAAAAATACTGAAAAAAAAAAATTACTCTGTACACAGTGACCTATGACCTTCAGTAGACCTGAGGGCAGGAGTGAAAGAGATCAAGATTAAAATGGAAAAGGCTGTCCATAAACCATGTGGTCATAAGGGAGTGAGACATTGAAGACCTCAACTTTTCTCCGGACAGCAAGATGAAGGCAGTGCCCATCTCCTCACCCTTGCTGCTTTACCTTTCCCTCGCTGGGCACACTGGAGGCCACACACATGTAAAGTTCCATGGGAGTGATGTACACCCATGCAAACTCATGCAGGCAGATCATCATCATCATCAAGTGCCCTGCCGCATGGCGTTGGCAATCACGGCCCTCCACACGCATCTATCCCTTGTTGCCGCAAGCACATCTTCCACCCTCTCTGTCCTCAGCCACCCTGCAAATCCGTCCAATATTTTCTCCCTGGGTCTACCTGGTGCTCTCCTTCCCTCCAGCTTTCCTGTTGTGACCAGGTGCTCTAATTCCCCTTTCTTCATAAAATGGCCTATAAATGTAGCCTGTCTTTTCCTAATCTTTCTTATCAATGATCTTCTTGTGTCTGCCTCCATCTAGACTGTCTCGTTTGTTTTCTTTGCTGTCCATGGAACTCTCAACATTCTTCTTAGAAACCACATCTCGGCTGCCTCAATCTTGTTCTGGCTTTGTGTGTAGGCAGACTGGTAGGCAAATGCTTTACCTTTGTGCCAACCAGGCCTTAGTTCTAGATTAAAGCAAGATAAAGCTACCTACTGCCATTACGGAAAGAAGCCCATGTTCTTTTTGTTTGTTTCTTTCTTTCTTTCTTTCTAAGCTGCAATGCAAGCAAATCCTGATCATCTCTGACCCATACCCTGATTCTGACAATCAGCAAAATACTAAAGGAAGCAAAAATGTATGAACTTTAGGTAATGGCTACAAAAATCACTTCACCAATTTAAACTTCATACATCTGTATCTTTAAGATTTAAAACTCAGTTATTTAAAAATTACTGATGTTTGACCTAAAGATAAGTCAAGCATTCAAACTTTGTTAGAATTGATTCCTCTCAGACTGAACGTATTACATGTACACAAATCAGACTACCCATAAAAACATGGAGAAATGCAAAGAAATCATCATGTCTTAATACTTGGGGCCACTGTAACTTCAGTTTCAGTTTCCACAAAACAGCACGTCTGCACTCTGAATAAACCCCATATGCACCAACACCAAAGATGTCATAAAATAGAACAAAATCCAAAATGACCATGGCATAAGCCATAAGCCTGAACTTAAATCCCAGGTGTTGGCAAGGTTTTGAGGTTCTACCTCACTGTTTCTACATCTATCCTTGTATCAGTCTGTCAATGCAACAAACATTGAATATCTTCTACTTTGGCTCTTTTATCTCAGTGGATTATAATGCAATGTTGTTAATGCAGGGGTCAAGGTTTCGACCCTCAGGCTAGCGACATGCTTTAACCTTAAGACCTAGTCAGAGTATAACACTCAAGCGAAGGCATATGGCCTATGTCATTATTATTTTGGATCGTCTCCATCACATGGCATCAGTGCATATATATTCCAAGCTGTCTTGAGAAAGTGAAACTACATCTCTCAATCTGTGATGTCTTGCATGCTGGAAGTATCCTAAAAATGAGGCCCACGTGAGGGTCGAACCCACAACAACATTGTTATCAGCATGGAATTCTAACCAATGGAGCTAACGGGCCAACTATGTCCATTCAAGCATAAACATGCAAGACATATGGCACATATGTACATACATGATAGTTTAATCCATGGATCCTTTGCAACCCTTGTCATGTAAAGAATTATAAACCGAGTGGTGCTGCAAAATTTGTCACACAAACAATTATGCTGTATTTTTCAATGGTAAAAGTTATCACCTCAAAAACTGTTTTTCAAACTTGCCAATACAGAAACTAGACATACAAAAGAAACACATAAAAAAATCAAAAACACACAACAATCGAATCATGGAGCAACAACGTGCACTGTCACATGTGATAATGGAGACAAAGAGAAGAAGAAAGAACAAGCTAAAAGATACTGAAAATAGTCAGAGAGAGGTGTGATGATGAGAACAGTCAGAGAGAGGTGTGATGATGAGAACAGTCAGAGAGAGGTGTGATGATGAGAACAGTCAGAGAGAGGTGTGATGATGAGAAAGTCAGAGAGAGGTTGATGATGAGAATAGTCAGAGAGAGGTGTGATGATGAGAACAGTCAGAGAGAGGTGTGATGATGAGAACAGTCAGAGAGAGGTGTGATGATGAGAACAGTCAGAGAGAGGTGTGATGATGAGAACAGTCAGAGAGAGGTGTGATGATGAGAACAGTCAGAGAGAGGTGTGATGATGAGAATAGTCAGAGAGAGGTGTGATGATGAGAATAGTCAGAGAGGTGTGATGATGAGAACAGTCAGAGAGAGGTGTGATGATGAGAACAGTCAGAGAGAGGTGGATGATGAGAACAGTCAGAGAGAGGTGTGATGATGAGAACAGTCAGAGGTGTGATGATGAGAAAGTCAGAGAGAGGTGTGATGATGAGAACAGTCAGAGAGAGGTGTGATGATGAGAACAGTCAGAGAGAGTGTGATGATGAGAACAGTCAGAGAGGTGTGATGATGAGAACAGTCAGAGAGGTGTGATGATGAGAAAGTCAGAGAGAGGTGTGATGATGAGAACAGTCAAGAGAGGTGTGATGATGAGAACAGTCAGAGAGAGTGTGATGATGAGAACAGTCAGAGAGAGGTGTGATGATGAGAAACAGTCAGAGAGAGATGTGATGATGAGAACAGTCAGAGAGAGGTGTGATGATGAGAACAGTCAGAGAGAGGTGTGATGATAGAACAAGAGGTGTGATGATGAAAGTCAGAGAGAGATGTGATGATGAGAACAGTCAGAAGTGTGGATGAGAACAGTCAGAGAGAGTGTGATATGAGAACAAGTCAGAGAGAGGTGTGATGATGAGAAAGCAGAGAGGTGTGATGATGAGAACAGTCAGAAGAGAGTGTGATGATGAGAACAGTCAGAGAGAGTGGTGATGATGAGAACAGTCAGAGAGAGATGTGATGATGAGAAACAGTCAGAGAGAGTGTGATGATGAGAACAGAGAGAGTGTGATGATGAGAACAGTCAGAGAGAGATGTGATGATGAGAACAGTCAGAGAGAGGTGGATGATGAGAAACAGTCAGAGAGAGTGTGATGATGAGAACAGTCAGAGAGAGTGTGATGATGAAACAGTCAGAGAGAGGTGTGATGATGAGAACAGTCAGAGAGGATGTGATGATGAGAACAGTCAGAGAGAGGTGTGATGATGAGAACAGTCAGAGAGAGGTGTGATGATGAGAACAGTCAGAGAGAGATGTGATGGATGAGAACAGTCAGAGAGAGATGTGATGATCAGAGAGATAGTCAGAGAGAGGTGTGATGATGAGAACAGAGAGGAGAGGTGATGATGAGAAAGTCAGAAGAGTGTGATGATGAGAACAGTCAGAGAGAGGTGTGATGATGAGAACAGTCAGAGAGAGTGTGATGATGAGAACAGTCAGAGAGAGGTGTGATGATAGAACAGTCAGAGAGAGTGTGATGATGAGAACAGTCAGAGAGAGATGTGATGATGAGAACAGTCAGAGAGAGATGTGATGATGAGAACAGTCAGAGAGAGTGTGATGATGAAACAGTCAGAGAGAGTGTGATGATAGAAACAGTCAGAGAGAGGTGTGATGAGAAGAAAGGTCAGAGAGAGAGTGTGATGATGAGAACAGTCAGAGAGAGAGTGTGATGATAAGACAGTCAGAGAGAGTGTGATGATGAGAACAGTCAGAGAGAGATGTGATGATGAGAACAGTCAGAGAGAGGTGTGATGATGAGAACAGTCAGAGAGAGATGTGATGATGAGAACAGTCAGAGAGAGGTGTGATGATAAGAACAGTCAGAGAGAGTGTGATGATAAGAACAGTCAGAGAGAGATGTGATGATAGAACAGTCAGAGAGAGAGTGTGATGATGAGAACAGTCAGAGAGAGGTGTGATGATGAGAACAGTCAGAGAGAGGTGTGATGATGAGAACAGTCAGAGAGAGATGATAAATGATGATGAGAAACAGTCAGAGAGAGGTGTGATGATGAGAACAGTCAGAGAGAGGTGTGATGATGAGAACAGTCAGAGAGAGGTGTGATGATGAGAACAGTCAGAGAGAGGTGTGATGATGAGAACAGTCAGAGAGAGGTGTGATGATAAAACAGTCAGAGAGAGGTGTGATGATGAGAACAGTAAAGAGAGAGTGTGATGATGAGAACAGTCAGAGAGAGGTGTGATGATAAGAACAGTCAGAGAGAGGTGTGATGATGAGAACAGTCAGAGAGAGATGTGATGATGAGAACAGTCAGAGAGAGGTGTGATGATAAGAACAGTCAGAGAGAGGTGTGATGATGAGAACAGTCAGAGAGAGTGTGATGATGAGAACATCAGAGAGAGTGTGATGATGAGAACAGTCAGAGAGAGATGTGATGATGAGAACACAGAGAGTGTGATGAGGTGGAATGAACAGTCAGAGAGAGATGTGATGATGAGAACAGTCAGAGAGAGGTGTGATGATGAGAACAGTCAGAGAGAGGTGTGATGATGAGAACAGTCAGAGAGAGGTGTGATGATGAGAACAGTCAGAGAAGGTGTGATGATGAGAAACAGAGAGAGGTGTGATGATGAGAACAGTCAGAGAGAGGTGTGATGATGAGAACAGTCAGAGAGAGGTGTGATGATGAGAACAGTCAGAGAGAGGTGTGATGATGAGAACATCAGAGAGGTGTGATGATGAGAACAGTCAGAGAGAGGTGTGATGATGAGAACAGTCAGAGAGGTGTGATGATGAGAACAGTCAGAGAGGTGTGATGATGAGAACAGTCAGAGAGGTGTGATGATGAGAACAGTCAGAAGAGGTGTGATGATGAGAAAGTCAGAGAGGTGTGATGATGAGAATAGTCAAGAGAGGTGTGATGATGAGAACAGTCAGAGAGAGGTGTGATGATGAGAACAGTCAGAGAGAGGTGTGATGATGAGAAAGTCAGAGAGGTGTGATGATGAGAACAGTCAGAGAGGTGTGATGATGAGAACAGTCAGAGAGAGGTGTGATGATGAGAACAGTCAGAGAGAGTGTGATGATGAGAACAGTCAGAGAGGTGTGATGATGAGAACAGTCAGAGAGAGGTGTGATGATTGAGAACAGTCAGAGAGGTGTGATGATGAGAATAGTCAGAGAGAGGTGTGATGATGAGAACAGTCAGAGAGAGGTGTGTGATGATACAGTCAGAGAAGGTGTGATGATGAGAAAGTCAGAGAGAGTGTGATGATGAGAACAGTCAGAGAGAGGTGTGATGATGAGAACAGTCAGAGAGAGGTGTGATGATGAGAACAGTCAGAGAGAGGTGTGATGATGAGAACAGTCAGAGAGGTGTGATGATGAGAATAGTCAGAGAGGTGTGATGATGAGAACGGTCAGAGAGAGGTGTGATGATGAGAACAGTCAGAGAGAGGTGTGATGATGAGAATAGTCAGAGAGGTGTGATGATGAGAACGGTCAGAGAGATGTGTGATGTTGAGAACAGTCGGAGAGAGGTGTGATGATGAGAACAGTCAGAGAGGTGTAATGATGAGAATAGTCAGAGAGGTGTAATGATGAGAATAGTCAGAGGCATGATGCTGAGAGTAGTCAGAGAGGTGTGATGTTGAGAACAGTCAGAGGCATGATGCTGAGAGTAGTCAGAGAGAGGTGTGATGCTGAGAACAGTCAGAAAGAATTGTGATGATAAGAATAGTCAGAGGCATGACAAGAAAGGACTACTGACATTTGGGCAGCACATCCTAAGCAGGTTCAGGGCCTTGCCACAGCGGAAGATGGCCGGGGCCAGATGGACCAGAAAGGTGGGGACACTGGCTGTTTCATCCTCTGTCATCAGTGTGTAGCCTTTCTCCCAGTACATCTCATCTGAAAGATAAACAGCACCAACTTTCATCCTTCAAATCTGTTCTGACACATGGCATTACTCCTCTAAAGGCCTTCCAGATCAGTGCTGATCATTAGCTCTGTATCCATATAATACTCAACATGACACAAGAGGATAGATAAAAGAAAAAGAAAGAAGAATGTTCTGAAAACTCCTTTCTTTCTGTAAGTCTTAAACTCATCATTTTTTTTTAATTACAAAGCACTATCCCATCTCAACTTATGTACTATTCAGTCATATGCCATTCATTTTTGATTTGATTCACACATTATCATCTTGCAGTGTCAGCTCGATTCCACAAAAAACTTTGGCAATTAAGACATTTATTTCAATCATCATAAAAAAATTATAGACAACTGTAAAGGCTTAATGCCTATTTCTTCCCCATCCTACAATCCTTGCCCCTTCTTCATCATCCAAAGTTTTATCCACTGTTATACCACATTCAGAGGTGTTAAAGTATATCTGCAGATTCAAGATCCCTGTGAAAAGTGGTATAGTCAATAAAACACCTTCCAAAAATGTGAGAAACCTGGGTTCGATTCACAGCTGGATGGAGATGTTCTTCCCTCTCCATTAGATTTTAAGCATGGTAGTCTTTTGGACATGACGACAAAACAGGATCCCATGTACATACAGCATGCACTTATTACACATCTTAACCCTTTGAATCTCTCACCCTATCTACTAGCATCCTGCATTGTCAGCCATGATAGCAAACAAAAACTTAACTTTTTCACTCCCTCATCCTATCCACCAGCTTCCTGAAAGTGAGGAAGTGAAAGGGTTAAGTTTTTGCAGCTTATGGACAGGCTGCATGAGTGAAAGGGTTAATGATTGGAATGTTAAACTGGAATGTTAACATGGGCAGCAGGTTAATGACTGGAGCATTAAGATGGGCAGTGAACAGGCCAGTTTTTATGCTGCAGGCTGGGATTGAACTTGAGACATCAGATCTTCAGTCCCTAGCGATAACAACGAAGCCAGCCAGCTGATAACCCAATTTTCATCCCAGCCTTCTACCCGAAAAGTGGCCTGTTTGCTGCCTATGATAACGCGTTGATCATTCTGGTCAACTTTCTCTCTCAAACGAACCGTTTCCCTTCCATCCTCCCATTTCCACACCTGGCCAATGCACAGGACTTTGCACAAGCTAAAGGAGTCTGCCAGACAATCGCTTAAAGCTTTGGCTAGATCACGCATGAAACTCCAAGTGAGATGAATCCCTCTGACTCAAATTTCAAAATTCCAGTTCCAAAGACAGACACAGCAATCCTGTGACATCATGTTCAAACTCACCTCTGGCTTCAAGAAATTTATGGTTGACTTGAATCATGAACTCGCCGTACACATCGCGGAATGTGCCATGAAATACCCAGTCTTGGACAAACCTGCAACCCAGTGACTGGTGCGGTGACATCTATGGTGGCTCTACTGTGAAAAGAATTATCAACAAAACCAACACATAAGGCTACAATTAAGTCATATTGACAAAATCAAGCCTGAGTGTTCTTGTCTTTTTTGTTTTTGTTGTTTTTGTTTTTCTTTTGTCTTGTTTTAGGGAGACGTGTGGGTATGAGAGGGTTTTGTGGTTTTTTGTTGTTTTTTGGGGGGGGTTTTTGTTTAAGTTCTAGTTTGTCTGTTTTGCTTCTGTTCTTTGTTTTGGGGCTCTTTGTTGTTGTTTTGGTGGAGGGGAGGGTTTTTCTATGCAAGCATGTATACATGTATGTGTGTAACTGGAGGGAGGGGGAATCTGCTTCAGTGTGTGGTGGGATATGAAAGAGAATAAAATGTGTCATCAAAGTTTGTTTGAGCGGGTGTTCATGAGTAAGTTCCACACCCCACCACACCATACTACACCACACCACACCACACCACACCACACCACATCACACTGCACCACACCATGCCACACAAAATCAAACTACACCCCACCCCACCATGCTATATTACACTGTATCACTGTAAACTACACCACACTACATAACACTACACAACACCATACTACATTACACCATATCAGAACACACTACACCACACCATATCACACCACACCACAGGACAAAACACCACATTACACCAAACAATACACATCTTATCACTCCACACAATATACACCACACCACACCACACTTAACCTCATCGCGCACACACACACACACACACACACACACACACACACACACACACACACACACACACACCACACAGGGAAACTGACAAAGGCCCTACATCCCTATGGGGAACACTCTCAGCTCAGAGCCATAATACTCACAGAACAAACGGCTGACAAGTAGTTCTCAGCAGTGACAACATCAGCAGGTAGTTATCAGTGTTGATGGCATTCACCGTCTCTTGGTACATGTAGGAGATGAGTGACACACCCTGCCAAAGTCAACATGCACACTATTATAAATACTAATAACCAGTCAATGGCAATGTGGCAAAGTGGTTAGCTCAATGGACAACTGATTGAGAGGTGGTAAGTTTGAACTCCCATTAGTCAAAAAAAATATATATATATCATACATATATTTCAACCTCGACTGACTCCTACCCGGAGTTGGGAAGCAGACTTGAAGATCTTTATCCCGATCACAGTCAAGACTCAGAACACCACAGACAATGACTGACCAACAGCTAAAGATCATTAAACTACCAGTCTGTCATCACCTGGAACTTGATTCCCTCAACAACCAACAATGCAAAGTAAATGTCAGTATACTGTTACAGCCACAAGAGAGGTGAAGCAAGGTTGTATCCCTTGCAAAGGTAAGAACAAAAAAAATATGGGAGAAAACTGACCTTGTTACAGCCCCAAGACAAGAAAAATAAGGTTGTCTCCCATGTGAAAGTAATCAGTACGAACAAACAAAAACAAGGAGATAAAACAGATTGACTTATTCTGTCTCCTTGCTACTGTTCGGTCTTACCTTTGCATCACAGACAACTTGCATTTCCTATCTTTGGGCTGTAACAATGTGTCAACATTAGCTTTATCTGATACTATGGTACTGGCAGTCATATAAAAATCAACAATGCAGCTGGAAAAATCTGTTTCATTTAATGTTTTTCTGCCTAATAGTCCAGTACTAAAGATGGGATGGTCAAGCCACTCTAACAAACCTTTTTTTCTTTCTACAACATTTGGCAGTCCTTATCCATCTGATGGCTCTGTCATAGGACATACCAGGCATTTTCTAAGTGTGGCTTTGCCACGTGCATGCTGCCCTATCCTGATAGAAACTATCACCAGTAGATCCGTGACTATTATTCACCAGTGCAAGCCTGGCTCACTTTGCAGGTAACCCCCATTATCTGAAGGCCATCTGAAACATGTTAAGTTGGAGATGATCACCCCACTACCAAGCGGGATGCAGCTTTTCCAAAACAGCCACATTTATCAATAGACATGGCCTGACTATGTGGATGGCAGGCAAATGAAAGAAAAAGAAGAAAAGACTCCCCCATCTCCAACAACAAACACACTAACCAAGGGAAAGGAAGCATCTGGAGTTGGACTCGGGGGCTTGTCTGCACAGTCACACAACTCTGCCAGAAATCTGCAACAACCATGTGTTAAAGCCAGCAATTAGCATAACAATATTAACAATAATGATAACAATAATAATAATACATCGTTACTGTATACTGCCAGTCCTCAAATGCATTCGGATTCACAACACATTAAACATTTACAAGACAGAGTGTAAGACAGAAGACAGAATAATGATAAATCACACATACACATATCAGAATACATACTCATACTAGCTGCTCCAAACAGATTTTGAGATTTACCTATAGATTTTTTAAACTATTACCAATAAACAGATCTTTTTATTGTGATTCTAATGATACCAACAGCATTTCTGTATCTCAATTAGGAAAAAAGTTGCGAATTTTTTAAGATTTAATTTTCACACGCATTTCTGCGACAAAGCGCAAATCAACAAAATTGTCATTTTCAGCAGGCTATACAACAGAACTGATGTGTATTTTCTGATCAGTTTTGCATTTTTCTTGACATTCCTGATGCATAGATGATGTTTGATTTTTTTCAGGTAGTTCTTATACAGGGAAAGTGATCAAATTTGCTATCAAAAACCAAAAATATCACTTTATCAGGGTTTTTGCCAATGCCCAACTGATACAAAGTATTTAACACGAAAGCATGCCGGAGACACATTTTCATAACTTTGCTTTCCATTGAGCTAGAAAAATGCTTTTGGATCACTGGATTCAGCAAAAAAAGACACACTCAACCAGCACACTTTCAAAACTGTAAAAATGAAAAAAATACACATTTATTTGACACTGATTAACCCTTTGACTCCCTCACCCTACCCACTAGCATTCTGTATCGTCACCATATCAAATCAAAAACTTAACCCTTTGAATTCCTCACCCCATCCACCAGCTTCCTACAAGAAGTTGGTGGATAGGGTGAGGAAGTCGGGAGTCAAAGGGTTAATAATTTTCTTAATGCTCACAAATCGCAAAACTCAGTCACCCATCTGGATAGTGTTTTGACTTCAAGTGCCAGTCAATATCTAAAGCAGCAGATGATCAATATCACAATTACATGTAGCATGGCTCTCATTGTTCCTGTCCACAGATCATCCATGTAATGAATGTGTGCGGACTAAAAAGCCCCAAAATTTCCATTAACAGTACACAGGATTCATCACAACATGGCAAGGTGACGCTGTTGTAGCCACTGCACTTTAGATGGATAAACCACAGTCTCAGGTGGACTTGCTGTAGCTTCAACTAAGTAACATTTTTGTTTTGTACTTGGGAATTCATTGAAACAGAATAAATGTGAGCAGACTAGACAACAGTTCTGGCCACTGTGCTCTGAAGTAATAACTAGTCTGAGTCTTAACTGACAAAGTGTGATATACGGTAACTAGCTGAGATCTGTCACTTGCAATTAACAGATCAGAATCCCAGGAATCAACAAGTGATACTTGGTGCATTTGCAATAACATGGATGGTTGCACATATGTCAGCCATACCGCTTGCTTTGTGGCAGTTTGCTTACTCGCAGTAGACGGATGACACTTTTGTGTATGCAGCGGTGATTTTCTCCACATCATCTGCTCGCCAGATTTGACCATCATTGCTAACTGGAAGACAATCAAAGTCCCAGTAGAAAACATCTTCAGCATGTGTGTTTTCAAAAATATCCTCCCGTGAAGGCCAGCAGAAACAGTCCATGTTACCCCTGACCTGTTCAGGTACCGGACTGACGCCCAGCTGCCATTCTCCTTTAACTCCAACACCTGTCCAATATAGAATCTTTCTACAAAATAAACAGCCATCCACTGGCCCTGCTTGGTGAACTGAAATAGGGCTGCTTCAAGTTCAACAGTGTCTTTATTCATGTCAGCAGCAGATATATCTCCTTCAGGATGAGTTGCAGTAGCAGAACAGGCAGCCACAGGACAGTCTGCAGAAGGGATAGGTCTTTCTGTGAGATGGTGTTGAAGAACTAGCTGAGATCATCCAAAAACCCTGTCAGTTTTAGACAGCCTTTTTTTATTTGCTGACAACCCATGTAATCCTAGAGGCAGAATTGCAGTACTGTTTTGAATACTTCTTTCCTTCCAACTGAAGTCCTCTTAACTGCAGCAGGAGACGGTTAGTCACGCGTACTGCTGGCAACAATGGTGGTCTTCCCTTCCAGGCAGAAAGTTTCTCCTCAGTCAGTTGTAGGTTTCATCAGCTGAAAACAGCCACATTTCCTGTTGTTATTGTTCTCTAAGTCATGTTTCTATGTCAACCAGTTTGCAGACAAATTCAGTAATTGTCCAGTATTGTCACATCGCTAAATTTTCAGCTTACAAATTGAATCAATAAGAGAATGTGTTCAGTTTGTTATTCATTTACTGGCAACAAATTTTGTGATTACACATTTATTTCACAGTGCACATTCATATAATTGTAAGAAATTCTGAACAAAATGTGAGTATAGATCTAATTATATACGTAGACCTATAGTTTTGTTTTGTTGAAGCTTAACTGATTCATCTGATGAAATTGCGACCACATTGGAAAAACCGTGAAACCGAAAGTACTGCACAAGCTCAGGTCACGTGACCAAATAAAACCCCTTCAATCCTTGAAATGAATGCTTTTCTTTACTAAATATATGAATGAAATAAGTGAAAAGTCTCTTTTTCGTAATACTTTTATCATGAAGGTGAGTTAGCACCAATAAATTTAAATAAGTCAGTCATTTTTCGGACCAGCCCACAACGTCGAGTTTGTGTTGTTGGCACGATTCCACACTATCTTGTTTCAAACAGCGTCGGCTCATAAAAAGTTCACAGAACAACAAAATATTCATAAAATCAAAAACAATAAAGAACTAACTTACCAACTTGTGCGAACAGTTGACCTGACTGCGATACTGAAGCAGTCGGTGTCACATTTCAGTCACTACTGGTGTCCGACAATTCAGCGTGCGCGTCGGCCATGGCGGCTAACAATGTTCGCGACGAGCGGTACACTTCGGTCTTTTTGATCGCTTGCCACTTCGCGTGGAAATGATAATGAAACAACATTTTGGACAAATATTGTAGAGGGAAGTCTGATCTACAAACTGATGTATTATGAGCGTGGGCAATCAGGTCTTTACAGTAGAAATTCTATTTTGAACATTTTATTGCTTGAATTTTTACACATTGACAGCATGGATTGTGACGAAACGGGCATGAAATAAGGATCTGGATGTCTTCTTTCATTTCATTGGGCGATCTTTTTAGATCTAGCCACTCACGCGATGCGACAGAGCAGTAAGTAAGGGTAGTGTAAACAGAAGGCAATCGGCGTTACGTCAAGACAGCTGGCCGAACTCGCTAGGGTAGGGCGAATGAACATGTAATAAAACATATAAAAAATGAGTATTAGTCTAAACAAGTACATCATTCAAACAACGAAACACCAATCTTTTTATTGCAGTAGATTTTATTATATTTTCTTTCACACATCGCAAAATATGACGAGTTGAAAAACACCAAAAAGTAGGTCAAATCTGCAGACTTTCCCCATGACGCACGCTGTTTGGAGTAGCTACTCATACGCATAAACAAACACATAATAACAAAGAGTCCAATCATATATACATAAGCATCTATGGCCATAACCATATACACACATGAATGATTACACAATTCCCATGATCAGGACTTAAAAGTGATATACAAATACAGATTAACAACATATTTAACTATAAATGTATCAGGTGCGAAGGACATTAAACAGCATTGTCAGAGGCCACTGGGAGGTAAAACGAGAGCCATGTCTTACCAGATCTTCATTGGAAACACAGATAATCAACCAAAAAAGGCACAGCACAGCAGGTACAATGGCCTTATCAACGGCTGCCAAAGAGAAGCAACTAGTTTATTTGCATAAGTATAAATTCAAGCCTTGGGTAGGTCATGATTTTCTGTGGACTGGTTGCTTCCTTTGATAGAGCCATGGGTTCCAGATCTGTTATCTTGAGTTCAGTCCCAACCACAGATTCCCTCACCCTATCCACCAGCATCCCACAATGTCAGCCATGACAGCAAAGTGAAAACTTAACCCTTTCATTCCCTGCAGAAAGCTGTTAAATTTCTGCAGCTGGTGGACAGGGTGCGGGAGTGAATGGGTTAAAATCTGGCCTGTTCACCACCCATCTTAGTGCTGCAATCATCCTGGTGGTGTCAGCTTAGCATTTCATAGGTCCCTCTCCTCCTCCCCATATCTCGACCTTGCCAGCACATAAGGTTTGGCACAGGCTCAGGGAGTTTGCCAAATAAATGATGGAGGAATCAGGTGGAGCACATATGGAATTGTCTGAGTGAGATAATTTCCTTATGAACAAACTCCAAATTTCAAACAAACTCTAAACTTCTATGGGGAGTTGCAACTTTCAACTTTCACATCTGCTTACAGAATACTACATTGTACGGGGAAAGGCCTAGCTAATCACTGCCAATCAGCGTTTGTGAGAAATAGTATTGCATGCACAATAAAAAGCATAATAATGAATAATAACACAAACAATCTCTCATAACTTATCCAGCACATACTTGACTCACAGCTCTAGCATATTACATACCTGAGAACAGCTGATACATCAGTACACAAATCATAAATTATATCTATCACATAAACACAAACAAAATTCACAGTATACCAAATTTGTTGATGACAAGCTGTTAAAATTTCTTGTCTGGTTAATTTCCATCATGTCTTAATCTAAATGCCACGTTTGATGCAATGTCTTTAAATGCCTGTGGTTCATTTACTGATTTGTGAACACGAACACACAAACATACACACACATGCATGCACGCATACAAACACACACACACGCACGCACATACACACGCACTCATGCACACACACACACACACACACACAAACACGCACGCATGCACACACGCACGCACACTCACACACACACACACACACACACACACACCACACACATCACACACACACACACACACACACACACACACACACACACACACACCTGATCTGTCTCACAGCCTTAGCACAGTGCATGCGCAAGGCCAGTAGAGTGAGGTCTCTCGGAAGACTGAGTACAGCTGCCCTGTAGTGCTGCAACACAGACCTCACAGCACCTTTGAAGGCTTGCAGCACCAGACCTTTGGTGTACATAGAATCCAGCTCTAGCGCTGCAGAAAACTGCGTGAGGCGATGGTAGTGTGTACCACAAGTGACAAAGTCTGCAACTAGACTGTGCAAAGCCTCCAGGCTCTGTCCGCTGGTCGACACCCGGGCATCTAGTGCGAACTTGTCCTCCATCTGGACACAGTGTTTGAAACAAATTTTTAAAAATACGCTGTATCATTCATACTATGTTTGTGTATTCTTCTTGCTGCTTCTGCAAGAAAATTAATTTCTTGTCAATCTCACCATCTTCTGCAAGAAAATTAATTTCTTGCCATTCTCACCATCTCATCTTTCCTACTGCAGGCTGGCTGGCTCTATTGGCAGTGCTGTGGATTCAACATCTGATGTCTCGAGTTCATTCCCAGCATGCAATACCAAAACTGGCCTGTTTGCTGCCTATTTTAATACTGCAGTCATTTTTGTGTGTCAGCTTAGTTCTTCATAGATCTTGTTCTCCTCCTCCTTTTCCCCATTTCCCCCTCTTACTAACACACAGGGTTTTGCCCTCGCTCAAAGACTAACAGACAATAACTGACAGATTTGGGCGGAGTGTATAAGGAGTTGTGTGAAATCACTGAATCCCTCTTGAACAAACTCCATCCCTGTTCATAACGAACATCCCCCCTCCCTCCCACAAATATACCTGTACACCCCACACACCATCAGACAATGTCCTATAAAACCTCTGACACTGGATCATGAATGCGGCCACTGAATGGGCTACATTTTTTTCAGGGGGGGGGGGGAGGTGTCTGCATGGCTTCCCCCCCCCCCCTAACTGGCAAAACTAAACACCTGTCTCTTGTGATAGAGCGGTGGACTCAAGATCTTATGTCTCTAGTTCAATCCCAATTAGCAACATAAAAAACTGATCTCCTCAATGCCCATCTAAATGCTCCAATCATCTGGTCATGCTGGCTTAGTTTTTTACAGATCCTGTTCCTTCCTCCCCTCCTTTGCCTCCTTACGTTCAAGACCTTGCCAGATCATAATGTTTTGTGCAGGTATGAGGAGTCTGCCATATAACACACAGCAGGTTGGGTGGCACTACATATGGAACTGTCCAAGCATGATAAATCCCTCTTGAATAAATTCCAAAGTACGAAAAACAATTTGAACTCTAACTTGCTGCTATAATCACCTCAGAGAACGGAAAGGTATGTGAAGGAATGCCAATCAAGAGGTAGATGATGTCTTTGACAAGCTGAGCAGGTGAGAGCTGTTGTGGAGGCAGGTGTGAGAAGGCAGGCTCTAACATGCGTTCATGATGACGTCGCAGGAGACACAATTCGTCCAAAGCCTGCGGACCAGCTTCCGTCAGGTAATGGCGCTCCGTGGGCATTGGCTCACTGTGACACATAAAGATTATTGTTGAAGGTACTATCAATAATGCTTTCACTCCCTCACCCTATCCAAGCTTCCTGCAGTAAAGGAAGTGAAACAGTCTGTTTGTATAGGAATCTGATCTCTTCTTTATTACAAGTCACAGCACATTATGCTTCCTTCTGGCCTTCTATACCACCTTAAACCACCTGTAAAACAGGTGTCCCAAGGATCACCATCATGTCATAATTGGGGTATTGTGTGCATCAATGATCCATGGTGTTATGCCAACAGTAGTTACAGCTACAGATAGGACTACCCAAACAGGGCTGATTAAGGGTAAAGGCCTGATAAAGCATGATCCACTGGTCTTCCAACAACCACAACAAAAAGCCTCGTTTCAGAAATAACAACAGAAGACACAAAATTACTGTGTATGATGGGCTTCCAGCATCACTGAAAGATGATCAAATGAATGATGGTGGTAAAATCTGAATGAAGTTCACTGACAGGAAGGGCACCACACAGAGACTGGACCAGAATGAATAGGAATGGCAGACCTTTGCTGCTGCCCTACGCGTAAATGGCACAATGGGCAATAAGTGGCTTGTCTCTGGATACAGGTTTTGGATGGGTTTGTTTGGTTTATTTGTCTTTGGAGTGTTGTTATCTATTTGATTGTTAATGTCACTGATTTTTGCCAGTCATAATCATAAACTGTTTTTTAGCAGTCATGATCATGCCACTTTGAATATCAGTATTCTTTTTTTAAAAAAATCAGCAGTGATGCTATCATAGCCTGCTGTCAGGACTTCAGTGTCCAATTTATAAATTTTGCATTTTTCATTTAACAAACTGCACTGTTATCATCATATGTCCACTGCTATTTTTGTATCACACTCGTTCAGACATCTTCAACCTACATGAGCACAGCAAATGGCCATGGCAGTTGAGCAGTTAGGATACAGGACTTCAAACTGGAAAGTCTGGGTTAATCTGCTTGTGTGTACACAAGCAGAATATCAAATACATACTTAAAAGATTCTATAAGTCATGTCAGTCTTCAGTGGCTCATACAAACATAAATCACCTAGCTCACACATACACTGAAAACGGAGTATGCTGACTGTGCAGCGACATACTGCCTGCACAACTTGAGTCAAACAAGCACACACACATCTGAGAAAACGCTGCTCAGAGCACAAAACAAGAGAAAATGCAAGAACATATCACAAACATATACCACATGCAATGAATACAATGTAATATATCTCTGTAGTCTTCTGCCGACATTCCACCTCCAAAATAAAAGTTGTGATAATCATCATGTAACATTTACAGACTTTCTGACTGCTAATGGGAATTTTAAAAATAAAAATACTGTTTTACACACTTTTGGGAATTCCAACAAAGTTACCAAAATTATCATAAATTTCTAAATTACTAGAGAATTTTCTAGAAGAACTGCCACATTTCCGGAATGCCAACTGATTTCCAACATAATCGCAAATTTTATTTTCAACATTACAAAGAGTTTTCTGGAATAAACACAGATTTTACTGAATGCCAGTTGAATTTCTATAATAACAGCAAACTCTTTACATTACAATGGCACTTTCTAGTCTATGATAACTACAGACTTTCTATAATATCAACAGATTTTCTAAAACCCCATCAAACTTGCTGCAATATGGATGAACATTTTGAAATAACACTATCTAGACCCTCAGCAAACTCTGCAGAAGAAACCTGATTTACCATCCAATGCGTTCCCAGACATAGTGTCTGCATGGTGTCGTGCTCAGTGCCAGTTCCCATATGTCCTCCTCCACAAAGCTTTCTGCCGGTGTGGTCGCTGATGAGGACCCTTCTGTTGTGATGAAGCCTTCATCCTCTGACAGCTGAACAGATACCAGCATCCAAACAACTTACATGTAAAACGAAAACATCTTTCTTATCTGCAAGGTCCAGTGTTTCCAGTACAACCACAAATTTTCTTCCAATCAAAAGGTAAAAAGTTTGTAGTGGCACAAAAACAAACTAGCAGATCTTGCAGGCTAGATAGATAGTTTCTTTCCTTTTGGGGTAAGATCAGAAAACAATCTTCATGCTTATGAAGATGAATAAGTTCTCTTTTCATTTGTACACATTAACTCTTTCACCGCCAAGTTTTCCCAGAAATGGCACTCCTCAGTGCCAAGTATATTTTGGGCAGCCAATTTTGCAGCGCAGTATGCATTTTTAAAAGCTTATATCTCAAAGGCTATTAAAGATTTTCACTTTTTTTTTTTTTTTTTTTTTTGCTGTGTAAAGAGCAGATGTTATTGATATATAAATGCTTGCTTATGTTTATGTGCTTGATTGATTATTCCACAGATAATCTTATTATAAAGAAAAACAAACAATTTTTTTTCATACGGTTTATTAGTTGTACTACTGACCTTATTTTGTGAGTTGTGCGCCAGATATCATTATAATAAATGAGGAAAAGCAATGGAAAATCTACACACAAAGTCAGCTGTCTGCTTATTCTACTCGGAGAGGTGGACAATGTGTGTCAATTTGCAGCCATTTTGGAGAAAACGCTTCGGAGAAAACGTGACACAAATTCCGACAGTTAACAAAGCCACACTTCAGCCTTACTGTTGAAAAACTAGGTCGCTGGGTAAAGTTTAACAATAGCACAGTCGCCTGCATTCACCAGTGGAGCTAACAGAAGCTTTGTACCCACGTGAAAAGTTATTGTTTAGCATGACCCCTCCAAGTCGCACAAATGCAACCATGGCGGTCATATGGGAAGTCGCTTGATTGCAACCATGGCGGGAAAAGAGTTAAGGAATTCAAGTTTACCTGGGGTCTTTTAAATAGGAAATAAAGTGGAATTAGGTATGAGACAGACAGAAAGACAGACAAACAGAGTCTGGGGAATAAATAACCCCTGAAATTTCATTTGGGGGTATCAAACCCACTTGCCTTTTCTAAGTCATATTCTCATATCAAACATTTGAAAAACCATATTACAGCAAGCCCTTTTCAACACAAGTACACATAACTTTGCAGTATGAAGATAGTGATGAAGATGGTAATGACAACAACGTGGTGTGGTGTGTGGTGGTGGTGGTGGTGGGTGGTGGTGTGGTGGTGGTGGTGGGGTGGTGGTGGTGGTGGTGGTGTGGTGGTGTGTGGTGTGTGTGGTGTGGTGTGGGTGGTTGGTTTGGTTGGTTTGGTGGTGGTGGTGTGGTGGTGGGGTGGGTGTGGTGTGGTGTGGTGTGATGGGGTGTGTGGTGTGGGGTGGTGGTGTGGTGGGGTGGTGGCGGCGGCGGTGTGGTGGGGTGTGGTGGAGGTGGTGGTGGTGGTGGTGACAATGACTGTGTTGATGATGATGATGATGATGATGATGATGATGATGATGATAGATGATGATGATGACAGTGTCAACAAAGGTGAATATGACAACAATGTAGACTCTTCAAAATAGTTACAAAAACAAGAAATGATAGCCCGGGGTTGTATTACTGAGAAGAGTAACTACAAGTGGTAAGAGTTAAGACAGACAACCCTACTTTCCCTCCTCAGAGCCAAGGACTACCACCTGGGGTTACTCTTTAAAATAATCACCAGTAACCCTTATTTCCCTCTCTTAGGACAAGGACTTACTTACCTGAGGTTATTCTTCTTGGTTGGTTTCTCTAATAGAAGCCCGGACCAAGATCTCATATTTCAAGTTCAGTCCCAGCCTGCAACAATAAAAACTGGCCTGTTTGCTGCCTACCTTAATCTTTCTATCATTCCAGCGGCGAAAACCTTTGTGTTTCATGAGTCCCATACTCTCCATACCTCCTTCCCTATTTCAAGCCCTTACCACTGCATACGGTTTTGCACAGGCTCAGAAAGTCTGCCATATATTAGCTAGCAGATCTGGATGAAGCACTTACAAAACTGTCCTAGTGTGATCCCCTTAGAACAAACTACAAACACCACACTAAGAATAATCACATTTCATATTCTCTACACATGGATGACACTCAACACAATCAAACTTCGATTTGCTTACCTCACTCATGGATATTGCCTTTGGTATTGTGATTTCCGGAGGACTGGAAACAAACATAATATCTGATAATGTTACATCTATTACTTATACAAAGAAAGAACATGACACTAATGGAAAAACACAGTTCTGTAGGCAAACTTTCCCCATCCCCATTCATATAGATCTCTTTTATTCATTGCCCACTACCGTCTTACCTCTACTTCAATCTCTCTCTCTCTCTCTCTCTCTCTCTCTCTCTCTCTCTCTCTCTCTCTCTCTCTCTCTCTCTCTCTCTACATATATATATATATATATATATATATATATATATATATATATGTATATATATATAATATACATATACATATATATATATGTATATATATGTATGTATGTATGTGTATATATATATATATATATTATATATATATATATATATATATATATATATTATATATATATATATATATATATATATATATATTGTCATTTTACCCTGAGGAAGGCCAAGGGCCGATATAATGAGATAAACCGTCAATGCTCTTGTTGATTTTCTTCGAAAATTAAAGTATGTGTGTGTATTATATGTATAGATAGACAGATACAGATATACATCTGTCTATCTATCTCTATTTATCTCTCTTCTCATTATCTCTCTTTTTCTCTCCCTCTAACACTCATTCACTCACTAATTCACTCACTCACTCACTCACTCACTCACTTACACACACACACACACACACACACACACACACACACACACACACACACACACACACACACACACACATATATACACACACACAAACACAAACACATATATACAGAGAAAATGAATGTACTGTTTTTGAGGATGAACTATCAATAAATATCACAATCTCAGAGATAATCTCACTGAAATCAGAAAATATGATACTCGTAATACTCTGCCGATAAAGAATATCAATCTATAATGAAAATATAACTACACTGAATTTACTCTTCATTCTCACAGTTAGCAAAATACAGGTGCTGCCAACCAAGACTCCTTGGACCTACACAAAATCTTACGCAACGACACTTGCACTCACACTGGATATTTTATTCAAATAGGTAACAACCCATTAAGAACATATGCACACTATTTATATGTACATGGTCATGTTTTTCTATATATATATATATATACTAGCCAAGGAATATGTATTAAAACATATGGGTCACCATCGCAAACCTTTTACAAGTATGAAGCACTCTGGGCTTTCTTAGATAAGGCACTGTACAAGTAATCATTATCATTAAAACATAGATCACATCTTTGACGCAATTACTCCAATGGATTACATTTGTGATAAAATCTCTCAAAAGTCTCTTAAACTTTATACAGAAATATCACTAGCTTCTTGAAATTATCTTCATCACTGGACGACCAGGTTTTGAAATGGAAAAGAGGACAGAACATAATATTCTATATCAGACACTAAACTGACATTTCCAGAAAGATTGACATTTCCAGAAAGATTGACACATACATTTGGCCGATAAATAGACCAGTTTTACATTGTGGGCTGGGACTGAGCAAGATGTAGTGATCTGATTTGCAACTGAGCTTACAAGTCCCAAACAGATGCACGCACACGCACATGGGCACATGCACGCACGTACGCACACACACACACAAACACACACGCGCACCCCTGCCCCCTCAGCCCACAGACTGACCTGGCCTGTGGATCATCAGGTAAGTCAGGGAGGTCCAGTCTAACAGTCATGGAGGTGTCACGTGCCTGTACCAGTCCCCCGAACAAAGACAGTCGCGTCAAATGCTCGTGGCTGTCTCCAGGTTCTTTCTGCACACACAAATACAAGAACGAGGTGATAAAGAAATTCTCACCTGTTCGATCCACTTCATCAGCTGGCCACAACTTTCAGCCTGTTCAAGATGCCATAATGAAATTGAATGAATGATCTTGTGCTATAATTTGTATGTAATCTATATTTCTTCTATTTCTTTTTTGCCACAACGAATTAAAATGAAAATGACTGCCAGCGTTCAAACAAATATGAATTAGAAACAGAAAAATAGAATCAGAATGCATATCTGATACAACAAGACAGCAGTAAATCTGGGGCTGCCCAGATAAAGCACATTGCTGTAATGCAACATCACCTTTGAAAACGGATTTTCTGACACAGCAATAATTTGTCTCCATGGGTCCTTAAATGAGTGCTGAGCACATGCTGCACTTGGGAACTCTTTTTATCATGTCATCCAAAGGATGTATATGGAATTAGGTTGTGTCCTGTATGACATGATGCAAGTGCTGCTCAATAAATGTTGGGCAGTTCCTATCCATATTCTCTGCTCAAATATGAATTTATTCACATGATCTCCAAAATAGCGCCAGACCTGGATCCTGACCAAGCCCCTGAAGCACAAAACTACCACCTGTCAAATGCATTGTTTGAGAAGAGCTGGTATCACACAGATGAGTCTATCCACTTCATGGATTTGTCACAGAGGGTGTTTCTTGATTAACACTGGAGGTGTCTGTATCTCTTAGGCCTGACTTGATGCCTGGATATATCATGAAAATAAGCACAGATACACCCTTGCCACACAGTCACAATCCAAAAACGAACTCCAAAGCGCCATCACTAGATCAAGCTTAAACTCACCACAATGGCATTCTTAAAAACTGGCTTTTTATACCCTGCTCTCACTGTGACCTGTGTTTTGGTGGGTTTAGAGGTGTGCTGGAGAGCAGAAATGAATGGTGTGTAGTTTTGGGAGGTTTAGAGGTGTGCTGGAGAGCAGAAATGAATGGTGTGTGGGTGTTGTGACACTAAGGTGCTGGAGAGCAGAAATGAATGGTGTGTAGTTTTGGGAGGTTTAGAGGTGTGCTGGAGAACAGAAATGAACGGTGTGTGGGTGTTGTGACACAAATGTAGTGTAGAAGGGGCAGCAGAACAACAACAACAAAAATGAAAGATGGGAATTACACCTCTCACCCGTCCTACTGACAAACTAAAGTCACACTTACCTCTGTGTTGAACAGACCACCGCCTCCAATACCCATGCCCGGAGGTAAGGCAAAAATCTGAAAGTGGAAACATGTGTTAGAAAAGACAAACATACAAAATG
Source organism: Monoplex corrugatus (assembly GCA_030674185.1). Lineage (NCBI taxonomy): Eukaryota > Metazoa > Mollusca > Gastropoda > Littorinimorpha > Ranellidae > Monoplex > Monoplex corrugatus. Next base: position 28,780,015 of record CM060312.1, on the reverse strand, counting down.
AGTTAATGGATTCAAACACACAACCTCTTAGTTTCACTCATACACATCAATCATCCATTCTTGATGAAAATTGTTCAAAATTCAATAACAAATCCCACTGACCCTTTACTTGGACCTTTCCCCCCAATTTGAAAATTGTGAGGGTGGTGTTACATTATGTTTGTTTATTTATTTATTCATTTATTTATTGAATAGTATCACTTCTTTGAAGAGACATCAATTGAAAGAGAACGACAACAACAAAAACATGAATTCCGTCTCTCTCGTTCTCTCCGCCTTTTCTCACAAACATGCATAAACACACACATACAGGCATACAAGTATGTGCATGTGCAAACACATATACACGCTAACACACATTCATGTCTCAAATAAACACACATGCTCGCATACATTTACACACACAAACAAATACAAACATTCCAATCCAAAGAAACTAAAATAACAGTCTTACACACACACACACACACACACACACACACACACACACACACACACACACACACACACACACACACACACACACACACACACACACATACACACACATATTCAAATGCTCATACACTCTTGGGTCTTTCCTGCGATGACTGAACAGTCTTGGTGGTAAGTACAAGTACACCAGTGTTAGATACATGTACACCAAGGTCAGGTGCATATGCACCAAACAGATGTGCCGGGAAGTGCATGTATGGAGGCAGTGAGGCAGAATCCAATACTGACATCTGCTTGCAATCTCCATAGTACAAAGGGCCAGCTGGCAAAATGGTCTGTTTCTTCTGCACATGAACAAAGGATTGCTGTTACTTTTGGCAGAAACACAATAACGGATAATAAGAACACGTATCTCCTTGACGAAATAGGACAATACCACGCACGCACGCACGCACACACGCACGCACGCACACACACACACACACACATACACACACACACACACACACACACACAGTTTTAATGCTAGGTGATGTAGGAGTTATAGTCTCTTCCTTCTGGTACCCACAAACACACACTCACACACACAACACACACACACACACCCACACAAATACACACACAAACACACACACACACACACACACACACACACACACAAACACACACACACACACACACACACACACAAACACCAACTCATCTTATTTTGGATTGGACTGGACTGGATTGGATTGATTTTGTTTTCTGAAAGATAAGTAGACATGCTGATTTTTATCACTTGCGCAGGATACCAGACCAATCCTGTTGACACATATTCTTGCGCAGGCACCAGAAGGAAGTAAATCCTGTAACTCTTGAGTTCTTCTTCCACTGGTCCTTCTTCTGCTGAACAACAGCTGCTCTGTACTGTTCAAATGTGACTGCCTTTCCTGGAATATTGTTGCCAAGCACAATCTGTTGCAGGCAGTCTTCTCAGATGGTGGTGTTGATGCCATAGCTGTATCAATAGCATCATAGCTGTATCAATAGTATAATGCTGTGGCCCCTTAGCTCAGCTGGTTGTGGGTTCAACCCCCAGGCAGGCGCATTTTTTTAGTGACCCCATTAGCTCAGTTGGTGAAAATGCCATGCTCACAACACAGGGGCCATGGATTCAATCTACAGCTGGGTCACAACTTTTCTTGAAGTCAGTACGTACGCCTTATGTGCAGGTCAGGGCTTATGCTGTGATCATTTTGGACGTTATCTATCACATAGCATCTGTGGCGTCATTGTATTTGGATTTTTTTTTTTCAAATAAACTTTAAGCATTTTGAATTTATTCTGAGCATAAGGACATTATCTTGAGAAACTGAAACTGAAACTAACAAGTGCAAACACATCTTGCTGTCTATAACATCACTCCAAGTCAAAAACAACACACCATGTCAAAAACTACATACCGTCTCCTCTGTAACTACAGGTGTGTTGTACACGTCATGGCCAAGCGGTAAAGAGGACTGTGCTGCCCCTGTCCCTGCTAGTCCCACCAGGAATTTCAGTGCCTGTCCATTGTCTTCCGATGAACTGGCTGCAAAATTCATCATTCACTTCATTATCATTTCTTGTTTTTGTCTCCCAACAAATTCATGCAATTAGCATTCTTTGGACAAAAACAAATTTCCATTGAGTTCTGAAAGATTATCTCCAGAAATGTGTATCAAAGATTCACATGAATAACACACAACAAAAAATACAACCCATAATTTTTTTTCTTCAAATACAATGGATTTATTGATACATGAATGATGCTGATATTTAGTGTTTACAATGAGACACAGTTAATATGCACATTTACCATAATTACTCTCCCTAGCTCCCCTCCCCCAAACATGCACATTTCATTCATTTCCTACCTAGATACTGTTCCAGCAACTGTTCTAGGCGATCAGCATCTTCAAAGTGGCGTTCTACACGCAGAAGATAAACTTTTTGTAGCACCGCATCCACCTCCACTTTCACCCCTCCTGGACCTACTCCTGGCCGTTTGCTGCAAGTATATCAAGTCACAGATATTTAAATGTATACTGGACCACACTGACAAAAGTGACAAACATTAAGTGTATCAAGTCACAGATATTTAAATGTATACTGGACCACACTGACAAAAGTGACAAACACTAAGTGTATCAAGTCACAGATATTTAAATGTATACTGGACCACACTGACAAAAGTGACAAACACTAAGTGTATCAAGTCACAGATATTTAAATGTATACTGGACCATACTGACAAAAGTGACAAACACTTTACATGTTACAGGGCATGCATATATACATACATGTGATAAAAAATGTGCATGTGTACAATGTGATAAAAAATGTGCATGTGTACAATGTGATAAACAATACATGAGCACAATACATATTTATACACTTGCACATGCACACATACTTGCATACACACACATTAAACATACATGCAGGTATGCATGCTCATAACTGTATGCACACACATTGGAGTTCGCTTACACAAAATTCATGTGATACAGATATGTTTGTTATACACTAGTTCATAACAGATCAGAGGCCTTTCACAGTGCTGATTATTTGTTCCTTTGCCAGTAGAGTTCAGGTGTTATTCACAACATTCTCTATTATACACATCATTAATGTGATGTTTATCAGTCTCTCTTATGGCTTAATCATTGAAGAACAAACAAACAAAAACATGCACAAGGACACATGACATACACATATCAGTTTATCACTGCTGGTGATACAACCAATTTTCAAAAGTGATTTGAAGAAATCTAGCACAGGATGCTAATTATTGAAGTTGTACTAGTCTTCAGTATTTATTCCTTGTAGGGTGAGACAACAGAGAGCAAACCTGGCATTTGGGAAACAACACCTCACCCATACAAAAAGGAATTCAGTATTCACTATGGTAATTTTGTTCATTATGTTTATAATCTGTATTTTACAAGAGGGAAAGATAAGGAAGTGGGCAGAGAAAATAATAGCATACGTTACTGCCAAAAAGTTTGTCTTTACAGAGGTGCGTTACAGTTGAGACTCTACAGTACATAAGCCATGTCTCTATCCCACAGAGACCCAAACACACACAATGTGCAGCGACATAATCAATGTGTAGCCACATACATGTGCACACACACACACACACACACACACACACACACACACACACACACACACACACACACACACACACACACACACACACACACACGCACACACACTCACACACACATACATACACACACTCTCACACATACACACACACACACACACACTCTCACACAAATACACACACACGCACGCACGCACGCATGCACACTCCTGCCATATATCAGAACAAACTAGTCCTACACTGTTGATCACACTGACAACACATACACACACAGAAACAGAATGATGACGTACACCCATACTGGTAGTGTTTTACACAGCAACAGTTCAAATATAAACCAAAGTCCCTTACCTTTCAGGACTCTTTAGAAAACTGAAGAGAGTGTCAAAGGCCTTTCGCTTCAAGTGTTGAAAATTAACATTGCGATCAGTTTGGGGCTGAACAAGGTGACTGCGTTTGGTCTGCCCAAGGTGAAGGTCGCACAGCTTCCCGAAGAGTTCCACAATGCTCTCTGACTGCACCGACATTGTTGGCTCTGCTGTGTATTATACTATTTTTATTACCATCTGTCACAGTCACTGCACAAAAAAGTGAATGAATCAATTCATAAAATTCTAAATAATAATCTTATTCATAAAGTTGAAAAAACATTCCACTTAAAATGAAAACTCGTTCCACTTTACACAATATTATCGTTAAATTAAATGTTAAATGAGCAACATAATACAACTGACGAAAAAGGAAATAAGAATAACTAGCAGGAACTGCTAGTCTAGAGCAATAAAAACTAACATAACCCTTTGGCTCCCTCACCCTATCCACTAGCACCGTACACTGTCAACCATGCAAGCAAATAAAAACGTTAACCCTTTCACTCCCTCACCCTATCCCTGAGGGAGTGAAAAGGTTAACGTTTTTATTGCTCTAGACATTTTCAAAAGGGATTTGAAGAAATCTAGCACAGGATGCTCAGGGATAGGGTGAGGGAGTGAAAGGATTAAGTTTTTGCAGTTGGTACTGGTAGACAGGGTGTGAGAGTCAAAGGGTTAATCTGAACATATCACACAAATATGAGCTACTCAGCTAGCTTACACTCAGTTTTTCAGGTGTGTTCCTCTCTTTTTCACATGACACATTGGCACATTTGTGACATGAAGCATTAATAGTTGTTTCATGCTAGCAACCTCTGTGAACGGGAAGCATAAACCGTAGTTTCACCAGTTGAAGGTACAAAACTGGCTCTAGTTATCTCCCATCTTTGCTTACTTGCGTTAACATTTGGTCGATGTTTGCATGTTGCCAGAACAATTTTTTAGCCAATCTGAAAAGAAAAAATGGCAAAAAATTGTGGTCTCACAATTGAGGACATCATGCAACTGCTTGCTTTTGATGGCAACAATCCTGGTAATGGTGAAAATGGAAGTTTCTGAGGCAGAAAGTGATACTTGATACAATATTAAAGGGAATGATAATTCACTAATTAACTGTATTGATTATGGAAAAAAAAGCCATGAAACCATTTATACTACAAAAATATTTCAATATACAGATTCCAATTTGACATATTCAAATTTCCCAATCTTTTTGCCATAAGTGTGTGAAAGTTTTGGTTATTCTATCAATAATGAGATGCTATTTAACTGAAAATGATAAGTTCCTATTTGCCCTAAATCTTCTGAGGGGCAACCTCAGGCCAGTACAGCAACAGCCCTGAGGCAAACCCCATCACAACACAATTAAACACACACACACACACACACACACACACACACACACACACACAACAAGCGCGCGCGCGCGCACGCGCAATATAAAGAGCCAGTGTACATCAGTATTCAAGTGTTTTGAGTCTTGATCCATATCATCAGCCTCTTTCTCTTTCAAACACACACACACACACACACACACACACACACACACACACACACACACACACACACACATATATATATACATACACGCACAGATACATCATACAGATACACACACATGGGAATGAAAACATAGTCATATCATCATGCTCTCTTTCTTCTATTTTGGAAAAACAATAACCTACATATTTGCAATGGGTTAATATAACCTATGCAAAAAAGTTCCTGACCTCTCCACCTCCTTCCCTCCTTCTCTCTCTCTCTCTCTCGCTATCTACCTGTATATATATATAAATACATCATCTCTACATCTAATGATCTATGTATTCTAAGTTAGATTATTGTCATTCAAAGATGATGTTTGTGGGTGTAAGCTGCTGGAAGGAGCAAAACATACAAACATTAGAAAAAATGTAACTGAAACCAGTGGAAAACTTTTAAATATGTAGATCAACATCCTAACACTAGCTGGGTGAGTTGTCAAGGTGAGATCTGGTGGTTCTGATTCACATATATACCTGCTTGTATACATGTATGTGTTAACTATGGTAAGTGTAGTGCAATATCAGACGCTTGTAGTTGTACTAGATTTTGTACACTTAATCTTGGTGTTTTTCCTTTCATTAGTTTCAAGTTACTTGAATTTCACTAGAACGAACATAATGCTTACAAAAGTTTTTACTCAGTAAGCACCACTTCTACAAAGTATAATGGGCTGAACTTTTACACCTGATATAATTAATAATATATGCTCCATCTGTTATAGAACTATGTGTAGACATGTACTTTGTACCATTCTATGAACCTGAATGTATCTTTCTGAACTAGAGTATGTGTAAGTGCTGAGCTGGTAAGAATGTTTGTATCTGTAACTATCTCCCGATGTTGGACACAATTCTTTGCGCTAAAATAATGGAATCAGCTTGTCAGCATGTCTATTTATAGACAATAATCTAAACCTACTGTATCATATATGCATATAAACAGGCCTATACTAATATCACACTATAATTTATAGTTATTATGCTGAATACTATAGGCCTGCACATTACAACACATATATTATAATATTACGATTATGATTAGACTATACACTAGTCTATAGTCACTATACACTACCACACAGTAAGTTGGGTAACACACACTGTGACACAGTCACACTAACTGTGACTAAGAATACAGTGACTGAGTGAGTGTCATTCACTGACACACACACTCGACACTGACACTGTGACAGTAAAACACACACACACACACACACACACACACAAGCAAGCGCACGCGCGTGAGCATTGTTTTTCACTCACACACACTGACAGTGACTGAGTCAGTGAGTGAGTGACACAGTACACACACAGTGACACACAGGCACACACACACACACATACACGCACACACGTGACACAGTGAGACACACACACACAGTGACACACACACAGTCGTGACAGTGACACACACACACACACACACACACCACACACACACACATTGTAACAAGCACAACCCAAGTGTGATCAGAACAGCAGACAGCATTATGATAGTGTCTTTGCGTACTTACGACGATTACAAACTTTCTTTAGGAGTAAGACAATTTTATACGTTAAATTCACTTCAAATCAAGTCCAAGCTTGAGCCTCTTCCAAAACACCGCCATTTTTGTTGTCAACGTACTTTTTCTGCATTGCTCTATTTAAGGATTTGCTCAGTTCCATGAAAGCCGCCACAGTTGCAAGCAATCTTTTTGTGAAGACAAGCAGCAAATGTAGTGTTTTATATTCTTAGTTTTGTATAACTTTTACTTTATACGATGAAGTAAAAGTACTCTATTCTTATATCGCTATCCTTATATTGTCGACAGAAATTTACATTCCAGTTTAACTTATAAGCACGGTAACCTTTCATCGTTTCTCGATTTCTTCTTTTTGTAATATGTGTCCGTGGGGAGGGGTGAATCTATGTCTTATGAGTGTGTGTGTGTGTGTGTGTGTGTGTGTGTGTGTGTGTGTGTGTGTTGTTGTGTATTATTGTTGTTTTTGTAGTAGTTTTCAATCCGCCTTTTCAAAACAAAACAAAAAGACGAAAGGGGGAAGGCATTAATTTAGATCGACTACCAGAAGAGCTGTCCTTCAGTGGATTTCGGCTCACTATGGGATACCATGAACTGAGATGGTAGACGAGCAAGCAAAACGAGGAGCCCAGGAAGACTAACAGACAACAGCGTCAGATACAGCGAGAACAGGAGCGTCATCAGACAAAAGTCTTTCTTCCCCAGGACCATAACCGACTGGAACAGCCTTCCTGCTGAGGTTGCCCTCAGCCCAACCCTGGAAGGCTTCAAATCCCAAATCTGATCCTTCACCACCCTGCCGCTAATGTCAAGAGGATCATGCAGACAGCTGAATGCTTATTGCAGTGATGTCATGTCCAACTACAACTCCTCTGACTACCAAATTCCATGGCAGGGGGAGGAAGAAGGCCACATTCGTTATCAGATGTGGCCTGACCTGTAGATGGCAAATGAAATAGGAAGAAATAATCCGATTTGCCGGCTCTGGCCTATGTAGATAGCTGAATACTTATTGCATTGATATCATCTCCAACTACAACTCCTCTGACTAACAAATTCCATGGCAATTGGCAGTTGGGGGGGGGGGGGGAGGACGGCCACGTTCATTATCAGTTGTGGCCTGACCTGTAGATGGCAAATGAAATAGGAAAGAACATGATTTGTTGGCTTTGTCGTATAACTGTTGAATCGATTTCTTGTTCTTGATCTTTTGTGTACAACTGAAAAATGCCAGTTTGTAAAAAAAAAAAATCGACATTGTCTTGGTTCGTCAGTTAAATACATATTCTCATCTCGTTTTCATGTCTTTCTCTTACAGTGATGTATAGACATGGTTTGTCTTCCACCACCTTAGAAAAATCAACATAACACACTTCAAAATCAATAACAGGTACATCTTAATTGGCTTGTTCGCTCATTATTTGTTCATTTCTTTCAATGTGATATTCGTGTATGTTTGTTTGATTGTTTGTGTAAGTGTGTGTTTGATTTTATCCTAAATCTTGAATTTCTTCCTATTTTGAGTGTTTGTTTGTTTGTTTGTTTGTTTGTTTTTTGTTTGTTTGTTTGTTTGCTTGCTTGTATGTTTGCTTGCTTGTGTGTTTGCTTGCTTGCTTGTGTCCTTGCTTGCCTATACGAACTACGTAAATGTACTTTTTGCTCGTGTAGTAATACAAAAGCGAGACAGGAGAAAGTGGATGACATAGTTGGACCTCATGAGTGGGTACAAATACATGAATTCATGATAGGAAACACTTGGTTTGAGCAACTAACAGAAGAAAGTGGACGTAGATGAATCCAGGGAGCAATACAAGAAATCAAATTGATTTAGAAATTCTTTACTGATGCAAAAACATTACCAGGCGCGGACAGCAACAGTGATCACAATCCTGTAATGGGAAGATTTAAGCTGAAACTACAGAAAACAAAACAAAACAAACTAATGTCAAACTAAATATTGGACTCTCCGAGACAGATGAATCGATTCGTCAAAAAAATGTAATGTACATGTTCAAAAGAACTCCAGTGGTATAGAGGACGTTGGTAACAGTGAGGAACAATGGACAAAGTTAAGAAACTCGATAAAGTCGATAAATGAAGCTTGTGAAAAAATCCCTCGAGTTGAAGTAAAATTAAAGAAGAACTGGAAGACAAAAGAAATGTAAGGTTTGATGGAAGAGCGCAGGAGGGCAAAAGGAAAAGAGGAAGAATAATAATAATAATTAATAATGATAATTACAATATTTATATAGCGCAAAATCTTGATAAAAATCAAATCTAAGCGCTGAACAGACACATACGCACGCACACACACACGCACGCACACACACACACACACACAACACACACACACACACACACACACACACACACACACACACACACACACACACACACACACACACACACATGGCTATAAATGGGGGAAAAGAAGAAAAGCAATGGAAAATTATAGAGAGCATATTATATACAATTATATATTACAATGTGATTCCACTCGGAGCGGAGACAGGCTGCAGAGGGGGTTGAGTGAGGTCAGGATTTTATGCAGAGGAGAAAAGGTGAGTTTTGATAGCGGACTTGAAGGAGACAAAAGTAGGTTGCTGACGGACTGAGAGAGGAAGTTTGTTCCAGGAGAGTGGACCAGAAACAGAGAAGGCTCGTGGACCATAGGTATTGAGCTTAGTGCGTGGAAAGCGAAAAGTCAGAGGATCGGAGGGTATGTGAGGGTACATAGATCTCAAGTAGGCTTGACAGGTAATCGGGGGCTGCGTTATTGAGGCTTTTGTAGCACATGGTGTCTAGTTTGTACTGTATGTGCTTTGATACAGGGAGCCAGTGAAGTTGTGCCAGGAGAGGAGATATGTGGTCAGCTTTTTTCTTTTTGAGTACAAGGTGTGCAGCATTGTTTTGAATGCGCTGTAGGATGTGAATGGTGGAGGCAAGAAGACCAGACAGGAGTGAATTACAATTATCAATGCAAGACATTATGAAGGAGAGAACGAGTTTTGCAGTTGTTTCGATAGAGAGATAATTCCTGATCAGGCTTATATGATGGAGGTGATAGCAAGATCTGGCAGTTTGAGAAGCAAAGTTGTTCATGGAGAGGGTAGAGTCAAGGCAGACACCAAGTTTTTTTAGCTGAATCAGAAATTGGGACGATGTGTTACATAATGGGAGAGAAAGAGGAGGCAGCTGAGAAAGTTTTTGACGGGTGCCAATGAGGATAGCTTCTGTCTTGTCATCGTTAAGCTGAAGTTCATTGTATGTCATCGAGTTCTTAAATTAATGTCCGAGAACACTCAGTGGTGCGAAAAAAAAAAAAAGATACACAAGGAAATCAGTAATAGGTGCAATAAAGCTAAGGAAACTTGGCTGGAAACAAAGTGCAAAGAAATAGAAGACCGACACAAAACAGATCCTAAATTTATGTACAGAAACATTGAAGAAATCACCCATAGGAAAAGGATGTGCACATTAACTGATTACTTAAAACTAAAAACGGTACGACTATCATGGAAAAATCCAAAATATTAGATTGATGGGGAGTGTACATTAAAGACTGTTTTTGATGGTGACAGAAACGAAGAACATATGATAAGAAAGAATGGTGAACGACCACCCATAATGAAAGATGAAGTTATAGCAACGTTAAAAATGATGAAACCGGGAAAAGCCCCAGGACCAGGCAATATTACTACAGATATATCAAAATCAGTTTTCATTGCACTTCCAAAGACAACAGGGGGTGTAAAATGTGAACTCCATCGTACAATCAGCTTGATGAGTCATGTAACAAATATTATAGTAGAATAATCATGGTGAGGACAAGGAACAGAATTAAAAGAGAAGTAGCAGAAGAACAGTGTGGATCTGTCGAAGGTAAAGGAACCATTAATGCCATATGCATCCTAAGAACTCTCATAGAAAGGTCAGTCAAATTGAATAAGGATTTGTGTTCATGCTTTGTTGATTAAACCATTGCTTTTGATCAGGTAAGACGAGAAGAACTGATCAACCAACTAGAAAGGTTTAATGTTGATGGAAAGGGCCTAAGAATAATAAGGAATATGTATTAGGAACAAACAGCAACAGTGAGAATAGAAAAGGATATAAGTTCTTTCCAAAAGATCAAAAGAGGGGTTAGGCAGGGATATGTTCTGTCACCAGATTTGTTTTAACTTTACAGCCAAACCATCATGTGAAACATAGAAGAATGCCCAGGGATACAAGTGGGGGAAAATGATAAACAATCTTCGTTATGCAAAGTGGAAAGCAGAAATATAGAGCTAGAGCTAAATAAAAAGAAAAAAAAAGACTGAAGTCTTGGTAATCAGTAAAAACAAAAAAAACAAGAATCCCCTCATGCAAAATAATAGGAAATGGCACAACATTGAGACAAGTTAATAAGTTTAAATATCTGGGAACGGTCATCGAACCAGATAGCAGATGCACACCAGAAATAGCCAGCAGAATCGGCCAAACTAAAAAAAAAAAAAAAAAAAAAAAAAAAATTCAAGAAAATGAAAAGCGTTCTTACCATCAATTAACATCAGGAAGCGAGTTCTTCAGTGTTCTATAGAACCAATACTGTTGTACGGATGTGAAGCGTGGACAGTCAACATACAAAGTCAGAACAAGATTGAGGCAGCAGAAATGTGTTTCTAAGAAGAATGTTAAGAGTTCCGTGTACAGGAAAGAAAACAAACAAGACAGTCTCGAGGGAGGCAGACACAAAGATAACATTAATGAAGAAGATCAGGAAAAGACATGCAACATTTCTTGGCCATTTTATGAAGCAAAAGAACTTAGAGCACCTGGTCACAACAGGAAAGCTGGAGGGAAAAAGAGCACCAGGTAGATAGACTCTGAGAATATTTGACAGATTTGCGGAGTGGTTGATGACAGAGAGGGTGGGAGATATACTTGCAGTGACGGGGGATAGATTCGTACGGAGGGCCATAATCGCCAATGCCATGCGGCAGGGCACATGATGATGATAGTGAGAAATCGGATAGATGATGCAAAGGTAAATTGCCTTTTAAACAATGAAACCAACATGTTTGATGTTAAAAATTTCTCGAAGGCGCGCTTTCTGAGCTAATATGCGCGGATGCTTCAATTTTATAACGTCCTTTGCTAATGGACACAAACGAAGACTGTGCCGATAGTCTTTAATGTCTCACTCACAGTCTCGGCCATTTTATTGGTTCTCTTCAATCATAGTAGCCAATGAAATGGTAGCTTGCGTCCATGGCACAATCTTACACAGGAGAGGGCGTACACACTGGGAACCACTTCCTCTTTCCGTTAACGTTCAGGTAGTTGTGCCGACAAGATGTCTCATCAAACTGGAATAACACGTAAGTTCGGTTTTTGCTTTTCCTCTTTTTCCCACCGTTCAGTTTGATTGGAACAGCTACAAACATACTATTCATTTGGTTTCGTGTCACACGCACACACACACCTACCTGCATACACACGATGTGATACACACCCTGACAAGTGACACAGTCAGTGTCAGTAGACTGTCTAATACACGGATCATCTGATGACGCTGTAATCGGGTTGATTATTAATGAAAATCTATAATCGCGATGCTTTGTGAAGTGAGAAACCGTCTTCCTCATTATGTTCACGTGTCACATGTTCGACATGCACTTTAATGTGCAGTGTTATCACAGGTGATGCGCTTGGATATGTGTGTGTGTGTGTGTGTGTGTGTGTGTGTGTGTGTGTGTGTGTGTGTGTGTGTTCCCTAGTGACAGTTTAACCAGAAATGAAAATATGGCTTCTAAAGTTTTATCATAATTATGGTCCAGTGACTTGGGAGTGGGGGTGGTTGAATAAATAACGTGAGATACCATTATTTATGAGGGTTATACTAGACAAGCATTTGCGTGCTTTCATACATGTATCAAGCTCATGCCCACAGCAGAATTAAATACACAGCATAAGAAGTATACAGATATTGTCAAAGCATTGTAGCAGTAATTTTAGTTTTGGGGTTAGGTTTTAAAATCATCATCATCATCATGTGCCCTGCTGCATGACGGCGATCATGGCCCTCCATATATGCATCTATCCCTTGTTGCCACAAGCACATCTCCACCCTCTCTGTCCTCAGCCACCCTGCAAATCTGTCCAATATTTTCTCCCTGGGTCTACCTGGTGTTCTCTTTCCTGTTGTGACCAGGTGCTCTAATTCCCCTTTCCTCACAAAATGGCCTATAAATGTTGCTTGTCTTTTCCTAATCTTCCTTATGAATGATCTTGTGTCTGCTTCCATCGAGACTGTCTTGTTTGTTTTCTTTGCTGTCCATGGAACTCTCAACATTCTTCTTAGAAATCACATCTCGGCTGCCTCAATCTTGTTCTGGCTTTGCGTGTTGACTGTCCACACCTCACAACCGTATAACATTATTGATTCTATATAACATTCATGACCTCTCTTCCTGATGTTAATTGATAGGCATTTTTTCGTTGAATGCTGTTTTGGCTTGGCCGATTCTGCTGGCAATTTCTGATGTGCACCTGCCGTCTCGTTAGATGACCGTTCCCAGATATTTAAACTTATCAACCTCTCTTAAAGTTGTGCCATTTGCTATTACTACTGGAAGTTGTTAATTTCGTCCTGAGTACTTGTGGATGTTGGTGCATATCAAATAGCTTGCCATCCAGTTTAACCAGCAAAACTCGGTATGACACAGCCCAGTATCCCTTAACTGCTTTTGATTTGTCCCTGTCTGTTATGATGCCTACTCCTCTTTCATGTGTGCTTCCACCAGAATGTATTGTATTATTTATTGTATGTTCTCCTGGTGTTATCATGCCTGTCCCCTTCCATCTGACTTCCCCTAGTCCTGAAATATTAATGTGAAGCCTTTGCATCTCAATCTTGACATTATCTAGTTTTCTTTTTTGCAGCAATGTCCTCACATTCCACATTACAATTTTTGTATTTTTTTCAGTTTGATCGCAGTAGCTTGCTGATGGTCTGGTGTCACCTGCACAACGTAATGGTCCCTACCGGGCGAAGGTGCTCCATAGGATCCCTTATTTAGATCATTATCCTCATTTTTGTTGCTTCGGTTGACCATGATTTTTCTTGGGAAAATATGTGATGGTTTCCCGTTGCCTTCCATCGGTTTGTGTACAGACTCTCCGCCACCTTCTCTTGGTCTTTGGCCATCATTCTATTTTTGTTGATCCCCATCCCTACCTATTGATTTGTGTGTGACCTATTATTTTGTCTTATCATGAGCCTTTCCTTCACCACATCCACTGCCTCCTGGACTAATCCATTTTCTACCAGTCAGGTTTGGCAGGATTTATCTCACAATCTTATCTTCTGAATCCTCAAGCTTGCTCAGAAGCCTGACCTTTATCACCTTGCAGTTAGATTGTCATGACTTTGGAACCTTAGCATTGATCTTGCTCATACTTCTGTGCAGAAAAGAATACTTTGAAAAGTTACATCATCCAAGTTGACTGGTCTGCAGGCTGGCTGGCTGGCTGTGTGTGCATGATTTTCTGAAAAGTACATTTCATTTGTAAGACATACACTGATAAAGACCTAAACTCGTTTGTTTCTAAATATGCACATATGAGTCTTGCTTCTATGTGCATGCACACACATATATATATATATACATGCATTTTTATACTGTATACACACACACACCACACACACACACACACACACACACACACACACACAACACACACACCACACACACACACACACACACACACATACACATGTGCACATGCGCACCCACATATCTTTACTCAATCCTTACTCTCTACTTAAATGCATATATGCATGCACACACGCACATCCCTCACTGCCATCCCCGCATAAACTACACAGCCAGCAGTAATCACAACTCGGCATTTTTTTGGCCACGTAGGTAGTAATGTTCTGTCTATTCTTCAACAATAATATGATTTTCATGTAGTAATTGTACTGTGTTGATTGATATAATCATGTGTGCTTGCTCTCATTAATGATTATCTTTGTGCAGCGACGGACGATCTGAAAGCCTTTTTTGGGGGAGCTAAAGATGGCTCTTACAGACTGCTGAAAGTTGCCATTAAGGATGGTAGGTAAATTTTGTTTTGTCGTCCACTGGTATGTTTATTTCATTTTGTGGTTTGGGTGTATTTATTTACTGCCTGATATACCTTGGGCATGTAGGGCAGCAACAGAGATCCTCCACTCTGGCCTGTTCTCGTATCCCAGGTGTGTTTCAGATTCTTGAGGTCCCCTTCTGCTCTTTATAACCAGGTATTCCAGGTTTTTCCTGTCTTGCAGTTGCATCTTTCTTCTGGTGTCCCATGAAGGGCAGTTCAGGTGATGTTATCGTACTTCCTCTTGTAATGTTCCCTGTCCATCTCAATTGACTTTTCATGTTGATGGTACCCATATGTTTTTGATTGCAATGGGCAAGTAGTTCTTGGTTGAAAATGTGCTTGGCCAGAAGATTTGTGTGGTTCTTTACATTTTTGTGTGTGTGCGGCAAACTGGTAGCTCATATAATTTGGTCTCTGTCATCCTCCAGCATTCTGATTTATAAAGTAATGTTGAAAGGACAGTATTCTGGTATATTTCAGTTTTTGTGTTTCCATCATGAATGCTGATATGACTTACACTACATACATATTTGATGTTCTGCATTTGTATGTTGATGAAGGGGGGGGGGGGGGGGTTCTATGTCATGACAAGCTTTTAAATAGGCAATTTGATAGTTCCTACACACTAATGCGTCATGACTTGTTTGATAGTTTCTGCACATCAGTGTACCATGACTTGTTTGATAGTTCCTACACATTAATATACCATGATCTGTTTGACAGTTCCTGCACATTAATGTGCCATAACCTGTTTGACAGTTCCTGCACATTAATGTGCCATAACCTGTTTGACAGTTCCTGCACATTAATGTGCCATAACCTGTTTGACAGTTGCTGCACATTAATGTACCATAACCTGTTTGACAGTTCCTGCACATTAATGTACCATAACCTGTTTGATAGTTCCTGCACACTGTATGACTAATGTATCATGACCTGTTTTATAGTTCCTGCACAAAATATGCCATGACCTGTTTGATAGTTCTTGTACCTTAATGTGTCATGACCTGTTTGATAGTTCATGTACACTAATATGTCATGACCTGTTTGATAGTTCCTGCACATTAATCATGACCTGTTTGATAGTTCCTGCACATTAATCATGACCTGTCTGATAGTTTGTACACTAATGTGTCATGACCTGTTTGATAGTTCCTGCACATTAATCATGACCTGTTTGATAGTTCCTGCACATTAATCATGACCTGTTTGATAGTTTTTGCTCACTAATATGTCATGACCTGTTTGATAGTTCTTGCACATTAATCATGACCTGTTTGATAGTTCCTGCACATTAATCATGACCTGTTTGATAGTTCCTGCACATTAATCATGACCTGTTTGATAGTTCCTGCACATTAATCATGACCTGTTTGATAGTTCCTGCACATTAATCATGACCTGTTTGATAGTTCCTGCACATTAATCATGACCTGTTTGATAGTTCTTGTACACTAATGTGTCATGACCTGTTTGATAGTTCCTGCACATTAATGTACCATGACCTGTTTGATAGTTCCTGCACATTAATGCATCATGACCTGTTTGTTTGTTCCCTCACATTAATGTACCATGACCTGTTTGATAATTCCTGCACACAAATGTACAGTGACCTGTAGGATAGATCCTGCAAACTAGCATACCATGACCTGTATGATAGATGATCCTGCAAACTGGTGTACCATGACAAACTTTTAAGTAGGCTGTTTTGATAGCCCCCCACTGTAATAATGACACTGTAACAGCTGTTATTGGTAATAATAATAGATAATTGTTTTTGTGTTGGAATTGTGTCTCATGTTGAACGGCTGCATGATATGTTGTTGGTTATTGTTTCAGAGAAGCTTACACTGGCAGAAAATGTGAGACCAAATGGAACTTTTGAACAAGATATCCTTTTTCATTTGAGAATGAAGAATGATTCCTGATTTTTGTCGCTGCATAACTTAAGTAGTGAGAGTTTACTCAAGAAGGCTTCATCACACTTGTACAATTCCATAGTTGCTCCATTGAACTTGCCATCTGGCAGACTCCTTAAGCCTGTGCAAAACCAAATGCACTAACAAGATCTTGAAATGGAGGGGAAACAGGACGTATGAAACACTAGGCTGACACCACCAAAATGATCGGAGCATTTAAGACTGGCAGCAGACAGGCCATTTTTTCTGTTGCAGGCTGGGAAGTGGGATTGAACTTGAAATATCAATTCTAGAATCTGAGGCTTGGTTACATGATGCAGTCAGCCTGTTACAAAGTCTTGTGGCCTGCCTGGGGGTCAAATCCACGACCCATGCACTCAGTGTGGCGCTCTAAGTAGATGAGCTGTCAATGCCACAAATACCCTGTGGCCTGCCAAAGCAATCTGCTTGCATATGCAGCCAAACATATTATTTACATCATGTAGTTAGACAGTGGTGTGTTGAAATTTGAAGGCTGATTAGCTTTCTTGCCTTTCTGAAATCTTGGTCCCCCCCCAAAAAAAACTGGGTGGTGCTGCTGAGCAGCGATGCGCTCTCAAAGCGGAGAGCAGCATGAGTTTCGCATGGTAAATTCAGTTTGACAAAAGATATGAATATGAAAATCTGTGCTCATTTAATTGCTATATTATAGTCATTCTTGTCTAGTGCTAACTTCCAAACTCATTTGGACTCATTGCTCATAACACATAATCAGACTTTAGTGAAGTGCAGAAAACTCAAGCTGTTAGGCAAGCTGAACATGTTCTGCTGTGTTGTTGCATAATCTGCAGATGTGCATGCTGGGTGTTTTCATGTTTCCATAAGACAGCTGTTGACTTGACGTGCAGGATCTTTAACATATGTATTTGATGTTCTGTTTAAGTATGCACATGAAGAAGCTCTAGGCGCTGATGGGCCTGCAAACATGTCGGCCTGTGAGATGGGAAAAATTTCCACCTTTGCCCATCTAGATGTGTCTTGGCAGATTGAACCCATGACCTTCTGATTAGAAGTCCAGTGTTTACCCATTTGACTATAATAATTAATAATAATAATAATTACAATATTTATATAGCGCAAAATCTTGATAAAATCAAATCTAAGCGCTGAAGCAGACACACACGCAGGCACGCACGCTCGCACACACACGCACGCACACATACAGACACACACACACACACACACACACACACACACACACCCACACACACGCATGGCTATAAATGGGGAGAAAGAATAAAAGCAATAAAAGCAAGAATAAAAGCAATGGAAAATTATAGAGAGCATAGCATACAATTATATATTATAACCATGTGATTCCCTCCGAGCGGAGACAGGCTGCAGAGGGGAGGGTTGAGTGAGGTTAGGATTTTATGCAGGAGAGAAAAGGTGAGTTTTGAGAGCGGACTTGAAGGAGACAAAAGTAGGTTGCTGACGGACTGAGAGAGGAAGTTTGTTCCAGGAGAGTGGACCAGAAACAGAGAAGGCTCGTGGACCATAGGTATTGAGCTTAGTGTGTGGAAAGCGAAGAGTCAGAGGATCAGAGGCAGAGCGGAGGGTACGTGAGGGAACATAGATCTCAAGTAGGCTTGACAGGTAATCGGGGGCTGCGTTATTGAGGCTTTTGTAGCACATGGTGTCTAGTTTGTACTGTATGCGCTTTGATACAGGGAGCCAGTGAAGTTGTGCCAGGAGAGGAGATATGTGGTCAGCTTTTTTCTTTTTGAGTACAAGGCGTACAGCATTGTTTTGAATGCGCTGTAGGATGTGAATGGTGGAGGCAGGAAGACCAGACAGGAGTGAATTGCAATAGTCAATGCGAGACATTATGAAGGAGAGAACGAGTTTTGCAGTTGTTTCGACAGAGAGATACTTCCTGATCAGCTTTATACGATGGAGATAATAGTAGCAGGATCTGGCAGTTTGAGAAACAAACTACAAACTACCGCACCTGTCAGCATGTCATCACCAGGGTACATGATATATTTATAAATATATGCAGTGGGTTGTGGGATGGAATAGCCAGCTGTATTCAGCGAGTCAAACTATGTTCCACAGAAATGCTTTCCTGTGTATGTGTTGAATCTCTGTTAAGCACTTCTCTCCACAATAATGTTGATGGGTTATGCCTGACATTGAATGTGCCAACAATTTATTCATGTTTTCATTGTAAAATTCTATTCCTGTACATACAGAATTCATCGCCATTATCCATTTTAGAGCATGCAAATTGAAAGTGTCATGACCTTTGCACTTGCTCATTGATTGGCTGCATGAGGCTCAAAATTGCATCCCTCCAGAGAAATGCAGGAAGCCACATGAGGGGAATTTATTTTCAAAATTGTTGTAGTTTTGATAGTCCTAACCCATTCAGGACACTGCTGCTTGGAGCTAAATGATTTAATCTCAGCTCTCCTGGCTGAGGCTACCTACTACTTCCACGATATACCTCCAATGCTTCGACATTTTTAGCACAAAAATCAAAAGAAAAATAGTCAAACACAATTCATACATAGGCCAGAGGACCATGAAGAAAGTGACCATAGTCTGGGTTGGGAAGTAATGAATATGGATGAATTTTAGAGTGGGAGTTCACCTTTAAAAGTGTTCTTAGAAGTCAGCACTGATGCACTGTCTTTCCAATACATCTCAGAATTCGTCAGTTTCCTGCAAAACGTTGGTGGATAGGACGATGGAACAAAAGATTTAACTTTTGAAGTTGGTGGGTAGGGAATGAAAGGATTAAAGTTGAGAATTCTTTTGGCAGAGTGTGACTTGTATGCATATGAATATATGTCTACATGATATTGATAAAAACAGAGACCTCGTTAACAGTGAAGGATTAGATCACATGGATAATCTGTATATCAGCTTAGAGAAGGTAAATCAGGCAGATATTTTGCCATTTCTTGTGATTTCTTTAACTTTTGAGTACATTATGAACAAATGGTGTTGCCTGCCCTGGAGGACAAGAAGCCGTGCTACATTCTGTTCCGTTATGACAGCAAGAATGACATGGGCTATGAATGGCTCTTTCTCTTCTGGTCACCAGACTTTGCACAGGTAAGCTATATTTTGTTGCTAGGCTTGATCCTTGAAGAAAGATTGGGCTGTGACCAGGCAATGTGACAAAATGGTAAGCACGATGAGCTGCTGACTTGGAGGTCATCGGTTCGAACCTTCATCAACAAAATCATTGTGAAATGTTTCTGTTTGGCTGCCTCTCACCAAAGTTGAATGTGCTTTTGGCTTGTCAGGAAGACTGGGACCACTTGGGCAAGCCTCATCCATTTTACTGATGAATCATTGAGGATGTTCTTCAGATTTGCTGACCAACACCACAAATAATAGTATCTCAGGTTTGACGACAGGATATAATATAAAAGTAAGCTTTTTTTTGGTTTTCTTTGTTGTCTTTTGCCTTCTCTTAACAAAGGCCAGTTGGCAGAAAATGTATGCATACTATGTCCTGCATCACAGAAAATATTTACGTGCTTCATTCAATTTCAAACTGAAATTAATGAAAGTAGTAGCAAAGGGCACTGGCTGTTGCACAATTTATGCGCAAGTTAATATGATGGTGGCAGATGCACATCAGAAGGCTTCAATTCAGTTAAAATGGTTGGCTTTGGCTTGCTTTTTTCCCTTGCTATGGTCCAGTTTTTTAGGTTGCCAGCCTGTAAGTTGAGGTGGCCAGATACAGTTTTAGCTAATCACTGGCTACCAGACTAGCTGAAAAGTTTAGCTCTGCTTCGTTAAGTTCAACTGAGTTTGG
This sequence comes from Monoplex corrugatus, assembly GCA_030674185.1. Classification (NCBI taxonomy): domain Eukaryota; kingdom Metazoa; phylum Mollusca; class Gastropoda; order Littorinimorpha; family Ranellidae; genus Monoplex; species Monoplex corrugatus. Next base: position 28,759,137 of record CM060312.1, on the reverse strand, counting down.
AGTTTGTTCATGAGGTATTCATTGCACTTGGACAATTCCAAATGTGCTCCATCCAAATCTTTTAGTATGTATCTGGCAAATTTCCTGAACCTGCGTAAAACTGTATGCGTTGGCAAGGTCTTAAAATGGAGAGGAAGGGAGATGACATGTGAGACACTAAACTGATGGAAGCATTAAGATGGACAGCAAACAGTCAAGTTTTTAATGTTGCAGGTTGCGATTGAACTTAAAACATTGGATCTTGAATTTGTGGCTCTATCAAAAGACCTAACCAGCCTGCTAAGGATGTCAGGAGTACAAACTGTTCCAATATGCTTACATGGACCATCTGTGATAATATGCCACATCAGTTACATATCATCTCATAATGTAAAAGTATAGCCGTGTAGTATGAAGTAACAAATATTAAAGGTTATGAAATTTTGATTTATGTATTTTGTGAAAAGGTGAATTTGGGTTTTATATTTTGACCAGAAAGCTTTCAGTTTGGAAGGGAAGGCATTAAAACAACTTGTCAGAATAAGAACGGATGAAGGTGTACAGAAGCTATGTTCGTATATTACCTGAATATGAAGTTGTTGTTGTTGTTATTGTTATTGTCCCTCCCTCTGCATTACTTCTGTGTCATGATCTCCCTTCTGCATTGCTTCTGTGTCATGACCTCCATACCGCTTATTTCGGCTGTCCAACAGACCTCCAAAGCCACCAAAACTGATGCATCATGTGAACAGAGCATGAAGGGCTGCAGAATCCAAGACAGTTTTTCACAGCGCGATGATGATGTCAGCAGGAATAATTCACAGCGCTATGATGATGTCAGTAGGAATAATAGTGATGATGCTATGGAGTACCATTTCAGATCAAGACAGTGTGACAGCATGGTACTCTATGCCTACTTCCATAATGTCTCCTGGTATCAAGCAGACCAGATAGATCCAGATATCTTCAGTATGGTCAGGAAATTCAAGCAGCACCTTCAACACCCATTAAGTGGATGATTTGAGACTCAACTGTGTGGTCCAAGTCTTTCCATCAAGACCATAATATGCTCAACTATAGAAGAGAGCCTTTCAGAGACCAAGAAAAATAAAACTTCAATAATAATTTCCTGGACTGTTTGACAGGTTGATTTAAATTCTTATGTGAATCCTGTCTTCTGTGAACAGGTGCGAGACAAAATGTTGTACGCTGCAACTCGAGCCACTCTCAAGTCAGAGTTTGGCGGCGGACAGATCAAGGAAGAGCTGTTTGGAACAGTCAAGGTATGTATGATACTTTCACTTTGGACTGCTGAAGAAAATTTTTGTACAGAATAGCATGCACGTGTCTACACAGTGACATACACACACAAAGAGCACATGCAGCACATATGCATTCATGCATTCGCACTTTCACACATACATACATACACACACTCGCACAAGTACTCACCACACGCACATGCTCTCACACACACACGCACACGCACACACACGCACACACACCACACACACACACACACACATATGCACGCACATGCACACACACACACACAAGCAGCATATATATACAACATACACCCCTCACACACACTTACATAATATTATATGCCTGATTATCATGTCGTATAACATGAAACATGTATGTAAAGTGCCAAGAGGAACTTACCTGCTTTTTCTTCCTTTATGTTTTTACCATGATCACACCTCAGATGGTCAGTATGTTCATTTGAGGCATGTACAGATCAGCTCATTTGCATGTACACATATTTTCATCCCCTTACAACTTTGAGAGGAACAGGATTTTATGATAACATGAAACATGACTCATCATTGTGAATATGACTGCAATGAAAGACAGATTGCATGGTGCAATATGCTTACTGTCAGAATAAAATTCTGAATTTATGAATAGATTTTAATCACTGATTTTTTGTGGGCTTATTAGCTCTGTTGGTTAGAACATCATGCTGATAAAAACAGTTGTGGGTTTTACACTTAGGCAAACCACATTAGCCTTCATCTCATGGCATCTGGGGTATCCATGGAAATGGAATTTATTCCAAGCACAAAGACGCTATCTTGAAACTGAAACACTGAATTGTCTTCTAAGCATGTACAATTCGGTGAAGATGATCAATAATTTCTCTATAGCCGAAGGAGTAAGATTGTTCCACATTTTGTGGGAAGTGTACATGGCTGCACAGTCTCTCTCTGACTTCGGTGGGTTGGAGAAAGACAGAAAAGATGCACAATTATTTTATAATGGATTGGTAAGACAGAAAAATGAAGAGATGGAGATGACTTAATTCTAAACAGATATAACAAGGGCAGGAGGAAAGAAGAAATTTCCACCACAGAATTTCCATAAGATGAAGATATTATTTCTAATGCCTGGCATCCCAGTGATTGTCTTCAGAATGTATCAGACTTAAGAGAACTGCTGTGTTGATACAGAAAACATAGGTGTTCACTGTTCTTTTTTTGTGGGAGGGGTGCTGGAGAGACTATTGAGGTATGTATGTGTGTTTTGGGGTTTCTCTTTCATGGATTAATCCTTTGACTCCTGCACCCTGTTCACCAGCTGTAAAAATTTAACCCTTCGACTCCCTCACCCTATCCACCAACTTCCTGCAGGAAACTGGTGGATATGGTGAGGGAGTTGAAGGGTCAAGTTTTTACTTTGCTGGCATGGCTGACAAAGCAGGATGCTGGCAAACATTAGTGCAGTAGTTAAAGGGTTAAAGAAAATACACATATGATGGGTTGAGACTGACAGTTGTGTGGTATTGCGGGCAGGAGGATATGGGTTACACAGGTTACCTCAAACACCTGAATGCGCAGAGCGCACCAGCACCACTCACAATGGCCGAGGAAGAACTTCAGCTCATCAAACAGAATGAAGTAAGGCCTATAAAAGTTTACTCCCTTCTGTGCAAGGTTCTTTTTTTCTTTTTTTCTCTGCCCCCCCCCCCCCCCCACACACACACTATTTTTTGTTCTTCATTCTTTCATTCCTTTGAACAGTGTTTTCTAAGAAATGTGTAGGCATATTGTTTGGCACATGCTGTGTGGGCATGAAGTTGCTGCACTGTGTGCATAGTCTATCTTTAGTGATTATGCATGTGGGGTATTTTCATGTTTCCATAGACTGTGTGAAATATTGACAGGGCTTACAGAATCCTTGACATGCCTGTTTGTTGTTCTGCATGTACATACACACAGGAAGGGGATTCAGACACTAACAAGTATATAGTTACGTTTACCTGGTAGATCAGATAAAATCTCCACCCTTTACCTGACAGGTCTGAACTGGGAGCTTCCAGTTGGTACATATTGGGTCTTAACCTCTTGGCTATCATGCATACTATAAAGGTTGTTTTCTTCAGAGTCAAACGCAGTTTACAAAATTGGACATTCATAACACAATAACCATCTTATGGCTGTGCCATTGGAAAAACACCAAATCTGTCTTTCTGTCTCTTATTCTGTCTCTCCCTCTGTCTCTGTCTCCCTTTGTCTCTGTCTGTCTGTCTGTCTGTCTCTCTTTTAACAGAAATAATTTTCAGCACATCTTGTTAAGTTTTTTGTTTTCAGAATGAAAGAAATATGGTGAGACAGTAGAGAAAACCAGGCCGAAGATGCTAGCAGCTGTTCCTGGAAACGCTATTTTGTATAGCAACCAGTTGTACTTAGAATAATTGTAAACAAAGTGGGGAAAAAGTGACTATTACAGATTGATCAGATTTTGTTTATTTGTGTGTTCATTATTTCATTTCAACCTCTAATTTGTTAACTTTAAGAAAAGAAAATTATCAAAGTCAAAACTGAAAGTGTTGTACCTTAGCCAATTGCTTTTTACTTTGTCACATATATCCACAGTGAAACATGTTTGCGGTGTATGTGTGGCCCTGTGTGTGAAATGAATTTGGTCATCTGGATCTGAGTTGTTTAATGATGGTGTTTCAGGTGAACGCACACATCAACATCGACACCCGTGCTCAGACCATGCAAGGTGTGGCCTTCCCATTGACAGCTGAGGCTAATGATGAGTTGATTCGCTTCCAGAACAAACAGTGCACTTACGTCCAACTGGTAATTTGGGTTTGGTTTTATTTTCATTCCTTAAGCAGTTGATGAGTTGGTTCACTTAAAAAAAACCCAAAAAAACCAATGCATTTGCATCCAGCATGTAATTCTTTTGTTTTCATTCTAGACTTTGTTAAAACCACAGATCTACGCAGACTAGCAATTCTGCTGAACTTTTGGTCTATGAAAGCTTTAGCATTAGTTTCTACTTGTTTTGTTCAATGAATGCGTTTGTACCTCAAAGTAACATTGAGATGATTTTAGCACATTTCTGACCACAGCCATCAATTTGTCAGCCACATGAAATTCTCCCTGTGGACCGCAACTGACAAACTCGGTATTGATTACTTCATAATGTGTTGGCTTTTAACAGTGACAACAGGGGTTCCTTTTTCCTGTATTGCTGTCCTTTCTTTACAAGACTGTTTCTTATTCCTGTCTTCCAGATAATTCACCTGCAATTAGATTCTCTTCTTAGTTCCTCAAAGATGGATTATGACTGCCTTTAAGGCAGAATAAAGAACAATTATACACACAAAAATCCGCTCCTTCTGCTAGATAAGTAAATTTTGATGAATTTATTTACTTAGATTAGGTACCGGCAGCCTCTCTTAAGCAATGCGGGAATTGTGTCGGTCAGTGGAAAAATTGCACATGTTTATCAGTCAAATATTCTTGCAGATGAATATGAATGACAAAGTTGTTATCATGAAGATAAAGATTGTTCTTTCCTCTATTGATCTGTGCTGTTTGTTTTTGTTATAAATGCACCCTTATGAAAATCTGCGCCAAAAAAAACCCCACACCGACCGACGAAGTTTTACCGCGTGTGACGTAATGGCGACTGGCTCACGGCAATGCTTGGGGTGACCGGTGAATGGCAACTTAACCCTTTCAGCGCCAGAGAAAAATGTAAACATGTGCTTCCCCATTGCCGGGGAATTTTGAGGATTTGAGAGTAATAATTAACAAAAAATTCTAGTGCAAAAACTATAAGAGATACAACAAAGAGACATAAGTGTTTTTTGAAGGAAAATGAACAAGGATTCTGAATCTGGGCTTATTTTTCTCTTAGCTTGATTGCAAAGACCTGTGCAGGCATTCCAAAGTGGAAATACATTTTTTGTGTTGTCTAAAAAGTAAGTTTCCATCTCTACAGATTGATACCCAACACACTCACAAACAAAAAAACCAGCTGAAAATGATTTGTTTGTTGTCAGTTTACATACATAAATGAAAACAAAACATATGACATCATAAAATATTCATGAAATGATTCTAAACTCATGCAGACAAATAAGTAAGTAACCGTCCCAACAATGATAGACCTGGTTTCGGTAAACATAAAAGTGATTGTACTAGACACTGAACAGTCAGACACTGAACAGTCAAACTACATGACAGTCAGTGTACTCAGACACTGAACAGTCAAACTACATGACACTCATGAATTGGTTCTCTCTGTTCTTCAGGTTCTGCAATCAAAACAAGAGAAAATAAGCCCAGAATCAGAATCCTTATTCAAATAAGTCAATCAGCTCATGCTCATCAGTGAGAAACAGCTTGAAAAAGCATAGCACATGTCCCCAGTTACCACTTTCAATCCTGGATTTCATAAAAATTGAGGAATGTCTGACTGTTGTCCATTTGGAGGCCAACAGATTTTCAGTGAGCGAAACACTTCGCTGATCGCCACGCCCCCTGCCATGCCTTCTAACTGGGGCACAGCTCCTCTGCACCTCTCCTCTCCCTCTCCCCCTTCTCATCTTCCCCCCTTCCCACACCACGAACACGTGCGTGACCCCTCTCACCATCACGTTCACTGCTGTTGGGTCCAAAGTCCGAAGTGTCACGGCCTGCGCGCTCGCCACTCGCACTGACCACGGCAGTCGCGGTCTGACTCGTACTTGTTATCGTCTGCTTGCATCGATTCAGCCAGCAAACGTTGAGTGTCGGCGTGGTCATTGTTACTTTCTCCACCCTCATGTTGAAGCGAATCATCAGATAACAAATCCTCTCAATCGTCATCATGCTGTAAAATCATTTGAACGGCCTCTACAGTCGTGAAAGTCCGCTGATGTGAGCCACCGTTCCAGCTTGTCGAAGGTTGCGTCGCCATTGTGCTCCACTTCACGTGGTCCAGTTACCAAATCATTAGCGACAATAAAGGTGTCTTCCCTATGACGTATCCTAATTTACATCCTATTTTTATATTGTAGACCCTTATAGCTCAGTGTGCAGCGTTCCTGTGTGCTTACTGGCTCACACAGTTGTGAACGAAAAATCGGAAAACTCCTACGACATCAGCGGACGGCTTATAGGCAATATAGCAACACCTTTTGTACAACGTCAGCTGACGGCTTATAGGCACTGAACTGGTTAAATTACACGGGTCACATAGGACTACCGTCATAGAAATTAGTACAGTTGACAGGTCGAAACCTGTCCGTCATTCCCTTATAATATTTATTTTATAAAATTATTGGTTTGTTAGTCTTCTAAAGATCGGAATATTGGCAAACTTTGAAGAAGAATATCTGAGAATCTCCTTGATATATCAGGTCATGTCCGCGGATGCGCAAACAGCTTATTATTTTGCTAAATTTAACCGTAGACGGAACTGTGGATGTGACGTATACGGGGTGTGCGCGAGTCTCGGAAGGTCGAGTATCCGTGATCTGCCATTTCAGCATATGGGGAACCTCAAATCATGGTGGCCTTCGAAGCGATCGCTGAAAGTCCAGTCAACAAATTTCTACTTGTGATCGTCAAGCTGAAGGACACACGTAAACATCGACTGATTTTTCATGAAAATTGACTTGGAAGTTTGATTCAGTGAATTTTTTTTTATGTTTCTCTTTATTTAGAAAGATTTTAAAAGAAATCCGCGGGAGGTATAGCCTGCACAAGCAAAGAATAGAAAGTACGATCTCCGGTTTGATGTTTTATCCCCAAGGGATTTTTTTTAAGCGACCTGGAACTAGTAGAAGTAAAACTGTGTGAAGCGACTGCTTTCCAAAGGTGTTTATATTGCTAGTATTTAATGAATACGATTTTTTGTTTTTAATATACCGAAATCATAATATTTGTGCTAGTACTCGGCCAGAAATTCAAACCGGAAGTTGGTTGGCGAGTGCATGTCGTCTATCGGATCAGATTCAACAATGTTTATCATCGCAAAGGAACAGCAAATAGCGGTTTTGCACAGTCACACACGCGCGCACACATGCATGCAGGCACGCACACATTATCAGAACACTATATAGCATCAGGCAAACACGGACACAGCTCCACAAAGTCCAATGAGCCTTTCTAATGGCACAAAATAAGAATACTTTACTCTCAAAAGTAATAGCTGGCACAAATTAAAGAAAACACTTGAGAAAAAAATCAGGATTTTATTTCTGTTTGTTTTCAAGGCAGTGTGATTTTTTGTGGATGAAATTAACCATCACTGCCACCAAAACCTCAACAGCAGACACTCACTAATAGTAATAAACTACTTCTACAGTTAAAACTGTTGAGAACTGAGTGTGATAAGTCGCAGGAAGAGAACAGGGCTTTTGTTTTAAAAATTAGTAACACTGATTAATCACCACCTCAGGGGCTAAATCTGAAGACAAAAATTGAGACAATTTTAAAAGAAGCGGAGAGATTTTCAGTAGATAGACCAGACATTGAACATTTCTGTCTGTGGATATGGGAAGATGCATGTTACTGCGAAATAACTGATGAAAATAACTTATTGATAAACATTAGGAATGAGAATAGAAATGGCTGTAAGTCATATACTGCATTGCCAGGCATATATCTTCTGCTGTTACACATTTTAGTTTCATTAAGTTATTGAGAAGGATGTCTTTCTGTGCTAGTATGATACAAAGTCATCTGTGGATCACATTGTTTCAGACTAAATCAGTACATGCATACAAAATCTTAAAATCTCATATATTAGCAACATTTGCTTGTAAAGAGTGAAGCTGTAGCTTTGTATTTGATTCACATGCAAAATTTTCAGGAGATTTCATCAAGACATAATGTGAATTATGTCTGTTTTAAGTTGGCCCGACACATGGGCACTCACATTATTTGGGTGCAAATGCATACAAAATATCTTACATCTAGACTATAACTAGCTTGTAAATAATTAACTTGTAGCTTTCTGTCTATTTGATTGACACACAAAATTTCAAGGAAATCCATCAAAAAATAAGCGAAATATTTGCGTTTAAATTTGGTCTGGTACGTGAACCGTGCTTTTTCCATCGTTCAAATGAGATATTTTGCCATTTTTGGAGCCATATAACTCATGACTTTGTCACTTTACGCTGCCCCCAAAAATTTAAGTTTCATACAATAACATTGTTTCTGAGAAAAAGTAAACTCTAGCCAATTCTGTCTTCTTATTTTTGTGTAATGGGGTGCAAAAATGGCTTGTCATTTCGAACAATGACAAAATGGTATATTTATGAAGTTTGCAGCACTGCTGTGTAAATGTATGAACAGATCTGCCTGTATGCTTGCTTTTTTACATAGTTTATGTTGTTAAGAATTAAAATAAGGAATGACATTCTCTGTCTGAGGACTTCTGGAAAATTTAGGTTCCTGCAAACTTGCTACATTTCACAATTGGCGAAAACGTACATAAGCTACCGTTTTCAAAGTGTATCTCTGGACCTAATACAGCTAGAGACTTACTTTTTTTTGCATTGTGCTTATTTTTTCTTGTACTTTTCAGAAATATGAGTGTTAATAACCTTTTCAAAAGTTTATTTTTTGCTGCCGGTACCTACTTAGATAGGGAGTGCCTGCAGGAGCTCTTGCCTGCATGAGAAGAAGAAGAAGAAGACTCAGTTTTGCAAAATTGGTAAAGAAAAGAAATTGCTGTATATTGTGTATTTCTGTCTGTTCAGTTTGTACAGTGAATGTTGTGTATTTCTGTCAGTTCAATATGTACAGTGTATATTGTGTATTTCTGTCAGTTCAGTTTGTACAGTGTATATTGTGTATTTCTGTCAGTTCAATATGTACAGTGTATATTGTGTATTTCTGTCAGTTCATTTGTACAGTGTATATTGTGTATTTCTGTCAGTTCAATTTGTACAGTGTATATTGTGTATTTCTGTCAGTTCATTTGTACAGTGTATATTGTGTATTTCTGTCAGTTCAGTTTGTACAGTGTATATGTGTATTTCTGTCAGTTCATTGTACAGTGTATATGTGTATTTCTGTCAGTTCAGTTTGTACAGTGTATATCGTGTATTTCTGTCAGTTCAATATGTACAGTGTATATCGTGTATTTCTGTTAGTTCAATTGTACAGTGTATATTGTGTATTTCTGTAGTTCAATTGTACAGTGTATATCGTGTATTTCTGTCAGTTCAGTTTGTACAGTGTATATTGTGTATTTCTGTCAGTTCAATATGTACAGTGTATATTGTGTATTTCTGTCAGTTCAGTTTGTACAGTGTATATTGTGTATTTCTGTCAGTTCAGTTTGTACAGTGTATATTGTGTATTTCTGTCAGTTCAATATGTACAGTGTATATTGTGTATTTCTGTTAGTTCAATATGTACAGTGTATATTGTGTATTTCTGTCAGTTCAGTTTGTACAGTGTATATTGTGTATTTCTGTCAGTTCAATATGTACAGTGTATATTGTGTATTTCTGTCAGTTCAGTTTGTACAGTGTATATTGTGTATTTCTGTCAGTTCAATATGTACAGTGTATGTCGTGTATTTCTGTCAGTTCAATATGTACAGTGTATATTGTGTATTTCTGTCAGTTCAGTTTGTACAGTGAATGTTGTGTATTTCTGTCAGTTAAGTTTGTACAGTGTATTTCGTGTATTTCTGTCAGTTCAGTTTGTACAGTGAATGTTGTGTATTTCTGTCAGTTCAATATGTACAGTGTATGTCGTGTATATTCTTGTCAGTTCAGTTTGTACAGTGTATATTGTGTATTTCTGTTAGTTCAGTTTGTACAGTGAATGTTGTGTATTTCTGTCAGTTCAGTTTGTACAGTGTATATTGTGTATTTCTGTTAGTTCAGTTTGTAGATTGGATATTGTGTATTTCTGTTAGTTCAGTTTGTACAGTGTATGTCATGTATTTCTGTCACATCAGTATGTACAGTGTATGTAGTGTATTTCTGTTAGTGCAGTTTGTACATTGGATATTATGTGTTTTTGTCAGTTTTGTTTGTATGGTATATGTTGTATATTTCTGTCAGTTCAATTCATGCAATACACTGAGCAGTGATATGATAACGGATATGCACTCTTTGAAGTATTAACATTTCATCGTCACTGTCACCATCATTGTTATTGTAAGAATAGTTGTGATAAGGTGGTTTGTGCAGAGGTTAGATCTGGAGGGTGAGGTGGTCAACCTGGCCAAATCAAGCAACATTGAGGTGAACAATTTGGCGAACCAGGTACCCCCAGACTCTGCCAGATATCACCTCTTCTGGTTCAAGCACACGCATGAAGGTGACTACACTGAGAGTGCAGGTGAGATTTTCTTTTTTGTTGTTGTTGTTGTGTGTGTGTTTTTTTTGTTTTGTGACGTAAGGGCTTTCCTTGCTTCTTTTTTTGTTTTTGTTTTTCTGTTTTTTTCTTGTCCATTTTTCACATTACCCTCAGACTGCTCATTTTGGCTTTCCAACACACCTCCAAATCCTCTGAAATTGAGATCGCAATGAGAGCCAAGGATGATGGACACAACAGTCAGGACATTTTTTTTTTACAGTGCTCTGATGATGAGAACAGGGACGGTGCTTATAGAGTTTCATTTCAAACTGAGATTGCTTAACAGGGTTGTACTGTACATTTAGTTTCATGATGTTCCTTAGTGTGAGCTCGACCAGTGACATACAGATGCCTGCAGTGTCGATCAGGACATTTTAGCTACACTGTCAGTGATGCATCCATACAGTGTAGTAGATTCGACTGTGTTCTCAATGAGCCCATAGTATTCTCATCTCTGGGTAGAAGCCCATTTGGGCAGTAAAAATGCAATAAGAATATGTTTTGGACGGATATAGAAGCCCATCTGGACGAAAATAATCCAACAGTAATATGTTTTGGACCAGTAGCAGGTCAAATCCATCTGGACGAAAAAAATTCCTGCAGTAATATGTTTTGGACCAATAGCGGTTCAAATCCACAACCTCCCAGTCACTATTTTTGTTGTGCTAACCACTTTGCCACTTTGACTGGTCGGTAATGGCTTTTCTTTTCAGGCTGTGATAAGTTCCTTTTGAAAATATAAGATACAAAGAGTTTTTGTTCATGTATTCAGCTGTAGTCAAGTGGTTTAGCTTGACCTTTTTAATGCTGTTTTTTGTCCATGTGTTATTGTGAGTTTTCATTTTATGGGCTTTGTGTGTGTTTGTGTGTGTGTGTGTGTGTGTGTGTGTGTGTGTGTGTGTGTGTGTGTGTGTTTGCATATTTGTGTAGTTTTCATTTCTTGGTTCTCCAAACACTCAGCTCTCAGCTTTAGAGGCAGGAGGGAAAAAGAGAAAGGGAGCGAGAGACAAAGAGAGAAAGAAAGCGAGAGACAAAGAGAGGGAGAGAGAGAGGAAGAGAGAGGAAGAGAGACAAACAGGAGATCAGTCAGATTGTTGGTGTTGTTATCTATTGTGTTATTGTAACTACAAAGTGTTGACACTATAGTAAGGGGAGAACAGCTGGCAGCTATACAAGCTGGATGCTGGGTAGAGAGATGAAGGCCTAGAGTAAGGCAAGAGAGGGCTCTTCTGTTCTGTCTTGGTCCAGTGGCTGGGCTGGACCAGGTTGGTGCATGTTGTGTGACTGTGTCCTGGGGTTTGTCATCTTGACACCTTGCCATTTGGTTTGTAAGCAGGGTGATTGTTGACTGGGTTCAGGTTGGCGGTGGGCGGCCCTGTTTTGCATGTTGGGATGGCTGTCTTGTTGTGTCGGGGACTTGGAGGTGGTTGCCTGGAGAGTGGTGAGACCTAGATGCTCAGGGACCCATCCAACACATAGCTGTGTTAGTGATCATTGTCGAAGGGTGGGATAGCTGAATAATTAAGACACTTGGCTTCTGATTGGAAAGTCTGGGTTCAAAACTGTTTGGGTATGGCTCAGTAGGTGAAGGGTGGTGATGTTTCTGATCTCCCAGGTCAACATATGTTCAGGCCAAAAAGACCACAGAATGTAATTTTTGTATGTTTGCAGTGTTTATCTATTCCATGCCTGGCTACAAGTGTTCCATCAAGGAGAGAATGCTGTACTCCAGTTGCAAGTCACCACTGGTCGACTTCATAGAAAAACAACTTGGCATTCCTATGGCTAAAAAGGTACTTTCTCTTCTGATTCAGTTTTTTGGTCTCTCTCTCTCAGTCTGTACTATCAGCAAGAGAGTGAAAGAGAGAGGAATGTGGTGTGGATGGGTGGGTGGAAGTTGGTGAGGGGTGTGTGTGTATGTGTGTGCGTGTTTGAGTATCTGAAGTAGAAGTAAGTTCTTTTAAGGTAAGCAATAACAGTATAAACATTTATAGTATAATACAGTTGTACATCAGTGTAATGTGGGCACATGTTTAAGATATTAAAAAAAAAACTTCATTCATTATCAGACAATAAGAAAGGATTATTTCAAAGAAAAATTGTGGTAGATACTTGTAACATATTTCCACTTATGCAATAAGACAGAAAATTGAAATGATTTTTAGAATCATCTCATGTACATAATGATAATCAGAAAGAAGGGAGATATGCTAGTCATTTGTGTTTACTTAGTAGTGTTTTCCTACAGTGCTGTCCAGGCTGAAACCTGTATTGAAAGACAAGAATGTCTCCATGAAACACAAGATCAGACTCTTTTATGTGCTGCTGTATTCTGTCTTCCTGTATGCGTATGAGACGTGGACTCACAGTAGATTTGTAAAGACAAATCCAAGCCAGGAAATGAGACGTTATCGCAAAATATTAAGCATCATATACAGTGATCACATTACCAATGAACAAATGCGTCAAACCGTAAAGCAGGATGCTGGACCATATGAAGATTTACTGACAACAGTTAAGAAAAGAAATCTATGTTGGTATGGCCATGTGACAAGATCCAGTGGCCTTACTTACTAAATCAGTCCTTGAGGATATTAGTGGAGCATCGGTGGTCCAGTGGTAGAATTCTCGCCTGCCACGCGGGTGACCGGGGTTCAGTTCCCGGTTGATGCACATTTTTTTCTTAATTTTTTCAAGACCTGGCCACCTCATGGGTTTATGTGCAGGCTTAAGGCATATGCCATGGTCACCATACACGTGGCAGCTGTGATGTTAGAGCATATGGAATTCATTCCAAGTGCGGACACATCATCTTGAGAAACTGAAACTGAAAATTGAGGGTTCAGTTGAGGGAGGGAGATGGAATGGAAGACAGAAAAAAAAACCTGATGGACAGACAATATTGTGAAATGGACAGAGAAACCATTTGCGGAGATCCAGACTTTGGTACACAACTGAAATAGCTGAAGGAATCTGGTGAGTAGTTCTTTAGTGCTGAGTCCCAGTCACTCTTCACAGAGTTAAGGGAGAAGAGGGCAGAGAAGGAGTGTTTTCCTGTCCCTTCCCTTTCATCTTGTATCTGAGCAGATCTAACTCTGAACAACATTTGCGTTTCATTGTCTTGGATACATGAGCTGCTTCATCATGGTTTGGAAACAACTTCAAAATGCTGTGGAGGTTTCCCCGTATAGCTCCAGTACCAAGCTGAGATTGTATCAGAGCTGTGTCTTTTCCCCCGTGCTTTGCGGCTCAGAATGCTGGAAGATGACAGAAAACGATGTTACCAAGCTATCGACCTGCTCAAAAACTTCCAAACAATCATGCGTATCTTCTGCTCAGTACCATCTCTATCCAACAACTACTTGACAAATGCAATCAAGAGAGATGCACGCCATCAAGAAAAGTGATGGAGATGGATTAGGCACATCATTCAAAGAGAGCAGGGCAAAATCACTTTGACTGCCCTTCAGTGGACATCAGAAGGGACATCTAAGAGAAGAAGTCCCAAGAACGCCTGGTGATGAACGGTTGATTGATAATCGAGGGACCCATAAACACACCTGCAATACTGTACAGAGGCTATTTCAGAATAGACAGACAGGATGGGTCTTTGTGCTGTCCTACATGCCAATGGCAAACTGGGCAGTAAGTCATTCAGTCAGTCTCAGATACATGTTTGCATCTGATTGTTTGACTTGTAATATGTATGTTATGTTACTACACATCCTGTGTGATTCCTCTTGGGTAGTGCGATAAGCAGTTGCAATCAGCTTTTCTTGATTACTTTTATGGCGTGTATATACATGTATGTGTGTGTATTTCATGTCTACCCCAAAGAATAGATTTTGCCTGAGACAAAATCTTTGTTGCTATGGGTTAATGTATGTGCATAAGATACATGCTGCAAAATGGACCTCAGTTTATGATCTCATCTGAAAGACTAGCGCCCAGACCATCATTTTAGATATAGTGCAGAGAAAAGTCCATATTTGACTGAGAATCAAACCCATGACGTTCTCATGTTCTAGGCATGCACTTTAGTTAATGGTGGTTGTTTCACCAGGGCAACATCCACCTGGAATACCACAATATCTAGTGTAAGACTACAACCCATGATGAACCTCAGTATTCAAGTGAGCTGACTGAGCACAATAAAGTATCAAACATGATTGAGCTGTTCATAACTTGACCATTGTTTCTTTCGTTATGATGTTGGACAGCTGGAGATTGATGATCCAGCAGAACTGACAGAGGACTTTATATATGATGAAGTTCACCCCAAGGTCAACGTGGCCCGACAGGCATTCGCCAAACCCAAGGGACCAGCAGGCAGGGGCCCAAAGAGGATGACCAAACCAACGTAATGAAGGCAGCTTATAAATTAATCTTAACCCTCTCATTCTCCCACCCTGTCTACCTGTTTCCTGTATGAAGCTGATGGATAAGGTGAGGGAGTTTAAGGGTTAAACATTTCCTTAAGTGCTAGTTTGTTTTCTGTGTAACAATCACTGGCGTCATGTCTTCTGAATCCACATGTTTCTTATGCAAGGTCAGAAACTTTCTCAGCTGCCTCCTCTTTCTCTCCCATTATGTAACACATCAGTCCCAATTTCTGATTCAGCTAAAAACCTTGGTGTCTGCATTGACTCTACCCTCTCCATGAACAACTTTGTTACTCAAACTGCCAGATCCTGCTACTATCATCTCCATCGTATAAGGCTGATCAGGAAGTATCTCTCTGTCGAAACAACTGCAAAACTCGTTCTCTCCTTCATAATGTCTCGCATTGACTATTGCAATTCACTCCTGTCTGGTCTTCCTGCCTCCACCATTCACATCCTACAGCGCATTCAAAACAATGCTGTACGCCTTGTACTCAAAAAGAAAAAAGCTGACCACATATCTCCTCTCCTGGCACAACTTCACTGGCTCCCTGTATCAAAGCGCATACAGTACAAACTAGACACCATGTGCTACAAAAGCCTCAATAACGCAGCCCCCGATTACCTGTCAAGCCTACTTGAGATCTATCTTCCCTCACGTACCCTCCGCTCTGCCTCCGATCCTCTGACTTTTCGCTTTCCACGCACTAAGCTCAATACCTATGGTCCACGAGCCTTCTCTGTTTCTGGTCCACTCTCCTGGAACAAACTTCCTCTCTCAGTCCGTCAGCAACCTACTTTTGTCTCCTTCAAGTCCGCTCTCAAAACTCACCTTTTCTCCTCCGCATAAAATCCTAACCTCACTCAACCCCCCCCCCCCCCCCCCCCCCCCCCTCTGCAGCCTGTCTCCGCTCGGAGGGAATCACATGGTTATAATATATAATTGTATATGCTATGCTCTCTATATTTTTCCATTGCTTTTATTCTTGCTTTTATTGCTTTTATTCTTTCTCCCCATTTATAGCCATGCGTGTGTGTGTGTGTGTGTGTGTGTGTGGTGTGTGTGTGTGTGTGTGTGTGCGTGCGTGTGTGTGCGTGCGTGCGTGCGTGCGTGCTTGCGTGTGTGTCTGCTTCAGCGCTTAGATTTGATTTTATCAAGATTTTGCGCTTAATAAATATTGTAATTATTATTATTATAAGGTGTTCAGCAGTAAGTTTGTGCATTTTCAGATAATCAACAGGCAGTCATTAATTAGTATTTATGAATCTGTTAGCCTAGTTCAGTCGATGTATGAGTTACAGTTACAATTTTTAAAAATATAATGATTGTGCTCTTTCATTGTAAAGGCAGAAAATACAAGTCCACAGTAGTTTTTGTCTTGTGCTGCCATTGTTATTTGTCAGTAATGTTTAACTTTTAACTACAATTTAGGTGAAACATTTGCTCAGTTTTGACAAACTTCTAAGCATTTCCTGGGTGGCTCTTTGTTTGATAGTTTGTTTTTGATTGTTTTTCTCCATGATTATGCAGTGTGAGTGTGTGTGTGTGCATAGCTGTTTGATTTCATGATGTGTGGGAATTCAGTTCTTCTTAGGTATTGTTACAGAATTATGTTTTTATTGTGTAGTGGTGTTACAGATTTATGTTATTGTTGTAGTACTTTGTTATCAGATGATGATCAAACCTTTACATTTTTTTGCCAAGTAACTTTCGACTAAGGAGATTCTTTTTGAGACTTTGCAAGAGGAGAGATTGCTGAGTTGTGGACCGCTGTTTGTCAGCACACAGTGTCTGTGATAGATTCCTGTTCTGTGGTGATCTCAACCAGCAAATTTTGTTGTCACAGGAGAATGGGCAGGTTCCATGAGAGATTGTGTGCATTGGAACTGTCATTCTTTTTATTTTGTGGATTTGGGTTTTGATTTTAATTTGGGAGAGGCAGTTACCAGGGAGATCATGTGTGACTTGTTCTTATGAAATCACCAATAATATCGCACAGGCTGAGTTGTGCTAGAGGCCCAGAAAGGTGACCAGGAGTCAAATGGTGAAAACTGGGATTTTTGAAGTGTTGAGTGCATAACTGTCCATTCTATTATTTTTCATTCAGTTTTTTTAAGAAAGAATTTTAATGTATATAAAGACAAATTAAGTGCTTCCTTTTCTTTTTGTTTTTTCCTTTCTTTCTTTTTTATGCCAATTAGAGAATTTTGGTACCTAAAAATAAATTATAAAGGGCACCATGTTTTGATGAATGCATGAAAACTACAAATCGTACTGTATTTCATCTACTTATAAAGATTTACTAATTTTCATGGATTTAAAACTTGTAAGTGTATTTAATTAGATATGTGATCAAAATCTTTTAAGTTTGTGTCCTCAAAATGGCCAAATCTGTATCTACAGACTTTAAAATTCCAAGACTCTATCAGTTTTTATGTAGTCCGTTCTTTTTTTTTTATTATTTATTTTTTAATTTTTATTTTTTTATAGCATATGAAAGTGAAAAATGTGCAAATTGCGTGTTATCAGTAATTTTGTGAGAACAGGTCAGGTTTCCCTCGGAACTGTCGTATCTTCAGTTTTTTTAGTTCGGGTTTTTATTTTTATTTGGAATTGGGTAATTTGTATATTATTTTCTTTTTAGCAGAGGTGATTTGTATTTTTGATGTTACTGCTAAATCCTTGGTTTTTTTCATTGACATGACAGATGTGTGTATATTTTTATATAATCATCACTTTCAAACGTTACTATGTATAGTTTCCACTGTATCTATAGTGCCCTGTGTACCACTTCCCTATAACATGTGGATCATCAGCCTTAGAGCATTCCGCTCCTTGGCGCTTCACTTACTGGTAGTCACAGTCACTTTGTCCTACCTCCACCTCACTCCACCCAGAGACACAGAGAAAGTTGAGTGCTTGCTCTGTGGTACAAGTATCAGCCTTGACTGCAGCTTGATGCATACCGTGGTGCAGAGGGCTTGTAGTTGTGCAGACCACATCTTCTTGTAGCTGAAAAACATATTGAGCGTATGGAGATTGAAGATTGGTATTGATTTTGTGAAATTGTGATAAACAGCAGAATCATCTCGTTGCTGGTCTCTCTTTCTACATGTCTCTGTAGTGGTCACATAAAATTGTCCTTCTTCCCAACTTTCTGTACCCTTTTTCTTTTGATAGTCCAGTCAGTATTAAAATGTTAACGATGAATTATCGGTTTGAGATTAAACAAGTTGTGAGTGTCAGCAACAGATCAGACAGTTGTCAACCCACTGCCTGTTATGCTATTGGGATGTAGAGCAGCGAAATCTCAGTTTTCTGTTTCCTCCAACCTGTCTGGTTTTGTTGGCCCTACCTGTAACTGAAGGTACTGCTGTCATAGCTCTGGGGTCCCTGACAGCTGCCAAGCCTGGCAGTTATTGTCACGAGAAATGTTTGTTGTTAAGATCATGAAGACTGTATAGGTAATTGTAGACACTGAAGATAGGTTGTCTTTAACATGATGGACACAAAAGCTGTTGCCAGCTGCACAGTGTGGATTTCTGCTTCAACATTCTGTGCTGTGGAGATGTGTTCATGCAGAGCATGAAGTTTCTCCAGACTTTTTTTCTTTGGGTAGTCACAAGCATTACACAGCACATATCGTACGTTTGGGTCAGTGTTTAATGCCTTGATATGTTTTTTTAACAACAAAAAAAGGGTTGTAGAGCGATAGCTTTGGCACTTGTTTGATGTAATGAGTATAATATTGAATGTCTCAATATTTCTTGCCAGTTGATTCAATTGAATGGTGGTCTTTATCAGGCTTGTACTTTTTTTTTAGAGGGAATGATGGATGCATGTACGTGAGGTTATTTGTTGGTGATTGCTTTGAAAATAGCTGCTTTTTAATTAAGCCTTTCACTCCCTCACCCTGTCCACCTGATTACTGCAGGAAACTGGTGATAGAATAAGAGATTGAAAGGGCTTAAATATGTTCATGTATATATACATTCCTGTAATGGTTTTTGTGTCCTATGAGAGTATGTGCAGTTGTGTGTGCAGTATAGGTGTACAAAGTGTTGATGTGAATGTGCCGAATTTCTGTATATGTCTCTGAACTTCTGGATTATTCAACGTAACTGTAAACATCTGTATTTCTTCGACATTGGAAATGTCACATTTTCTGCTGTTACATTTAGTCATGATGTATGATTTCACAGCTAATTGGGATCAGTGTTCTGTTGGAGGTTCTTTTCATTACTGTTTTTGTTGTTTTGTTTTCCCCAGTCATGTCAGACTTTAACAAGTAGTGAAATGTTCTAAAACCTTGGAAACATAGAGCTTAAAGTTATGAATCCATATGCACAATACGACAGCGGTACTATTTTTTGGCATTGAAAGTAGAGAATGAGTCCCAGTAAACAGTTGACAGTAACAGTCAGTTTTTCTCTTTCTTTCTTTTTTTTTTTTTTTTAAGAAACAAACGAAGAAAAGAAACAGTTGATTGACAAAAGCAAGGCGGATGTCAATTTTCACTCTTGTCAAGAATACAAAAACGATGACACAGAAACAACACTCAGATGCAGATTAGGGTGAAATAACAGACGGCATATGTTTTAATATTTTCCTTGATTTAATTGAGATGAAGTTCTGGAAAGTTATTGACTTAACATGCTTGAGCAGTTATCGATAGCAATATTTTTATTGCCAGGGTTTTTGTTTGTTTGTTTTTGATTCTTTTCCATGAACTGACTTTTGAATGGTAAGGAAAATGGATTTTTAGTGTAGAATCAGAGTTGCCTGTAATCAGCCAATCGGTGGATTTTTTTTTCTTTTTCGCATCACGCTTTCACAGTTCTGATAATAATTGCTGTCTCAGATAGATATAAAAAAGTACTTAATGCTCTGGCATTGTGTACCGTTGCTCTGGCATTGTGTACCATTTAAGGAATCAGGTCTTCATGGTTTTTCCTTGGTGTATCAACATTTGTATCATTTTGCACTGTGCATGTGGATTTTTAACTTTGCACTGTACTTACATAAGGGACATATAGAGTTTATGGGTGATGTTAAAGTTAATACTCTTTCCACTAGTCTACTAGTTGAGATGTATGATGTATGCTGCCTACGGATATTTTACCATTCCATTATGCACATGCTTTCTAGCAGAGTACCAGATCTGTCTAACTGGTATGACTGTGAGAATGTACGTGGAGCACAAGTGCCTGACTCTTTCACTCGCTCACCCTGCCTACCAAGAAGTTGGAGTAAGCCAGTAGATATAGTGAGGAAATAAGGTTAATAACTGTAAGTAACCATCGGCACTTAATGATAGTGTCTGTGGTCATAGAGTAAGCTAGTAGATACGGTGAGGAAGTGAAAAGGTTAATAACAGTAAGTGACTTTTGGCACTTGATAATAGTACCTGTGGTCATCTGTCAGTCTTGACAGTCCAAAAATTGCGAGCCATCAGTGCTGGTAATCACCACATGTTTGATTTTGTTGCCAAGTGGTCCAGACAGCAGAACAGTACTTTTTCTTTTCAACCATTTCGTAATGGATGTAGGCATAATCTTCAGTCGGATTCATTTCATACATGAAAACATTACCTGCTAGACCTTTTACGTTATGCTCAAGATCTCATGTCTCAAGTTTAATGCCACCTGGAGCATAAAAATTGAATTACTTTCTGCCTTCTAGAGTTGTTATCGCCTCTTCTGCATGCTAGATGTAGCACGGGGAGAGGATGTAGCTTTGAAACAGTAATTTAGAAATTTAAGTGTTTTTTCCTGCTCAGTCTGTCTAACTGAATTGTGTTGGGACATTCAAACGGTGTCATTTGGTATAGTGAGGTTGTTTGAGTATGAAGTAATGTGTTAAAAAGTAAATGCCTCCAAGAATATAATCATATTTGAGCAAGGTGGTTTTGGTGTTTTTTGTTTCGTTGTGTGTGTGTGTGTGTGTGTGTGTGTGTGTGTGTGTGTGTGTGTGTGTGTGTGTGTGTGTGTGTGTGTGTGTGTGTGTTGTGTGTGTTCTCTATTTCATTAAATACAAGTGCTGTGCCTAAATGTGTTATGTTAAAATGTATGTCTCTATACCTTAGTTTGAAGCATGTGTATGTGTGTGTGTGTGTGTGTGTGCGTGTGTGTGTGTGTGTGTGTATGAATTCTTACAACATGCTGGTTCAACACGCGCACTGAAGTGGATTACCTATACTTACACATTTGTCATTATTATATATACGACAACACACAATATGAAAAAAGAAACTTCTGTTCTCGCTTATGTATCATGGTTTTGACATAGAAAAGGAGTCTGACAGCAACTTTTAACGAATAAATAGGGAAGGATACACCGGGTGAAACCTTTACAGTTTATGACATAGCAAAGTCTTGATGAAGAAGACTCAAAATGTCAAGAAACCGCAGCACAAAGTTGTTTCTTGACCTTGCCATTCTAAACAGAATATTTCACCTGCAAGGCCTAGAAAGTGTCAGTTACCAATTTGCCCTACTCCTTAAATGCCCATTCATTCCTACTGAAGTAAATGCAAGGCTCATCAATTCCATTTTCATTTTGTCCACTTGCATCATTTTCGATATCATGGGCAGATGTGACTGATGGTCAACAACCAGACAAATCATGAGAGCAATACCAGTCCACCATCACGTTCATCGGCAGAGAATAAAAGTGGTTTGGTTCTTCAGAACAAAACGCAACCTCACCAGCTGGCTCAACAAGCATATAAGAAGAAGATAAGTGGATTTCAAGTGAAAGGCGGACCAAGGAAGACTTTGATGATTGACTTTGTAAAGGATATAACAATGACACAAGACATTTCTCCTCTTCAGGCTTTGCTCGCTACTGACCATCAGTCACATCTCCCTATGATATCGAAAATGATGCAAGTGGACAAATAAAAGAAAGAAGAAGTCTAAAGAATTGTCTCTTTGTGAATTTTCAGTATTGTCACAGACCTCCGTCAGGTTTACAGAGTGTTACCTGCTGCATCTGGAAGTAGGTCCTATGTTCTATATCCACTGTTGCTTGATGGGCACGATGGCCAAGTAGATAAGATACTGATCCTTTTTTTTCAGAAGGTGCGAGTTCAACCCTGCTTAGTAGTGCCTGGTGCATAAAGGGTGGACATTTTTCCTGTCTCCTAGGCCAACATTTGTGCAGACTGCCTGACCCCTTCTTCATGGGTATACGCATACAGAACATCAAAATAGGCGCGCTGAAATGAAATTTGGTCTTGAGGTTTTGCGTGACTTGATTCACTTGTTGAACCAGCTGTAGAGCGTCGATGGCTGGACGGCCTAGCAACGGTTCCTCTAGCCCCTTGATGACATAGACATCCTGGCTGCAGGACTTCCCATTGTGGCTAAACATTGTTGTGAATTTGCCTTGGACTGTGAGCTGAGCACGTCCTGGACCAAACCGTTTCTTTGTCGTATTTTGGAGAGGTCGCTTGTTTGGAGGAATCAGTCTCTCGGGTATAGCTGTCACATCCGCTCCAGAGTCCAGTTTGAAATTCATTTTCAGCGCATCCATCTTGAGTGTAACCATCCACGGGTTACTGGTCACTTTCCCTATAATTGGTCCGAAAAATCCTGAAGTTTCCACTTCCTCTTCCTCTTCTTCGGCAAGTACGTGAACAATTTTGCTCCTACACAGTGCTGCATAATGTCCCACCTTGCAACACTTTCTGCACTTTGCATTCTTGGCTGGGCACACGTTTTTCTTGTGGTTGCCTTTTCCACACCTGGAACACTGCTGTGAGTTGTTCTTGTGGTCGTTCTGGCTGTTCTTATAATGCTGCTGTCTTCCACCCCCATGCTGCTGTCCTACATTCTTGTTCTGTCCGCCACGTAGACTCAGCTGTGTACGTCTCAGTACGTTGAGGGCTAGCTCTTGGCTGGAATTTGACATGCATTGGGTCTGTGATTTGGACGTCTCGTGAGCACGGCAGATCTGAGTGGCCTTATCCAAGGTTAAGTTCTTCTCTTCCAGAAGTTTCCCTCTGACCGTTTTGTCACAGATGCCAATCACTATTCGATCATGGATCATGCGATCTGGCTCCTTGAAGTTGCACTGCTTAGCTAACTTCCTCAATGTTGCAATGTATGCGTCGATGGTCTCCTCGGGTTCTGGTTTCTCATGTGGAACTTGTAAGACTCAAAGACCTCTTTGGTTGTTCCCACACAGAATATTTCAAACTTCTGCATGACGGTGTCAATGTCGTTCTGATCTTCTTCTTCTGTAAAATGTAGCCCATCGTACACCTCTTGTGCGTCTTCACCGATCACGGCAAGGAATACAGCACATTGGTATGCTTTTCACTCCTTGTCTAGTCTACTGGCGACAGAATAGTTCCTCCACTGCCGTGAGAACTTTTTCCAATTCTGCTCTAGTTGACAGGACAAATCCAACTTCGACGGTACTGGAATGTTGGCAATGAAATGTCTCTGCGTTCCTGTTCCAGAATCATTCATGACTGCAGAGCGTCGGTACTAAAACTGACTGCAAAGCGTTTCTGATAGATCGGATCTTCCAGTGATGAATCCCACTTCTGACACCATATTACATTCTTGCAGTTGACGACTCCGGAGACAGAGCAATGCTTCTAGTCTTTAATGGAAGAGACTGACTGATTCTCAACTGACACTTATATACATACATGTTAACATGAACAGATACACGTTCGGTTCACATTTACACGAATATCATATTTACACGAATATCATGTTTACACGAATATCTTGTCATTGAGTATGTAAGGCTGCATTATAAATTACAGTCTCAATAGCAAACCTCACACGAGTCTTTTATTTTTCCAGTGCAGTTTGGTTTGTTCTTTTGATAGAGCCGTGGAGTCAAAATCTGATATCTGAAGATCAATCCCAACTCCTAATTTTTGTATTTGGTGTTTGTTTGTGATCTTACATTCACGCTTGACAAAGGCCAGTTGGCCGAAAATTTACGCCTATCTTGTCTTGTTGTATTAAATACACGTTCTGATTCTATTTTCGTGTTTTTCTGGTTCATGTTTGCTTTAACACGGGCAGTTGCACTTGTTTTGGATTTCGTATTAAAACTGGACTTGTTTGCTGCTCATATCAGTGTTTCCATCATTCTGGTGATGTAAGCTTAAGTATTTCATAGGACCCTCCCCCCGCCTTCCCCTGTGATTTCAACACCTTGCCAACGCATAACGTTTTACCACACAGGCTAAGGGAGTCCGCCAGATAACTGCTGGCAGATTTGGGTGGAGCGTAAATGGATTTAGTCCACTTGAATAAGCTCCGAATCAGAACACTAAGGTGTTGATCTTATTCTTTCTTTCTTTGTCTTATGTTATTGGTAGGACTTCGGAGGCAGTTTTCTTTGGACATTTAACTGGTCTCAAAGGGCTGAGTTCTGTGTTCTGAGTCATCATTCTGTGTCTAAGCAGAGTTACATTTCTGCAAAAGGATTACAAAGACTGGGTGACTTATACAGTCTGTACCTTAGCTCACTTGGTTGAAGCCGATATGTATTATTGCTGATGTATAGCTGCTATTTTAGGGCAGTTCCCAAATATTTGAAACTGTAATGACGGTTGAGTTAGTCAACTGGGTAAGACCTCAGACTTCCAGTCGGGAAGGTCTGGGATCGATCCTGCCTGGTTATCTCCTGCCTGATGGACAAGGCATGGAAGACCCCAGACTTCCAGTCGGGAAGGTCTGGGATCGATCCTGCCTGGTTATCTCCTGCCTGATGGACAAGACATGGAAGACCTCAGACTTCCAGTCGGGAAGATCTAGGATCGATCCTGCCTGGTTATCTCCTGCCTAATGGACAAGGCATGGAAAGTTGTCCAAACTTACAGGTCAATACTAATCAAAGAACATAACTCTTGAGAGTCACGTAAGAATTATCTCCCATATTGCAGAACTTCTCAAATCCAACACAGTTTGCGCTATCCATTCAGCTAGCATAGAAGCAGACACAAAGCACAAAAATCGTAAGCAATATTTCTGCAAGCCTGTTAATGCCTGAACCCATTCGTTCATGTTTATACGCGTGCAGAACATAAAAAGATATGCGCGTTAAAGATCCAGTAAGTGATGTCAGTGTCCATTGGCCTTTCGAAACATGAAAACACCAGCATGTAGGCCCATTAAGGATGGAGTATGCATACAGACTGTGCTGCAACATAGGTCTCCCACCACCACAGTGTGGGCAAAAACAACGTGCATACACGCATCATAAAATCGGAGCGCTAAAACAAAACCTAACAAGCAAAGGAAAAAAAACGAAGAAGAAGAAGAAGAAGAAACTGTAGTCTGTAGGCCTACTAGGTACTGAAGTCGATGGTGTCATTGTTTTGGCAATGCTGGTGCAAATTGTTACTGTGTAGTTGCCATCTTCAGTCAGGGTAGTTCGCAGATCTATACAGTATTTGAAACTGTCGACCCCTTACATTTTATGTCCTTTTATGTTGAATTCTGTATTGCTGTTGATTGTGCTGATGACCACAACTTCTGATCTTCTCGATCATTGCTGACTTTCATTTTATACCTGATCTGTCAAAAAGTCTGTTGGTGATGTTTTGGACTGTGCTCAGTACTCCTTCTCATCATGCGGTAGCCTATATGTGTCATCAACAAACCACAAGTTGCAGATGCGCCTGTTACCAACTGAGATGGTTGGTAACCATGGATGACTTTCTGCATGTGTTAGAAATGCTGCTTAAACCGACAAAGAGATTGCGTGTTTTACGTTTGGATAATTTCCTATCCTGGAGGACAAAATCAAAAATAAGCGTAACAGTATAATCACAGAGCAATTCCTTATTAGTTCATGGGCATGTAACATAGCATGAAATGTATCTGAAACATCTTCAGTTGTGGCCTTTGCTTTCGAAGTCAGCAAAGAGTCTTTTTGCCTTTGACTTTATTTAAAAAAAAAATTTTTGGAGGTGGTGGTGGTGGTACATTTTTGCTCGTTCTGTTTTTGTCTTTAACCCTTGACTCCTGCACCCCATCGAACAGCTGCAAAAGCTTGACCCTTTGACTCCCTCACCCTATCCACCAGCTTCTTGCAGGAATCTAGTGGATAGGGTGAAGAAATCAAAGGGTTAAGGTTTTGCTTTGCTAGCATGGTTGACAATGAAGGATGCTAATGGACAGGGTCCGGGACTCAAAGGATTAAATCAACAGTGTCTTATGTAAAGTGTAGTGCAAGAAGAATCTGTTGGGTGAAGTGGTCACAGGTCTTCTTGTTTCTATAGCATTTGGAACAGTGACATGTGAGTGGCTGATCGATCAATTAAGCGTGAATTAAGATGTGTATGTGCCAGATAACACCGTCAACTACAAGATGAACGTCGTCAGATCTTTCCTCAGGCCATGGACAGAAAGGGATGACAACCACTTTCAGCGCAGCTAGAGCAGCAAATGATCCTAATGAGGCTCCACACAAGCCCCAAGCCGTTCAATGCCCATATGAAGCACAAGTTGAAACTGACGCTATCATCAACCTGCCCTGTGGTCGAGAGGACCAGTTTAAGACGTATAACAGCAATGTCATCTCTAACAAGTGGAGTGATGGGAGACATAGCTAATTACAACTCTTGTGATCACCAAGCTCCATGGCAGCCCGCAAGAACTGAGAAAAAAGGCCACATTTGGACATGGCGGCCAGTCCATTGATACATTGAAACGGAAGATGGATATATATATATATATATATATATATGTAGATAGATATATATATATATATGTAGATAGATATATATATATATATATATATATATATACGTATACATATATATATATATATGTATACATATACAGGGTGTTTCAAAAAGAATACGCCAAAATCATTACGCAGTTTTTTCAGGTCTATAGCATTGTAGTGGACTGAATCAGTGGTTATTTGATAGAGTAGTTATCAAAGTTTGATTGGGTGTCAGTTTCACCGCTGTCGTTAGTATAACTTCCGGTGCAGCTGAATTGTGGGAAGATCAATCAAAATGGCGACTCCTCAGCAGAAGGTGTTTTGCGTGCTTAAGTTCGCGAAAACAAACGCCATTGTCACGGTGCAACGTGCTTTCAGAACAGAATTCGGCATTGATCCGCCCCATCGTGAGAGCATTCGACGGTGGGTTAGACAGTTTAAAGAGAGTGGGTGTCTGTGCAAAGGAAAGAGTCCTGGAAGACCACGTGTTACAGAGGAGCAAGTGGAGAGGATTCATGATGCATTTGAGAGCAGCCCACGTAAGTCCGTACGTCGAGCAAGTCTTCAGCTTGCCATCCCTCATACCACTGTCTGGCGTGTGTTAAAGAGACGATTACACATGAAACCATACAAACTGCGCAAAGGGCAAGGTATGTTCTTTTGTTCACCCTCTGCATGGTTAGGTCACATTTGGTGATGAATGTGGACGTTTTTTGTTTTGTTTGTTTGTGTGCATGCGCTCGCGCGCGCGCGCGTGGGTGTGTGTTTAGTTCCTGCTGGCTGCCATGGAGTTGGTGATCAGAGAAGTTGCGTATCAGGTCACATCTGGTGATGAATGTGGCCTTTTTTTTTTTTTTTTTTTTTTTTTTGCTCCCCAGTTCCTGCCGGCCGTCAGCGGAGCTTGCTGGTCAGAGGAGTTGTAAGTGAGCCAGTGAGCAATCCAGTACGCAGCTTTCATTCCACGTTCCCTGGCAAGACAAAACAGATGGGAAGGACCTCCAGTAAGTGATGGTTGGATCCTGTTGAGGCATCAGATCTGGCGCCGCTCGTCCTGGTGGAAACAAGAGAGATGATTGCCGGACCATTCTTGACTGATGTAGATGTCCACGAAAATATTTGCGTTATACTAGTATCATGGTTTGTTGGAAAGCGCCTGCAGGCTGGTGGGCATTCTTCAAGGTTCACATAACCTGCATCGATGGCATCAAGGTGTGAACCTCTGCCACGCAGTACTGTGACAGCTTTGGGCAACTTGTTTTAGGGACTCTCAATCGATTCATCAAATTGTATGGGACCCCCAGAAATGAGACTGAGGTTTATGTGTTGGAGCCTGATGGTTCTGGTCTGTGAAGGAGGACAGGTGCAGAGTACTGTGGGCGCTCTGTTTGGGGTTCAAGTTGCTACGGTAAATAAATCGAGTTCTGCACACCCATACACACGCACAACTGCTACTGAAGCCAAACTAGTAGTAAGTAAAGACAGCTCAGACCGAAACTTGTCTCTGATTGGCCTACTTATTCAAAATGTATTTTAGTACATCAGCATGTAACTTGTATTTTGTAAACTTATTCTCTTTAAATGAGGATGCAGCCCCCCTTTTCCCTTACACCGAATTTCGTTTTATTTTTCTTGTGTTACCTGCTCACTCTGTTCATCACACACACACACCTGTACGCGTTTGAACTGGAGCGAAACGTCAACTGTAGAAGAAATCCTACATTGTTCAAGAAACACTCGTGAAAACGAGCGCGAAATGTCTCACAGACTCGAATGTTTCTGAAATATCGCGCTGTTCGACGCGAAACGTCACGAAGGCGGGCGTCTGTGAAGGAAACTTAGGTGATTTGTGGCGGGAAGCGCACACCATGACCTGTTGGAGGTGCGAAACGTCATATAATCCCCCCCCCCCTCTCTCACCCTCCTAAACTGACTAGGCCTAATGCTCTGGAAAATCTAACAATGAGGATGAAACAGTCGAAAGCCTGTCCAGTGCTTTTACACGTGAATGTAGGCTGGTCAGCTCAGTTGTATGTTAATTCAAATTAAAATTTGATTCAAATGTATTGTCTAGCTTCCACTGACATACATAATAGGCCTACACTTCTTTTCATCGTTTTGAAATTCTGCCGGTGCAGAGTGGCTGATTTCACAACGACAAAGCGGCTAACTCCAGTACGAAAAAGAAAATGGCCCCCTGCCTGTGGCGCGCTTAGCGAAACGTAGGCCTAGCGCGCAAACTAAAAGAACAAGAGTAGGCCTAGGCTACTCCAGCAGACAACGAACATGGCTAGCAGCACAGAGCTAAAATCTGTCTGGCATATGGCTGAAATAGGCCAATGAATCTCTGTGGTTCAATGATATTAGCATACGATTTAAATTCCAGCCAATGGGAAAATTAGACAAATTGAAAGCTCCTGACACAAAGAAAAGTTTGTATGCAGGACTCACATTTGTCCGAAACCAGCTTCTTTTAGACTTTTATGCGATCTCGTACTGTCGATCACCAAGATTCAAGGCATATGTTACTTAGAGACATCCATTTTTAGATCACAAATGTGGGAAATAACTGATACTGTATTCATGCAGCGGATCGCCTCCCTTCGACCGCAAATTAGCGTTGCCGCGTCTTTTCTCTCATACGGGTCTCGGAGCGTCACACAGTGTTAGAAGTGTTTATTCACTGTGTCTTGTTGGCGGTCATACAGCGCTTCTACTCTACTACTTGCTCTGTTGTCTGCTGTTTCTCTTATACAGTTACAATGGGTAAGTACTGAAATACCGACTTTCGATAACATTTGAAAAATACATAGGCATGACTTCATTTTTTGCATGTTGCTTCAGAATGGTCTTTTGCAAATTTTCACAGGCGATTTTCAATTTTTCAGTGTTTGTCAGCGACGCTTTCCTTGACCGGGCTCCGTCTCCGTGCTGGTTCATAGCCATCTTGTTTGCGAAGGCTGTGCTGTGCACAAGTCTGAAGAATAGTAGAGATACAGTGAAGGAAAGAAGTAAAGTGTATTATAGTAGTACAAAGGAAAACAAAATAAAAAAATTGTCAGGTGG
This sequence comes from Monoplex corrugatus, assembly GCA_030674185.1. NCBI lineage: Eukaryota > Metazoa > Mollusca > Gastropoda > Littorinimorpha > Ranellidae > Monoplex > Monoplex corrugatus. The sequence goes on along the minus strand of CM060312.1, from coordinate 28,729,387 downwards.
CTATAAATTGTTAACATATTTAGGCCAAAGGCTTCTGACACACTTTATCTGGTGGATCGCCGTCTTTGTTCCTGCTGATGAAAAAATTTATGCACTTTGTTTTCGAAGGGGACAAGGAGAGCTCCAAGTAGTGGCGCGGTTGCAGCAGAATGAAAGCATAGGCTGTAAAGAGCGAAAAAATTGGCATGGTGGTAAAGAAGGGCAGAAATTGTTTTTCTATTTAGAAAAGATTGGGACATTTTTTTGCTTGATCAAGAGTTTGGATGCAATGGTTTATGCCTGCTCGACCTTGGAAAAAGCCCGGGAAGATGGGAACAGGGTGTTAGGCCTCCAAATCGTCCTTTGTTTGCGTCGTAGCTTTTGCTCTAGCCTACACTAACAGAAGCATCATCATGATGGAGTCTTTGTGAAAAGTTTAGGCCTACGGAAATATGCCATTTTTTATTTTTGAGGAAACTTAAGTGTATTATAGGCTAATCATTTTTGACACAATTTCTCAAAGGAAACTGAAATTTGTAAGTTTGCTATTTATGCAAAAGGGACCACTTGAATTTGAGGGAAATGGAGATGGACAGAGAGTCACTGCAGTCACAGTGAACAGTAGATCTGCTGAGGGTTGCGGGCAGTTTTTTTTTAACCTCCGTCAGCACTCCCTTTACATTTTTAGGCCTCTAAAGAATTTTGCGCTTACCCCTTCCCATCCCCCTAACCCTTGCTTTTTTTTTTTTTTTTTTTTTTTTGTTGGGTTGGCTTGACTGGCATAGAAAATTGGAATGACTGAGAAAAACTGAGTGTGAATTTCATTCAACCCATCTGTAAATGGTTTATCTGAACCAGTTCAGGGTTGGCAAGGATAACGTTGTGAGGAAGATGAAACAGGCACCATATATTGGCCCAGTTGATCAGGTGGTAGAGCTTCAGCCGTTCTGGGCAGCCTCAAGGGGTGCCCATCTCTTGCCCTGCTCCATCTTCCACAACCCAGAACAGTATTCAGATAAGGGCCTACCCGTTCACATTCCCAGCTTGGTGGCCTTGAGGCTGTTATGCATTAGCCTAACTGAAGTTTTTCTTGAGCAAGATTTGCACCTAGTAGCCTATGCATCCAGATTTCAGAGATGGGAGCTTTAAACAGACCTATTGAGTTCTTAAAAACACTTAGCATAAATTTGAAGCCTACATTAGGCTACGTAGCCATACATGAAATCCTGCATCTATGTCAGTATGTGAGATTATAAAAATCCCACTTTATTGAGAACCCTGTGGCTTTTTTGAGTTTTTCCACTGCGCTCTAGGGAACCCCGCAGATTGCTCAAAGCCACAGCGTCTGTAAGAGTGCACACATAAGGCTAGTCATTTGTTAAAAAGCTGTAGTGCCCTATCAACACATTTCTTGTGGTCAGTGTTATTACAATATACATTAAACGCAGCACATCTTAAGAGTTTTAAAACTGATAATGAAAAAAGGCTTACTGCCCATGTCTGTGGAGAAAACTGTTTTTGGATTTCACTTTAAATCATTTGTGTGGAATAACCTATGATAATTTGCAAACTGTTTATTAGACATGTAGTTTTATTTTAGTATCAAAGCAGTGTTTTGTAAACAATAATAATGAAAAAAATAGATGCTGTGTGACAAAAGAAAATGTAATCTGTGACATACATGATGAATACAACCTAGACACATACACACTTTACATAGAACAAGATCAAAGAAAGATCTGCTTCTACCACCTTTCTCCTGAATCATGTCTTTTCATCACATTTCATTGGTGTTTCTAGAGCTGTTAAAGTTACTTGGTGTTGATTAGGCACATGGGGCCAGTGTTTCCACCTTGAATGATACAGTGATTATAAGACTGGATCCAAGGAATGCAAACGTTTTCTCATTGCACTGTCCTGGTGGTCAAGCAGTCAGAGTTACATCCTCTTGTTGAGACCAGGGATACATGCAAGAGCATTCCAGATTTCCAGATCTAGCAGGCCATTTTTTTTTCAGATCATAATGTTCGATCAAAGTACTCAAACAGTTTCCAGACAAGACTATTTTTTCGAGTGTTCCTCTCGCTATTCTGACATCTGTGCCAAGTGAAAGACTGTTCTCTTTTCAGTTCTCTGTAACAAACACAAAGTCTGCAAGAGGAACTGAAAAAGTAGGCCTGTTTAGCACTTGAAAAAGAAAATGCTGATTACTTCCGAGTCAAGCAGAGAACATCAGCTACCCAATGCCTGATGACTTTACAGCAGCTGCTGTGGCAGATTTCATTGACTGCAGTAGAAAGAAGTGACATAAACAAACATAATTAAACAAAAAACAGAATTAAAACACGAAGTTTAGTCTAGAGGGGCTGTTTTGTTTTTCATTATGTGTGCAAATGTGATGATGGCTGTTGTGTATGGTAATGAATAAATGAATTTCACTTTTTCAGATATGTGCAGTGTGACTCTTAGTCTTACTGAGTCTTAGTCTTACTCTTAGGGTCTGAAAAATTGCAAGGGGACCCAGAGAAATGAAACATGGGAAACCTGACAACTGCATCAAGAATCGTTCATACAGCTGCCATAAAAGTTTAGTTTAGAGACCTGAAAATAAACCAAGCGAATGGCAAAGCCACACTTAAGTAAGGGAGGAACTGCAGACGAATGGGTGTGCAGTCTGTTTTATCCCCTTCACTGCCTCAGTCCAGAAATTTGCCTGGATTTGAGTTCTTGTGTATTGATATTGTTTTGTTGTTGTGATTGCTGGGAAGCAATCTACTATATCTGTCAAGTCAGGTGGAACAAGTTGATTTTCATGAAACAATCCACATTAGGCTATCTGTCAAGTCAGTGGGCAAATTGTCAGTGTTAAACTGGGTGTAGTTTCTGAGATACAGTGAAGTGAACATAGCAAGTGAAATGTTCACATAAGGGGAGCACTTAACATTAATGGGGTGAAACCAGTCATGTCCCTTTTATTAACTGATGACAACTGTATTGACCATATTCATGTGAGCAGCAAGCTTGGATTTGGAGAGATTTGGAGCCATAGAATGATAGATATAGAAAATGTATTCAGCGCAGAAAAGCCCTTGCTGGGGTACAGAAGTTCAAAACTGATTGGGTGTCCCTTACCCAACTCTGCCTTATTTTCTCCCTCTTATGATGCTAAACACACAAAAGAGATGGAGCGGAAAATGAAAGAACACCATTTTTCTTATCAGCTTGAGCTAGAAATATTAAATTCCTCATGTCTTTTACACACACACACACACACACACACACACACACACACACACACACACACACACACACACACACACACACACACATTGCTTGTCCTTTACTTAAGAAATTCCAGACCCCAGCCACTATGCAGCAGCCCATGGATATAGGAAAATGGAAAGTGACTGGTAGTAGGTACCGGCAGGCAAAATTAGGATAAACATGAAGAGCTTAGTCTTCATACTGTTCATATAGAACTTTTTGATAGAAACAAAATGGAAAAAAAAGTAACGTTCTATCTCTTTTCTTTCCTGAGATAATGACGTTTTAAGATGACACCTTTAACGTAACATGCAAAAACACCATGGAAAGCTGTTTTTGATTATGTGTATTAAAAAAAACTAGAGATTTCATTTTAAAATAAATGATTCTTTGTAAATGTAATATAAGGTTACATGAAAACAGAAAAGCAGGAATTTACTGGTTACAGAGTTATAACACAATATAACTTAATAAGGGAGCAAAAATGGCAAAATGCGTATTTTTATGTAAGTTCAAATTAGCACGGCAGGGTATGTTTACAGGTTCATATCTTGGAGAAGATGTGCTTTAATTGCAACTTGTGTTTGTACTTTAGTACAACTGTCTATACAGACTTCGTTTAATTTTTTTGAAGATGAGCAATAGCCACGTTTGTTATAGAGATCAAAACTTCATGAAATTGCCAAAATCGCCTGTGGCGGAGGCACCAAGCTGACATAGGAGTACAAACAACTAACTTTTGAACCAGTTGTTGGATTGACTTCATATTTGGCACAATACACAGAATGCTGTCCTCTTTTACACTATTTTCCTTGTGTTCAAATCAGAATAAGGTATGAGGTCAGTCCCTCACTAAAATACCCACATTTCATGAGCCCAATGTGAAGTTATGGTAGTCACATCATGACAGATGGCCGTTATAAAAGCAAGAACCTGAATTTTAAGCTTGCCTACTTTCTAGCAATATAAACTTATGTCCACTCTGTATTGATGAAGTGTGTCAGTGTTTATGCTATACTTAACTTATAAATGCTTTCATGAACAAATGTCAGGGTTCCAAAGGGACCAATGTTGAAAAAGGACTGTAGGATTTGTGTTGACACGACAGGCATAGAGTTGTACTATTACTAGACTAGAGTAATTATAATACATGTGGTACTAGTTTGCTTTTTTATTTAACAAAACCGGGTCATGTAAAGCCTGAATTTGGGTTTAATTTCATCCAAGTTGGCCAAACTCCAGGTTCCTCTGCTGGTTGATGAAGGGACCCAACTCTGACGAAATGATGTACTTTCTGTGGACTACATCATGTTCTTCTCACCTAAAAAGGCTTATCTTCCTTCTTTCGTAGAGAATTTATGTCTTTAAGAAGACCAAAAGACAGGCACAAAAGACAACACCGGATTTCCTGAAAGAAGCTGTGAACGTGAAAGTCCAGTCTCTTCAAGGAAAGGGCTAGCACTCAGTTATCAGCACTGTCTGAGAAAGAAAAGCTGTTCTCTGAGATGAGTGTGTAGTCTTCAACTTTGTCTCAGTTTTGATGAAGATAGCGTAGTCTGGAAATTTCAGCAGATGGAAACAGTTGCTGGAGGAACTGTACGCCTCATCAAATGGCTTGTTGCCCTGCTCCATCAGCAGCATCACCTGGTGACATAGAGGAAGACAGTCTCAGTGACTTTTATTGTATGTGTATAGATGGAGAGAGATCTAATTTGTACTGCATGTGTGTCTTCACAAGTATTGGAAAAGAAATGACTGAATACAAGACTGACAGTCTTTGGTGTTCATGAACTGCAAGTCCCACATGTGTTCTCATTAATGGCTCGTAACAGCCAAGTAGGAAGTCGTATCCATTTTTGGATTTTGGGATCAGTAATATGTAGAGCCTATATATCTTCTACATGATTTGATCTCCTGCATGCCTACACACGAAGGTGGTCAGGCACTAACAGGTCTGCAGAAAAGTTCACCTTGGAGATGGGAAATATCTCCACCTTTCAGTATTTACCCATTAGACCCAGACAGGATCCAAACCGTAGATACTCCTGTAAAGTTTTGACGCTCTGACTACCTGGTAGCCTACTTATCATACCCATCATATGCAATCAATGCTTAAATAAATGTTTCAGTAAATGTAATAGAAGGACAGAAAGGGGAGATGAGATAGCTTAATGTTTTTAACCTATTGATACTTACTACAGATAAAAATTTGATGAAAATCGACCCATAAACAGCTGAGATCTCTCTCCTGACGGTAAAACATTGTCTTTACCTGCACATACTTCTGCTCAGTCTTCTTGATATGATACACTGTTCTGTTTTGAATGATGATACATTGTCCCATTTTGATTTTTAAAAAAAAGATGTTTGCAAATTCATGTATGTGCACTTGTCATAATTTTACTTTTTGCAATCGACACTATATTTCCCCACATCATTTTATTTTATACCCTGCCTCACCCTCTGCCCTTCTGGAAACATACTACATTTATTTAATTTACAAACCTGCAGAAGCAAAGTGTTGTACAGTGTCACCTGTGGGAGATTCAGACGACAGCCTTTTCCACTTGCCAGAAAAAACTGACTTCAGTTTGAGGAACTGATCATTTTCTGCAATAAACAAGACAAAACACTACTCTGATTTATACTTCAGTCTGATGCACACACAAACTCCAACACCCACAAACACACACACGCCTCTCAAATTATGTACAAGTCACAATCTATGTCAGTGACACAATTCATTAAAATAGCAACAAACATAACATACACATACACAGTACCTAATACTGAAGTGCACGTCTAGTATAGCACTGTTTGCATGTGCAGGCATACACACACACACACACACAAACACGCGCGCGTACACGCATGTAAAGCCGGACAGACTAGTGGAAATACAGCTTCAGAGTTCAGGATGTGAGTAGATTCAGTATTCATCTTAACACATTGTAATATATAATTGTATATAATATGCGCTCTATAATTTTCCATTGCTTTTATTCTTTTACCCCATTTATAGCCGTGTGTGTGTGTATGTGTCTGTTCAGCGCTTAGATTTGATTTTTATCAAGATTTTGCGCTATATAAATATTGTAATTATTATTATGATTAATACACACTGTATCCAACAACAGTTGCACTCTTGATCTACAGAAATAGTAGGTCTTATATATAATCATGTTTACTTGGTAAACAATCATTCATAAAAAAAATTCAGATTCTAAGATATCTTGTACATTATCATGTTTATCATATTGTAAACATTCATTAAAAAAAATCAGATTCTAAGACTTTTTATATAACTTTAAAAAAAAATTATTCATCACTGATCTTATATAGATCTGTATAATCATGTTTGATCTATAAACATTCATAAAAAAAAATTCAGATTCTAAGACTTTATGTATAACTTTTTGAAGAAATTATTCATCACTGATTTGATATAGATCTATATAATCATGTTTGATCTGTAAATATTCATTACAAAAAATCAGATTCTAAGACTTTTTGTATAACTTTTTCAAGAAATTGTTCATCACTGATCTTATGTAGATCTATATAATCATGTTTGATCTGTAAACATTCATAAAAATAATTCAGATTATAAGACTTTTATTTATAACTTTTAAAGGAAATTATTCATCGCTGACAGTCAATATTTACGGAAACGATGAACTCAAGTTGCTTCTGAGAAAACGTGCTGGTTTGTGACTGAAATGATTGTTGCCACTTCTGATCAAATAGCTTAAAATCTATTCATCTAATCCCACAGCAGAGTAAAACTTACTCATAAGATGAAAAAATGTGATTTAATTCATACATACTTACCGATATGTACTCGAATTTCATCAAAAACTGACGGCACAGAATCGAAAGTACTCGACGTCATCTTGGTTTGAGATCGACAGACGATGGAAGTCGGTACTCATTCAAACTGACAAAAAGTCTATTCGCGACAGTGCATGAATTTGACTGTAATGATGCGCACACAAAAGAGTATTCATTGTTTTATATTTTCACCTGAAGATGCCATATTTTCAAGATTCGTGTTCGTCAGAATTCAAACTTTTAGAACACCATGCGTACAAAAGGGTTAATATCTTGCAAATGGTTAATCAAATCAGACTGGCTGTTAGGTGTTCGATTTCCTCATAGCCTGACCGACATTTTGATACTACATATAGCTATGCAGTGTGAGTGTCGCGCGTAGACTTTCAGTTGAAAAAGCGAGTGTCAGTTTGGGGCTTCACTCGGCCTCGACCAAAAAGCGGCACAACACGCGGAAAGCGATCACACACACGGCTCGTATTTTGTCATCGTCCATTCACCACACACACTCAGTAATAACAAGAATACACTCAATTGAAAGAAGAGAAATCAATCTTTATTTTTCTCATAATGGTTTAAAGAAGTAGCGATGTGACAGCTGAATATGTGTTTGATAAAAAACAACAAAATCGTCAATTTTTCACAATGATGTCAGCAAAATGACGTGCTTGCCGGTACCTACTGGTAATCAGCTTTCAAGAAATTACATTTGTTTGTTTAGAACTGAAAATTAATTAACGTAAATGTCTGGTGATACAGTGAATCACTGAATAAACGAAGTGTTTAACATTTTCCACTCCTTCCATATTGAGTTGCTCATACCCTCTTGGACCCTCTGTATACATTATGTAAGAAAGTTACAGAGTGGTACTAGCATGACTGATCTGAATGTCCCATCATTCACTGTATTTCACATTGGAATGGGTGCTTGTCCCACTCATGGCACAATTGTTAACCCTGCATCAGGGATTTTAAATTGCTGTACTTAAAAACGACAAATTTTTGAGTTGATGGAAAGTAGATCTGTGGACCTAGAGGAAAGCTTTAGAGTGCAGATTTATAGAAACTCTTAAGAGGAGATGGCGCATTTTTCTCAGAGTGTGGAACACGCACATGCACATGGGTTTGGAAGGTACCCACCCCTCATCCAACTTACCTCTTGTCCCATATTTCAGTCTGTTGGTAATTAGTAATGCTGCAACAAAAGTATAGGCAAAATTCTTGGCAGAGTTCCATGTGTATGTTTGTAGATCTGTTAATCATTCATGTGGTCACATAATTGTAAGCAATTGTAAAAGAACAACAGCATAATATGAATAATATATCAAATTAAAATAAACAAAATTGTTAGTGTAGATTCGGAGGATGTTGCCTTATCACTGATGTAGATGTTTTGGAAGTTTTGATCACTGTTAAAAAAAATGTCAGTGGTCTCTCCCCCCCCCCCCCTTTTAAAATTTTTTTTATATTATTATTTTTTTTTTATGTATGTCTTACTTTTAGTGTGAACAGTTTTTCTTGGAAATGAACTTTTGCAGTGAAGATAAAGTCATTTACATCAGTAGATATGTTTTACAGAGTTCGTGATTCAGTATTCTTGTAAACATTATGAATGCGATTTTTCTGGGTGGGTTGTTTATGCACTTAACCAAATCGAGAAATTGCAGTGACTGAATAAGATGAGTTACAAAATGGCTCTTTCGGTTCTGATGGATAGTAAACAAATGACCTGAAGAAGTTTCACTCCCTGAATAAGAAGCGGGCAATCAATCATGCTGCAACGGCATAACATTTTCAAGGCAAATGAGTGAGTTAGGGCTTTTGACATGGTAAAAGTGAAGATGGTTCCAGAGACTTTTTCACCAGTTTGTAGGCATCTTTTTAAAACTAATCTTCAATTCTGATGAGATCTGCACATGTACCAGACATGGGATTCTTGCGTAAATTTACGGAATTCCGTAAATCTGAAAGCTCCAGGGGTCATTCTTGAGATTCGCGCAAATCCGTTGAGAAAATTTTAGGGTGTATATATGTATGAATGCAAGTTTGTTAGCCACGATCGCGACGCTACACATCGATCCGTTATTCCTAAACGGTTTCTTCGTAAAATGATTTCGTATTCCAAACAAGACTTCCGCTGTATGGGAACACGGTTTTATTGTTAACCGAGACTATTTCCGATAAGCTACCGAGGATCCAATCCACACATGGTGCGTGTATTATCAGCCAGTATGAGAATGCTGTGGCGCCATTTTGATTTTCCTGCGGTGTACTTCGCTGAATATCACTGTGCTGATAAACGATGTTGAGAAAACTTAAGCGAGAAGAGAGCGCTTTCGCTCGAGAGATCGACAAAGGGAAAAAGAGCATGTGGCGTTTTGACTGGCTCGACGAAGTTGTCAGTATGAGCTGGAAAGACAAAGGCCAGCTGAAGTCTAAAGAGGTGAAAGTTGGCGACACAATGACAATTGTGAAAGTGAACCAGCCGGGAAAAGCACAGTGCACTGTGTGCAACGATATTATAAATTACGTTTACTTACGTTTCAGTGCCATTTCTGGGTGACTAAATCACAATAACCCTTCAGCTTCAGGGGGCTTCGCCCCCTGACCCCCAGGGGCGTTGCCCCTTGACCCCTCCGGGGACCTTCTGCAGCCCCCAGACCCCCCCCGCACTTTTTTCCGTAAAAATGACATTTTCAAAATCCCATGTCTGATGTACAGAAGCAAGCATATGTTATACTTGGTGAGTTTTCTGGGCCAAGAAGTTAACATGTACCTGTTATCAGCTGCTCTTCAACATAATGCTCTCTTATAGCATGTTTAATAAACACTTTGTTCTCCACTCAGATGACTGAATGATGTTTTGGGAAGAAAATCACCTCACACAAAGGGCGGAAATGACTGAAGTGGTTAACGACAGTGCTGCCAAGGTCACAAATTCAGGGAAGAAGTCTTTGTGACACCGAAGAAGAATATGCTGACACATGGCTTGCAGAATTTTTTTCTCCGTGTTATCCATTATATTCAAATGTCTGAAATGCACCCATGGACCCGCTTGATGAAATTGCAGTGCGTCCTTTTAATCTTCAAAGCCTCAGGAACACTTTTTTTGAGTTATCGGAAGTGCTGATGAGGGGAGTACTCAGTTTTCCAGACTTGACCACTTTTAATGCACTTGGCTGATAGCAAATTTTGAATGACAAATGAATAGTACTTGAGAAAGTTGTTTTAGGTGTCGGGCTCACTTTTGTGTTGTAGTTTGAACTTGATAATCTTTAACCTCGAAGTGGGGTACAGTGGATGCCCGAATTAAGGACCCTCCGGGATTGAAACCACAGGAGCTGTCCTGTTTGCTTTTAGGTGGTTGGTTCCTCTTTCCTGTCATCTTATATGTGTTCCATGCACAGCACTGGTCGAATATAGTTAAGTTTGCACTCTGCTTAGCAATTAGTCGGCCAAATAGCTTATCACACTTGCGAGACAAAGCATGAAGCTAGCTGATTTGTTGGCATTGATAATCTTCACTCCCTATGTTCCAGACACCAGACTTCTTATTCTTACACAGGCTTCAATGGGTCTTCTAAGTTCTGTGCATGTCCCAGGTAAACCCTGCTTATAAATGGGGGTATGAAATGCTTTAGGTAGTTGATAGATTTATGTTGTTTTTTTTTCATTAATGAATATTTTGTATATGGTTTTGTCAGGTCGTCCTAAGGGTGCATCTCCTCGCAAGAAGGTAAAGGATGCCAATAAGCCCAAGCGATCAACATCAGCTTACTTCTACTACCTCGCACATTGTCGTGAGGAAGCCAACAAGGCTGGCAGATCTATTTCTAAGGTAGGTGAATTGAATTGCTTCTTATGCCTTCAGAATCATTTGTCTTTTCAAACTAATATGTATTTATTTGATATTCTTAAACACATTCATTTTGGTGCCTCCGTACACTGTGCTAACCCAGTCAAACTGAATATATTTTAGTATTGCTGGTTTTGGTTTTCATAGATTTTTTTGAATTTAAAAATTTTTTTTTTAGCTTAAATCTACAGTAGGCTTTGAAGCAAAGGTGTGGAAGTTTGGACTAGTTTCAGTTCTCGAGTCCTTCGTTTTCTTTTCTGTAGTGGTGAACTGTCTTCATCAAAATGACTTGCTTCAGGAGCTGAACATCATCTCTTCATTTCGTAGAATTTTGACTTAACATTGTAGACTGTAATCAGTTTTATTTGGTCGTTTCATCTAATTGATTCTAACAAACTTTTTTGTGTGCATGGATGTTTTGCAGATTGCAGAGTTCACCAAGGAATGCTCCGCCAAATGGAGAGAGATGGGTGATACCAAAAAGAAACCCTTCGAAGAATGGCTGCCAAAGATAAACAGAGATATGACAAAGAGGTGTGTGTGCAAATGGTAGTGGTAAAGATGAAGAATTTGTTTCTTTGGGGAGAGGAGATTTGCAGTGAAGAGAGTTCTGTGTGGATTGTACCAGGGCTTAAAACGTTCCGCGTCTGGGCAGAATTCCGCGATTTCGGTTTGTCCAAAAAAAAAGAAAGAAAACCGAAAGGAGCAAGGCATCCGTGATGGCTTGCAAGCGTTCATGGCAACGGCGCGCAAGTTATGGCCCCTGATTTGCCCCCCGGACCTCCCTAGTTTCAGTGGTTTTTTCCTCCTGTTTTAAGCCCTGTTGTACAGTTCGACAATGTATTTTTTCAGGGAAAATTGCTTTCTTTGGGTCTGAAAGTTGTAATGTCTGTTCATATTTTGAAACATTTGGGATTTTGACACTCCATGCTACTTAGGTTTTATAGCTGTAAGATGAATTAACAAAAAGTGAATTTTGATAGAAACAAAATGTAGATGTGTCATACCGATGACAGATTTTCTGCCGCAAAGCTTGTTTTTTCTGATGATTTTTGAGGGTTGTGCAATATTTCACCATAGTTCTTACAGTAAATTACGATCAGTGAAGAATGAAAAGAGAACTGTGTAGGGATTTATTTCCGGATCTGTTGGAAACTGAGATTTATCCTGGGGAATGGGGTCTGATTTTTTGCTTTATATCACATTTTGTCAGTTCTGTATTTTAGAAAAGATATTTTATGTTTCCCATGAACTGTTTCAGATGGCCTTGTACAAGGGAAAGACAGTTGATCCCAACAAACCAAAAAGACCAATGACAGCCTACTTCATCTTCCTGGGAGACTTCCGCATCAAGATGAAGAACAGGGGTGTTGACCACAAAGAAATTCTCAGGCTTGGTTAGTTACATTTGGTTCTTTTGAATATGATCTTAAGGAAAAAAATTCCCCTCTTGTAGGTGATGGGAGAGTCTTGATTAAATTTAGGTGTCTTTCTAGACTTAACCCATATTACTGCGGAGGCCCACCAAAAAACGTTATCGCGGAGCGCCCTCAGAGCCCGCTGTACACGTGGTCACTATGGACGTGGCCATCATTGTTTACATAAACGAGAATCCCGCGAGAGTGAGAGCCTCGTTTTGGCGACTTCCTGTCCTGTCTTCTGCACTTTACAGTGTCAAAATCGATCAGTTTTCACGGTGCTACGAATTTTCAAAGTTTGGAAAATGAGTCTCATGACCGATGAGGAGTTATGGCACGCGGCGTCTGTTGAATGATGACGGAGAAGAATTTGAAGGTTTTACGGTTGAGGATTTTGTTAATAAAGTTGATCCATGCGATGTGGAAAGTGACCTAGATACCGACTTGGAAGCTGTTGCCACCGAGTTCGACGATAGTGAGAGTGACAGCGAAGGTGGGTCGAGTGTCGATCGATTGCCTGACCTCCAAACCGAAAATGGCAGGATGTTTTAGGCTCGGTTTCAATAAAGGAATTTTCGGAAAATGTTCGTGTTGTGCATGATCTGCCTGTTGATCTGCATTTTCATAAGTATACCCCCCCCCCCTCCCCCTCTTTGTGTGTGTGTGTGATTAAAAAATGATGTTACTAGTATGTGAGTGAGATTATTTGTTTATGTAACAGCGCAGTGAGTCGAACTGAGAATAGTGCTATACAAAAGCTACTTATTATTATTGGTGCAAGCTTTGCACAATTTCATGCTCGGCTTCTGCAGTAGACTTTATTCTGGGTCCTCTGGGTCATTTGCAGGCCATTAAGAAGCATTTCTGGACTGCATCTTTGACTTTGAACTATCGCACCAGTAACTTTTTGGTAACATTCACCATCAAATCCGACTTCATAATTTTTTCTGCGAGTAAAACCAGAATGAACCTGGAAAAAAACTCTTTCTATGAGTACTTCATTGTATGCACAATGCCAAAAAAATGATTCCTTGAAACAAAAAAAGGTAATTATACTTTTAATTGATTTCTTTAGTTAGTAACTATCGAAAATTGCGAGAATTACTTTCCTTGACATGGAATTTCATAGTATGGTTCATGTTGGGTGACATGAGGGTATATGGGTTAATGTGTGAATGATCTTTGCTCTGGCCTTGTAAAGCCGTCAGCTTTTTTTTTTTTATATACTCTTGTATTCTTATTTTCTCTCACTCACACTTGCTGAAGTTTCACATTCGTACTTGTTGCATTCTACAGATTGGTAGTTGCAGTAAGTCTTGCTTCTTTTTACTAAACAGTGAACATTCACACTAATAGAGGACCTGTGTGTCATTTATATTTTCTTTTCAATTTCCAGCTGGAGAGGAGTGGCGTAACATGAGTGCTGAACAAAAGAAGCCATACGAGAAACGCAGTGTTGAGGCCGGCAAGAAATATGAACAGGAAATGATCGAGTACAGAAAGGTAATGTATTTCACTATACACCAACTTGTATATCCCATCCTTTCTTTTGTTAACTATTCCCCCTGTGTGTCCTCTGGTGTCTGTACTCCCTCTCTTGCCTATAGTGCGTCTTATGTAGACCACTGTTGGTCAACAGGTTTCACTGATTTGTTTTAATTTTCATGAATGATTAGTAGTAGTAATCTTTCAAAACAAACGTTTTAATTATGAACTGTTGTGATTGTTGTTTATTTGGTGCCACATCTGTGTTACAAGCCCCCCAAATTGCCCCTTTCAGCTCCCCAACACTTTTCCAAATCCACCAAAACTGAAGTCACTAAGAGAGAGGGCATGAAGGGCCACAAAATCTGGGGCTATTTTTGACAGTGCTGTGGCGATGAGAATAGGGATGATAAAAGAGATGATGCTAGAGAGATAGGTTTCAGATTGAAACTGCGTGAAAGAGCTGTGTTCTGCGGTTTCTTTCATTGTGTATTCTAGCGTTATTGAGGTCTGAGAGATAAGATATGTGTGGTGTTAATCAAAATGTTTTGGCAGCGTCCTTATTGATGCATCAGTAAGTAAATGAGACTTGACTGTGGTCCCAGTCTGTAGTATGGTTAGTTCTGGATAGAAGCAGGTCAGGACCAAAAAAAAACCCCACAATTATGATTTGGACTGATCGGGGTTTGAACCCACAATCTCCCAGTTACATATTGGGCTTACATTTGCCCATATAGACTGGTGAATTTCATGGCTTTGACATGAGTGGTTATGGTCATGCTTGTCAGTTTTCTACATCACATAGTAAAGACAAGTAGCAAACAGGTGTAAAAGTGCACAGACCTTTGGGAGATATGAATATAAACATGGCACAGACTTTTGTTAGCAAGATATGAATATGTACCCTAGGTCATGTTAACATTTTATTAAAGATTTAACAAAAAAATCAGTGGTCTAAGTGATAGCTGAAATTTGAGTACCCACAAGTTTAAGAAGTGATAAACCTATTTATCTTCTACCAGTAAATTGCTGATGAACTAACACAGTGCGTCTCAGAAGCTAAGTTTGTTATGTTGTTGGCAGTTGCGTTGTCCTAAGAAATTACAGATAGATTTCACCTGATATGATTTTATGTCTGAGCATGTTTTAATTGCATTTTAGACTGGTAAGGTTAACAGTGAGCATGGTTTTTAAATGTCTTTTATCTTAACCTGGTTGCTTTTTGATGTGGTTTTAGTCCTGATGTGGCTCTAGTAGTCGGCTGGGCTATAAGCAATATGAACTTGGATCTATATTGGCCGCGAGTTGGAGAGGTAATATCAATTCAAATTTATTTTGTCATTAACAGCTGCCTACCCTACGTATAGGTGGTTGATGTTTATGGCAGAGCCTTGTTTTCAAGTCTGACTAAACGTGTTTAACCCAGATTCTGAGCATACAGCATCCAGTCCACTTGGCTGCGAGTACCTGACCCTGTCCAGGGCTACGGAAGATAAAGCAGCAAAGAAGAAAAGATGTGCATCACTGCTATAATACTTGCCACAGGAAAACTGCAAGTTTCTTGCCACCTGGCAAGCCCACATTCTCTAGTTTATAGGGCAGCCTTTATTTGTTTAAACTGTTCTCCCAGGTGGATGAATGTGCCAAATAGTGGTTCTAAACAGTGGATTCTGTATTGGTGTGTATGTTTAAAAATCCCCCCCCCCCCCCCCCCACACTTTCTGGTCTCTAGATGCCAGTTATGACAGATTTCATTTGTTGTGATTTTTACACATTTTCATGATTTAACCTGATATGTGTTTACAGAAGGAAAAGCAGGAGCGGCAGCAGTGCAGCAGCAGCAGCAGCAAGACAATGGAGCAGATGACGACGATGAAGAGGAGGAAGATGACGACGAGGAGGGGGGTGATGAGGATGACGATGATGATGAGTAAATGTAGTAGGGACTTGAGACATTCGTGTAGTGAATAAATAAAACTAACTCCTTCAGCAATCCATTGGCCAACTCAAAATGTGTGACGAACAAGCAAGAGGACAGAGGATATTTCATACATCGCACCATCCAAGTTGACTTGGGCCTTCATGACAGCGACCATTTCATCTGGACCTCTTTCACCACATTGGCTCATTTTTTCATGTCCCATCAGACTTTATATTTGTCAGGGAACAAAGGATGCGAGAAGGATGCTTAGATTGTGTTGTATGTAACTTATGCAATTTGTTTTTCTTTGGACTTATTACATAATGTTACATGTCTAAAATCGGACATCTCTCTCCCATTTAGCTTCCCAATTGTTTTTCTTTTTTTTAAGCCATTGTTTATCAAGACAAGGTAGGCCTACTATTTAATTCAGATTGTGAACAGGCCTAACGGTTTTTAAACTCTTGTCAAATCAAAAGTTACACATGAAAGTGCAGGTCTGACTTGTCACATATTCTCAGGATATTTAGTCACTGGTATACTGCCTAAAATAGGTTGATGTAAGCATAGTTAATAGTGTATCGAATCCACATTATAAAACTCAAGACTAACAGCACCTAGGGTTTCTGTCCAGGCTTATGCCATGATTGTTTTGGACCTTTTGTCACATGGTATTTGCAGTATTGGTGCACATGGAATTTATCCTGACTACTGAGACGCTTTCTTGATAAAACTGAAACTGTTGTAATGTTGACATGGATAGGAAGAGTGTCAACTAGCTCCATCACATGCTTAGCTGTCATTGCATCGTGAGCATGCAGGCTTATACCATTTCTGATCCATTCAACTTGCTTCAGTTCAAATAATTGACAAATTTTTATCATTTTTTAACAGGAAAGTTGATAAAACGCCAGAAGCTGCAACTTGGCAATGGAAAATAAAATGGGCTTAAGAGAAAGTGTTGCCATATAAAACTTGCTATTACTTGCTAAACAACAATCTTTAACTTATCTTGGGATTGTTCTGGGTAAGGTGTCGTTTTAATTCATCTGGTAAACATGGGAACCAGTGCTGAGCCTGACATAGGCCATAAGTTTGCCAAGTAGCCAGTGTCACAATTTCTGCATAGACTGGATTTTGGAGTTTGTTAAGAGGGATTCTTTGCACTCGCCCAAATTTGCCAACTTTTATCTGGCAGACTGATCTTGTGGGAAACCTTAAGTGCTGGCAAGATCCTGAAATGATGGGTGGAGGAGGAAGGGACCAGTGATGTTTTTTTTTATAATGTGGGCTGGGATGGAACTCGGTATATTGATAAAGTTTTTGAGTCTACATAAAACTAGAGGTATTGATCAAAGTTTGAGTCCACAGCTCTATCAAAAGAAGCAACCAGCCTGTTAAAAAGATACATAAGACTGATTAGCATTGAGAACTTAAAATGCTTTCAGCTGAAAGTAAACTGCATTACAGTATCCTCAGTTTATTAACGTACCAAACGTTTCATTTTATGGAAATAATCGGTTAGGGAAAATGTAGAATACTCCATAGAGTATTATTAGAAAGTATTTGCTGACTGGTCACAAGAATATTAAGTACATTTGTAACATCTGTTGTGCTAAAGGATTTTTTTTGTGTTCATGGTAAAGTTAATCTCTCAGCAACATAGTCTACATGTGTATATTTATCATTGTCCATGATCATTTTAGTGTCTCTTTTTTTCCCTGTCATTTTTATGATGTGTTCAATAAAAAATTTCCAGTTGGAATTTTGTTTTGAAATTCATAAAATGTGAGAAAGGCTGTACGAGAGTAAATTAAATTATGCTTGTAAGCAGAAATGGTCAATCCATTTAAAAAAAAAAAATTTTTCATAATGGTGGCAATGGACATCAGAAAGATAGTGCAGTTCACACATTGGGTGTGTGTATATGGGGTACACATTTGTCAGTAAACAGCTGAAAATGGACAGATTTTATCGAAACAAGAAAAACTTGAAAATAGAACGTGTATTTGATATAACAAAACAAGATGGGTGCAAATTTTCCGTCAACTGGTTTTTCCAAAAAACAAAAAATAAACTAGTAACACTTAGCACAAAGAATAGTAGATAACTTCGCAATCATGGCATTTAGCAGGAGAAATAACAGGATTGGAACAAGCAGACATAAACTTTTTCAAATCCGCACCAACCTAAAGAGATTCTCCTATGTGCTCCTGTGAATAGTAGGAAAGAGACGGTGTATGTAGGTCACATCCTCCACTCATTCCTGCCTTTTAAAAAAATGGAGGTACCATGTGACGAGCTGCTGAGCATCAGACACTCGTTCAATAAAGTGAGACACAAGCACTACACGGCAGACTCCTAAAGAACCTTTTCAGAGGTGTTCAGGAGCAATTTTCAAGTTTTTACAAAAGATTCATGGATATTTAATTTGATACGATTTTATGTATGAGAACGATTTTTACATGCATTTTACACTTTATAACGGTGAGCTTGGTTTTTAACGTGGTGTTAGCCCTGGTATGGCTTTAGTAGCTGGCAATATGAACCTGGAACTGCTGGAGAAAATGGCAGATGAGTGGCACTTTATCCTGCAGGATGCCATGATTGCAAAGTTGTCATTTTCTCCTGTCAGATGCCACAGTTGCAAAGTTATCTACCGTTTGTTATGCTGTGTTGTGTGTTTAGTACAGTGGAAACCATTTATAACAGGACCGGTTATAACAGGAATCCGGATATAACGGGGCTTTTTTCAATCCCCATTTTTTCTTCCTCTTTGTCTCTATTAAAACTTATCGGCAATAACAGGGAAACAAGAGGGCTCGATCGGTTATAGCAGGGATGCCGAGACGGGCTCTGCAGCAGAAAGGCCTAGGCCTAGACTCAGCACGCCACGCAGTAGGCCTAGATCTAGATCTAGGCTAGCCTTGGTATACTGTGTACTGTACACTGAAAGAATGCGCGCGCAAGCGTGTAGGCCTGAGGCCACTGAGTCAGTGACTGACTGCGCCATCATTCAGTTTGTAAGCTTACTGCACACTTACACCAGACCAGATTTAGGCCTAGATCTACTGTTTATCAAGAGTTAGTTGATCAGTCCTTATTTCCCTTGATATCTGATATAACAGGGATTTTGATTTGGTCCCATCATCCCTGTTATATCAGGTTTCCACTGTATACACCTGACAAAGGCCAGTTGGTGGAAAATTTGCACTAGTCTTGGTTTTAATATATTAAATATGCATTCTAATTCTATGTTTGTGCTTTTCTGATCCGTATTTGGTTGAACAGACGAAGGCTAAGGGAGTAAACCCTGTCAGAAAATCACCACTGCCTTGTGATTTTGTCGGGAGAGACCAAGGCTAAGGACCCAAAACAGAAAATCCAATGAAGGCAACGGGAAACCACCATCCTATCTTCCCTACAAAAATCGTACACCGAAACACAAGAAAATAAAGTGAACAACATAAATAGGGACTCCGCTGGAGCACCTTCACCCAGTATGGAAAGCTGTGATAAGCAGTTGACACCAGACCGAAATCGAGCTACTGATGTGAAATTACGTGGAATGTTAGAACAACGCTCCAGAAGGGAAAACTAGAAAAGGTCAAGGCAGAAATGGAGAGACAGAACATCAATATTTTAGGAATAGGAAAGGCGAGATAGAAGTGAGCAAGCATGATATCAGGCAAGCATAAAATTGTATATTCTGGATAAGGCACACATGGAAGAGGGGTAAGCATCACAGTGGGCGATGACAGTCTGTCAGAGGGTACTGGGCCAAATCAGACTGTGCTTTACTAGTTGGGTTGGAGGGCAAGCCATATATCAACATTGTCCAAGCATATGCACAAGTACTGAGGAAGAAATTGACAACTTCTATGTAGAATAGAGACAGCCAAGGCTCAATGTAAACCGCAGGACGTTACAATTGTAATGGGAGACTTAAAATCTAAAATGGGAAAGGAAAAAGTAGATGACAGTTGGATTTTTGTCTTTCGCACGCAAAATGAAACGGGAGAAGTTAGTGAATTCATAATAGGAATCACTTGGTTTGAGCAACCTAATGGAAGACAATGGACATGGATGAATCCAGAAGATAGCACAAGAAATAAAACATTAGCCTACATCCTGATAAATAAAAGATTTAGAAGTTATCTACTGATTGCAAAAAAATTGTCAGATGCGGGCAGCAACAGTGACCATAATCCTGTGTAGGGAAAATTTTGGCCGAATCTAAAGAGATGAAAAACAAAGAAAAAGAAAAATGACATCAAACTGAATCTTGGACTCTTAAAGACAAATGAACCAACTCGTGCAAACTTCAGCAACAAATTCAGTGCTCTTGAAGATGCCGGATTCACTGAGGAACAATGGAAAATTTTGAAAAAATTAATGAAGCTAGTGAAGAAATCCCTAGAGTAGAAAGAATAGCAAAGAACTGGATGTACGTAGGTAAAGGGAAAAGAAGAACACAAAAAGATAGATAAGGAAATCAGGAATAAGTGCAATGAACCTAAGGAAGCTTGGTTGGCAACATAGTGCAAAGAAATAAAAGCCCGACACAAAACAGTCCCTAAGTTTATGTTCAGAAATATTGAAGGATTGCTCACAGGAAAAAGACATACACATCAACCGGTCGCTTAAAATCAAAAGATGGTGCGATAATTATGGAAAAAGACAAAATATCAGACAGATGGAGAGAGTACACTAAGACGTTTTGACGATAACAAAGGAGGAACCAACAGAAAAAAATGTTGACACCAATAATGAAAGACGAAATCAGAGCAGTGATGAAAAAGATGAAACGTAGAAAAGTCTCGAGACCAGACGATATTACTATAGGAATGATTTGAGGCCCTAGATAAATTTGGTCTTGAAAAAGTAACATTCCTCCTAAATAAAATTCATGACACCGGAAAAATCTGTAAAGGTGTGTCAAAGACAATTTTTATTGCACATCCAAAGAAAGCAGGGGCTATAGAAAGCGAATTCCATCATACCATCAGCCTTGTGAGTCATTTGACAAAAATTCTATTAAGAATAATCACAAAGAAGACAAGGAACAGAATCAAACCAGAAATAGCAGACCTCAACGTGGATTTGTTGAAAAGAAGGAACTGTTGATTTGATGCCATGTACATCCTAAGAACTCTCACTGAAAGATCAGTTGAGTTGAATAAGGATCTGCAATTGTGTTTTTTTGATTACATGTATACCAAGACCTTAGATCGGCTAAGACACAAAGAATTGATCAACCCACTGGAAAAGCTCAATAGTGATGGAAAAGATCTAAGAATGATAGGGAATATATATTGGGAACAACCAGCAGCAATGAGAGTAGAAAATGATACAAGTTCTTTACAAAATAACAAAAGAGGGGTAAGACAAGGATGTGTTCTGTCATCAGATTTGTTCTCATTTTGAGAAACCTAGAGGAATGCCCGGGGGTAAGAATTGGAAGAAAAATAATAAACAATACTATCATTATACAGATGACACCGTTCTAGTTGCAGAAAAAAACTACAAAATATTGTGAACATAATAGAAATAACAGAAATAAAAGGCTGAAGCTAAATAGTAAAAAAGACTGAAATCAAGATTTGAGTAAAAAATATGTTTAAAAAAAGCTAATGGCATAATATTAATTAAGACAAGTCGATGAGTTCAAATATCTTGGAAGTCATCTCACCAGACGGCAGATGTACATTGAAATATCCAGCAGAACTGACCAAGCTAAAACAGCATTCCAGAAAATGAAAAGCGTTCTTACCAAGAAATGCTTATCAATGGACATGAGGAGGAGAGATTTTCAGTGTTATATAGAACCAATACTGTGATATGGATGCTAGGCCTAGACAATCAACAGCAAAGTCAAAACAAGATCGAGGCTGCGGAAATGTGGTTTCAAAGAAGAACGTTAAAGACTTCATGGACAGCAAAGAAAAGAAACGAGACAATCTTGAGAGAAGCAAACACAAAAAGAACAATACTGAAGATTTTTTTTGTAAACCAAGATTGACTACACATAAAACATTTGCATTTGTCTTTCCTGTTTCTACTCTCCTTACCCGCAACGCTTTTTTCTTTACGTATTTATTTATTCATTTATTTATTATTAGTAGTAGTATTACTATTATTATTATATGTATACATTATTTTATCTATTTGTTTATTCATTTATTTATTTTGTCTAAAATCACTTCAGAAAAATAAAACGTTAAACCAATGACTAGCACACACACACACTCACACACACATACAAACACACACACATACACACACACACACGCACGCGCGAGCTTTAGCTTCCTGTATTCTTTTCGATTGTTATTTTTACGTGTTTGGCTTTTCTTCTTAGCCAGTCCTATTACTCTGTCACTTATGAACGATCTTGGTGCCCTTCTATTTTTTTTTTCCCGTCTGATTTTGCATTTCGTTTGGTTGTACGATACACGTGAAGAGTAACTTGAATGCTTTCGCCAGCGTTCGCGCACGCACGCACGCACGCACGCGCACGCACGCACGCGCACGCACACACCACAAACACGGCACAACACACACACACACACACTCACACAAAACACACACAAAACACACACACAGATGCTCACATACATACACACACATACACAAGCACAAGTACGCACACACACACGCACAACACAACACACACACACACACACACACACACACACACACACACACACACACACACACACACACACACAACACACACACACACACACACACACAGCACAAACACACACACACACACAACACAACACAACACACACACACACACACACACACACACACACACACACCCCACACACACACACACACACACACACACACACACACAACAACACACACACACACACACACACACACACACACACACACACACACACACACACACAACACACACAACACAACAAACATACATGTACACACACACTTTCCCGTGTGCGTACACACACGAAGGGGGTTTAGGCACTAACATGCTGGCCTGGGAGGAGAGTATAATCTCCAACCTTTACCCACCTGATGGGAGGTACCCAGGCAGGATCGAACCCCACATTATCCTATTGGAAGTCTGACGTCATACCCATTTCAGTTCCGCGCCCATCACACTAAGCCAAAATATCAGGCACTTTAACATTTTGTCTTAATTTAAGTGTGTGTAGTGCAGTTTCAACAAAATGAGCGTTGAAATACACTACACAATTAGCCTACTTCATGTTTGGTTGTACGATACACGTGGACAGTAACTTGAACACTTTCGCCAGCGACACGCGCGCGCGCGCCGCGCACACACACACACACACACACACACACACACACACACACACAGACGTTAAATCAAAGAACGAACACACCGTCTAATATCACTCATAGTGAAAAGACGTTAAATCAAAGAACGAACACACACAGACATACACATGTACAAGCACACGCACGCACACAACACACACACACACATATACACACACGCACGCACACACACTGGCTCACGTACAGACACAATGACATACATATATAGCCTACACAAGCACGCACACTACACATACACACACATGCACGCCCGGGCACACACAACACACACACACACACACACACACACACACACACACACACACACACACACACACACACACACACACACACACACACACAGTCTGTTCACTCACTTGCGTCGATTACTTTCTGGGCAGTTGGACCGTGGCCTTCGCGACATCTTCCTAAATATCTGTCTTTCCAAATGTCAGCAAGATGGACCATTCTTTGTTTGGCTTGAGTAATTCTTGCTTTGGAGTCTTTGCTACGTGTGGCATTAGCTGACTTGTATGACTCAAGGTATTTGAAGTGTTGATTAACTTCGAGGGTTCTCCATCGACTGCTATGTTTCCATCCATGGAGCTACTGATATACATTACCTTGGTCATCCAACGTTGGACTGACAGCGTTGCAGAATAAATAGAGAAACCATTTGCAGGAACCCACACGTTGCCACAAAACCGACAATGCCGTGACAAAACCGACAATCTGGTGAACAATTCTTCAGTGTGGCGCCTGAATGATTTTTCATAGAGCCAAGAGAGAAGAGAGATGAAGAAGAATTTTCCTGTAGCTTGCATTTCTTATTCTGCAGTAATTTGGTTTTTCGACTGTTTTTTGCTTCTGTGGTTTGATTCTCATCTTTAAGTTTTCTGTAGGTTTTCTTCTGTAGCTTGTTTTTTGTTTTTGTTTTTTCTCTATTTTTTTTTTCGTTCTGCAGTTTCTTCTTCTTTAGCTTTGTTTTGTTTCTTTCTGTAGTGTGATGCTTTTCCTTTGTAGCATGTTGTTTCTTCTTCTGTAATTTATTGTTTCTTCTTCCGTATTTTGTTGTTTCCTGTGTATGTTGTTGTTTCTTCTTCTGTAGTTGTTGTTTCCCTTGTAAATTGTTTCGACTTCTGTAGTTTGTTGTTTCATCTGAATATTGTTGTTTCTTCTTCTGTAGTTTGTTGTTTCCTTTTATCTTTTTCTTCTTCTGTAGTTTGTTGTTTTCTCTGAATATCATTGTTTCTTTTCTGTAATTTGTTGTTTTCTTTCTAGATTATTTCTTCTTCTGTAATTTGTTGTTTCCACTGTATATTGTTGTTTATTTTGCTGTACATGTAGTTTATTGGTTTTAAAAACAAATATTATTGTATAGTTAATCGTGTGTTTCTGTAGTTGCTTCTTCTCTAGTTTGCTGCTTCTTTCTGTAGTTGGTTGATGTTTCTTTTTGTAGTGTGTTAATTCTTTTTCTGTCGGTTAAGTTATTTCTGTAGTTTGTTGTTTTTTCTTTTGTATTTTGTTATTTCACCAGACGGCAGATGCACATAAGAAATAGCCAGCAGAATCGGCCAAGCCAAAACAACATTCAAGAAGATGGAAAGCATTCTTACCAACAAATGTCTATCTATTAACATCAGGAAGAGAGTTCTTGAATGTTATATAGAACCAATACTGTTGTACGGTTCGAGGCGTGGACAGTCAACAAGCAAAGCCAGATCAAGATTGAGGCAGCCGAGATGTGGTTTCTAAGAAGGATGTTGAGAGTTTCATGGACAGCAAAGAAAACAAACGAGACAATCTTGATAGAGGCAGACACAAGTAGATCATTCATAAGGAAGATTAAGAGAAGGCAGGCAACATTCATAGGCCATTTTATGAGGAAAGGGGAATTGAAATACCTGGTCACAAGGGAAAGCTGGAGGGAAGGAGAGCACCGGGTAGACCCAGGGAGAAGATGCTAGACGGACTTGCAGAGTGGCTGAAGACAGGGAGGGTGGAAGAGATGCTTGAGGCAACAAGAGATAGAGACAGATGGAAGTCAATAATCGCCAACGCCATGCGGCGAGGCACCTGATGATGATGATGATGATGATGATGATGATTTTGTTATTGTTTCTCCTGTAGTTTGTTTGTTTCTTCTGTACTTCTTCATCTGTACAGTGTTGCTCTTTTTTCTTCTGTAGTTTGTTGCTGTTCCTTCTATAGTTTGTCGTTTCTTCTGCTGTACTTTGTTGTTTTCCTTTCTGTGGTTTGTTGTTTCTTCTGATGTAGTTTGCTTTCAGTTTGCTTTTTCTTCTGTAGTTTGTTGTTTCTTCTTCTGCAGTTTGTTGTTTTTCATTCTGTAGTTTGTTGTTTCTCGTTTTGTGGTGTGTTGTTTCTACTTCTGTAGTTTGTTATTTCTCCTTCGGCAATTTGTTAATGTTGTTTCTTCTCCTGTAGTTTGTTGTTTCTCCTTCTGTTGTTTGTTGTTTTTTTCTTCTGTAGTTTGTTGTTTATCTTTCTTGGGAGTTTGTAGTTTCTCCTTCTGTAGTTTGTTGTTTTCCTCTGTAGTTTGTTGTTTTTCCCTCTGTAGTTTGTTGTTTCTCCTTCTGTAGTTTGTTGTTTCTTCCTTCTGTAGTTTGTTGTTTCTCTTCTGTAGTTTATTGTTTCTTCTATAATTTGTTGTTTCTTCTTCCGTAGTTTGTTTTTTCTGCTTGTTGTATTTTATTGTTTTTTCCTTCTGTAGTTTGTTGTTTTTCCCTCTGTAGTTTGTTGTTTTTCCCTCTGTAGTTTGTTGTTTTTCCTCTGTAGTTTGTTGTTTCTCCTTCTGTAGTTTGTTGTTTTCTCCTTCTGTAGTTTGTTGTTTTTTCCCTCTGTAGTTTGTTGTTTCTCCTTCTGTAGTTTGTTGTTTCTTCAACTATAATTTGTTGTTTCTTCTTCCGTAGTTTGTTTTTTCTGCTTGTGTAGTTTATTGTTTTTTCCCTTCTGTAGTTTGTGTTTTTCCCTCTGTAGTTTGTTGTTTTTTCCTTCTGTAGTTGTTGTTTTTCCTTCTGTAGTTTGTTGTTTTTTCCTTGTAGTTTTTTGTTTTTCCTCTGTAGTTGTTGTTTTCCTTGTTTTCTGTTCTCTTCTGTAGTTTTGTTGTTTCCTTCTGTAGTTTGTGTTTTTCCTTCTGTAGTTTGTTGTTTCTTCCTTCTGTATTTGTGTTGTTTTTTCCTTCTGTAGTTTGTTTGTTTTTTCTCTGTAGTTTGTTGTTTCTTCTCTGTAGTTTGTTGTTTCTTCTTCTGTAGTTTGTTTTTTCTCTCTGTAGTTTGTTGTTTTTCTCTTCTGTAGTTTGTTGTTTTTCTTCTGTAGTTTTTGTTTTTCTTCTGTAGTTTGTTGTTTCTTCTTCTGTAGTTTGTTGTTTCTTCTTCTGTAGTTTTGTTGTTTTTCTCTCTGTAGTTTGTTGTTTTTCTTCTGTAGTTTGTTGTTTTTCCTTCTGTAGTTTGTCTTTTTCTTTTCTGTAGTTTGTTGTTTCTTTTCTGTAGTTTGTGTTTCTTCTTCTGTATTTTGTTGTTTCTTCTTCTGTAGTTTGTGTTTCTTTCTTCTGTAGTTTGTTGTTTTTCTTCTGTAGTTTGTTGTTTTTTTTCTGTAGTTTGTTGTTTCTTTTCTGTAGTTTGTTGTTTTCTTCTTCTGTAGTTTGTTGTTTTCTTCTTCTGTAGTTTGTTGTTTCTTTTTCTGTAGTTTGTTGTTTCTTCTGTAGTTTGTTGTTTCTTTTCTGTAGTTTGTTGTTCTTCTTCTGTAGTTTGTTGTTTCTTTTCTGTAGTTTGTTGTTTCTTCTTCTGTAGTTTGTTGTTTCTTCTTCTGTAGTTTGTTGTTTCTTCTTCTGTAGTTTGTTGTTTCTTTTCTGTAGTTTGTTGTTTCTTCTTCTGTAGTTTGTTGTTTCTTTTTCTGTAGTTTGTTGTTTCTTTTCTGTAGTTTGTTGTTTCTTCTTCTGTGTTTGTTGTTTCTTTCTGTAGTTTGTTGTTTCTTTTCTGTAGTTTGTTGTTCTTTTCTGTAGTTTGTTGTTTCTTTTTCTGTAGTTTGTTGTTTCTTCTTCTTAGTTTGTGTTTCTTCTCCTGTAGTTTGTTGTTTCTTCTTCTGTAGTTTGTTGTTTCTTTTGTTTGTTTTCTCTACAGCACAAATTAATGGGCGCCTTACTTGTTTTGTTGTTCTCGCTTTTGGCGTTCTTGCAGCTTCTGCTGCTACTGCTCGTTCGTGGTGCTGTACGTACTGTCGTAGCCTCGCGTAGTGTAATGCCTGTACAGGCAGGCAAACTGAAAACAGTGAGACCAAAAATGTTTGGACCAAGACTAAAAATATGCAAGTAAACAGAAAAATAAATAGGTCTAAAAGAATGGACAGAGGAGACAGATTGGCAGGTATATTATACTAGAATTTAGAGATTATAAAAATTATCTAGTAAATAATTAAATTATTATCTGAACAAATAAAACCACTATGAATAACTACTTTTCTTATCAGCTACACCTACACAGAAACCGTTACTCCTCTTCTGATTCCAGAGTATTTTGTGTTCCATCTTTCAAAACGAAATCATTTGGTCAGTGTGAATTCACTTCTCAAGGTCCGGTGCCATAGGACGAACTCCTTGTCCACGTTAAACATTCAGCTTCACTCATTTCCGTCAAATCTGGTCTGAAGATTCATCTTTTTCAACTATATTCTACGCGTATCTGAGCGACTGTGGCTGTGATGAGTGTGTGTGTATGTGTGTGCGCGTGCGTGTGTGTGTGTGTGTGCGTGCGTGCGTGCGTTCGTGTGTGTGTGCCCCAACCACCAGCCTACAAAGACATGAGGGGACCACCATTATTATAACAGTGCAAAACTGCAAAAGAAGGTAAAGTGTTTAAGCCTACCGGTACCCTGTCGGAAGTTCACACAGCTCGGTGACTTGGCTTTCGTCTTTGGACCTTTTCAACAACACATAGGCACTGCTGCATGGTCCAGTAAATAAAATCAATTAAATCAGTGATTACTTTTCGATGTTATCACCAGTCACAGCAAAAGCTCAAATGTGATAGAAACTCGAAGGACCCACCGCAAAGAAATTCAGATTCATGGTTGACCTGAACTAACGCGAGAGGCAAGCAATTCCTCGTGCCATTTGTAACAAGCTGATGTGTGTGTGTGTGTGTGTGTGTACGTGTGCGCGCGCGCGTGCATGTGCGTATGCGTGCGTACGCACGCGCGTATGCTGTGTGTGTGTGTGTGAAAGAGAGAGAGAGAGAGAATGAGAGAATGAATGAGTGAATGCCGACGCAGAGTGTGTGTGTGTGTGTGTGTGTGTGTGTGTGTGGTACATGTATGAATGTGTGTTGGTGTGATGTGTTGTGTATGTGTCTGGTGTTGTGTCTGCGTGTGTGTGTATGGTGTGTGGTGTGTGTGTGTGTGTGTGTGTGTGTGTGTGTTGTGTGTGTGTGTGTGTGTGGTGAAAAAGACACAGACAGTGTGTGAGTGTGTATGTATATGTGTATGAGTGTGTGTGTGCGTGCGTGAGTGTGTATGTGTGTGTGTTGTGCGTGTGTGTGTCTGTGTTTGTGTGTAGGCCTGTGTAGGCCTCTGTGTGTGTGTGTGTATGTGTGTGTGTGTGTGTGTGTATGTGTGTGTATGTGTGTGTGTGTATGTGTGTGTGTATGTGTGTGTTGTATGTTGTATGTGTGTGTATATGTGTGTATGTGTGTGTATGTGTATGTGTGTGTGTGTGTATGTGTGTGTGTGTATGTGTGTGTGTGTATGTGTGTGTGTGTATGTGTGTGTGTGTGTGTGTGTGTGTGTGTGTGTGTTTTGTGTGTGTAAGAAAATACGTGTGCAAACAGTGGAGACGGAAAAATAAAAGACAAAGAATGATATAACTACTATGCCTTATTATATAGAAATCATAATAATAATATTAACAACAACAATAATAATAATGATAGTTGTAATAATGATGATGATGATAATAATAATAAGAACAACGACAACGACAACAACAACAACAACAACAACAACAACAACAACAATAATAATAATAATAATAATAATAGTAATAATAATAATGATAATAATAATAATAATAATAATAATAATAATAATAATAAATAATAATAATAATAAATAATAATAATACTAGTAATGAAATAATAACAATGATAATAATAATAATAATGATAATAATGATGATGAAGATGATACTAGTCTTTTCTCAATAGATTCCCTCTCACTTCAATATTGTTCAAAAGCAAACAAACAAACAAACAAACAAACAAAACAAACAAAAAACAAAAGAAAAAATAAGCAATGAAAAACAAACCAAACAAACTATAACAACCAAGCAAAAACGAAAACAAGAACAGAACAAAAACAAAAACAAAAACAAAACACGCTCACGGTTGCACTGAGCAACTCTTGGCAAGAGACAGACAAAACAAAGGTGCGGTTCATTAAGACAAAGGGTGAACAACCCACACAGATGCCAACACCATCATCAAGGTCAGGAAACACTGCTGGAGTGTGCTTACTACATACGCTACACTAAAAACAGATTCCAGCTACCTGCTAATTATAGATTTAGGCCGGGGGCATTCTCTGCCGATATATGCACTGTTCTTTCATCAGTGGCTAGAGCGCCGTGGGAATGGCAAAACAGAAAAAGATCCAACTCAACAATGTTTGGAATGACAGAAGAATACCAACAGCTCTTAAAATCAAAATTCTAAAATGTCTGATATGGCCAGTAGCCTAGTGCTGCATAACTGTGAAGCCTGGACGCGCAGAAAAGCAGATGGAAATGACATCAAAGCAGCAGAGATATCACGGCAAAACAGAAAATGATCCAACTCAACAATGTTTGGAATGACAGAAGAATACCAACAGCTCTTAAAATCAAAATTCTAAAATGTCTGATCTGGCCGGAGAGATCAGCAAGGTAGGAACAAAAACGCCTTTGGGTAGGAATGAGATACATCGGCCGTGCAGCCCGCGGCACCGACACAGCCCTGGTGGCAACGGTTTTGCAGAGAGATGTTGAGGCCAGGCTAGATGCGGGTGGACAATCCATCTCCTGCGTGGCATCATCATCAGCATCGGCGGTTTGGGGATCTGTGAGATGGCGCATGGAGGTCAAGACCGGAGTGAGTGGAGAAGAATTGTTCTGACTTCTGTTGCAGCAGCTACCATCGAACACGATGATGTGAAAGATCTCTTGTAGAGGATTGGAACAACTACAGCAACAAACTTTTCTAAATCCGGTCCAACCTTAAACAGATTCTCCCATCATTTCTTAGGAAACAGACAACGTTATGTAGGTTACACACAGGTCACACATTCTACACTCACTCACACCTTTTGAAAAATAAAGAAACTCCATGGTTTCTATCGTGTGACGAGCCATTCGGCCTTAGGCACCTTTTCATTGAATGCTTGGACTTGCACGATGTAAGACATGAGCATTATACAGCAGGCTCTTGGAAAGACCTCTTCAGGGAAACAACACCAACTAAACCACACACACACACACACACACACACACACACACACACACACACACACACACACACACACACACACACACCACACACACACACACACACACACACACACACACACACACACCCCAAAACAAAACAAAACAAAACAAACTAAAACAAACAAAAACCGTGCCCAGCCCTTCTAAGGCGATAGTTTAATATTTTTAAAAACAATTTCACTTAAATAGCGCAAAGGATCCATGTCAAATGCATGCTCAATGTGTTTCACAAGAACAAAACATTATTCATTAAACCTTCAAGCGTGCAAAAACATATAGTGTTGCAGCATGACAATGACGGGCTAACTTCAAATTCATAACAAATTCAAATGAAAAGGTACTTTATCATTTCTAAAGGACAAATTGAATACAACTGCTACCACAATGCCAGCCTCAATCATAAAGTGCATGAAAATACACTACTCATACACAGGAGCGCGCGCACACACACAGACAGACACACACACACAGACACACAGACACACAGACACACACACACACACACACACACACACACACACACACACACACACACACACACACACACACACCACACACACACACAGAGACTAGACCGTAGGCCTACACCTGTGCTTCCTTTCAGTGTGCGACTGACTAATTCAATTGTTGAAGAGCACATTGACTTTCTATTATTTTGTTCAACTTCACTGCGAAATCAGCAGCCACAGAAGGACTTCGTTGTACCACACATGGACAGATTTACTTCTGCATCATAGTTGTCCTCCGGGCCAGTGCCTCTATGATGACCTGGACAACCTCGATGATGATGATGATGATGATGATAACATACTGATGATGATGATGATGACGACGACGACAACAACGACAACGACGACGACGATGATAATAATAATTATGATAATAACAATGACGACGAAAACGACGTCAACGACGACAATAATGATGATGATGATGATAATGATGACAACAACAACAACAACAACAACAATAATGATAATGATGATAACAACAATGATAATACTAATATTTCCCTTTATATGGCGCTAACAATCCACGTCAGAGAACGCTTGTCGCACTTTACATGAACAAACAAACAAACAAACAAACAAACACACACACACACACATACACGTTTTCGGGTGAAGGATGAAGGTGCCATGTCAGTATATTAATGCAATACAAACATAGGCAGATACATCAAAACAGCGTAAACATGGTTTATAAAAAATAACACCATAACAGATCACAATGTAAAATGAGAAAGAAGGGGTTGTGATACTACCTGTTAAATACACTTAGTTGGTAGTGATATTACCCAATAACACACACACACACACAAACACACGCAAACACACACACACACACAATCTTCCCAACACACAGACACACACATGCACGTACGCACACACATACCCACGCACGTACACACATACAAGAAAATAACAGACACACATGAATATGGTCTCATATCATATGCACACGTAGGCATGAAAACTTACGATGAAATAAAATACAACACAATAAAATGAACTGATAAACTAATCAGTGTAACAGTATGTGGCTTAGTCGATAAAAGCCCCACCTTGGATTCGAGAACCCCGGCAGGTTCGATTTCTAATCGGACAGGGATTCCCATTATCCCCCCTGTGTCAAATCTTGAGTAGGCCTACTGGTTCTGGGTGCTAGTCTTTCGAAATCGACGATAACCGAAGTCCCGCGTGCAGCACACACTTAGCGCATGCAAAAAATCTCACGGCAACAGAAGAGCTGTCCCTGGCCAAATCTGTAGAAAAAAAGCCACTTTCGTAGGTAAACTGAAACAACAACAACAACAACAACAACAACAACAACAGCAGCAACCACCACCACCACCACCACCACCACCACCACCACCACCACCACCAACAACAACAACAGCAGCAGCAGCAGCAGCAGAAGCAACAACAACAACAAAAACAACAACAAAAACAGTTTTTATACGGCGCGAAATCTTAATTAAAATCAAAGCGCACTCACGCATCAGGCATACGCATACAATCGACAAAGACCGCTTTACAATATTTGATACACAGACCGAGGGGAAGAAGTAGTTGTAGAATTCATTGTTGGGAAAAGAAGTGGGTTTTTAAATTGGATTTAAAAGCAGAAACGCAGTTTTAGGCGAAGTCTGTTCCAGAAGTCTATTCCAGGCTGACGGTCCTGGGACAGTAATACACACATGTAGCAGGAAAAAAGTGAGAACAATGGGTGGCACCGAAATATGACGACATGCTTTCCCCAGGGAGAGGGGTGGAAAATTCTGTGGTGATTAACCAATCAAACAAACCACCATCAACGACAACAACAACAATACGACAACAACAACACATACACACAAAAAACTAAAAGTACCCAACACCGCCACCAACCACCACCATCATCATCAACACCACCACCATCAACACCGCTACCATCACCAATAATCAAAAAGCAAAATCCAACAACAACAAACGAAAAAGGCAAAAGCAACACCACTGGAATAACAACAACAAAATCAAAGAAACAAAAACCCAATCCAATGAATAAATGAATACTCTTGATAACAAATGAAAAGAAAACAAAGACATGAGAGAGAGAGAGAGAGAGAGAGAGAGAGGAGGAAGCGGATGCCGGGGCCAGAAAATGGTGCCAGAAGACCGAGCCGCCGTCGAGTGTATAGTTCCCTCCCCGTCTGGAACTCTTTAGGTCAAGTAACTGTGGAGGCAAATATGGCGCATTGCTGGAAGGGTTGCAATGGCCGCTTGGCCTTGAATTTCGCTGGCAAGATAAAATTCAACCTTCGAATGTGGGGGCTTGTTAGGCCGTTTATCAGACACAGATGAGGCCCTGTCTTGTGTCTTTACGAATCCGAGTGTATGGTCTTGCCCAAATATGTTTGCAAAACGCCTTCTGTTTGTTTTCGGTTTGATAAAATTGGATGCGGCAAGTTTGTTGACATGTGTACACACACAAAGGAAGAACGACGCATGCGGCCTGAAACTACTGACATGGCGGAAGTGAAAGATACCAATGCTTCGTACGTGAGTCATTTCTGCCAGCTTGTTCTTTGTTTGATTGGTCAACATTATCTGAAACGGGAGGGAATGAGAAAACCTAGACCTCATTAAAGAGAATTTAGGTCAGCGTCGTGGTACGTTGGAAAGGATCCCACAGGCTCTGCAGACTTGAAAACGAGCCAGACAGTCTGTTTTTCTCACTGGATGTCAGACGTGCCAAAATTAGAATGAGCCTGAGGTGTGTGTGTGTGTGTGTGTGTTGTGTGTGTGTGTGTGTGTGTGAGTGAAAGAGGGTACATATCGAAACTATTATTATGACGGCATGTGACAAGCCAAGAGAGAGGCCCTAAGTATAATTATAGCGATAGTACTGTGCTGGCGTAATTTCGTTCCTGTTGCTCGTTCGGGCGTTCAGTGGCGCATAATTTTTTCACTTGGAGTACGACTGCTAAGCAGATAATAAGTACCGTCTGTGATCAATATCATAGTAATAAAAATGCATTTTAGGCAGCATCATGCAAATACAAGCAACGTGTTAAAATGATGCAATGATCATAAAAATGTTGATAACATGATATAATTTAATTTGAATTTGTTTTTACCCCTATAAGTTTCCATGGATTTATGTTATGACGGACTATATTAGCTACTTTTTGTGGCACTTCAGTTTCACAAGTTTCCACAGATTTATGCTATGACGGACTGTATTGGCTACTTTTTGTGACACTTCAGTTTGACAAGTTTCCATGGATTTATGCTATGATAGATTATGTTAGCAGCGTTTTGTGACATTCAGTGTGTGTGTGTTGTTGCCATGCAGGGCACTGCAGTAAGTATTCATTCACTCAATCAAGTTTAAACAGTGAAAGACAGAAGATAAGGCTGATGTAATTCTTTGGCCTAATCTTTCATTTCTTTGCTGGTATTATATATCTGATTTTCTTAATTTTTACTGTTGACCTCCTTGGCTCAAGTTGGGTTATGTGTTTAATAAAGAATGTATATATATATATATTACTTTTTTTTATTATTAGTATCTATATCTGTAGAATACGTCGCTGTCGCCAAGATTTATGGCATTATCAATTTCAAGTAATTTTCTGTGGAGTTCTACAGGCCCTAATGAGTTAAATCAGGATATATTGGCAGTTTCAAGAAACTTTCTGTCACGTTCTATGGGCACTTATGACTTGAATAAGGTTTTAATGATAATTTCACTTATAGGCTAACAGTCCATGTCAAAAGCTGCTGGTTGCACTTTACAGGAATAGAACTAACAGTGCCCATGCACACACACACACAAAACACACACACACACACACACACACACACACACACACACACACACACACACACACAGGATGCTGAGTAAAGGTACACTTAACCTGCTGGGCATTTGACCCTTGACCCAAATTGTCACTCTGTACTGCACTCTCCAAAACACACACACACACACACACACACACACAGATAATGCTGAACGAGTGTACACTCAGCCTGTTAGTCATGTGACCCTTGACCCAGTTGCCATCCTCACATAGACACATGTGCACATGCACACACACACACACACACACACACACACACACACACACACACACACACACACACACACACACACACACACACACACACACACACACACACACTTGTAAACACACATGCACATACACACATTCTCACTTTACTCAGATGGTTAGACCTTATTGACATTACAATTTTAATGGCATTAAAAATTTTGGGGAACTGGAGCAGTGTGTCACTAATTCAAATGTGTATCACTGTATGTATGTGTATGTGTGCAAATGTGTGTGTGTGTGTCTGTATGTGTGTGTCTGTGTGTACGTGTATGTGTTATGAAGTGGATGAATTTAGAATAATATACAAAAATTCTGATGAAATAATTTGAAAAAATATCAGTCTGAGAGTATGATATGATTGTCTTATTTTAGATTAAATTTTGCTTAGATTAGATGACAAATAATAAGTCATGGTTGTTACTGTATTAGTAAACTAACTGGTGTTATATTTTAGGTATAGATGGGAGGAGGATAACAGAGAGAGCGAGAGAGAGCAAGAGAGGGGTTTGGGGTAGGGAAGGTAGGAAAAGTTAAACAGTGAATTTAAATTGGTGTATCAAGTTTCTGATTATCTGCCTTTGAGTTCAAAGGAATCATGTAAATAATTCATAATTAACTTGTAACTTGTTTGAACATCAACAATTTTAATTGTTTCTCTCTCTCTCTCTCTCTGACTCTCTCTCTTTCTCTCTCTCTCTCTTTCTTTCTCTCTCTCTCTCTCTCTCTCTTCTGTGTTATGAAGTGGATGAATTTAGAAAAATATTGTAAACTAAAATTCTGATGACATTGGAAAAAATATCAGTCTGAGAGGATGATATGATTATCTGATTTTACATTAAATGTTGATCAGATTAGATTTAGATATGATTAATAAAAGTCATGGTTGTTACTCAGTATTGTATTAGTAAACTGTAACTAGTATTATGTTTTATGTATAGATGGGAGGAGGATAAAAAGAAGAGAGAGAGAGAGAGAGAGAGAGAGAGAGAGAGAGAGAGAGAGAGAGAGAGAGAGAGAGAGAAGGGAAGGTTGGAAAAGTTAAACAGTGAATTTAAATTGGTGTATCAACTTTCTGATTATCTGCCTTTGAGTTCAAAGGAATCATGTAAGTAATTCATAACATACTTGTAACTTGTTCGAACATCAACAATTTTAATTGATTGTGTGTGTGCGTGTGTACGTGTGTGTGTGTGTATGTGTGTGTGTGTGTATGTGTGTGTGTGTTTGCATAGGAATGTGTGTGTATGTGTATAACTATAACATATATGTATGTGCGTGTGTATGTGCATACGTGCGTGCGTGTGTGTGTTATTAAGCGGATGAATTTAGAATAATAAACTAAAATTCTGATGACAGAATTGGAAAAACCCATCTGTCTGAAAGTATGATATTTCATTATTTGTGTGTGTTATTAAGCGGATGAATTTAGAATAATAAACTAAAATTCTCATGACAGAATTGGAAAAAACTATCTTGTCTGAGAGTATGATATTATGATTGTTTAATTTTACATTAAATGTTGTTTAGATTAGATATGACTAATAATTAGTGTATCAAGTGTCTGATTATCTGCCTTTGAGTTCAAAGGAATCATAAATAATTCATGATTTACTTTTGTTTGAACATCAACAGTTTTAATTAATTTTGTGTGTGTGTGTATGTGTGTGTGTGTGTGTGTGTGTGTGTGTGTGTGTGTGTGTGTGTGTGTGTGTGTGTGTGTGTGTGTGTGTGTGTGTGTGTGTGAGTGTGTGTGTATGCATGTGTGTGTGTGTGTGTGTGTGTGGTGTGTGTGTGTGTGTGTGTGTGTGTGTCCTGTCACAGGAAGGACACATCATACTCAGAAGCAGCAGTTAACATTGACTCGTCATTGTCGCTGAAATGGGGACACCAAGGGGCCTGGGCTGATAGAGACACCTGGCCACTCCTCTCCCTAAAGGGAAATATTTCCTTCATGTGCAGTTTCTTCTGTAACACTGAACAGTTACTGAAGTTAAGGTGTGTGTTGTTTTCATAGTCAACTGTGAGAAGAATTTCTGAGGAATTGTCATAGACTCAGAAAGCAGAGAATTGAAAACAAGTACAAGAGATCAGAATGTTGTGTGAACAACTTACGGTCTTCTTCTAAATTTAATCCGTTGTTCTTATCAGTCTGTCTCAGTGTTGACTTCACTGTCAGCTTGAAAACTTCACTCAGCTTGTTGAGACTACTGAGCATGACTGTACAAATAAAGACTTGATAACAGTACCATATCAGGTTTCTGCATACATTTTGCGTAGTTTAAAAGTCATGTGTACAACTCTGCCAGTGTGAATTCAGCAGACATTCATAATATTGATAGCAGTACAAGACTTGATGTTTTCAACATTGCCAATGTGAATATTATAAAAGACCACAGTAATATAGATAATGTGAAATATTGAATGTTACGTTATGAGGAAGTTTGTTGAGCTCTGAGAATAGTGAGATAGCAGAAAACAACAATGGCAGCAGCCAGCTCAGCTGCAGCAGGAAATGTCGGAGAACACAATCCAAACTCCGAGCCTGTGCTGGATGTGATACGACGAAAACTTGGAAAAGTTCAGGCGAACCTGGAAAGTAACTATGAAAGTGTCATCCAACGATTTCTTCCTGGCAAACGGAAAGGAACTGCTTCACGGCCGAGCAGCTTGTATGACAGTGATGCTGTGTGGCAGCCTTTCCCAGAACAGATTGAGATGGCTTCGATGAAGCAGAGAGGGACAGGTCGAGGGCACCAGTTTGTGGCATGCCAGTTGAACAACCCCACCTGGTGTGACAAATGTGGAGACTTTATATGGGGGCTCTACAAGCAGTGCCAGCGATGTAACCGTAAGTCCGAAACTTTGCCTTCTGTTTACGTTTGTTTTTGTTGTTGTGAGTCTTGTTTGTTTGGACAGGTTTGTGTGTCTGCTAGTTTGTTTGTTTCTTTCTTGTTTTTGACACTGTTTATGAAATGTTCTGTGTGAAATACAAAGTCAACCTGTCTGCAGTGTTTTCACTTTAGTTAAATGTAAATAATATTTTTTTGATGGTGAGTTTGGCTTGTTTTCTCTTTGTGTGTGTGTGTGTGTGGTGTTTGTGTGTATGTATGCGTACATGTGTGTGTGGTGTGTGTGTGTGTGTGTGTGTGTGTGTGTGTGTGTGTGTGTGTGTGTGTGTGTGTGGTGTGTGTGTGTGTGTGTGTGGATTGCAGGATTTTTTCTGTGCATGGGTATGCATGGTTACATGATTATTATTGATTGTGTCATTATTTTCTGTACAAATTTATGTTTTTTATTTTTGGGCGCACGCAACTGGTGTATACTATATTATATATGCTCTTGGAGTGTCAGTCCCTTGTTGCTGTAAAACTGTTACTGGTGTTAGCTAACATTTACGTATTCACATCCATTGTCTGCGGTCATTGCCTTATCGAGGATGGGGGATGGGGGAAGGGGTGGGGAGTATTTGAATCTTGTGATAGTTTGACATTTCTGTAAGTAGTGTAATACTTGATTATGAGCCAATCAACTAAATGTGCCCAGGAGGGGTGTGGAGGGAGGTTAGATAAATAGTATAAATATATACTGTAAGAGAGGGTGATTAGGAGGCATGCCTGTGTGGGGTAGAATGAATGTGTGTGTGTGGTGGTGGTCTTTGATTTAATGTCTATTCACTAAAGTGATTTTAGACAAAGGGTGTGTGTGTGTGTGTGTGTGTGTGTGTGTGTGTGTGTGTGTGTGTGTGTGTGTGTGTGTGTGTGTGTTTAGGGATTGAAAAATTTTGATAAATGTGGTAGGGAACTTTGGTATTGTCTTCACACATACGTGACCACTGTGCATGCGCGCGCATGTATGTGTTTATGTGTGCATCTGTTTACATAGGAATGTGTGTGTATGTGTGTGCGAGTGAACCTGTGTGTACATGTGTGTGTTTGTGTGTGTGCGTGTGTGTGTGTGTGTGTGTGTGGTGTGTGTGTGTGTGTGTGTGTGTGAGTGTGTGGTGTGTGTGTGTGTGTGTGTGTGTTTATAATATGACATTGACAAGCCTGCAGACCAAATTTCCTTGCTATTTAGGAAAAGACAAATAAAGAAATCTTGGATATCTATATTAAAATTCATGTCATATCCTTCACTTTCCTTTCTACACTCTGTGTCACTGTGACTGTGTTGGTGTTGGCTATTGTTGTTGTCAGTGCAGCACACAGTTACATGACTGAGATCCTGTTTGGTGAGTGTTTGAAATTATACACTTCTTGTTTGTGTTGCACTTGGAGATTACTGCAGTTCTTGAAATGAACAAGGCAGTCTTTGGCAAAGCTTCAACTGATGTGTACAATTTTACATAAGGTGTAAAATTTGGGGGCATGCACATAGTGATATCTGAATCTTCTGTACTTAACCTCATTCATGAAGTAATGTGATCCTTATCTGAGTTTTATGCCAAAATTATTACAGAAAATACAGAGTTCGTAGGCCTACCTTCTCAAAATTACTCATTACTGTGATCTAAGAAGCTTCAGTTGAGATAAAATTGATATGCACCAAGAACAGTGATAGATTCACAAAATGCTGATTTCAGGCACTTTTTCGACAGAATTTGGTAAAAATCCACCTGCAGAGAGCTGAGAAAATTTTGCCCACAGATTTTTGTCAACATTCAGAGAGACACAGATCTCTCTCTTGTTGGCAAGAAATGGTCAGGAGACGGAAAGAACAAACAAACAAACAAGCAAGCAAGCAAGCAAGCAAGCAAGCAAGCAAGCAAGCAAGCAGGCAAGCATGCAAGCATGCAAGCAAACAGACAAAACCCCCAAAATCTTCATTATTCAGTCTGTTGGGCACAATATGCATAACTTAAGATGATGATGATGATTGTGGTAATTTTGATGAG
Organism: Monoplex corrugatus; assembly: GCA_030674185.1. NCBI lineage: Eukaryota > Metazoa > Mollusca > Gastropoda > Littorinimorpha > Ranellidae > Monoplex > Monoplex corrugatus. The sequence goes on along the minus strand of CM060312.1, from coordinate 28,689,297 downwards.
TAAATACTTAAGATGTTGATGATGCTGATAAACTTGAAATGTCTCATGTTCAGAAAGATTTGATATCATAACCATCAACATCTGTTCTTTAGTTTTTCTTCTTCATCTCTTTACTTTGAATGGTCATTTTCATAGCAAGCATGGGAATCTATGTCAGTTTGTTTTTCATGGGAATTTTGATATTGAAAATTATAGCATCCATTGCTGAGCCCTGCCAGCTTCTTATGGAGAAGTGCCAATCTGTGTGTGTATGATCAGAGTTTTACACCTGACAGACACCAGGCACTCTCAAGAAAGGCTTGCACAGTTACACAGTTTGAAATGTGCTAAAGTCGCAGTCTCAACCATTCTGAAACATGCAAAAGTTGCTCTCTCAGCCTGTCTACCAGCTTCATGCAAGGTCACATATAAAAAGTAAAATGGCAGGATGTACCATAGAACGTCACCAGAAGAGGAGAATGCTAGTAATTATTAAAGCTGTGACTCCCGATCCAGCCTGTACCTTCATGCACAGCAAATTGAACCTAGGGCTGATTGTGATAGTTTTTATGTTTTCATTATTGAGAAAACATTTGGAAGATTAAACATTGCGTGTTGTCAAAGAGCATCAAAATATACTTGTGTGCAACATACATTACTGACACAGTATTGCTTTAAGCTCTGGTTCTCAAGGTATTTGAAATAAGGTTGGGGACAGATGTTGCTCACACCAGCAAAAGGTTTGAAATGATTTGTTGAGGGAGAGACTTGGTCACATGTACTGCTGGAAGACCTGTCTATATCTGTTTTCTGTATACTTCTGCTTTTTAGCTTTCCATTTTTTAATGGATGTGTATGTTGTGTGTGCATTGTAACCACATTGTCTGAATATCTCCCGCCTGGTGGGTAAAGAGCGGAGATTTTTCTGATCTCCAAGTCAGACCATGTGTGCAGACCATGTATGTGCCTAAACTCCTTTCATGAATGAACATATGCAAAATATCATATATGCATGTTAAAGATCCTGTAAGTCATGTGTTATGGAAACATGGAAACACCCAGTATCCATGCCCACTGATGACAGAGTATGCAGGCTGTGCAGGAACACAGATCTACTGCCTGCACAGTGTGGGCAAAACAATATGCACACACTCATCTGAGAAAAATTAAACTACAAAAATTAAATAAAAAAGATAATGTTCTCATTGTTACCATATTGTTTATTGATGTTTAAATGTCATACAGCAAAAAGATATAATTTGAAAAAAAAAGAATTTTTAAATGTTGACAAGTGCTTAGACCTTGTATATTCTGCATGCTAAAGAAGTATAGTGTATGATGTTTATATGTCAACAATGTCTTTTCATATATATATATATACATAATATAGTTTATTATAATTTTTTATTACCACATTTGATGTCTGTTGAAAAACAAAAAAATTATATAAAAGTTTGTGGAAAAAATGATAGTGTTCTCATCTGCAGCAGTAACAGCAACAATAGTAACAGTAAAGCAACAACAACAAAAAACAAAAACAAAAAAGCAAAACAAAACAAAAAAAAGCCAGCCAGCCATTCTGTAATAACAACAGAACAAGAACAATAAATTAGATAAAAAAAGTATACAATATGTTTGTAAGCATGTGTGTGTAAGAATAAGTGTGGTGTGTGTATGTGTGTGTGCGTTCGTGTACGTGCGTGCCCGTGTGTGCGTGTGTGCGCGCGCGCGTGCTTGTGTGTGTTTGCTTTGATAAAATAAAAATATATTTGACTGTGATACTAGAATACAATGTACAGATTTCCAGCTTGCTGGCAGGTATGATGTGACACGTTATCACCATCTGCATGCAACGAGTGTGATGATGCTTACTGGAGAAATTTAGATTGCTGATGCAATTTGTGATGCTGCTTTCCCTTTGTTGTCATGAGTGAGGGTCACGTTGAGAAAAAAAAAATCAGGCATAATGATGACGAAAATAAACAGTAAGAACAGCAATAATAATAACAAAAACAGCCAGTGTCTTGATTACAGTAAGAACAGCAATAATAATAACAAAAACAGCCAGTGTCTTGATTATCATAACAGTAATGTGCATGGACTTCGAATGCGTATCAGCGAAAACATCGCATTCCCGAACTGAACTGTTACCGATATGTCTCGAGCACTAAAACGTAAACAGGAATGGCGTGCACAGTTGGTAGCGACTGACGGGAAGTAACTCTTGGCGGTCTTAGCGTACCTCGTTTTACCGATGGCTCAATGGGTACCTCTCAAGTCGGTTAACTGTCGAAGTTGTAGTAAAACCACTGAGCCTTTTTGCCTGCTGTACTGACCGGTATTGTAGAATAAGGAAACGGTTCTTTGGTTTTCATAAATGTGTTCTTTTTCTTTTGTTTCTTTGGCATTTTTTATTTTCTGAAAAGTTTCTTTAGTTGTTTTCAAATGGTTATAGTAGCCCTGATATGGCTCTTCGCAGTCAGCTGGGCTTTATCTAAACAAAAGTAACGATAACAGTAGTCTGTCAGTCAGTGTTCATTCCAAGTTTCGATCTCTCCATGTTTCCTACTCTCTCTCTGTTTGTCTCTGTCTCTGTCTCTCTCTGTTTCTCTCTTTCTCGGTTTCCCTGTCTCTGTCTCTGTGTCATTATCTCCCTCCCCCCTCCTCCCCCTCCCCCCCCCCTTGAAAAACAAAAACAAGCAAGAGACAGAAACAGAGGAATGTTAAAAACAGAAAGCACCCTTAACAATATTGTAAATTTTTTTGTGATGTCATCACCTACCCCTGAAAACATTTTTCAGAAATACTAACGAGAACTGAGTGAAGACACAACAGGCTGTCCATCAAGATAATAATAGATTTCAAGTGTACCCACTGTTGTTTTAAATGTACTTCATTCAGGATAGATCCCAAAACTCAGGTTTCACTTTCAGGACTGGCATTAATCATATAGCAGACTCCTCAAGCCCATGCAGAACCCTTTTCATGGATGAGATCTTTACATAGAAAGACAGTTGAAGTATTCAGCACCAAGCTGACATAACCATGGCGGACATATGATACGAAAATAGTTGCCATAACAAAGTGGGCCACTCACAGGCTGTATGAATCATAAAATTCAATTGTAGTCTTTACAAACCGGTCGTTATGGTGAAGTGGTTAGTCCAACGGACAACTGACAGGTTCTGTGTTCGAATCCCCCAAGAATTATTGAGGTTTCTTTTTTTTGTCCTGACTTGCTGCTACCCAGATTTGAGCGTGCTGTTTGGTTGTCGGGAAGAATTGGACCACGCATCCGCTACATGGATACATCACTCACAGATAGTGTAATGCAAATTTTTAGACCAACGCTGCAGGTGTCCGTATCACTTGGGCCTGGTTCATTCCAGAATATGTTATGAAAGTACCGTAAGTGTTAAGTCCTGTCAGGCAGTCGCAATCTGAAATGGAACTCGATAGCATCGTCACTGTCATTCCTATTCTTGTCATCACGGCCTTGTGGAAATTGTAACCAGATTCTTTGGCCCATCATGCCCTATTATCATGGTGACATCAGTTTTGGTGGGTTTGAAAATGTGTTTGAGAGCTGACAGTTGCAGAGTGTGTTTGTGTGTGTGTGTGTGTGGGGGTGGAGGGGGTGGAGGGTTGGGGTGATACAAAAACAGTGTAGAAGATGGGGTAGCAAACCACCACCCTACAAAAACAAAAAAGCAAAACAAAACAAAAGCAAAATGGTCAAGCTGTTCTGTCCTATTTTGATAAAAGAAATTACAGAAAATCCTGATTTTGTAGACTTTCTTCTCAAGGTGACTGTGAACTTACCAAAGCAAAATATGAAGTGAAGCGAAGACAGTGGTAGACTGTCACAACAATGACAAATATAAATAATATTGTCCGATGTTCCTGAGAAAGTATTATTCACACATGTTCTTAATGTGCTGATTGAAGGGGCGTTTTTGGTCTATGTGATCTTGAACTTGGCACTGTGATTTCAAAACTTATCATTTACAACTCTTCAGCCATAAAGAACTATTCAGAAACACACACACACACAAATCTTGTAGAGATTGCCAACACATTCTGTTCTCAGGTAGAAAGGCTTAGAGACACACATATATATAACATTTGAATAGACATGAGAAAAAATAATGAACACACTCACATGTACACACTTCTGTGGCTGACATGAAGCTCTCCTTTGATAAAACACCCAACAACAACAACAAAAACCTTTTAACGTCCTCCATGACCAGCGACCAAACTCAAAAGTGGCCTATTCACTCAGTTGGATATAGAGTACCATACTGATAATGCAAGGGTTGTAGGTTCAATCCTAGGGCAGGCTGCAGATTTAACGTAGTTTTTTTGTTTTTGTTTTTTGATAGAGCCAGGGATTTCAGAGTTTGTATGTGTCTTGAGTGTGGCAACTTGAAAGTTGCCATGTTTGCTGCCCATCTTAATCATTTTGGTGGTGTCGGTGTCATTAGTCTGTCCTACTCCCCATTTCAAGACCATGCTAGCACAAAGGGTCTTGAGCACACTCAGTGAGTCTTGCAGATTTGGGTAGAGTGCGTATAGAATTTGTCCGAATTTTTTGGCCGAATTCAGCCTGAGCAATCTCCAAACACATGAACTAGGACTCATTCTGACTATAGTTAATGGGTTCACTGGCCATATTTTCATGTTGTCTCTCACTCATTAGCCTTTTCATCCTTGGACACATCATTTTAAAGTTTCTTTTGATTTTTTTTTAACATGCTAGCTATTGTATTCACAACATGTGGAAGGACTTTAAACCTCAATCAATGAACGAACAGACGATTGTGGCCTGCAGGCAGAGACTGAGTATGTGAACTCTGATTGGAGTTTATGGTATTTTCGACTGAGCCAGCTTGTGTGGTTGTTAAGCCTGCACTCAACTTTTATAGATCATAGACAGCATTGGTTACACCTGTGTTAAAACGCCAGAACAGGTGTGCGTGTTTGTTATCTACATGCATCTGTCGTGAGTCACCTGCTGAGTTAGCGCAAGCTGGCAAGGGCACCCCTTTCCCTTCCTACCCTCCTACATACACTTGTGTCGTATCATGCATAGCAGCTTGAAAGTTTGGGATTTGTTGTATGAACTTTCAGAAAAGTTTTGTTTGCTCATATAAAAAAGCGGCCTGCCTTGTCAGTAATACCACAAGAGAAAAGATGTTTAAATCATTTGTCCCTTACACAGACCTGAGACCCAAAGTACAGACTTATGTGACAGATTTCTGGCAGAAGGATTGGAATAACCACACAGACAACAAACGTTTCCAAATCCACTGTGACCTTAAACAGATTCTCCCATCTGTACCAGGGAACGTAGGAAAGAGACAGTGTCACGTCGGTTTCACACGGGACGTATATATATATATACATGAGTAATATAATATAACAACAACAGGTGCTTCGTGGTTGAACGCTCAAACACCACCACCTTTAGGAATTCTTTCTTCCCTCGAACGACAACAGAGTGGAATGGTCTGCCAGACGATATCATCACCTTATCGTCGGCACACCAGTTCAGGATGGCTGTGTCTGGCCTCAGATGCAGCCCAAAACCAGCCTGCTGAACGAGGAGGGGGCCCCAGCGACCATACTAGATGGTGCTGGGGGTCGGCTAGGCCAGCTGATTATACCAACTTTCAGCTGAAGTGAAGCCTGCCGACGGTCAGTCCCCCCCCCCCCCCCCCCAAAAAAAAAAAATCTCTTTTTTTTTGAAGTTAGGAATCCTGTGTGCTCTCCCCCAGTTTTTTCCACCGTTGGCACGTATATCCAGAATTGGATTCTGCCGACGTCTACACATCAAACAAACAAACAAACAAAACAAAACAAAAAGATAGATATATATATATTATTCATTGATCATTTATAATTATTAGATGAACAGAAGATATCAAGAAACTGCGTCAGCTGTCGTGTTGTTAACTTTCAGCACTTCGTAGTATTTTATTTCGTAAAATTCATCCATATAGCGTAATCAGGAATAAGTGTATACCCTTAGTTAATAGTAATGACGTGTGTGATGGTCATATGGTTCGGATAGTGGATTTCCAGTCGGAAATTCTGGGTTCAAACTTGCCTGGGTACCACCTAGCAAGTAAAGGGTGGCGATCTTTCCCCTTCTCCCAGGTCAGCATATGTGCAGAGCTACAAGTGCTTGAAGCCCCTTCGTGTGTATAGACATTTAGAATATCATCTATGCATGTTAAAGATCTTGTAGACCATGTCAATCCAAAACAAATGCGACTGCTCGCCTTCAAGAAAACAGGAACCAGAAAACTACAACAACACGAAAATAGAATCAGAACGTGTATGTAGCACAAGCAGACAAGACAGGCGCAATTTTCGGCCAACTGGCTTTGTCAAACATAACCGTAAGACCACAAACGAACAAACACCAAATACGAAAATTAAACTTAAACGTCCAATGGGAGAAACAGGAGGGAAGATTGTCTTTTTCTCCTAATTTTTTGTATTTGGTGGTTGTTCGTTTGTGATCTTACGTTTACGTTTGAGAAAGGCCAGTTGGCCGAAAATTTGTGCTTGTCTTGTCTGGTTGTATGAAATAAGCGTTCTGATTCTATTTTCGTGTTTTTGCTTGGGCCGTGTCAGTGATCGGTGGCTTATGGAAACATGAAAACAGCCAGCATGCATGCCCACTGAAGACGAGTTTACAGAATGAAAGCTATAACAACACAGCGCCTGTATAGTGTGACAAACAACGTGTAGGCCTACATGTATACAAGCATCCGAGAAAATATTGCTGGGGGGAGCGGGGGACCCCAAAACACACTAGAGAGACAGACAGACACAAACATATACACTGACAAACAGAAAGAAAACCGACACACACAGACGCACGCACGCACGCACGCATGCACGCACGCACGCACGCGCGCACACACACACACACACACACACACAGAGGGAGAGAGAGAGAGAGAGAGAGAGAGAGAGAGAGAGAGAGAGAGAGAGAGAGAGAGGTGTGTGTGTGTGTGTGTGTGTATAAAAGAAATAACTTGCGAGCGCCTGTTTGCAATGTTTCATCCCCAAAACGCGGAAATTGTGTGACGCGTTGCTATCAGGTGTGGCTTTATACACTTCGGCTAGTTTTCTTTGTCGTCGTTGTGTGGTGTGGGGTGACCACGCCTGGTGTGCTTCAACTATCGGGGATTTCGCCCTCTTCACGCTACTTGGCTGCACAGGAAAAACTCTTGATCAACTCTCCACAAAGTTAACCAACACCCCTAGTCAGAGAAACCAGAGAGAGGAATCAGGTTCTTGTTCTGTGGTGGTGGTGGTAGGCCTACTGGTAGGCTACACCTTTTTATGGAAATAACTCACTAGTGGTGGTTGTGCAGGCGTTCCACAGTTTTCGGTTTGTGGAGTAGGCCTACATTTTTTCGTTTCTCAGTGCTAGTCGCCAAAGACTTGTGTGCTGGTGTCTGTTTTTGTCGTATTTGTTTTTGTACAAGCGTTTACTGTTTGTGTGTGTGCAGGGAAGGTGATTTACTTTGTGCTGATCTCGGAGTTTTTATAGTGGTGCCTTTGAGATTTTTTTTTTATACATTTTTTTTATTTTTGTTGAGTCAATACAGCTTTCCTCTTAAACGGATGAAAGGAACATGGAGTCTTTTGTGCAGTTTTCCTCGAAGGAGTAAATCATTTTGAAAACTTCAGTACGTTATTAAATGCACGTACACGGATCTTGTGGTGTTTATGTCTGAACTTCTTAATTAAACAAGATCTCAATGAGTGTAGGTCTTCAGAGAGGTTTTACATAAAAGGAAAAAATCAATAAAAGAAAATCAGCAGTTCTGTGGATTGATACACAAAGGAATTGTGATTGATGAACTGATTCAAACGTAACTTGGGCTTAGATTTTTGGTAAGAAGATACTTTTTCTTGTGATATTTCTTTGTGAAGCCGATAAGAATACTAAATATATACGGCATACAAGCGTGTTCAGTGTGATAATGCTGCTTATTTGAATTTAATGTCCTGAATATGTAGATCTGTGTATGTGTTCACTGTGTGTGTGTGCACTGTGTGTGTGTGTGTGTGTGTGTGTGTGTGTGTGTGTGTGTGTGTGTGTGTGTGTGTGTGTGTGTGTGTGTGTGTGTGTGACGAAAAGGAATATTGGTCTGAAATAGGTAACTCGATTAATACGTAAGTGAATGACTAAATAAATAACGAGCCTTTCGTTACAGAAGCTGATTATTTGTTTAGATTTCAGATATAGATTTGTTGTTATCGGTAGAACTTTGTGCTGCGGAGTTCACTTTAAAGGGTATATATAATTATATGCATCTCTCTCTCTCTGTCTTTCTCTCTCTGTCTCTCTCTGTCCCTGTCTCTCTCTCTTGTTTGTTTCTTGCTTTTTTGTGTGTTCGAGCTGTGAACTCAGGATTTGATAGCTTGAGTTCAGTTCCAGCCTGCAACATTAAAAACTGACCTGTTCGCTGCCCATCTTAATGTTTCCATCGTTCTAGTAGCGCTAGCTTAATGTTTCATAATTGTATATCCCACTCTTCCCACGTGAGTCAGGACTCTACCAGCGCGTGTGATTTTGTGGAGGTTCAGGGAGTGTGCCAGATAATTACTGTCAGATTTGCGTGGAAAACATATGTGATGACTCTGTCTTGAACAAACTCCAAACTTCGAACTCTACTCCACAGGTCTGAAACTCCCTCTGTCTTGAACAAACTCCAAACTCCGAACTCTACTCCACAGGTCTGAAAGTGAAACTTGATGATGTGTCGGATAGTTTGGTAATCATAAGTGGGGGGTGGGAGTGTGTGTGTGAAAGAAGACACGGAGTCTGAAAAATATGAAAACGTTCAGCAGAAACCCAGTCAGCAAAGGACAATTAGGGACTACATTTATATAAACTTCAGAGAGCGTTGAATTAAAAAGGGATTGGAAATCAAATCAAATTCTAAAGAACGGACAGTGTAGGCCTACATGGTTATCTTGGTCATAGACCTTTGAGATAAAAGAATCTTATCAACTAAATCTTGAAGACTTGATAACCTAAGTTTAGAAGACTGATAACCTAAGCCACGCAGACTGATAATCTAAGCGTAGAAGACTGATAACCTAAGCCTAGCTAGCAGACTGATAACCTGAGTTTAGAAGACTGATAACTTAAGCCTTGCAAACTGATAACCTAAGCCTAGTAGACTGAAAACCGAAGCCACGCATATTGTTCTTGCTTAATGGAGCAGAAACGTTTGTTCAACATTTTTGGAAAAAACAATCTTGTTTACCCTTTCACTCCATCATCCCCATCTGCCAGCTGTGTGCAGGAATTTGGTGGATAGGGTGAGGGACTGAAATGGAATTTGGTGGGTAGGGTGAGGGACTGAAATGAAATTTGGTGGGTAGGGTGAGGGACTGAAATGGAATTTGGTGGATAAGGTGAGGGGCTGAAAGGGTATCTGGAGGATAAGGTGAAGAAAGAGATATGGATAGGGTGGAAGACTTTTCTTTGTGTGGATATTGTGGTGAAGAATGCTTTTTTGGGGAAGAATGCTCTTCGGAAGACTGTGTGGTGAAGAACTACTTCTTCGTGTGTCTTCTTTTGTGGTGAAGAACTACTTCTTTTCGTGGTGAAGAGTTAAACTGCTTCTTTTCGTGGTGAAGAACTGACTTCTTTTCGTGGTGAAGAATCTTCTCGTTTCTTTTTCGGGCGTGGGTGAAGAATTATTACTTTCGTTCGCTGTCTGCGCTGTTAGGCCACATCTGGCGATTAATGTGACATTTGTTTTCATTTTTGTATATAGTTTGTTTGTTTCTTGTTCCTGCCAATTGCCATGGAGCTTGGTGGTCAGAAGAGTTGTAGGAGTGAGTGAGTGAAAATAACATGAAGCAGATAAAAGGAAGGGAAGCAGGTGATTAGATGGATGAAATGAAAAGGAGCTGGTGGATAGGGTGACTGATTGAAAAGGTTAATTGGTGGATAGGCTGAGGGAATAAAAAAACCAGCTGGTGGATAGGATGAGAGTGAAATGGTTAATGGTGATTAAGCTGAGGGAGTAAAAAGCGTCATAAAGACTGTGTCTGCTTTAAAGTTCTCTCCGAACATAGTTCTGCCAACAGGAATAAGGAAAAGAGTCGACAAACCATGAATCTGTGTTTTCCTGGCCGGTAAAGGTTATATTTATCTCTGCTGGTTTCGTGTGACCATTGGTTGTGAATGGACCTGATTCAGTTCTTGGTTTCCTGAGGTGCCCTTGTGTACTGAGGTCTGGTATGTTGTTCGTTTCCCATACTCACAGCATTTCCCGGACGTTTTGGACACAAGCATGTACACACACACACACACACGTACACACGCACAGTCGTACACACACACACACACACACACACACACACACACACACACACACACACACACAACACACACACACACACACACACACACACACACACACACAACTTCTCTCTCTCACACACACACACACACACACACACACACACACACACACACACACACACACACACATACACACACACACACACACACACAATACACACGTACTCTTACGCTATCACAATGACACATTCACTCAATAATACGCACGCACGCAAGCACGCGCGCGAGCACACACCACACACACAACACACACACACACACACACACACACACACACACACACACACACACACACACACACACACACGTATTATATATTATATTTATATATATATATACACACATACGCACACATACATACACACCCCATACAAAGCATGCACACGCTCAGATAGAATGCTCGTGGTATACTATTTTCCTCTGTGCATTATGTTATATTATATTGTCAGCACATACACTTTTATGCAGCATTATTTTCTAATGAAGGACTGGTTCTACGGGGTTTTGACTGCAACTACTGGAAGGTTAGAGACACAGAACAAAACTTTCGACACCTTTTGGGCACACGCTCGCACACGCATGTACACGCACGCACACACACACACACACACACACACACACACACACACACACACACACACACACACACACACACACACAACACACACACACACACACACACACACACACACACACACACACACACACACACATACACTGTCTCTCTGTCTTCCCCCCCTCCTCCTCTCTCTCTGTCTCTCTTTTTCTCACATATTCACACACTTGGCAAATATGCACACTTATACACACACACACACCCAGCTGGCGCATTTGCACAAACGCAGCATTGGTAAATTCACACACACACAGAGACACAGACACACAGACAGACACACACACACACTCGCACGCGCACGCGCGCACACAGAATTAGCAAATTAGCTCACACGCAACCACGTGCGCACAGCACGCGCACACACCACACCACATCACTCCATAATATCACCACACCGCACCACACCACACCACATCACACCACACACACAACCACACCACACCACACCACACCACACCACACCACAACACACCACACTCCACTACGCTAGAACGCCAAAGACCCATGTTTACACATAGATTTACAACTTCCCACACATATACTAGCATACAGCAGTCTTCTATGCGCTATACGCAAATATAACACGTTGTCACCACATGTAATTTTAGGAGGGACCAGCTGTAGGGAACTGTCACTGGAAGGCCATCGTATACAAAGTAAAATATGTCACACACACACACACATACATGTCTGGAGACGCTGAATGGGCAAATTTACAGCGACCTTGCTTGTCAGGCCACAAAGTCACGTAGGCTGTATCCAACAGTGACTTTTTAGGGGGTGATGGCAAAAGATGCCCTCAGTTTGCAGCGAACAAGAAAAAGCAGAGATGGGCACTGTCCTCGTAATACTGGCCACGAGAAAAATCGGTTTCTACTTCCGTCATTTCCCTACGACTATAGCCGTTCACGGTTATGGGGCTACCCGTTTAAATTTTAAGTGAGTATGGATGGTGTTTTGTTCAGAAAACGAAGTAGTGTTCCTTAGTCAGTCTTTCTAAAAACACGTTCCTTTTTTGGGGGTTGTTGTTGGTGGTATAGCTAGGTCATTGCTAATCATTATCATCATGTGCCCTGCCGCGTGGCGTTGGCGATCATGGCTCTCCACACGAATCTATCCCCTGTTGCTGCAAGTACATCTTCCACCCTCTCTGTCTTCAGCCACCCGCAAGTCCGTCCAATATTTTCTTCCGGGTCTACCTGGTGTTCTCTTTCCCTTCAGCTTTCCTGTTGTGACCAGGTGTTCTAATTCCCTTTTCCTCATAAAATGACCTACAAATGTTGCTTGTTTTTTTTCCTGATCTTCTTTATTAATAATCTTCTTGTGTCTGCTTCCTTCAAGACTGTCTCTCGTTTGTTTTAAGTCAATGCTTACTGTTGATTATTGTAAATCCTTAAGTATGATAACTTTCGTTTGGTTGGGCCAAGTTTTAGTGATTGTTACGGTTTGATTGATTGATTTGATTCAGTTTTACGTCAGCACCCACCTCAGGTGATATGGCCGACGGGGATAACCATCCCAGGAAAATGGGGGCAATGGGAGACTTATCTAATCCTATACTGACACCACCAGAACAACAATGATGCTAAGATGGGACAGTGAGAAGGCCAGATTTAATGTAGCGCATCCCGGGATTCGAACCCACAACCATTAGCATGTGAATCCGACGCTCAAACCAACTGAGCTACAGAGGCCCGCATTGTTACGGTGATTCTTAGTCAGTATATATAGGTATACATGTATACTGTGCTCAGCTTGGCGTGGCTTCGCCGGTATTCAGTGATTGTTTTAGTGATCCATAGTCAGTGTTTCTAAGTATAACATATAACTTAGTTTAGTTGGGCGAAAGTTAGATGATTATTACAATGACTTTTAGTGTTTCTAGGTATACATGCAGGGTTTTGTGGCTGGGCTAATATTTAGGATTGTTATAGTGATCCGTAGCCATAGTGTCTTAGTATACATGTAACGTCGTTTGTTTGGGCCAAAGTTTGATGTTTGTTACAGTAATTCTTAGCCAAAATTTTCTGAGTATACATAACATATGGCTCTTGTGACTGGACCAGTATTGGGCGAAATCGTGTTTCTGTTCCACATCATTAATCTATGTCAGAGAGATAAGGGAGCCATAGGAAAGGAGAACACAACTCTTGCATCACTTATGCCTACAGTGCTAGAAATACAAGACAGCATAGGATGTATGTGGTGGCGACAGGCGTAAAGCCAGGGACAACGTTATGGATGGGAGTTAGATAAACTGATAGGTCACATAGAAAGGAAACGCGAGAACAGTGTTACAACGTTGCAAGATAAAACAGACAGACGGGGTTTGCAGTCTACAGTTTTATACAAGAGGGATTCACTGCGCTCGGGCAGTACCATATGCGCTCCACCCAGTTTTCCAATTTGTGTCACCTAGCAGACATTTAAAAAGTTTGAAAATTGGGCTTTGCTTAAGAGGGATTCATTTCACTCAGACAATTCCATACGCGCTCCTACCGAATCTTCCAGTAATTATCTGGCAGACTTTTTGACGCTGCGCAAAACCCTATGCGCTGGCAGTAGTCTTGAAATGGTGAAGGGTGGAGAAGGGACCAACGAAACGCTAAAGCTGACACCACCAGAATAATGGAAACCTTAAGATGGCCAGCGTACCGGCTAGTTTTTAGTGTTGCGGGCTGAGATTGAACTCGAGATATCAGGGTCCATGGCTCTATCAAAAGGACCATTCAGCCCGTTTAAAGCCTTCGCAAAAACCCTGCGCTGGCAAGTTTTGAAATGGGAAAGGAGACGGGACTTAAGAAATACCGAAACCAGCAGAATGTCTGGAGCATTAATTAAGATAGGCAGTGAACAAGCCAGGTTTTATATTGCAAGCTGGAATTGAACTCAAGACATCACGGCTGTGTCGGCAGAACCAGCCAACGTGCATATTGATGAGAGCTAGAGATAGATAAGTGTTGGGACGAAATTTGAGAAGAGAAAGCATATTTAGGAAAAAAGATATGCAGATGTATGATAGGATTATCAGAGGACAAAATAATGTGGGGAAATATGGGTAGGATAACACTGAAGAGAAATAACAACTTGCTGATTTCGCTGTGGTGGGAAAGTCACAACAGTGAAGAGGACTATCATTTACTGATCGTATTATGATGTCATGTGCTTCGTGATAGACACGTCAGAAGACTCTGATTTCATGGAAAGTTGTGTTGTATTGTTTGTTCAGGGGAAAAAAAAAAAAAAAAAAAGAAGGATGAGACATTATTACAATCTCCCTCCGTACATTTCCCCCCCACTCTGCTCAGAAGACTGACATTCATACTCGAGCCGAGAAAAGTTAGTGCGGGAATGAATTAAATGCAGAAAGAAATTTATAGTCTCCCTGCACACAAAATGAGAGCTGTCTAACTTTTCCTGGGCTTGGTTTTTAAAAAAAGCATATTTGTAATCGGGTTTCCCTTCGCCCCTCCCCATGTTGCCCATTTGGACACATATACTTTTTGAATACTTGTGACGTTGAAAACGGACCACACTGATTCAAATTTACATACTCGTGATTCTGAGTAAATCCCGAATTCCGTGTAACCAAAGAGAACATCTTCCCTGTAGAGTAGAGTAAACGCAGGTACGTGTTTACAGTCCCAAGAGAGGTTAAGTAATGATAAGAAGAAACAGAAAGAAAAAACAAGCTAACAAAACACATCTTTTACTCTACTGAGTAAACTGCCCGGTCTGATATTCGTTGTGGTATAGTGGTTAGCGCGATGGACTGGTGACTGGAAGGTTGTGGTTTCGAACCCCCATCAGTCCCTTCGAAAATCACTATGGGAGTTTTTGGCCCCAACTGGCTCCTGCCCAGAGTTGAGCGTGCTAGAGCTCATTAGGAAGTCTGGGACCACTCAATCGAGTCTCGACAACTGCATGGATGCGTCATTGAGTGTTTTGTTCAAATCTCCAGACCAACACCGCAGGTGCCTGTATCTCTCGGGCCTGGTTGACGCTAGGATATATAGTGATAGTTAGCAGTTGTTTTTTTCTTCTGTCTTTTTAAGTGTAAGTTTTAAGTTAAGGGAAGAGATTGATGTAAACAAGCGACCGTGTTGAATTGCGTAAACTCTTTTTCCTCGGTTGACCCAAAGAAATGTGTATGCTTGGATTTTACCTAAATTTTAGGCCGGTTTTATTTTGTTTGGTTTCATCTGTCTTATTTCTTTGATTTGACGTATCTTGTTTTCTTTGATTTCATTGTGCAGTTTGTCTAATCACATATACTCCACCTCCTCACCCTCTTTTCCCCTCTAACATCCGGAAAAAAGCAAAAACCGGGCAGAGTGGATAGTAATGCTTTTCAGAAGTGTTAGATTAAGTGCTGTGTTTGCACCCCCCCCCCCCCCGTGTCAGGTTAAGGGCTGTGTTTGCACCCCCCCCCTCTTTTTTCCCCCACTAATTCAAAATTGATTTCTGTGTAGCGTGCGTCGATTATACTCTTTTGAATATTGGGGTCGCGAAGATTCAAGGCCTATTACTGTGCTTTTTAAAAAAAAATTTTTTTTTAATACCTCTTGCAATCGCGCGTGTATTTCAACAAAACAGTTTGACGTCTCTGTCGTGTCCTAGATCTTGCAGGTACGGGTTGTTTTTTTTTACACAAACATGCAGCTTTTGTCCCTGGTCTCTTACCGTTTGTAAGCCCAGTAGGGCACAGAACACCAAGCTGTGCTCTGTGTTGTTCTGACTCGTGTGTATCACCTGTCTTCCCATGTTTTCGTGTTTTTGCTGTCGTCCTGTTACAGCTCTGTGAATTTCCTTACCCTATACACCAACTTCCATAGAGTGAGGGAATGAAATGGTTGTTTTTGCAACTGGTGGATAGAGCGAGGAAATGAAGGGGTTAAATTTTGGCCGTTGGTGGGTAAGGTGAGGTAACGAAATGAAGTTTTTGCTGCTGGTGGATAGGGTGTAGGAATGAAATATTTGAGTTTTTGCAGTTGGTGGGTAGGGTGAAGATTTGAAATATTTCTTTTTGCAGTTGGTGGGTAGGGTGAGGGAATGAAAGTTATATCTTTTGCAGCTGGTTGATAGGGTGAAAGGATAGAATAGTTTTTTTCAGCTGGTCAGAAGGGTGAGGGAATGAAATATTTGAGTTTCAGCAGCTGTGGGGAGGGTGAGGGAATGAAATATTTACCATTATTTTTTTGTAGCTGGTAGATAGTTTGAGGGAGTGAAATAGACAAATTTTGGCAGCTGAGGGGTAAAACGAAGGAATGAAATAGTTTTATTTTTTGCAGTTGATGGTTAAGGTGGGGGAATGAAATAAGTTTTTGCGTCTGGTGGGCGGTGAAGTGAAAGAATAATTTTCATGCTGCTGATAGATAGGAACCAGAAACGCACAAAATTAGAACCAGAACGTGTAATAAATATTACAGCAAAACAAGACAGGTTCGAATTATTTTTGGTCAGCCGGCAGTACCAAGCGTACACAAAAGACAACAAAATAGAACTATACGAATTTAGTGATAAAATCAATTGAAAACTTCACTCGCGTTTCGTTGAGCAGGAGAAAATTGCGGATGTGAATTTTGGTAAACACGAAGCAGGGGAAATAAATGCATTCTGCAACGTGAAAATGGCTCATGTTATTGCTGTTTTATCGTGAGGATAGTTAAGGCCGAAATATTGGAAATTACGAGATACTGGAAGTCAAGAAACTATACACTTGCTGGTAGCTAGGGTGAAGGAATGAAATACATTAATTTTTTTGCTTCTGGTGGATAGAGTGAGTGAATGAAAGGGATATTAGTTACGTCCGTCTTAGGGATATTAGTTACGTCTGTCTTAGGGATTTTAGTTACGTACGTCTCTCTACAACCCTTTGCTAGAGTTCTTCTTTCCTGTACAGTGTGATCATCGTTCATGTGTTTACAGATGTTTGAACCTTGTGTACTTAAACCAGGACAAACCATTCATTGACGTAAAAAGGAATGAATAGATAAAGAAAATGAATTCCAAATCCAGTGAATAGATATGAGAAATGAATTCCAAGTCCGCGAACATTATATGCTTCACCAATAGAAAGTATTTGTAAACATAACAAATTAAATGGATTATTGAATAAAAACAAACAAAACAAAACAAACAAAAAATAAAACAAAACAAAACAAACAAACAAACAAAAAACCCCAGCAGGTCGCAAACATAGTCGCTTAGTTTCTCATAAACATTACTAGATCGCTTTACGGAATGGTTGTACGTTTGCTGTTGACAAAGGTTAGTACATGTACGTAAGCATGTCTGTCTGGACAGTAGATACATACATGCACGCATGACAGGAATAGAATGAGCGTGCGCACGCATGCGCGCGCGCGCGCGCGCGCGTGTGTGTGTGTGTGTTTGAGAGACAGAGAGAAGGATGACATTTTCAGCCGACAGCAAATGAGAGGGAAAGCCAGGCCAGTCTTTTTTCCACGAACGTTTTTAGACAGGATGTTCATTTCACCTCTAGGGCTGAATGAAGAGGTGGGAGTGGGGGGGTGTAGGGGAGGGGGTTGACTGTCGCCACCTCTGACCGTCATCATCGGTCTGTTTAGTACGGCGATGTTATAAGAAACAAGTTTGTCAAGCCATTCTAATCGTCTCCCTTTTTTTATGAAAGAAAAATAATGACAGAAAATCCAAATTTTGCACTTTTCAAGGCCACTGTGACTTTAAAGAAGCATCAGATGATAAGAAATGTGACGTGTATCGAGGACGAGTGGTAGACTGTTACAGTGAAAACAAAATATGAATATCGTCAGAAGTTCCTGAAAAAGTGCTGTTCCACGCATCTACCTCTAAAAGTGCTGATTTTTTGCACCCCCCCCCCCTTTTTGTTGTTGTTGCTTAATTCTTTTTGTTTTGGTCAGTATGACCCTGACCTGGACATCTTGACATCCAAATTTATGCATTGGCTGTTTATTAGTGGTCTACACCGTTGACCAAAATTTAGTAAAGTCTACACCGTTGACCAAAATTTAGTAACAATCCATTCAGAAATAACTGTTGTTATTGTTATTATTGTTAGTGTTGTTTTAAGCCCAGCCGACTGCGTAGAGCCATGTCAGGGCTATAACCACTTCAAAACATACAAAACTTTAATAGGAAAAAAAAGAGAAAAGAACAGGAAATCAAGTACACATATCAATGCATTCGCGCACACAACCCAAGGACACGCCCCTGGCGTTGACCACTCCGTCCAATCCATCGCAGAGGGATCCAAAAATACACACCTGAACACAAATTTGAACATACCTAAGGACGCCAATATATATATATATACACACAAAAAAAGAAAGATGCGCCCAACACATGCACCCAGTTATCAATCCCAAGAAAAAGCACGCCAGACCTTATCGAACACACAGAGGTGAATGGACCAGCGAGGCAGAAAATGATAGGAAGACACGACAGAAAGCAAAGGAACAAGGCAGAAACAAACAGAGTGACAGAAAAGAGGAAATTTCTAGCACAGAATTTCGGGAAGGTGGGGATACTTTTTATACTGAAAGAGCCCCCGGCATCCCCACGGGGGACCAGAAACAACTGATAAAAATCTCCCCAACACAGTTTGGTAACAGATGCACCCACGCACACAGTCTAGACACCCATCCCTCCTGGGTGATGTGAAATAACACCATCAACCTCCCCCTTCCCATTTGAAAGAAAAATTTAAGGAGATTAAAAAAAAAAAGTGTCATGTCTTGCTGGCAATCGTCGGTTTATATCACGTGTTTCAGCGTCCTATAAATGTCAGTAAACATGTTCTGGCTGTTGCGTGATGTTTGTTTTAAACCGAGATCAGGGTCCAAGGACAGTGCTGACTCTGTGTGTGTGTGTGTGTGTGTGTGTGTGTGTGTGTGTGTGTGTGTGTGTGTGTGTGTGTGTTTCTTTTTCTTTCGAATGCATTTTTTTCAGTTTGTATATTTTATTCTGTTCTTTTCTATTCTGTTTTATTGTATCGTCCCCCCACCCCCCGCCCCGTTGCTGGGTTATAAACATGTATGAGAGAGAGAGAGAGAGAGAGAGAGAGAGAGAGAGAGAGCGTGGTAGGTAGGCGTTGAGGAAAGTAGATCTACATGGAATGATAGGTAAACGTTTTAAAACGGCGTATTATCATTCAGTAAAAACCGAAAGATCTGCGAATTTCAACAAACGTGGTATTTGCACGATGAGTCTCGATCACACGAAATGTGTACTAAACTTCCCAATGCGTTCTCCGTAGTACAAATTTTTTTTTTTAATGTTAGTGAAAACAAGGGAAGGGACTTTACTTCGCTGTCAGAATTATTTCCCATGTGAAAGTTTGCTTTTCCCTTGTCGGTTTTTCGAGAGAGAGAGGAGAGAGAGAGAGGAGAGAGAGAGAGAGAGAGAGAGAGAGAGAGAGAGAGTGTGTGTGTGTTGTGAATTGACCATCCTAGGTCCCCCCCCCTCCCCCTTGTTTTGGGGCACTAGGTTTGGAAGAAGGACGCACATTAGGAAAGAAGAATATGTTCTCAGGATAAATAAAGAAAAAGGGGAGTTAAACACACAAAACAAAACAGCAGCCAACTGCATTGGCACAGAGCATTGTCGGAACAGTCACACTGATGTTCATCTCTACTCGTAGTACCGATAGGAACTTCCTTGGCACCAGCAGGTGTACAATTCAAAACGACAGGTACACACAGTGCGGCTGGTAGAAGACAGAAAGATGTGGTATACATGTCTCTTTATTAAATCTGCCCCGTCTTTCTGTTCGGTTCCTCCCGTGTCGCACATCTTCGATTCTCTCTCTCTCTCTCTCTTCCCCCCCCTCTCTCTTTCTCCGGCTGTTCCTCTCCCTCCTCTCTCTCTCTGTCTTCCCCCCTCTCTCTCTCCGGCTTTTCCTCTCCCTCCCCTCCCCTCCTCTCTTCCCCTCTGTTTTTCTCGCTCGTTCGCCAGTCGTACTCACTGCCACTATCTGGTGTACGTGTTACTCATCACATTTTATCACTCAATCAGTACTCGGTTTCTATGTCTTTTAGCCTCTTTCCAGACGATGTGAAGGATGTGAAGCTCGCTCTCTCTGTGTCTCTCTCTCTCTTTGTCTCTGTCTCTGTCTCTGTCTCTGTCTCTCTCTCTGTCTCTCTCTCTCAGATTTAATAAAGAGACATTCCAAAACCAAATCTTTTTGTCTTACAGTGCGGGTTGTACAAGACAGAAATATTCGGTATGTTTTATTAAATCTGCACCTGCTTTGTATTCCACCATTCCTTTCGCACAAACTTTCGATTCTCTCTCTCTCTCTCTCTCCCCTCTCTCTCCTCCTCTTTCTCAATCTCTCTCTTCTCTTTCTTCTCTGTCTCCCCCTCCCTCCCTCTCCCTCTCAGCTCCGTGTCCCTACATTAACATTTTGTCCGCAGACACGATCACTTCTGTTTGCGTGTTACAGATGAAGAAACGCTCGAATTCAAACTAGGTAGACCATCTAGATTTATTTATTTATTTATTTGTTTACTTGTTTTGTGCGTAACTGAAGTGTATCATACAACGCCAGCTTATCTTAAGCTGGGCTCTGCATTGGCTATTGGTTGTTTTGTTTTGTTCTGTTTTTAAAAAAAAAAATTCTACCTATCTACCTACCTACCTACCTGCCTGCCTATCTACCTACCTACCTACCTACCTACCTATCTATCTATCTATCTTATCTATCTATCTATCTATCTATCTACCTGCCTACCTACCTACCTACCTACCTATCTATCTATCTATTTACCTACCTACCTATCTATCTATTTACCTACCTACCTATCTACCTACCTACCTACCTACCTACCTACTTATCTATCTATCTATATATCTCGAACTACCTATCTATCTATCTATATATCTTTCGATCTGTCTATCCATCTATCTAATCATCTATCTATCTATCTATCTATCTATCTATCGATCTATCTATATCTATCTATCTATCTATCTATCTATCTATATTGATGTTGACGTTAGGGTTGTCTGGTGTTCCTCTGTTCTTCCATAGTCTCAGCTTCGCTGGTACGAATTTCCATGTCGTACTTTTCACAAATGATGTTTATGCTGGTTGTCTGTTTCTGTGGTCCTTCTTCTTCTTCATGTATGTTAAATTCTGATCGTCTTCAGCGTCTAACGGCCTTGTTCAAAGATTCCATTATTAAACAATGGATGTTAGTTATAGATACTGTTTACTGTCAGCTACAGGTATGTCTGGTGCACTTTCCCTTATCTCTGTTGTCAAGAGGCACCGTGTTGGCAAGGTTCTGTCTGAGCAGGAATAGTGAGTGTGCTAAACACATCTCCTCCATCTGAAAGGTCATCAGGAACCACGTGTTGTTGTGTTGATGGCAAGTTACGCAGTTGTCTCAGTGTGTGTGTGTGTTGTGTGTGTGCGTGTGTGTGTGTGTGTGTGTGTGTGTGTGTGTGTGTGTGTGTGTGTGTGTGTGTGTGTGTGTGTGTGTATGTGTGTGCGTGCGTGCGTGTGTGTTTGTGTTGTGTGTGTGTGAGTGTGTGTGTGTTTGCGCGTGCTTGTGAGACAGAGGCTCAGGTTCAGAGAAGTCTGTGCATACACACACACACACTCACACACACACACACACACACACACACACACACACACACACACACACACACACACACACCAAACACACAAACACACAAACATACACACACACAAACACACACACACACACACACATACACACACACACGAACACACACACACACACACACACACACACACAGACACACAGACACACACACACACACACCACCACACACACACACAACCTTCGCGTGCATTGTTTTTGTCTGTAATCTGTCAGCAAGCCCTATTATTCCTTCTCTCCAGTTAAGCCCTTCCATACCACCCACACACTTCCACACTTCTTCCCCCACCCCCATCCCATAACACCTCACCCACCGCCTGTTTCCTAGCTGTTTGCCAAACCGCAGGTAGAGAGGTAACGGTGCGCTCACGTTAGAAGGGACTTGTGGTACCTGTGCAGACTGGTAAAACATCAGCATGGTTCGGGAATCGCACTCCACCGTATCTCCCCCTCCCTCCCTCACCTTAACCCTTTCACTCCCTCACCATGCCCACCAGCTTGTTTGTCTTTCTGCTCGTGGGTAGGGAAGTTTTGGGGTGGGTTCATCTGCACTCCACCCAAATCTGCAAGCAACTTTTTGGCAGTCTCTTTGAGCCTGCGCAAAAAAATATGCGCTGGCTAGGTCTTGAGATTGGGGGGGGGGGGGAGAGGGGGAATGGACCTATGAAACACTAAACTGGCACTGCCAGGTTGATTGAAGTATCTGTGTGTTTGTAGAAGGTATTGATGGGCAGCGAACTGGTCAGTTTTTTTTTTTGCGAGCTGGGACTGAGCTGGAGACATCAGAGTTCGGCTCTGTCAAAACAAAAACAAAAAAACAAAAAAAACCCAGCCCGCGTAAAAATGATAACCCGTCAGGAATTGAAAGGGTTAAGCCTGCAGGCAGCCTCCCTCGTCCAATGAAGACAGAGATGGGCAGGAAGCGGCTGAGAGAGTCGCTATAGCAACCCGGGCCCCAGAACGATGCTGGTTCGCTCTCTCACTCTCTTCCCCTCCCTCTTGCTTCATCTACAGGCGTACAAGATCTCTTCACTGCATACACTGAACTTACCTTACCCTCTCTGCCTCACTCCGCGTGGTAGACAGACCTACAGACCGAATCTCACCCCCCTGTGCTACACAGAGTTGCGCTCGCCGACCATGCCACTGCTACCACCCCACAGCCCGCTCACGCTGCTGCCTTGTCTGCCATCAGTGCCTGCAGCACCCAGGTATGGAGGGAGATAGCGGCTACTTCTCTCGCCGTTCTTGTGACTTCAAGTTTTCCACCGCTACAGGGGGCAGCGGCAAAATCCCTTCGCCTGAAGACTTGTTCCGTTTGAGCTTCGACGAGCTCAACGCTTCTGCCAAGTATCGCTACTTCAGGTACGGTTTCACTGACGAGGAAGATTTTGAAGACTTCAAACGCGAGTTGCTGGATTTTCGGAAGCTGAAGAGAGCAGTGCGTGGTCATCTGTTGGACGACGATTTCTCCCCTGAAAGAGGTGGGGAGAGGGTAGAGAGAAGGTTTAGTAGTAATAGTGGTGGTTGTGGTGGTTCCCTAGAAAGCGTCAAAGTGTCGAACACGGTGGAGGTGTCGGGAGCGGAGAGGAGGGATGAAAGAAACCATGCTGATGATAGTCCTAGACTCTTTAGTCCCATAGCTGATAGTTCTAGACTTGATAGAGGCGGTAGCCGTCATAGCAGGGAGAGCCCGGAGACAGAAAGTTGGGCAGGAAACCAGGACAGCGAGAGAAACAGTCGCAGATCGTCAGGTGAGAGTGAGCCACTAGATCCCAGCTCTCAGGTGAACAGAAGTGTCAGTTTACGTGGCAGCAGTGGCGGCGCACGTGCGAAAGAAGGGGGTGTACACACTAGTAAAAGAAACGGCGTGTATTTTGACGAAGAGTGTTTTGCAGACGATTCGCGGCCACATTCCAAGTGGCAGAGGGGGGAGGCGCGTGCCAAGCAGTCCCCACCAGACGCAGAAGACAAGTCAGGAGAAAAATGGGGGCAAGGTAACACCAGTTCTGGCTCAAAGAGCACACCTGACGATTTGGTTTTTACAGAGGAGAGGAAAGGCAGTTGTTGTAGTGGTGGTGGTGGTGGTGGTGTGAGAAGGGTATCTTTTCGTGAAACTCCAGAAAGATTTAGTTTAGATGATGAAACTTTGCGCAGGTCGAGTGTAGACAGCGAAACTTCAGTCTTCAGTGCAGATGATGGAACTCCTAAAAGATTCCCAACCAAGGACAAAATCAGTTCACGTCAAAACGCTTGTGCCTTGAAGCAAGAACCAGACTTGCTGCAAGGAACTTATTTCGCCAGGGAGTCCTGTATGCCAGTGTCTTGTGATGTCGATGGAGTTAGAAATATACCGAGAAAACCGTTGAGTAGTGTGGACGAACAGATTGCTGCAAGTAGGGCTTTACTCGAGTCTTGTGACAAAACAAGTTTGAGTCGACAGAACAGTAACAGTGAAACGTCGTCGACGTTGAATCGTGAGGAGGAGGCTCAGCATTATTCGCAGCCCATAGAACTGCCCATCAGACTGGTCAGTGTGCCCGTGTCTCGTTATCACAGTACCAGCGGTCTCAAATCGTTCAGTGTGGAGGGAGAACAAGTGGAAGAAAGTGAACGAGACCCCATAGACAGAGAAGAGACACAGAAAATTGTTAGTGGTCTTCCTCCCAAAGCACCTGTATCCATTTCAGTCCGGGTTGAAAAACCTCTTACAACTGAAAGAGGCGAGTCTGGTGCCGGTGCTCGCTCTTCTCAGAACACTCCGACAAATTTCTCCGCTAAGCAGGACACTAAGAACAGTTCCACTGAACGTGTTTGCAGTGGCAGCAGAGCAGGAGAAGAGATCAGGAGCGGAGCCGGAAAGAGGAGTGACCAGGGACACAGCCAGACCTACCACCCCAAGAGGTCGAGTATCTTAGAGAGTTTACGTAGACTCGGCAGCCAGGGCCGGCCTCGAAGTGGCCGGGGAGTGGAACCCTGGATGGAGTTCTTCAGCGGTGATGAGCATTTCCAGGAGTTTGAACGGGTGTTCGAAACCATCAAGGATCACCGGTTCTCTCGCGACCTGGACATGCGCCGTCCTGGGAGTTGGTGGAGGGAGGACGGGTCCGAGAAAGACCCCAACGAGGACGATGATCTGGAGGTTCTCCACATCGATGAAGACTTCCTTGACTTTTTCGATCATGACGAGGATTTCATGGAGTTTGAGCGTGAACTGGCAAACATCAACTCAAACCGCAGATCGAAGCTTCTGGAGAACTTCCATCGTCGTTCCAGCTGTGATATTTTTGCGGACGTGAAATCGTTCTGTGATCGTAGTCTGAAGAGGAACCTTACCCCCAGCTCCTCGCCCAAAGTACAGAGACGTTTGTCTGCCACCAATAGTGCTGATATTGAACTGTGGAACTCGGCAGAAGAGTGGAACTTGGTGCTGAACAAGCTGAGGAGGAATTCACGCCTTCTGTCTGATCAGGCTTTGGCTAGTGGTGGTGGTGGTGGTGGTGGTGGTTATGGTGCTTCAGGAAGGCTTGGAGTGGACAGTTTGACCAGGAACCAGACCTTACCGGCTTCGTTCGGGGACCGAC
Source organism: Monoplex corrugatus (assembly GCA_030674185.1). NCBI lineage: Eukaryota > Metazoa > Mollusca > Gastropoda > Littorinimorpha > Ranellidae > Monoplex > Monoplex corrugatus. The sequence goes on along the minus strand of CM060312.1, from coordinate 28,664,070 downwards.
TGCATGTGGCGGGGTCTGGACTGTGCCCAAGGGGGAAAGGTGAGTAATTGTTCTGGAGTACATTATGATTACTGTTGTCGTCTTTATGCCAACGTAGACATACCTCAAGCCTTCACGGGCGTGACAGTCAAGTGGGTAAGACGTCTGATTTTCTAATTGGAAGGTCAGGATGTGATTCTGCCTGGGTACCTCCCACCTGGCGGGTAACGGGTGGAGATTTTTACCCGATCTCTTTGGTCGACATATGTGCAGACCCGCTAGTGCCTGAAGCCCCTTCATGCGGATATGCAGCAGAACATCAAATCTGCACGTTAGAGATTATTGTAAATCATGTTGGTATCCGGTGGAAATAGGAAACCACCCAGCTTGCACGCCTTTCGAAGACGGAGTATGCAGACTGTGCAGCAACACATCGCTTGCATAGCGTGAGCAAAACGGTGTGCATACCCGCGTCCGAGAAAAATCGGCACGTATTAAAAAGGAAAGAAAGAAAAAAGAAACACCAGGCCGAGCCTAGTGAGGTCAGTGCCATATGTTCATTCGGTAGTTTGAATTTATCGTTTTACGTTATTCATCATGTATTCATTTTCACCTGCTTATTCATACTTTCAAATGAGCTTGTAGTTATTGAATTATGCGTTATTAAATTCGAGAAAATCGGAACGTTAAAAAAAAAGAAAGAGTCAATAATTTTTCGATTTTGTTTAATTCTCTTCTGATATTTTTCTGTCAGTGGTGTTTAACAATCAGTATTATTTTTGAACTGTTTGTGTGTGTATGTGTGTGTGTGTGTGTGTGTGTGTGTGTGTGTGTGTGTGTGTGGTGTGTGTGTGTGTGTGTGTGGTGTGTGTGTGTTGTGTGTGTGTGTGTGTGTGTAGGAGAGAGAGAGAGAGAGAGAGAGCGTGCATATATGTATGAACGCGCGTATATATATATATATATATATATATATATATATATATATATATATATATATATATATAATTATATATGTGTGTTTTTGTATACACGTGGTGTGTGTGTGTGTGTGTGTGTGTGTGTGTGTGTGTGTGTGTGTGTGTGTGTGTGTGTGTGTGTGTGTGTGTGTGTGTGTGTGTGTGAGAGAACTAAACTCATCGCATAGTCACAGTCGTTACGTGGTCAGTAACTGTTATCATGTGGCTATAGTAAGTTTTAACAGGAACATTTCGTAACATGGTATAAGAGCAGCTGGTGTTGTTTTTGGGGTGAGAGGGAAGGGGGGGGGGGAGGGCGGAAGAGAGAGAGAGAGAAAGCAGAACAAGTTACTGAATAAATGTTTACTTCATTTCAAGGGAGTGGGAATCATCAATAAGTAAGAGAGAGCGAGAGAGCGAGCTAGCGAGAGAGAGAGACAGAGAGAGAGAGAGAGAGAGAGAGAAGAGAGAGAGAGAGAGAGAGAGAGAGAGAGAGAGAGAGAGAAGAGGGGAGACCCGTATATTAAATCTACGTATTGCGTTCTTGTATTATTTGTTTGTGTTCTTGTATTATATGTTACCGGTGCAGTTGTTACTAAGGTAAATTTGACATAATCATCGTTAAGCTTTACTACAAAACTACATGATGGGTCTACCCCCGTGGGGATGCCGGGGGCTGTTTTAGCATAAATGATATACCCATCTTCTGGAAAGGGTGTGTTAGGAATGTCTTCGGTTATTATATGATCAGATCTGCTTTTCTTCTTTGTTTTCTGTCATTTCTTGCTATCAGTTTCTGCCGTGCACGTCCATTCACCAGTACTTGTTCTATAAAGCCTTCCATACTTTCTATTAGGGATGATTAATGGGTACAGGTAGTAACTGCATTTTTGGAGCGCAGAAACAATTTCAGGTGATTTAGACCAGTTTTTAACATAATTTTATTATCCTTAGTTATGTTTACATTTGTATCTAGGTTTGTTCTAAGAGGAATGGTCAACGCCAGGAGCATACCGGTAGATTATAATATGTGCGAATACATTGATATGTGTATTCAGGTTTCTGGTGCAGGTGGGGTCCCCCCCCCCCTCCAAAAAAAAAAGCCAACAAGGTGTTGTTTATGTTTTGATAAGGTTACAGCTCTGATATGCCTTTGCGGAGTCAGCTTGGCTTTAAATAATGATGACGATAAAATTTTCTGTCTATGGCCTACGTGTCAGTCTGTTCGTTCCACATCCACCTCGGTGTGAGAAACGGGTTGGGGGCGGATGTGTCCCGTGGAAATGTCACGCAGTTTAACCCTTTCATTGCCGCACTCTTTCCACCAACTGCAAAACCTTTACCCTTTGACTCCCTCACCCTATCCACCAGCTTCCTACATACAATGTACATATTTATAGAGTTCAACGCCAGCCCTCAACATTGAAAACTGGGCTGTTCGCTGCCCTTCTAGAAAATAAAATGTTAATGTGTCCATCATTCTGGTGGTGTCCGCCTGGTGTTTCATAGGTGCCTCGCGCCCTCTCCCCATTTCAAGACTTTGCCAGCGCATTGGGTGTCTGCCAGATAATTGCTGGCAAACATAGGTGGAGCGCTTGTAGAATTGTCTCGGTGCGACGAATCCATCATGAACGAACGAACGAACAAACAAACAGACAAACAAATCAGCAAAGAAAGAAAGAAAACTCACTCACTCACTCACTCACTCACTCACTCACTCACTCACTCACTCGCTGACTCACTCATCATCGCTGACTCGCTCATTACTTCATCGCCCTCGCTATTTCTGTATTTTTAATGTTTACTACGACTATCAGGGACGCAGTACTCGGTTTGTTACGGCCCTGGATTTCCTATTAGAAAGTCTAGCTAGATTGGAATACTTGAGTATACCTGATGGATGGAGGGTGTAGATCATTTCCGATCTCCAAGGTGTTGTAAATGCGCGCAGAGATCGAATACGCACATTGAAGGTCTTGTTAAGTACGCCAGTATTCGGTGGCTTACAGAAACACGAAAACATCCTGCATATATGCCAGGGGCACATCCTTAGATTATGTTCGCGAATGCTTTGATTTGTGTACTTAATTTTCTTTTCTTTGTGTGTGTGTGTGTGTGTGTGTGTGTGTGTGTGTGTGTGTGTGTGTGTGTGTGTGTGTGTGTGTGTGTGTGTGTGTGCTTTTTTTATTTTTTTTTTAATACCTACAGTGAGGTGTGTATATTTTGAGATGGTTATAGCCCTGATATGGCTCTGCGCAGTCGGCTGGGCTTTAAGCAACAGTAACAATAACAATAGCATATTCATCCCCGAAAAGTGAGCATGACTGCTTCATTGACGGGGTAATAAAACACAAAAAGGCTTTTGGCGTGAAAGCCCTCTCGTGTATTCGAGTGCGCGTGAGAGTCTACTAAGGGGATAAAAGAGGTATGTTAATTTTTCTGTCTCAGCAAAGAGTTCTTGTTTTGCTTGTTTCCTTATCCCAGAGAGAGAGAGAGAGAGAGAGAGAGGAGAGAGAGAGAGAGAGAGAGAGAGAGAGAGAGAGAGAGAGAGAGAGAGAGAGAGGGGGGGGGGGAGCTGTTGTGTGTATGAAGGGGAAAAAACTCGTTTCGTCCACGAAAATACATGGTTAGATTCTCCCTTCATGTTTTTCTTATGCTGATTTATTTGAATGTTGATATCCTGTAAAGTTCAGATGTTTTATCGTAGCGATATTATTAACGGCGTGGGTCGGTCTAATGACTGGTACCATACAAACCACAAACCCTGATTTGTGTGTGTTACAATGGTACCATACAAACCACAAACCCTGATTTGTGTGTGTTACAATGGTACCATACAAACCACAAACCCTGATTTGTGTGTGTTACAATGGTACCATACAAACCACAAACCCTGATTTGTGTGTGTACAATGGTACCATACAAACCACAAACCCTGATTTGTGTGTGTGTTACAATGGTACCATACAAACCACAAACCCTGATTTGTGTGTGTTACAATGGTACCATACAAACCACAAACCCTGATTTGTGTGTGTTACAATGGTACCATACAAACCACAAACCCTGATTTGTGCGTGTTACAATGGTACCATACAAACCACAAACCCTGATTTGTGTGTGTTACAATGGTACCATACAAACCACAAACCTGATTTGTGTGTGTTACAATGGTACCATACAAACCACAAACCTGATTTGTGTGTGTTAAAGTTATGTCTGGGCTCTTTCCGTTAGTTTGTGAGTGAGTATGTGTGTTGTGTGTGTATGTGAGTGTGTGTGTTTTGTGTGTGTGTGTGTGTGTGTGTGTGTGTGTGTGTGTGTGTGTGTGTGTGTGTGTGTGTGTGTGTGTGTGTGTGTGTGTTTATTTTTTTAGTAAGCAAATCGATTTTCTCCATTGCGTGTACTCCCGTTATTTTGTCCACACTGTGCAGGCGGCATACTGCTGCACAGTCTGCATATATTCTCATCTTCAATGGACGTGCATGGTGAGTAATTTCATGTTTCCAGAAGCCACCGGACACTGACATGACTTATAGGATCTTTTCTTTACGTGCGTGTTTGACGGTCTGCGGGCATGTACACACCAAGAGCTTTTAGATACCAATACCCGTCTGCACACATGTTGGCTTGGAAGTCGGAAAATTCTCCACATTTAACCCTTTGACTCCCGCACCCTGTCCACCAGCATCCTGTATTGTCAACCATGGCAGCAAAGCAAAGACTTAACCTTTTGATTCCCTAGCCATATCCACCAGCTTCCTATAGGAAGCTGGTGGATAGGGCGAGGGAATTGAAAGGATTGTTTTTGCAGTTGGTGGATAAGGTGCGGGAGTCGAAAGGTTAACCCACCAGGCGGAAGAGACAACCGAGCAGGATGGAACCCTAGACCTATTGATTGAAAATCTGACGTCTTACCCACTTGACCACCCCCCCCCCCCCCCCGGGCCCGTGTATCGGTTATGTGTCATGTGTCTAGTGTAATGACTGACTGCCCTACAGACCGCAAACCCTGCTTTGTCGGTATTACAAGTTTGTGTCTGGGTTCTTTCCGTTGTGTCCAAGAGGGGCTGCCTGCCTGAATGATTCAACCAAGGTTTGTGATTTGGTCCTCACCTTCTTCAGTAGAACGCTAGGTTAACATTCTCATTTTTCTTTTTCTCTTTCTCTCTCTTCTTCTCTCTCTCTCTCTCTCTCTCTCTCTCTCTCTCTCTCTCTCTCTCTCTCTCTCTCTCTTTGTGTGTGTGTGTGTGTGTGTGTGTGTGTGGGTGGAGTTCTCTGGTCCCATCCAAATCCCGCACTGACTTTCATATGGGGGCAGTCGGCCAAAGTCAGTAAAATTTTTGGTGTCTCGATTCTCTGTCTCTTTTCATTGATATTGTAAACCTGTTCCCTCAGTCCTTCCCTGGTTTGTGTGCGAGTCGGTGGCCTTCACAATAAACCATCTGTCTGTCTATCTCTCTCGCTCCCTCTTTCCTCTTCCCTCACTCACTGTCACTCACTCCGTCCCCTTCTCACTCTGTGCTCTCTCTCTCTCTCCCTCCCTTTCCTTCCCCTCTGTCACTGTCTTCCTCCTCCCCTCTTTCTCTACCACTGTCTCAGTCCTTTCCCCCTCTCTCCCTCTCTTGTCTGTCTCTGTCACTTCCTTCCTCTCTCCCCCTGTCTCTCCCCCTCTCTCTCCCACACTTCTCTCTCTCTTGCTAACTCCCTCGCTGTCTCTCTCCCTCCCTGTCTCGCTGTCCCTCTTTTTTTCCCCTCTGTCCATCCCTCTGCTCTTTTGTCTCACATACACACTCGCACGCGCGCACGTATCCATGTACTCGCGCGCGCGCACACACACTCTTACTCACTCAAAACACACACACACACACACACACACACACACACACACACACACGCACACACGCACGCACACCACACACACACACGCTCTTTCTCTCTCCCCATCTCTCTCACAAGCACACACACACATACAAAGCACACACACACACACACACTCTCTCACTCACTCACACACACTCACACACACACGCACTTATACACACTCAGAGAGAGAGAGAGGAGAGAGAGAGAGAGAGAGAGAGAGAGAGAGAGAGAGAGAGAGATAGAGGACGGAGTCTGTCGTGTATAGAGAGTAATGACATTCCCCTGACTTAGAGTGATGGGAACGAACAGTCGTCTCACCTGTAGTTTTCTTTGCATGTCTGTCTGTCGTCTGTCTGACTCTTGAATTTTTGTCTGTTGATACTTCTGTCTGTCTGCCTTAGTTTTCTGTCTGTCTTGTCTGTCTCACCTTGTTTTCTGTCTGTTGCTTGTCTGTCTGTCTGCACTAGTTTCTGTCTGTCTGCTTGTCTTGTCTGTGCTCTGTCTGTCTGATCTTGTCTGTCTGTTGCCTCTAGTTTTCTGTCTGTCTGCTTTCTGTCTGTCTGCACTTGTTTTCTGTCTCTGTTGTCTGTCTGTTCTGTGCCTCTTGTTTTCTGTCTGTTTGCTTGTCTCTCTGTGCCTCTTGTTTTCTGTTTGCTTGTCTGTCTGTCTGTGCCTCTGGTTTTCTGTCTGTATGCTTGTCTGTCTGTGTGTGACCTCTAGTTTTCTGTCTGTGCTGCTGTCTTGTTGCCTCTGTTTTCTGTCTGATCTGCTTGTCTGTTGTCCTCTTCTCTCTAGTTTTGTCTGTGTGCTCTGTCTCGTGCTCTGTCTCTGTCTGTCTGTTGTCTGTTTGTTTACTCTGTTTCTGTCTGTTGTCTCTCTGTGCCTCTTGTTTTTTTTGTCTTGCATGTCTGGTCTGTTGCACTCTGGTTTTTGCTGTCTGTATGCTGTCTGTCTGCTCTGTGCTTCTGTGTTTTATGTCTGTGTGTCTGTCTGTTGACTAGTCGTTGCTGTTGCATTCTTTTCTGTCTGTCTGCTTGTCTGTGATTGTGTCTGTATCTCTGTGCCTCTAGTCGTCTGTCTGTTGCATGTCTGTGTGTTGTTTGCACCTCTAGTTTCTGTCTGTTTGCATGTCTCTCTGTGCACCTCTAGATCCGGGATGTTTTTTTTTTGTCTGTTGTTTGCATGTCTGTGTGTCTGTCTGTCTGCACCTCTAGTCTTCTGTCTGTTTGCATGTCTGTATGTCTGTCTGCTGATATCTCCTGCCCTCCCTTCTCCTTCCACTCCTCCACCCACGGAAACCGCACACAGCAGCAGAAAATGAAACGAAGTATTAGTTTGTAATTAGCTAGTGACACTTCCTTGTCCCCTTTGCGCAATACAGAGACGAAAGGGGATACCTCCTTCTTCTTCTTCCGCCTCTTTCATTCTCTCTCTCTGTCTCTCTCTGTAAGACAAGTCCAATGGGACCTAATGCTACTATCCTTGAGTGATAAAGGATTCTGAAGTCTCTCGCCCTCCCTCTCTTCTCTCCCCTCTCTCCGTGTCTTCATTTCTCTGTCATTCCCTCCCCACCCCATTGACTAAGGCTGATGTACATTAAAATTGTTCTTGAGTTTTTCTCTGCTTGTCTGTCTGTCTGTCTCTGTTGCTGTCTGTCTGTCTGTGTATGTCTCTCTCTCTTTCTCTCCTCTCTCTTTCTCACATACAATACTCACTCACGCAAACACACATGCACGCGCTCGCGCGCATTTCCTAGGTACTTGTTCTAGATACAGAGAAACAATTGAAAATGACAATGATAAGATGGAGGAAACATAGTATTGACTTTTGGCTTTATAAAATAGTTCTGTGCTGAAATCCAATACTTGCTTTCATTTGACAATCAAATGTTGCGAATAACTTATTATTTCCTGCATTGGAAAAATCTGACAATTTTACGTCTTCATTCATACATTTATATACCAGTGAATGTTAAGATGAGAGACTTCGCATGTGAATGATTTATTGTGAAATCTTTCTGTTGTATCGTCTGATGAAAACTTATATGTTCGTTAGACTTATTGGTTCTTGTGAAAATAGGAGTATCTATATTCTGATGCTCACATCGCGCACACACGCATAATACGTGGGCGTTACGTATAATGACAGCCTGATGGATCTGTGTCCCAGAGAAAACTTGGCCTAGTCGCTGCCCAGTCATTCTTGTTATGTCGCTTTGTATTTCTTAGTTCCCCTCATCGTTCCTCATTTCAAGACCTTGCCAGCGCATAGGATTTTGCGCAGTTTCAAGGAGTCTGCCAGATAATTACTGTCAGATTTTTGTGGAGTGCATATATGGAAGTGTCGGGACTGTCCGAGTGCATTGATTCCCTCTTGAAGGAGCTCCAAACTCCAAACGCTGACTGACATTCACCAATTCATCCAAAGCCATGATTGTTCGGTCGTTCTCCTTTGTTCCCATTCCTCCTCCTAAACCAGAGCCATTCGCAAGCTAACTTAGCATTCTTATTCCCTACTACAATCTACCCATTCCCCACTACAATCTAGTCTATTATTACTGTCTCCATCGCAACAAATATTCAGTGTACCGTGTGTGCCTGGCATTGTTCTCGGTGACACCACTCACTATCTTATCTGTCCATTAGAAATCTTTGACCTTTGTTCAGCTGGAATACGGAAGTATAAAGAGCTTGTGGATCTTGAGTGGGAGACTTGTATAACTCTCTTGACTGAATGGTACGTCAGTGGTTTGCACTGTCACGGAATTGTATGTTTCTGTGTAATACATTTTGCCGTTATCGCCACTTCTGTTTACTACTTTTTCTACCCCTCTCTGTCTCTGTCTGTCTCTTCTCTCTCTTGTGTCTGTCAGTCTGTCTCTGTCTGTCTTCTGTCTATCTCTGTCTTCTCTGTCTCTCTCTCTCTCTCTCTCCACTCCTCATCTCCTCTCCCACACACACACACACACACACACACACACCACAAAACACACACACCAACGCAGGCTGATTGGTTCTAATAATAGAGTCGTGGATTCAAGATCTGATATGTCGAGTTTAGTCCATGCCCCCAACATTAAAACCTGGGTTGTTTGTTGCCAATCTGAAACCCTTTGACTCCCGCACCCTATCTACCAACTGCAAAAACTTAACCTTTTGACCCCTTGCATGGTTGACAATGCAGGATGCAGTTGGACAGGGTGCGGGAGTCAAAGGGTTAATGTATGAAAAAAGGAATATATACATCGCTTATTTCACACCCTGGTAAATGAAATTTATTCGTGCTTTCCCTCCCTTCGCTTGCTACTCCTCATCATTTTGGTTGTGTTTCGTAGATCTCTTCTTATCCCCCTTCTCCCCTTCTCCGTTTCAGTACCTAGGGTTTTTTGGTGTTTTTTTCCCACCTTTTTAAAATCATTTTTCAAACAATGAATAGACATCAACAAACAGTGTAGTGACAAGTGGGTATTTTTTCACCTTTTTTTTAATTAATTTTTTTGTAACAGTGAATAGACATCAACAAACAATGTAGTAACAAAAAAACAGTACCTAGGGTTTTGCGCAGGCTCAGGATGTCTGCCAGATGATATTGCTGGCAGATTTGGGTGGAGCATATAATTGGGTGCGATGACACCCTCTTTAATTCTTTGAATCTCGCACCCTATCCACCAACTGCAAAAACTTAACCCTTTGATTCTCTCACCCAGCCCATCAGTTTTCCTGGAAACTGGTGGAGAGGGTGAGGGAATCGAAAGGTTAAGTTTTTGATTTGTGAGCATGGTTAACAATGCAGAATGCTGGAGGACAGGGTGCGTGCGGTTGTCAAAGATTTAACAAACTGGAAACTACAACTACAAACTTCCTCCGTGGCTCCTGGCTCTCTCTCTCTCTATCTCTGTCTGTCTGTCTGTCTGTCTGTCTGTCTGTCTGTCTTCTTTCTTTCTTTCTTTCTTTCTTTCTTTCTTTCTTTCTCTCTCTCTCTCTCTCTCTCTCTCTCTCTCTCTCTCTCTCTCGATGTTAATTCGGGTGTAATTTAGGTGTTGTGCAAACCCTCGTAGGATGTATAAGAAAGAATGTACCTTGCTTATTTCACAACCTCGTAAATGAAATTTGTGCTCTCTCTTTCTCTTCGCTTGCTACTCTTCTTCCCTCTTCTCTTCCCCTTCCCATTCCATACGTTCCTATTCCCTTCTACCATCATCACTTCTGGACCACAACAAAGGCTCAGCGTACCGTCGGTGACTGTTATGAGTGACCGTACCGTCATTGCTGTCCATCAGAAATCTATAAGATCGGTTGACGTTATGTCGCCAGTATTGTGACTCATCCATCATCTTATGTAACTGTTCCTGACTGAATAGTAGGGTGAACAATTTGAAACTGTGCCTTGGGAGATGAAGAGATCTGCGTTCCGATAATGCATTGAATTTTAACGAATACCATTACCGCGGCCTCTTACCTCCGTCTACCTGTATTTCCCTTGAATGAATCACTCTCTTCTGTTTGTCACACACGCTCACACACGCGCGCACAAAATCACACACACACACACACACACACACACACACACACACACACACACACACACACACACACACACACACACACACACACACACACTATATATTATATATAACACACCAAAACACACACATTCTGTCTTTTCTCTCTTTCTCCCCCCCCCCCCTTCCGTCTCTGCTCTCTTTGGGGGTAGGCTGATTTCTCATTGCCATCGTGCAGATCTTATCCTCTGTGTGTCTCTCTCTCTTCTCCTCCCACACCCCCTCCCCCTTCTCTCTGCTTACCCCCTACCCCCGAAGCCCCACGCAGATTCTTTATCTCATCCCGCTCAAGCGAAGGCTGTATGTTAGAAGCATGGTCAGGTCAGGTCGACTTGGACGCGTTATGAAAGATGTTCAGGTGGGTTGATCCACACCACACTATTCAGGAAGCATAATTTTGCAGCACAGTATGATTGCTCCGATTTTGTGCGAGTGAGAGGGACAGAGACGTAACCCAAATGAAAGCGCCATTCAGATCCAGTATCAATAGATTTTTTATTCAAGCTTTCCAATTTAAATTTTTCTCTCATGCGTGTAGGCACTTTATTTTGCCTACACCGTGTAGGTGATAGGTTGCTGTGTAGTATGCATACCCCGTTTTCCGCGGGCTCGGTGTTTTCGTGTTTCCATGTCACCGGACACCGGATGACTTACAGGGTCTTTCGACGTGCATATTTTGATGTTTCTGCGTGCATGTACACACACAGTTGTTCAGGCACAAACAGGTCTGCACACAAGTTGACTTGGAAGATCTGAAGAATCTTCCACCCTTTATCCACCATGTGAGGGGGTATCCAGACAGGATCGAACCCAGACCTTCCAATTAGAAATCCGACGTCTTACCCACTTGACTGTTCTATACCACGCTTGTCGTTGTAGTGTGACCGGAACAGTCGGACACGATCCGTTTTCCTGCCAGTGATCGAAACGCTGTGGGGGATGGAAACACTATCCATCATAGTTGTCACCGTGTCGCCCCGTCCTGTCTCCTTTGACCTCCCCTTTGGCTTCCTCTACAACCTCCCCTCACCCCCCCCCCTTCACCTCGGGGGAAAAAACCGACCCGGAAAGGTGTATGATCCGCCAGGTTCAACTTGCCCAGACACGTATGACAAGACAGACTCTCACCTGTTCTGATATTATTCCATCTTCCTGTATGTATTCTAGACATGGACAATCACGGCGGATTTGGGAAGACGAATCCAGGCCATTGAAATGAGGTAGTTCTGCAAGATCCTTAAGATCAGATGTACTGATCATACAAATCACCAGCAGCGCTTTGGATCACATGTAGGTCTGCTGACCTCAGTGAAAAAAAAAATAAAGAAAGTAAGAATATGCTGGTATGACCCATGTAACACGATTCAGTCAGTAGTCCTGTTAAATCAGCCCTCCAGGGAACTGTTGAGGGAGGGAGATGGAGGGGAAGCCCCCCCAAAAAACAACAACAACAACAACAAACCACCACCACCACCACCACCACCACCAACACATCATCATCATCATCAACAACACAGCAGCAGCAGCAGCAGCAGCAGCACACAGCACAACACAACAACAACAACAACAACAACAACAACACCAACAAACCCACAGAAACGACGGACTGACTACATTGTAGAATGGACAGAGAAACCATTTGCAGAGAGGTAGGCTTTGACACATAACCGACAGCTGGAAGAATGTGGTGAACAGTACTTTAGTGCGGTGTTCCCACGACTGTTTACTGAATTGAGGCAGAAGGAGAAGGAAAATAATACTACTAATGATGATATGATGATGATGAATAATAATAACAACAAAAAAACAACAACAATAATAATAATAATAATAATAATAATAATAATAATAATAATAATAACAATAACCGTAATAATAATAATAATAGTAATTATTATTATCATTATACGCGCCAAGTCTTGACAATTCAGATCAAAGCGCACTCACGCACAGGCATTCGCATACAGTCGACAAAGACTACCTTACAGCATTTAATCTTTTAAAAAAAAAGTATACAAACTGAGGAAAAGAAGTATTTGTAGGATTTGTTGATGGGAAAAGAGGTGGGCTTTTAAGTTGGATTTAAAAGCAGAAAGGTTAGGGTGTTAGGCGAAGGCAGAGCGGGTCTATTCCAGGCTGACGGTCCTGAGATAGTAAAAGAACGCTGGCCAACAGTTGATAATTTAAAATGTTGTTGCAAATATATGATGGCGCAAGTAAGCAGATTTGTAACACAAGGTATCCAGCTTATATTCAGTTCTCAAAAAAAAAAAAGAAGAAGGAAGTTATTGGGAGAGTCATTGCTCGTGTGTGTGTGTTGGGGTCGTTTCCTTGGTTCATACTTGCTTTTCTTTTTTTCAAATGTATGTCATGATATAAGCGGGTACCCATAGGGAGGTAATTCCGTGACTGAATGATACAGACTTAACATGTGAAAGAAACCCATTTTGAAAGAAAAAATGATACATCTATAAAAATCTTTTCTGTCAAGAAATACTGTGGTGTGACTGTTTGAATCGCAGAAAAACCATAGCTATGTTTTTAACGCCCTTCTCATTGGAAATACATAGCGTGAGTCTCTGTCTGTCTATCTGTCTGTCTGTCTGTCTGTGTCTGTCTCACACACACACACACACACACACACACACACACACACAACACACACACATACACACACACACACACACACACACACACACACACACACACACACACACACACACTCTCTCTCTCTCCTCTCTCTCTTTTGTTGCGGATGTGGGTGTGAAACTCAAACACCGGAAAAACATTTTTGACAGCAAGGACATTGGGGGGGGGGGGGGGGGGGGCATACGATTCTTAGAGCCAAGTCAGACGTCCCGACATTTGTGTATACATGCCGCCAGTTACATGCGACTGTTTTGCCTGTATGGTTGGTTGTCCAAAGCTGCATACACTGAGTAAGAATCGAGCGAGCCAAGCTGGGCGTTACAGCGCCGTTTGAGTACAATTATTATCGCAAACTGATCATAATTATGCAGCGATTCTGCTTGTATGAGAGAACTGTCGACAGATTAGTGCTTTCTGCAAGTTTTTAGATTGTAGACCTGCCTGATCTCATCTACGTTGTACTAGTATTCAAAGGAATTTTGAGTTTGTTCAAAAGAGATTCTTCGCGTTCAGACAAGACTCATCGAACTTGGGACTATTCCATATGTGCGCTGCATAATTCTACCAGGAACTGGCGGCAGACTCCTTGAACCTTGGCAAAACCCTGTGCACTAGCGAGGTGTTGAATTGGGAAGGAGGGAGGGAAGGGACATATGACACGCTAGGTTGACACCTCCAGAACGATCGATACATTAAGATTTTAGCGATCAGGTCGTTTTTGAAAAGAAAATTGTCTTGTTTGAATCAGCCCCTGTCGAGGCACCAGTATGGTTTTTGGGTTGACGTCTGTGAAAAGAATGTCGTGTCCAGTTATAATGCTGCATTTGTGGTTATAGAAATAAGTCATGTGGACACACACACACACACACACACACACACACACACACACACACACACACACACACCACACACACACACACACCACACACACACACACACACGCACCAGCACCGCACGCCCCACACACACAACACACACACACACACACACACACACCACGCACGCACGCACGCACAGACACACACACAGCACACACACTCACTCACTCATTCTCTCTCTCTCTCACTCTCTCAGAGAACACACAGATGGGAGAACGACCTACAGGCCAGATTTATTTCTGTCTTTTGGATATGGACACATAGACAGTAGGTGGTGACAGTAGCTTTAACTGTCGACTCCTCCATCTGAGGCGTTGTGAATACATATCTGCACTACGCCCTGACGTGTACACTTGCCTGTCATATAATGTTGAAAGAATATATTAATAAAGCAACAACCATTTGTTTCGTGCATTTGTCGACATCAGAATTGCTGTTTTGAAACAACATAAGCAACCTGGTGATACGCGTTAACGTGTGTGTGTGTGTGTGTGTGTGTGTGTGTGTGTGTGTGTGTGTGTGTGTGTGTGTGTGTGTGTGTGTGTGTGTGTGTGTGTGTGTGTGCGCGCGCGCGTGTGCGCGCGCGTAGTGTGTGCGTGTGTGTATATGTGTATGTGTGTGTGTGTGTTTGTATGTGTGTGTGTGTGTGTTGTGTGTGTGTGTGTGTGTGAGAGAGAGAGAGAGAGAGAGAGGAGAGAGAGAGAGAGAGAGAGAGAGAGAGAGAGAGAGAGAGAGTGGAATTGTCCAGTGGTCATAATTACCGGATTAGATCACACGTTTGGGACGAGTCAAGGGAACTGTCGTAAAGTAATTTTATATCGATGAGCACAGCTCGATTTGTTTGGACAAAATAAAAAGATTTTTTTAGGATCATTGCTCTCAGGAGGTTACCTTTGTGCTCACCTTTTATTCCCTCCTCTTTTTTTTCGTCCCATTTTCTTCGCTACTTTAATGGCCACAGAAGCTGGAGCAGTTTTTACATTCCGATGAGGATGATAATCATGATGCTACGGAGTTCCATCTAGGATTGAGACTGCTTGACTGGGCTGTACTCTACGCTTACTATCATAATATATCCTGATGTTAACCAGGCCGGAGAGATATCATCTGCATGTGTCTATCAGATTTGAGCAAACACCTCAACGACGCGTCCGTGAAATGGATGGGACTCGGTTGTGTAGTTCCAGTAGTTTGGTGAAGCAAAAACTATCGTAATGTCTTTTTTTGTGGGGGTGGAGGATTACGAGAAAAGGCAGATTGAGTTTGATGGCTGAAGTATGCTTCCTAATACCCATCGACTCACAGGAAATCGAGTGTTAGAGGATGGTAGCTGTATTCGAAACTCACTTCTTCTCTTTTCAAGAAACATTGAGCACATCTGTTCGCTGCGGGTATGAATTGTTTTTACTTATTTGCTGTAGACGAGATAAGTTTCGTGGTATTTTGTCAGATATGAAACAAGTTTCGCCGTATTTCATCAGATGGTGAGATAGGTTTCGTTGTATTTTATCTGTATTTTATCAGATGGTGAGATAGGTTTCGTTGTATTTTATCAGACAAGAAGAGCTGGCCGTTTGTATTGTGCTTCGAGAGCTAGGAGAGAGATAGGTTGTATTGATATTTGACGAAGAGAACCATTGTCATGAAAGGCCAGAGATCCGACTTGTTAATGACTTCCCCCCCCACCGCACCCCCTCCATCTCTCCATTTCATCTGTCACTGGAGTTTAGTCCTAAATAGACGGTATGCATGTTTTGAGAGAGAAAGGAGGGGAGAGAGAGAGAGAGAGGGGGGGGGAAAGGGAGAGAGATATGTATTTTAAGAGAAGGATTATCTGAAGCTAGTGTCCAAGATGAGACAGTAGGGAGGGAAGCCAGCTATTTTATGAAGGGAGACAGACTGTCGATGATGACAGTAGGAAAGGAAAGCTGCCGTACATGAAACACCAACAGGGTTCCAACGGGCTTGGTCGACAGACATCATTTCAGCGTCTGTCCACCAGTTGTAGATCTCTTTTAGCCGTTTACAGCCAGTCCATTTTTGGTCTTCCCCTTCCTTTGCTGTCCTACTGGGTTTCAGTTCAAGACCTGCATGGTAGGTCTGGAAGACGGCAGTGTAATGGCAACTCAGTCGACGCTTGCAGATGATAGAAAACGTAAAAGTAAAGGAAAGTTCAAGCTGCCTTGTCCATCGCAAGTGGGGGAGGGGGGGGAGGAGGAGGATGGCAATGCAGTACCTTCTGACGTGTTTACACAGGGAGATTGTTAGGTGAGAATGTTTCAGAAGCTTTCACACCACCGATGCAGTAAGCAGTTTTACCTTCTGACGTGTTTACACGGGGAGATTGTTAGGTGAGAATCCTCCAGAAGCTTTCACACCACCGACAGACGAAGCCTCACACGTGCAGATAAAGAGGTATGATGGTTGGCTTGTATCGAAGCGCGAAATGGTAGAATTCAGAGATGGGCATATCGTACATCATTTTATGGCAGAAGAGATAGCTTCCTACTCTCTGTGTGTGTATGTGCGTGTGTGTGTGTGTGTGTTGTGTGTGTGTGTGTGTGTGTGTGTGTGTGTGTGTGTGTGTGTTGGTGTAGTGTATGTTATGTGTATATGTGAGAGAGAGAGAGGGAGAGAGAGAGAGAGAGAGAGGGAGGGGAGAGAGAGAGGGGGGTTTTCAAATTCAGTTTTTATTGCAATAGAAAGCCCAGATTTATGAATATAACACCACAGCGGTGGAAAATCAAACTCGTGTGTGTGAATGTGTGTGTATGCGGGGTGTGTGTGTGAGGCAGAGAATTCCTGCTTATTTTTTGGTGTGCGTGCGTGCGTGCTTGCGTGGTGTTGTGGTGTTTGTGTGTTGTGTGTGTGTGTGTGTGTGTGTGTGTGTGTGTGTGTGTGTGTGTGTGTGTGTGAGTGTGTGTGTGTGTGTTGTATGTTGTGTGTGTGTGTGTGTGTGTGTGTGTGTGTGTGTGTGTGTGTGCGCGCGCGCGCGCGCGCGCGTGCTCCCAACTCTGACAACATATAAAAGCTCTCTATATCTCTATTGCATGGAAGGGTTTACCCCGTACTCAACCCAAACGGAGGTTTGAAGATTGTTGGGAGCTGGATGCTGCTAAAGTGCTCACAGGAAGAGTTGCTCGATGTAGGGGGCAGGGGGAAGTGTGCTTTGAAGTCTATGGGATTGGATAGAGAAGTCCAGACAGGAATGTACGTGGCAACTTTTACACCTGTACTGCTGTTCGTGGTGGGGAATAGAAACGGTGTGCCAGAAGCGGAGGAAAACACACACACACACACACACACACACACACACACACACACACACAGACACAAGACACAACACAGACACATACACATAACACACAACACACAACACACAACACACACACAACACAACACACACACACAAAAAACAAACACACACACACACACACACAACACACACAAACACACACACACACACACACACACACACACAACACACACACACACACACACACACACACACACACACACACACACACACACACACACACACACACACACACACACACACACACACACACACACACACACACATATGGAGGAAGGAAGACAGGAGAAAAACTCGAGACGGTCGTGCCCATAGGTTTCTGTTTTTATGCAAGGATCACGAGGGATAATCCGAATTTTGTACTTCTCAAGGTCACTATGACCTTGAAAAAGCCTCAGATGACATAAAGCTTGATGCGAAGGGTGGACAATGGTAGATTGTCTCAGCAGTGAACAGACTGTAAATATTATAGTGAGAAGTTCCTGAAAAAGTACTTTTGTCACACTTTCCTAAAACGTGCTGATTTTTGGCACTGTTTTGGTTCGTGTGACCTTGATCTTGACAGTGTACCTTCCAGACTTACGCATTCACAGCTGCATAATAGGTCTACCTACACCTTTGGGCCCAAACTTGGTAAAGATTCATCTAGAAACAGTTGAGAAAATCGCGCTGACATGTCTTGGTAAAAGACAAACACACAAAGACACACAGCCATATCCCTCCAGGATAATATGAAAAATTTTTATATTCTCTCTGTGTGTGTGTGTGTGTGTGTGTGTGTGTGTGTGTGTGTGTGTGTGTGGTGTGTGTGTGTGTGTGTGTGTGTGTGTGTGTGTGTGTTTCTGTCTGTGTGTCTGTTATCTATCTTCATCTCTCTTCTCTCTCTCTTCTTCTTTCTTCTCGTTCTTGTTCTTGTTCTTCTTCTCTCTTGTCTCTGTCTCCGTCTGTCTGTCTGTCTCTCTGTCTCTGTCTCTCTGTCTCTCTCTCTGTCCGTCTCCGTCTGTCTGTCTTTGTCTGTCTATCTGTCCCCCCCCCCCCCCCCCTCTCTCTGTGTTAGGGAGTTGGGGAAAAAACCCGTGCATTGAAGTGTTTGGGTAGAGAAGTCGAGACAGGAATGTTGGTTGGAACTTGCACCTGTACTGCTGCTGAAACAGGGGGATGTTTTTGTGGTCGGTACAAGGAATGTTGGGCCGCAAATGGCGGGGAAAAGAAAGGGGAGAAGGAAGGAAAGCGGGAGGTGGACTTTGCTGGGTCCATGTTTCATTAACCCTTTCACCGTTTCGCCTTATTCACCTGCTTCTAGCAAGGTGCTGATGGATAGGATGAGGGAATGCTGGAACTGGTGGATATGGAGAAGGAATGTGGGAAACTGGTGGATATTGTGAAGGGAATGTGGGAAACTGGTGGATATTGTGAAGGGAATGTGGGAAACTGGTGGATATGGAGAAGGGAATGTGGGAAACTGGTGGATATTGTGAAGGGAATGTGGGAAACTGGTGGATATTGTGAAGGGAATGCAGAAACGTGTGGATAGCATGATGGAATGCCTGGGAAGCTTTAGGATAGTGTCAGGGAGTGAAAGCGTTAAGGAAGCCGGTGGATTGGGCAAAGGAGTGAAAGGGTTAAGGAAACTGGTTGATAGGCCTGGGTGAGGGTTGAGAAAGTTAAGGAAGCTGGACGATAGAAAGGGTTAAGGAAACTGGTTGATAGGCCTGGGTGAGGGTGTGAGAAAGTTAAGGAAGCTGGACGATAGAAAGGGTTAAGGAAACTGGTTGATAGGCCTGGGTGAGGGTGTGAGAAAGTTAAGGAAGCTGGACGATAGAAAGGGTTAAGGAAACTGGTTGATAGGCCTGGGTGAGGGTGTGAGAAAGTTAAGGAAGCTGGACGATAGAAAGGGTTAAGGAAGATGGTTGATAGGCCTGGGTGAGGGTGTGGGAAAGTTAAGGAAGCTGGACGATAGAAAGGGTTAAGCAAGATGGTTGATAGGCCTGGGTGAGGGTGTGGGAAAGTTAAGGAAGCTGGAGGATAGAAAGGGTTAAGAAGATGGTTGACAGGCCAGGGTGAGGGTGTGAAAAAGTTAAGGAAGCTGGACGATAGAAAGGGTTAAGGAAGATGGTTGATAGGCCTGGGTGAGGGTGTGGGAAAGTTAAGGAAGCTGGAGGATAGAAAGGGTTAAGAAGATGGTTGACAGGCCAGGGTGAGGGTGTGAAAAAGTTAAGGAAGCTGGAGGATAGGCTGTGGGCATGAAGAGATTGAGGTGTGTGTGTGTGTGTGTGTGTGTGTGTGTGTGTGTGTGTGTGTGTGTGTGTGTGTGTGTGTGTGTGTGTGTGTGTGTACATAGACATCTACGTGAAATAAAAGGATACATGAAAGAAAAACCAAAAGAATGTCAGTATACGTGAGGATACTGTTAGTAAGTCAGATTCGTAATCATATCTCATTAGCGCTAAGGTGGTATATGTATTAAAAATTGAACAGGCGGCATCAAGTTTCCGTGGTTACTAAGGGTAAATACGGCAACTATTTCGTTTTAAAGGCCAGCAAGTCTGAGGATTAATGTCAAAATAATAAGATACATAAAAAAACAAAACAACAACAATAACAACAACAACAACAAAAAACAGCCGATGGGGTCATTGAGTGAAAGCGTTTATGTTTAACTACAAAGTAAATGGCTAGACCGGTCTGGGCTTGACTAATGGAGCAAGACTGTCTGCGGTTTTCTGGTGCCAGATTTTAACGGGAGAGGGACAGTTGACGGTTTTTTGTTTGTTTTTTTGTTTTTTTCTTGTTTGTTAGAATTTTATTTTATAGGCCATCTTCTCCATCCCCCTCCCAGTCCCCCCATCTTCTCCCCCCCCCTCTAAGCTTTTACAACCCTGTCACACTTCTACCCCTTCTCTTTCCCTCCCTAATTTCTTCTTCGGCCTTGTAAACGTACATGTAGAGCGTAGAATTAAATTGTGTGGGCTGTGCTTGTACCTAGTGCACGACCCTTTTCCTGTGCAATACTTTTTCAGTTCTGCTTTTCTCTCTATTCATTTGAAGGTGTGAAGGAAATCAAGGTGTGGATGTGTAGGTCATAAGGTTTGTGATGGGGTGCTCGTGGGGGTGGTGGTTGGTTGTAGTATTAGAGGGAATCCGGTCTTTTGATGATCATGGGCCAACAACTCGTTTAGAGAGAGAGAGAGTGTGTGTGTGTGTGTGTGTGTGTGTGTGTGTGTGTGTGTGTGTGTGTGTGTGTGTGTGTGTGTGTGTGTGTGTGTGTGTGTGTGTGAGAGAGAGAGAGAGAGAGAGAGAGAGAGAGAGAGAGAGAGAGAGAGAGAGAGAGAGAGAGAGATTGTGTGTGCGTGTGTTTGCGCGCGTGCGCGTGCGTGTATATATATGTATTTTTATTTTGTGTGTTTATGTGAGTGTGCTTGTACGTGTGTGTATGTGTTCATAATTTGCATAAGTGCAAGTGTATATGATTTTGTACACTAACATCAATCTTCTAAAATATTAGTGCGCCTATGAATGCACCTGTATACTGTATGATTGTTTTTACGTTTCTGTTACCTGTATATCATAATTTTCAATTTATTGTTGTCATACTGGCATTTTGCATACTATTTATGCCTTTGTAGTTGTATAATTATTATTCTGGTTCTTCTGTTTGGAGCTTATTGATGTGCCATAGGTTTAACGCAAGGGCGCTCCTAGCACTAATCATGGAATGGCAAAAAAAATCTTCTTGATCATTACTATGTTTATTATAGTTTCATCATCATCACCATCATATTATTATTATTGTTGTTGTTGTTACTGTTGTTGTCGTCGTCATCATTATCATCATCGTCATCATGATCGTCATCATCATCATCAGCAGCAGCATTATTATTATCATTATTTTAAAATTTCATTATTATTATTATTGTTATTGTTATTATTGTTATTGTTGTTGTCGTCGTCGTCATCATTATCATCATAATCATCATCATCATCGTCATTGTCATTATCATCGTCTTGATCGTCGTCGTCAGCATCATCAGCAGCAGCAGTAGTAGTAATCATTATGGTAAATTTTCATGGTTGTCTTTGAAAGCAGTTTTTTTGGTTAAATTTACGTCCTCCCTTACAAAAAGCAAGTGTTTACCATACATGGGATGTCTGATTTCTTCAGTGACAGCGTACCAACTTGACTGTGACGTTATTCGATTGGCTTAAACCGTTTGTTTCAGGTGAGGTGGCAAATAAAACGACGGCCTGAGGGGAAAGTATCGACAACTTGAATTATCGCTAGGGTGTCTGCTTCTCACGACCTCTGTCACTCATAATCCTGAATGTACTTTCTGTCTCCCCCCCCCCCCCCCCCCATTTTTTTCTTCATTCACAGTGTAGTCAAATAGAGTCAAGGTTCTGTTTGGTGAAGTAGCAATGCACACACACATACACACACACACACACACGCGCGCGCGCGCACACACACACACACACACACACACACACACACACACACACACGCGCGGACTCCTATTCAGCAAACTCGCTAGCAAGTAAATCTTAATCATTATACTTAGCTTGTCAACACACACACACAAAAAAGGATAGATTTAGGTATGTGTACAATAAAACTGGTAGACTGTAAAACTGTCAATTTTTACGCTTATCCTGTGCACAAATCTTGGATTCAAATTCTGTCGACCTGTTCATGGTTTGCCCTGTAAGCTTTATTTAGATTATTGGAAGGAAAGAATGGAACATCGAGTTGTGCTTCGAAGTGTAAACAGATTTTTTGTTGAATAATTCAGTAAGTTTGATTGTCACTTGGCATGCCTTAATTGCAGGTTTTAGTATAACGTAGGAATGACTGCACCTTACTCCACACCAGTTGCCCTCGGCAGGCTGTATGCATGCCTCTAGCCAAAAACAATTTTGAAATCGGGTCCTCTCTCTCATGACTGTACAGGTTCATGTAGCTACCTGTGTACAGAGCCCGTCACCACGTGTTAATTTACCACTCCTATACAGTGGACGTTGTTGACTTGGGACATGAGCACCCTGCAACCCCATCCCATCCCCCACCCTTGTTGCCGTTTTTGTCTCCGTGTCACACCACTAAAGGGACCAATCCACTTTCAGACACCGTCATACGACAGTGCAGTGCGTCAAATGCTTGATGATATAAGTACGTGTCTGATACTTTGTCTGCTTCCGTACATGGCCACACCTCGAACGGTCTGGATGAAGAATGTGGTCTTCAAAAATTGGAGTTTTGTTGTTGTTGTTTGCTGATGTTTGGTTATTTTGATTTTTTTAAGCGGGTTGTTTGGTTATTTTGATTTTTTTTAAGCGGGTAGGCTGGCTATGTTGATAAGAGCCGCGGACTCAGTATTTCGTGTCGTGAATTCAGTACCAGCCTACAGTATAAAAAGCGGCTTGCTTTTGTTGGTTTGTTTGTTTTTCTTCTGCCCATTTGGTTTTGTTTTTCTTCTGCCCATTTGAATTGTTAATCATTGTGGTAGTATCAGCTTAATGTTTCAAATGTCTAGTTCCCCCCCCCCCCTCCCTTTTCATTTCAAGACCTTGCCAGTGCAGAGGATTTTGCGCAGGCTCAAGGAGACTGCCGGACTATTACTAGGAGATCTGGGTGGGGCGTTTCGGAATTGTCTGGATGAGATGAATCTGTCGTGAGTAAACTCCGAACTGTGAACTTCAAAAGGTCAGCTGATACAGATTGAGCACTTCGTGTGTTACCAGAAAGTGGATGGGCCCGTTAAGGGAGACGTTGATATGATGTCGAAGCGGCGGTGTTACAAAATCATGTATTTTCATGACACAGGCACACAACTTGATACACATATACTAAAGTTTCTTTCCATGAAGTTATAATAAATATAGCCACAGAAAAAATCCTACCTTTTGTCAGTGCTGTTAAACACGATTTTTAGAGGAATTACAATCTTACAACGAACGAATAATACATGATAGAACACAAGTATTTTGGAAAACATGCACAAAGGAACAATACATGATATGACATGTTGTTTGGAAAACGTGCACGCAGAAATAAAATACACGATAAAACATATGTATTTTGAAAACATGGATATATTTTCACATGGTAAATGAAAGTCACCCGCAGAGTTGTTGAAAATTTGATTATGTATGTTTTTGGTCTTTTTTGATACACGCTACCATCGAGTGTTTACATTTTCGCCACGTAAAAAGCTTGATTACGAAGGCAAAACGTTCCGTATGTTGGAAAGGTCTTCTTTCAGTCGCCGTCATCGTGGTCAGGCACACTTTGTGTGTTTGTTTGTTTGCTTGCTTGCTTTGTTTGTATGTACAGTTCCTGCTGGCTGCCATGGAGGAGGTCAGAGGAGTTGTCTGTCAACTCTCTGGTCGTTTTGACCGCATGGTGCAGAAGTTGGTGAAAACACAGCAGTGGGAGGATCCTATGGAGATGCAGTACTTGGGTCTGCTCCACCTAGAAGGGTCTTTGTGTTGTGAACGCCATTCTCGGTTGATGTAGATGACTGTGACCAAGATTTGTTAGAAGGCGCCTGCAGGTCTGGTACCTCTGACCCCCAACTCTCATGTTGGAAAATAAAATAGCTGGTGCACCCATCCTCCTCCCACCTCCCCATGCTAACAGGACTGAAGGAAAGCAGTGATTAGGTGTGTGGTACAAGCAACGAGTGCAAACGGCTTTGGAAGTAGACCGACATCTATTTAGAAGGACCGTACCAGGTAGTCACCGTAATTCGAGGTCTGTTGGACTGTGACCAAATGTACCAGTTTAACGAACAAGTTTTGATAGGGTTGGTGATTATGTTTTAGTCGACAGCTGTATGAATGAATTAGTTGAAGTCTGAACTCTGCCTGTCTGTCTGTCTGTCTGGCTTATCTCTCTCTCTGTCTGTCTGCCTATCTCTCTCTGTCTGTCTCTCTCTCTCTATGTCTCTGTCCTTGTATCTCTCTCTGTCTCTGCTGCCTGTCTCTGTCTGTCTCTCTGTCCTTGTTCTCTCTCTGTCTCTGCTGCCTGTCTCTGTCTGTCTCTCTCTGTATCTCTCTATGTCTGTCTGTCTGTCGTCTGTCTGTCTGTCTGACTCTCTCTCTCTCTCGTACTCTTCTTCGTTCTGGTCATGGATGATGTGGATGCTGAGTGATTACGACGTTCAGTGCATCCTGGCAGAGGTCCAGAGATATGGCATGAAATATATAGATAGAAATGATAATCTGAGTGTAGACTGAATCTGTCAGTGTCGTATCAGCCCTGTGAAGAGACATATTATAGAGAGAACGGCAGTTGCAGAATTGCACCGGTAATCATAATTCCATTGAAGTAGCACAAACAGTCCGTGTTAGAGAATGCTCATCGCACCGTAAAGAAATGAACAAAAAAATAAAATGAAATAAAATAAACTCAAAATAAAATAAAATTAAAAAAACAAAATGAAACAAAATAAAATGAAATGAAATAAGATAAAAGGTTGCCATGTCAGTTCATCAACGCAATACAGACAAAATCGGATTCGTTCACTAAGACATCAACCCAGCATAAACAGTGTTCATCGTCTTTATTGTTTTCATTATTATTGTTATTAAAAATCATCATCATCGTTTGAACAACAGGCGATAGTATTGAAAAACGAACAAATAAATCAGGGTTTTCCTTGATCGACCCCACTGATCCGTCTGCGTATGTATGAGTGGTGCACAGATTTGTGGTTTGACTGTTCAGTCTCATGCCCTCTACAGTGTTTTGTGTCGGGACGTGGTCTGCTGAAACAAGATCAGTAATTGAGTAAATATATATATATATGCAGCGCGCGCGCGACGCGCGCACACACCACACACACACACACACACACACACACACACACACATATACACACACACACACACACACACACACAATATATATATATATCCAGAAATCAATGTAATATTCACCATGGAAGACCTGTGTGAACAATGTTTTCTCATTTTGTAGGGGTGTACTGATTTTTTAAAACTTATTTACTTAGGTAGTTTTTTGTTTGTTTGTTTGCTTGCTTGTTTTTTTCTCTCTCCCTGAAAATGTCTTTTCTTAACAAATAAAAATAATTTCGTGCTGCCACCAATAATGCCATGGAATGCGAGTATCCAAAATAACCATAACATAAGCCATAAGCCCGTGCACAACAAATTATATATGTTGACGAGGTCTTGGGGTTCAACTTCATCCGTTTATGGTGTCTTTTTGTTTCGTTTCTTTGTTGTTATTTTTGTTTTCAAGTTGTGTGCTTTGTTGGTCCATTCATTTGTTCGTTTCATTTCAATATTGTTGCCTGTTATTGAAGCGACACGTGATCCTGATATGGCATTTTCCATTGTGAGTAGTCTGCCTTGTGAGAACAGACATGTCATGTGCCATATAGAGAGTTAACGATCTTCCTCTTCGTGCCTCTGATCATTTGACAAACTCGACACGTCGACTAGTTGCCATGTGAATGACCTTTCGGTCACCAGTGAAAGCCAGTCAGGTGGCAGAGGATGCCGGAAGTGGAGGGTGATGGTGATGGTGGTGGTGATGGCAGTGGTTGAGGTTTAATAAGAGGCGGATGATGATAGAGACCTTCATGTTTTTTTTTTGAAGAGAAAAATGACAACTGTCTATTCCTGCACGTTTCATTTAGTTAATGATTTATAGTTAGTCGGGAAGTACATGTTTTCATGTATGCGCTCTCCCCTCCCCCCCTTCCTCTCTCTTTCTTTCTTACCATCTCACTCACGAACATGCATACATGCTTCTCTCTCTCTCTCTCTCTCACACGCACGACACACACACACACACACACACACACACACACACACACACACACACACGTACACACACACGTACACACACACGTACACACACACACACACACACACACACACACACACGGCGTGCGCGTATGCACACAAACACTAGTGACTTACATATGTATACACTCTCTCACATTCTCTCTGTCTCTGTCTGTTTGTCTGCCTGTCCGTCTCTCTCGCTCTCTCTCGCTCGCTCTCTCTCTTTCTCTCTGGTCTTCTGTCTCTGTCTCTGCTCTCCTTCCTCTTCTCTCCTCTCCCCATCCCTGCCCCTCCTCCACCCTATCCCCGCCCCCCTCCTCACCCCCATCCCCGCCCCATCTTTTATCCCTTTGTCTCTCCTCTCCTTGTCGCTTTTCGTCTCTGTTACACACGCATGTGTACATACACACTGATTTTTTGTGGTTTTTTTTTTTTGTGATGGTGGTCATGTTTTTATACAGTGTGAATGTGTGAACGAATGAGTTATAGGGAAAACGCCCTGTCAGTATATCTTGCGAGAAATAAGACCAGCACAGAGAGAGAGAGAGAGACAGATAGACAGAGAGAGAGAGAGAGAGAGAGAGAGAGAGAGAGACAGAGAGAGAGAGAGAGACAGAGAGAGAGAGAGAGGGAGAGAGAGAGAGAGACAGGCAGACAGAGAGAGAAAGAGAGAGAGAGAGGAGAGAGAGAGAGTGAGGAGAGAGAGAGAGAGAGAGAGAGAGAGAGAGAGAGAGAGAGAGAGAGAGAGAGATGAACAGAATGTGCTTTTACCTAACACCTGAAAACTGATGTTTGCACCCTTCTCACATCCCCCCCTCCCTGACTTGCCCCTGTGTCCTCCTGCACCCCCACCCCAGTGGGGATACCCGGGGCTCTTTTAGTATAAATAGTATCCCCACCTTCTAATAATAATTATAATAATTACAATATTTATATACCGCAAAATCTTGATAAAATCAAATCTAAGCGCTGAAACAGACACACACACACGCACGCACGCACACACACGCACGCACGCATGCACACGCACGCACACGCACGCACGCACACACACACGCGCGCGCGCGCGCCGCACACACACACACGCACGCACACGACTATAAATGGGGAGAAAGAATAAAAGCAATGGAAAATTATAGAGAAACTCTGTGCTAGAAATTTCCTCTTTTCTTTCACTTTCTTTGTTTCTACCTTATTCCTTTGCTTTTCTATCATTTCTTCCTATCATTTTCTGCCTTGCTGGTCCATTCGCTTATATCTTTTCCATAAAGTGCATACTTTCTGTTCGGATTGATAATTGGGTCGTGTGTGCGTGTGTGTGTGTGTGTGTGTGCGTGCGTGCTTGCGTGCGTGCGTGTGTGCGTGCGTGTGTGCGTGCGTGTGTGTGTGTGTGTTGCGTTTTTAGTTCTAAGGAATGTGAACTGCTTAGTGGCAGGCCAATTTTTATGTACGTTTCTGTATGCTCAGTGATATTGTGCTTTTGTATTCAGGCATGTTTTTTGTTGTTGTTGTTGTGTTTTTTTTAATCCCCATGGTGATAAATTGAGCGGAATGGTCAACGTCAGAGGCATGCCCTTAAATTACTTGCGTGAATGCAGTGTGGTATGTGTACTTTACTTTCTTTTCCATGTTTTGTTGTTTTTTCCCCCCATGGGCCGTCGATGTGTATAGACATCTGTGTTTTGTTTTATATGGTTATGTAGCCCTGATATAGTTCTGAGCTGTCTGCTGGGCTTTACTAGTATTAATGAGGCTCATTTCTAGTCCCATTGCTTCCCTTATTTTCGCCTGCATGAACGTCTATCTGAAGCATAAGACATGCTTGGTAGAGTTACAGCATGAAATCTGAACACTTCGTGAACGCGCACACATGAAAATACATTGATGAAGCTACATTAATGTGAATGAAAAAAAATCAGCCGATATTATATTTATAAATATATATATGTGTGTTTGTATATATATACATGAGTATATATGTATGTATATGTATGTATGTGTGTGTATATATATAAAAATATATATATATATTATATAAATATATAGATAGATATGTATATATATATATGTGTGTGTATATACACACACCACATACATACATACATACATACATACATACATACTACTACGTACTACATAATACATACATACATACATACATACATACATACATACATACATACATCATACATATTATTTTTCTTTAAGTCGGGATCAGCTTTCGCCCTCTTTCAAACTCATGTTTAAGCTATCATTGAGGGCCGTCATTTAACAAGATACACCCAAGAGGGTGTGGGTGGGACCCAGAGCACCAGTGCCTCGCCACACTCCGGACAAGCTCCCGATTCTACTCGATAGTGATTTCATCAAGCCAAGGGGGGCTATCTATACGTTGCATGACCCATTCGGACCCAGTCATCAGTTACCTTGTTTACTTACAAACCGAACGGCAAGTTGGGGAGATGACAAAACCCGGGACAGACCCATGTTTAGGCTGTCATTGACGGCCATCATTAATTGATCGAAATGCCCAAAAGTCTCACTTTCAGAACATTCGGCATATGGCGATTTTTTGGGGTGAGGACGGAGTGCATTTGTCATTATACTTGCAGTTTGTTAAAGGCCAAAT
Source organism: Monoplex corrugatus (assembly GCA_030674185.1). Classification (NCBI taxonomy): domain Eukaryota; kingdom Metazoa; phylum Mollusca; class Gastropoda; order Littorinimorpha; family Ranellidae; genus Monoplex; species Monoplex corrugatus. The sequence goes on along the minus strand of CM060312.1, from coordinate 28,635,422 downwards.
TATTTGAAAATCATTCGTGTGTGTGTGTGTGTGTGTGTGTGTGTGTGTGTGTGTGTGTGTGTGGTGTGTGCGTGCGTGCGTGCGTGGTGCGTGGTGTGTGTGTGTGTGTGTGTGTGTGTGTGTGTGTGCGTGCGTTTGTGCGTTTGTGCGGGCGTGCGTGTGCGTTGATTATACTTGCCAGTTGTTAAAGGCCAAATCAATTGAAAACTGCTCTCTCTCTCTCTCCTCTCTCTCTCTCTCTCTCTCTCTCTCTCTTCTCTGTCTCTGTGTATGTGTGTGTGTGTGTGTGTGTGTTTTCATTATACTTGCAAGTTGTTAAAAGCCAAATCAGTTGAAAACTGTTCCTGTGTGTGTGTGTGTGTGTGTGTGTGTGTGTGTGTGTGTGTGTGTGTGTGTGTGTGTGTGTGTGTGTGTGTGTGTGTGTGTGTGTTGTTGTCTGTCTGTCTGTCTGTGTCTGTGTGTGTATATGTGTGTGTTTGGGCGTTTTGAGTCGGGGAAGGTGTCGGATGGGACTTGATTGGTTTGGTTAAGTTTTTACGTCGGCACCCACCTCAGGTGACATGGCCGACGGGGATAACCATCTCAGGG
>CM060312.1:28622334-28629834 GCA_030674185.1 Monoplex corrugatus | reverse complement strand
CTACTCCGGCCAATTTGTCACACAGGGGATTAAAAAAACAAAAACAAACCTGAATTCAAATTTAAGCATACCTAAGGACACCAAAACATATCTAAAAACGGCCATGAATTACCTAAAATTGCTTCCGCATATCTCACCTCCCTAGAGCCAAAATGCACTTAATACATGTACCCAATTATCAATCCTAAGAAAAAGTACGTAAGACTTTATCGAACACATACAGGTGAATGGACCATTAAGGCAGAAATCGAAAGGAAGAAGTGACAGAAAGCAAAGGAACAAGGCAGAAACGAAGAGAGTGACAGAAAAGATTAAATTTCTAGCATAGAATTTCCAGAAGGTGGGGATTCTATTTATACTGAAAAAGCCCCCGGCATCCCACGGGGGAAGACTGTACAGGTTCTAGTTTGGCTCGAGAAAATTTTCGAGTGTGTAGATTGCACTTGACACAGCTGTAGGTAGGCAACTGGTCTTGTTCAGAATAAGGGAAGGTAAAGCAGGGAGAGAGAGGTGGTAAGCTCTGCCCTCATTGTCCCAAGGAAAGTTTGGTGAAGGTAAAGCAACGAGGGAGAGGAGATAAGCTCCGCCTGTATTGTGATGGTCCCAAGGAAGATTGAGGTATCTGTTAGCTCATTCCCCTACGACCTGGGAATTGTAAGACAGCGTTTATGTTCACGTGCTATAATTGGCATCTCTACGGTTGTGGTGGTGCGTGAAGCTAGGACATGGCGTGCATGTGTTGTGTTGTCTCTGTTCCTGATTTCCTTCGGGATCTCCGTTTGTTGTTCTTGCTTTGCCGGCTGCGGGGACCCGCTGACTTCCCACGCACCTTATTATGCTGGGGCTTGGCTTGTCCAGTCAGTGCCTACGTTAAGTGCACTGAACAATATCTCTCTCTCTCTCTCTCTCTCTCTCTCTCTCTCTCTCTCTCTCCTCCCCTCCCTCCCCCCACTATTTTTAAGACCATTAAAGAGATCTGTATTTATCTGCACAAAGGTCTTAACTTGCTAGCCATTAAGCTGAGCTGATGTGTTGATAAATGTCGTGCTCCTCCGTATGTGTATTTGTGTATGCGTGATATTAATGTAATGCTTCTTACGTTTTACAATTTTATATCATACGAGTATGTTTAGTGTTGTCTTATGTCGACTAATTTGAATGGATTCTGTTTTCTATTCATTCTCTCTCTGTCTCTCTGTCTGTCTCTGTCTGTCTCTCTGTCTGTCTCTTTCTCTGTCTGTATCTGTCTGTCTGTCTCTCTCTGTCTTTCTATCTGTCTCTGTCTATATCTGTCTGTCTGTGTGTGTCTCGCTCTCTCGCACGCACACACACACGCACGCACACAAACACACACTCTCTCCCTCCGACTGGCCGAAAACCGAAAATCGGTAGAACACCTGTACTGCATCCTACCTTTTCATACCCCACCCCCTTTGCCTCCTTTTCCCGAGTGTTGTCCGTTTTCACCTTGATCGCACAACACGTTGATGATTAGAGATGCTGAAGGGCAACAGACACGCTATGGGAAGTGCATGTCATCAGTGCCAGCAAAGGCGAAAGGAGCAGGGGGGTGGGGAGGGGCCGTCCATCACACGTTCTCCTACGGCGAGGAATATCACGCATACACGGCATGACCAGGGCTATGAAGGTGGGGATGGGGGTGGGGGTGAAGGGTCACTCAGTCCGTAAGCTAACTCCGAACATTTGTATTGTGGGCGTCAGTTGCTGTGGTGCGGTGGTTACTGAGTGGAAAGTTTTGGGTTCGATTTTCATCAGCCCTATCAAAACCATTGCGGGATTTTACGGCCCCACCCAGCTCCTGCCGAGAGTTGAATGGGCTCTGTGCTCGGTTTGGGAGACTTGGACCACACATTCAAGTCCCATCTACTTCATGGACGCTTTATTGAGGATGTTGCTTAATTTTTCTGACCAGCACCGCTGATGTCGCTCTCTCGGGCCTGGTTGACGCCAGGGTATAGTTTGAAAGTAAGCATAGAGTACAGACACGTCACGCATTCTCAGTCCAAATTGGAACCCCATTCCATCATGAACAACATCGCCATCGTTGTCATCATCATAGCGTTGTTAAAAGAAATTGTCCCAGCCTCTGTTGCCGTTTAAGTGTTGCAGAAAACGGAACAGAAAAAAATCAGTAAGTTGATGTTCCTCAAAACGTGTTATTGAAAGCCATCAGACCCATAACAGTTTTATCTGCCTTTTTTTCTTCTTTTTCTTTTTCCTTAAAAAATTTTTTTTTTTTTGCTCACGGCGAGAAACGAGGTCCTTGACCACATGAGACGTTCAGCTTCAATTAATGTATTCTGATCTGCTCTGAGTGCTCGTCTTTTTCAACTGTGTTTATGTGAGCAGATGGATTGTGTGTGTGTGTGTGTGTGTGTGCGTGCGTGTGCGTGCGTGCGTGTGCGTGCGTGCGTGTGTGTGTGTGTGTGTGTGTGTGTGTGTGTGTGTGTGTGTGTGTGTGTGTGTGCGTGCGTGCTTGATCGTATATATGAGGTTTTGCATTGTTTGAGTAAGTGAGGGCTCGTAAACTAATCGACATATGAAGTGGATGTCTGATGTCATAATTGATGTTTACTTTGTGTAAGAGCAGATGATGATGATGGTGATGATGATGATGATGATGATGATGATGGTGGTGATGATGATGATGGACTCCCATCAATCTGACAGATGAGTAGGCATACCGGTCCTTTATTAACGCCTGATCTGGGATACAAGACTAATTATGGGGGCGCATTTTCTCCTGCAGGCGCTGCATGCGCATGGGAAGGAGTCCTGCGGCCTTGGGTTCTACATGTATTTCCGAAGTCCCTCTTGGCTTGAATAGCAGCTGTTCTGCGCTGCTCAAATGTGATTGTTTCTTGTATGCACTGCTGTCGCCAGCGTAGTCTGTTAAGTGCAGTTTCTTCCCAAGTTTGAGTTGTTGGTGAGATTGGCTTTCAGAGTATACATGTATCGCTTTAGTTGTTTTCCTTGCTCACTGTATCCTTTTCCCACAGAATCATCTTTGGGGTGTGGTTGTCTTCCATAGGGACAACGTATCCCGTCTAACAATGCTGGAAGTTGATGAGCAGAAAATCTGTAGTTGGCAAGCCACGTTTTTTCCCCAGAATTTGAAGGTTGGACACTCGATCTTGCCGTATAGAGTTACAGATCTTGTGCAGACATCTTTGGTGGAACGATCCCTGCTGTTGGATGTGCCATCGGTACGTATCCTGGTCTCTCAATAGTGCAGCAGAGTGCTCAGAAGTATTGCTCTTCCCAACAGTCTCCTGCTAACTTAGGCTATACGAAACTGCAGTAATATCTGTATGTCTGTATAGGTATTGACAGTCTTTTGATACTTTGACAATTTGGTGAGAGAGGAGTGATGTATCAATCCCTTTCTAGACATTTAGGACATTGCAGTATTTTCGTACAAGGCTACTGGTGAGAGAAGAATAGAGTGATGCATCATGCCTCCTGTAGACATTGAAAAGGGGCTTGGCTGGTAAAATAAGTAGCTGGCTTCATCTTCTCCGTCCGTCCGTCCGTCCTCAGTTTTGATGAGCGCTGCTTCCGGTGTTTCGTTGTTGCCTTGCAGTCATTGAACGAACGAATGCAATTCAAATCGATCTGATATAGTGTATTTTTATTATCTCGAAAAGAATATCGGCAGCCACATTGCCGGTCACTGCAGCGGATTAAAAGCGTTTAATCCTGCTGAAAGCTGGCTGATAGATGAGAAGGTGAAAGGGTTAAGTTTTTGCAACTGGTTGATAGTATGATGGAGTCAGAGTCGAAACTGTTTCATTAGTTACTCTGCACCAGGTAGGGTTTTCTTGTTTTTGATGGTGATGGTGCTTTGGTTCTTTCGTCGTTTGGCTGGCTGTTGGAGTGATTGAATGATGAGTGACTGTCTATTTTATTGGCCACAAAACCATCTGATATCCTCCCTTCCAGTTCTGATGTTTCAAGTTCAGTCCCAGCCTTCATCATAAAAGCTTACATATTCACTGCCCATCATAATACTCATTCTGGTGGTTTCTGCTTAGTGTTTCGATATGTCCCGTTCACTTCCCGCCCACCTTTTCCCTGTTCCAACACCTTGCCAGCGCATGGGGTTTTGTGCAGGCTCACTGAGCCCGAAAAGTTATTACTGGCTAATTTGGGCGGAGGGCATAATTTAAGGAATTACCCGTTTGCGATGCTTCCTTTTTGAACACGCTCCAAACTCTTGTGACATGCAGTCTGTTGATGTGTTGCGAAGGGTTGTATATTTGTCAAGTTAAGTTTTCCTGACATCGCGGTTGCAAAACAGTAGATATAGGCCTACCTGATGGTGATCTTATTGATTTACGAATTAAGGGTTGATTTTTGTCTCAAGATCGTACGGGAGTGAAGTCGTGGAGACCGGGGCTTTTCTCCTCGTCAGCATTATGAAGGTAATGCCTCATCTCTTCTGCTTTGCCTCTGTACCTTCGCTGACCCTGAACTTTGGCCAGGAGGGTGGTTTGAAAGGTTCTTTGCTAGAATGAACTGTTCTTTTGTCAGTCGAACGAGTGTGTGCTTAGATTGGAAGGCGGCACTTCGTACGTTCACACCAGCCGGGCCTGCCGAGTTGATTAGATTGCGTTCGTCTAGAGACTTGTGCGTGATGCTGTTGCAATACAGTGTTAATGAACTTTGTGTGTTTTCAGTCATGCGGACCTCCTTGAAATTGTAGTCATGTGGGTGTTTCTGTGGTGTGTCATATGATGAGGTGATCTGAGGTCATTTTCTTTTCTCGAGCTGTACCTCTCTCTCTCTCTCTCTCTCTCTCTCTCTCTCTCTCTCTCTCTCTTTTGTCTCTGTTTCTGTCCGTTTGTCTGTCTGTCTCTCTCTGTCTTTCTCGGTCTCTGTCTTTCTCGGTCTCTGTCTGTCTGTCTGTCTCTGTCTCGCTCAAAGTGTGTCTGTCTTTGTCTGTCTGTCTCCCTGTCTGTCTCTCTCTGTCTTTCTGTCAGTCTTTCTATCTGTCTGTCTGTCTCTCTCTCTCTCTCTCGTGCACGCGCGGGCGAGGGCGCGGTTGTGTGTGTATGTGTGTGGGGAAAATTAGAAGCAAGAACGAAATGCGGAGGATGTGTTTTGTGTGTGTGTGTGTGTGTGTGTGTGTGTGTGTGTGTGTGTGTGTGTGTGTGTGTGTGTGTGTGTGTGTGTGTGTGTGTGTGTGTGTGTGTGTGTGTGTAGAGAGAGAGAGGATAAGGTAGTTAGGCATCAAAGATGTTATCTGTGTCGTACCTTGAGTATGTGTGCTTACGCGTGCGTGTATGTGTGCGTTCGTGCATGTGTATGTGTGAGTGAGTGAGTGAGTGTGTGTGTGTGTTTGTGTATGTGTGTTTGTGTGTGTGCGCGCGCGCGCGCGCGCGTGTGCGTGTGCGTGTGGGCATGTGTGTGTTTTTCTGTGAACGGTTGGTCTTGTCGATCTTCAGAGGTGTTATCAGCGTCGACTCGACCTTACCACCTGCTGATCGGATTAAGTCAGGGGGTGTGGGGAAGGCAGGGAAGCGTATGGAGCGTAGTAGTTTATTGACATTCTGTGATGGGCATACCAGACTTTGGTTCCTTCTCTTCGCATTTCCTCCCCCCCCCCTCCTCCTCCTCCTCCTTCTCCTTCTCCTCCTCTTCTTCCCACTTTCTCCTCTTCCTCCTCTTCTCAATTCCTCCGCCTCCTCTTCGTCCTCTTGTTTCCCTCCCACAAAGCTCTTGGTCTGTGCTGCTTCCTCATACCCCCCCCCCCCCCCCCCCAGTCCAAGATCGCGCAGAGATCATCACGGCAAAGTACAAATGTCAGTGGACCATGAGGATAGGAACTCGAAAGGATGAGTCACGCGTTCGCTGCACAGACATTAAGATGTCTGTGGTTTACTTGTTCCTTTTCGCTTGTGCCTTCGTCCTGGTTGGTAAGGGTTTTGTTCCCAAGGCTGATAGGACTATTTATTTATTGATTGATTGATTTGTTTGTTTAGTTATTTGGATAGACTATTTATTTATGATTGATTTTTGTTATTTGTTATTTTGTTTGTTTATTTATTTGTTTGTTGTTATTTATTTGTTCGCTTGGTTTTATTTTGACGAAATGATGGAAATTGATGATGTATTTCTTAAGATGTTATAGAAAATTAAGATTCATTCATTGTTTGATTGATTGATTGATTGATTATCGATTCATTCATTCATTCATTCATTCATTAATTCATGTTCATTCATTCATTCATTCATTCATTCGTTCATTCATTGGTTGAGTTCCCCACCTTTTTTAAGGGAGATTGGGCGTGTGTGACGTAATATGTGTTAGCAAGATTTTTTCAACTGCTTTTAAGATGGATTTTTACTACCAACTCCGGGTTTAATGTGTGGACCGTTGAGGCGTCGCGAATGATTAAATATGAAAATCGTGGCGCCAAAGTAGATGTTATACCAAAAATAATGTCTGAAATCAGGCCTATAATCAGCACTTTGTGAGGAAAATGTTTGAACAGCTTTTTTATTCAAGAAAAGCAGACGTATTTACATTCTGTTTGCACTGTCGTGATACTGCACATTCGTCTCCGCTTCTTGTCATGTTTTATTTCATCTGAAGCTTATTCAAGGTCATAGTAACCTTGAGAAGTAGACCTCTGGATTTTCTGTAATAATTTGTCTTTAAAAGGAGATTGTTAGAATGGCTTGACCATCGTTTTTAGATTCCATTGTATTTACTAATAAAACCGTGGGGAGTAGTTCTCTGAATGGAATGAAATTCGGTTCGGATCGGTTACATCTTGTGTGACTGTTTCTTGAAAGTGCTGCAGCCTTCCACTAAGTTCCAGTGACGGTCTTGGCTGTTGGCAGGTATAACAGAAACCTGGAAAAGATTTCCTTCAGCTTGGTTCTGGGGTGACCATTCCCAACCCAGCGGGTCGCAGGTAGTGCTGGCCTTTAGATGACCAACCCTTTGACTTTTGCACCCTGTCCATCAATCACAAAAACTGAACTCGTCCGACTCCCTCAGCCTACACAAAGCAAAAACTTAACCCTTTAACTTCCTCACCCTATAGGGTGAGGGAGTCAAAGGGTTAAGCAAAACTTAACCCTTTGACTCGCTCACCCTATAGGGTGAGGAAGTCAAAGGGTTAATTTTTTGCTTTGTTGGCATCGTTGACAATGCCGGATGCTGGTGAACAGGGTGCGGGAGTCAAAGTGTTAGATTACAGAGATTGGCTGCGAAATAATGCAGGCCTGCCTGGACGAACAAGCGGTCCAAGATCGGCTGATGGTAGTCTATATCCTATCAGGATAGAGTGGGGCTGGCCCTTTGCAAGGCCACAAATAGAAAGTACCATAGACGTCCTATGACGGAGCCATCAGGCAGATAAGGACATCTAAAGTCTTTAGCCCCTCATGCCGTTCACAGGGTAGATATTTCGGCCAAGGGATAAGGAGGGGGTGGAGTGACCGCTGCAGAAAACGTAGAGGGCCGAA
>CM060312.1:28454834-28617334 GCA_030674185.1 Monoplex corrugatus | reverse complement strand
CCCTCTCTCTCGCTCTGCTCCTCTGTAGCGCTCTCTCTCTCTCCCCTATCTGTCTGTCTCAGTATCCCCTCTCTCTCTCGCTCTAGCTCCTCTGTAGCGCTCTCTCTCTCTCTCCCCTATCTGTCTGTCTCAGTATCCCCCCCTCTTCTCTCGCTCTAGCTCCCTCTGTAGCGCTCTCTCTCTCTCTCTCTCCCTATCTGTTGTCTCAGTATCCCCTCTCTCTCTCGCTCTAGCTCCCTCTGTAGCGCTCTCTCTCTCTCTCTCTCGCTAGTTCTCTTCTCTCTAGTTCTCTCTCGTTTTCACTCTCTCTCTCTCTCTCACTCTCACTCTAGCTCTCTCTGCCCTAATTATTGTAAAAATGACTTCATTTTGTCTCCAGTTCCTTCTTTATCATGCCTTCGACCCTTCGGGGGGTTGTAAAAAGGGCTGTCTTTTAAATGTGACTCTTCTATTCTTTCTTGATATTTAGTGTCGTTGGCTTGGGGGGAAGGGGGATCGAGTTTTGTACGGGGTAGGGGTGATGTAACGAGGAAGAGCGCGGCCATTATTCAGGGGGAGGAGGAGGAGTGAATGTGGCTTGTGTATTCAGTGACTGTGACGTACTGACCTTTATTAAAAAAATTAATGTTGGCTTAAGAACTTAGATATCCGTTTCTGTTGCGTAGGACTGAAGTTAGTCAGTGAATGTAGCCTGTGTATTCAGTCACAGTGCCGCATTGGCCTTTAGTATTGGTGTAAGAACTCAAATATCCATCTCTGCTGTTTTAGGACTGAGGGTTGTTTACTAGGAGAGGAATGCGGTTCGCCGCAAACTCGTCAAAATTAACTGTTTTTGTTAGGAAAACAGTGGGTATGGCCTGTGTGTTTCGTAAGTATGACACGTAATTCGTCCCCCCCCCCTCCACCCCCGTGGGGATGCCGGGGGCTCTTTCAATATGAAATAGTATCCCAACCTTCTGGAAATTCTGTGCTAGAAATTTCCTTTTTTTTCTGTCACTCTCTTTGTTTCTTTCTTCCTTTTTTGCTTTCTGTCATTTCTTCCTATCATTTTCTGCCTTGCTGGTCCATTCACCTGTATGTGTTCGATAAAGTCTTACATACTTTCTCTTAGATTGATAATTAGGTACATGTGTTGAGTGCTTTTTTGGCTCTAGGGATATGAGATATGCGGAAGCAGTTTTGGGTAATTTAGGCCTGTTTTTATATATGTTTTAGTGTCCTTATTTATGTTTAAATTTGTATTCAGGTATGTTTTTTTTAAATCCCCATGTGCGATAAATTGGAATGGTCAACGCCAGGGGCATTTCCTTAGATTATGTGCGCTAATGCATTGATATAATTGTATACTTAATTTTCTTTTCCTTTCTTTTCCCGTGAAAGTATTGTGTATGTTTTGAAACGGTTATAGCCCTGATATGGCTCTGCGCAGTCGGCTGGGCTTTAAACAACAATAATGACAAGTGATAATCACGTAATTCGTCTGTCATGGCTCGTATACGTTCCCTGTTGGCTTGTGTTGTTCGCTGACTTACATTAGGACAGGAGGCTTATACTTTATAGTGTGGACAGTGCTGTAAAAGCCGTCACGTCAGCTGTCAGAATTAGACCTGTTAGGAGAACGGGAATTTGGCCTTACAGGTTCTTAGGGATTGGGCTTGTTAGTGAAGTAGAGTGAGTGAGACTTCCAGACGGAGATGAGAGAAGAGTGGAAATAATGCGTGAATATTGAGTAACCCAGACAGACTGGCCTAACGTGATTAGTACAGTTTCCCCCCAGTGTGTGTGTGGTGTGTGTGTATGTATGGTGTGTGTGTGTGTTGTGTGTGTGTGTGTGTGTGTGTGTGTGTGTGTGTGTGTTTTGTGTGTGTGGTGTGTTAGAGAGAGGGGAGAGGAGAGAGAGAGAGAGAGAGAGAGAGAGGAGGAGAGAGAGAGAGAGAGAGAGATGCCTTTACAACCATTGTTTTCCATACTGAAAATGAAGAGAAAGGTATTGTGCCAAGTCTGGGTTCCATTAATAATTAACACAAACGAGAAACAACAACAACAACAACAATAACAACAACAACAACAACAACAACGAAAGAGACCACCAAGCAAATAAGAGCATGTCGAAAAATTAAGCTTAAGTACTCTTGTCTTTTATCATTATTATTATTTTATTATTATTATCATAATTATTATTATTACTGTTATTGTTATTATTATTGCTATTGTTGTTATAACTATTATTAATTAACAGCGTGATGTCTAAGACGTCCTTGTCTGTAACAGGGCAATAAGCTGATAAAGAATTTCGTGTGCAAATGAATAAACGAACGAATTAATGAATAAATAGCTGGAAAGAGGAATAGATAGAATATTCTGTTGACGTGTAACTCATCATATCTTGTGCAAACATCTTGTAATACTGTGGAGAAGGGCCAGCAGAAACTGTAATGAATCATTCAGTCAGTATAGAAAGCCATGTTAATGTTGCTCGGTAACAGACACGCCATCATCGTTTGCGTTCTTAGAAAGTTGCAGTATGCTTAGACACGGCCATACTGCTTCCGCATGCAATCCAATCACTGTCTGTTCCCCAGAGTAGCATTCGGTATATCAGTGTTTATTACGATTTAGGGCCAGGACTATAGAGCGCGTATATTGTATAGATCCCTACATACTCTATGGTCATAAGGCTGGAAGCAAGAGATCCTAGCACCTTTGACTCTACTCTCATGCACCTCCACCACTCCCCTCCCCCTCCGTCCGCCCAGCCACGCACATGAGCAGCAGTCTATCAATGACACTAGCACTAATGAATGGCACGTGCAAGCGATTGTCTGACCAGAGACATGAACAGAAAGACTGGCACTGCATGATATCTCGGACGATCATGTAAGTAGCATTAGTAGTACTATAGGAAGAGGAATTTGGAGTTTGTTCAAGAGAGATTCGTTACATTCTGACAGTTTCACATGCATTCCACCCAGATCTACCAGCAGTTATCTGATAGATTCCTTGTGCCTGTGCAAAACACTGTGCACTGGCAAGGTCTTGAACTGGGGGGGGGGGGGGGGGGTTACCTTGAAACACTGACACCACCAGAATGATTGAAACGTTAACGTGAGCAGCAAACAAGCTGTGTTATGTTTTGAATGGGATTGAACTCGAGACGTGAGATCTTGAGTCCACAGTTCTATCAAAAGAGCCAACCAACCCAAGTAGGACTAATAATGTGCTCTTTGATCTCTTTACATCCCATCATTTTCTTTATAACAAGGTACGCACATTTCACATGGTGTAGGAACTAATTTCATTTGTCGAATATAATGAATACATTTGCGTACCTTTCATGTTTGTCCGGATGATATTTAAAAATATACAGGGTAGGGGTGAATGTGAGTATTTTAGTTAAAGAGTTCCAGAATCACATCTGCATTTTTCTGGCTATTAATGTTGCAGTTCTCTTGGTAAAGGTTTCACTCATTGTTTCTTTAATATTTCAAATGTACTTCATACAGTTTACTGAAATTTATACCTCTAATTTAGTGGAGAGATTTTTTTTTCGCTTGTAACTCAGTCAGATCACTTCTCAGTCTCAGCGATGGCAATTTTAAGTATAAAACCTGCCCTTTTATGAAAAATCGTTGCTGTTAGTAGGATGTTGATTACTCTCTGCTTCTAATCAGTAATGAACGTGATCTCACTTTGTCGATGTGTTCAGTTATTCTGCATATGTGCACAGATGTGTGTGTGCAGTATGTCTTATAGAACCAAAAATCTGTATTTTGTTCTGTCTATAGTTCTCTGAAGCTAGTAGAAGTAGACATAGAGTTCCTGCCTTGCTCTGTGACCCCACAGGTTTGCACAGATGCGTGTGTGCAGTATGTCTTATATAACCAAAAATCTGTATTTTGTTCTGTCTATAGTTCTCTGAAGCTAGTAGAAGTAGACATAGAGTTCCTGCCTTGCTCTGTGACCCCACAGGTTTGCACAGATGCGTGTGTGCAGTATGTCTTATAGAACCAAAAATCTGTATTTTGTTCTGTCTATAGTTCTCTGAAGCTAGTAGAAGTAGACATAGAGTTCCTGCCTTGCTCTGTGACCCCACAGGTTTGCACAGATGCGTGTGTGCAGTATGTCTTATATAACCAAAAATCTGTATTTTGTTCTGTCTATAGTTCTCTGAAGCTAGTAGAAGTAGACATAGAGTTCCTGCCTTGCTCTGTGACCCCACAGGTTTGCACAGATGCGTGTGTGCAGTATGTCTTATAGAACCAAAAATCTGTATTTTGTTCTGTCTATAGTTCTCTGAAGCTAGTAGAAGTAGACATAGAGTTCCTGCCTTGCTCTGTGACCCCACAGGTTTGCACAGATGCGTGTGTGCAGTATGTCTTATATAACCAAAAATCTGTATTTTGTTCTGTCTATAGTTCTCTGAAGCTAGTAGAAGTAGACATAGAGTTCCTGCCTTGCTCTGTGACCCCACAGGTTTGCACAGATGCGTGTGTGCAGTATGTCTTATATAACCAAAAATCTGTATTTTGTTCTGTCTATAGTTCTCTGAAGCTAGTAGAAGTAGACATAGAGTTCCTGCCTTGCTCTGTGACCCCACAGGTTTGCACAGATGCGTGTGTGCAGTATGTCTTATATAACCAAAAATCTGTATTTTGTTCTGTCTATAGTTCTCTGAAGCTAGTAGAAGTAGACATAGAGTTCCTGCCTTGCTCTGTGACCCCACAGGTTTGCACAGATGCGTGTGTGCAGTATGTCTTATAGAACCAAAAATCTGTATTTTGTTCTGTCTATAGTTCTCTGAAGCTAGTAGAAGTAGACATAGAGTTCCTGCCTTGCTCTGTGACCCCACAGGTTTGCACAGATGCGTGTGTGCAGTATGTCTTATAGAACCAAAAATCTGTATTTTGTTCTGTCTATAGTTCTCTGAAGCTAGTAGAAGTAGACATAGAGTTCCTGCCTTGCTCTGTGACCCCACAGGTTTGCACAGATGCGTGTGTGCAGTATGTCTTATAGAACCAAAAATCTGTATTTTGTTCTGTCTATAGTTCTCTGAAGCTAGTAGAAGTAGACATAGAGTTCCTGCCTTGCTCTGTGACCCCACAGGTTTGCACAGATGCGTGTGTGCAGTATGTCTTATAGAACCAAAAATCTGTATTTTGTTCTGTCTATAGTTCTCTGAAGCTAGTAGAAGTAGACATAGAGTTCCTGCCTTGCTCTGTGACCCCACAGGTTTGCACAGATGCGTGTGTGCAGTATGTCTTATAGAACCAAAAATCTGTATTTTGTTCTGTCTATAGTTCTCTGAAGCTAGTAGAAGTAGACATAGAGTTCCTGCCTTGCTCTGTGACCCCACAGGTTTGCACAGATGCTAATTTCACTCCAGGAAAACATTGTCCGATCAACCTCTAATCCATCCAGTATGGAATGGGTACCTGATCATATTCAGGGTTGGGAAAAGTAAAGCAGTGAGGGAGAGATGATGGGCATTCCCCTTACAGTGAAGGTCCTGAGAGAAGTTGAGTTCGCTACCACCTCACTCCACTATGCCCTCAAGGTTATGGGACAATCTTTTCACTTCGTACCTTGCCCTTTGCACCTCTGTACGCGACAGGCCACGTATGGCGAGACAGACACAGCTTGCAGCAGAGTTAGTTACTCGTCTTCCTTTCCAGATCTTTGACACAGCAAGCTGCAAAATAGTCTTTCTTTCTTTCTGTGTCTCTGATGTGACTGTGCCGGCACATGCATCATGCACCAACGCGGTCTGTTTGTGTTGGCATTGGGGTTGTGTGCCTGTGTAACTTGTGCACCTTCCGTGCCTTGCTCCGCGCAAATAGTTAACATTAACAAGGAACACCCGAAGTTGGTATATGGGACCCAGAGCAGCAGTGCCTCACCGCCGGCCAAACAATCATCTCCCAGTTAACGACACTACAGTGGTAACCATCTTGCCAAGTAACCGTGTGGCGTTGGGAGCTGGTTGGTAACATTTTGTGCAGATTGTTTAGTTCTTATTTCTTTTTTTTTCCCCCTTTGTCATTCAGATAAAAAAGTTTTCCATACATTCAAATAATTGTACACATAGCAAGCACACTCGCGCACATGCACTTGCACATATATGCATGCACACATTTGCGCATACTTACCCACACACACACACACACTTACCCCCCCCCCCCACACACACACACACAGTCCGTAACAGCACAGTGGTATGTTTTTCTGGTTAAATGTGCACCATTGTGGCAGATATGCATCTTTATGCAAACATACACACACACATCTACCACATACCTGTGAGCATGCATATCATGCACATGCGCATGCACATGCATGCATGTACACACATACACACACCCATGCACACACAACACAACACACACACACACACACACACACAACACACACACACACACACACACACACACACACACACACACACACACACACACACACACCACACACACACACACACACACACACACACACACACACTCTCTTGCTCACTCACTCACCCACCCAGTCACTCACTCACACAGAGTATTTTAAATAGATTGTATTCCTTGACATTAAATTAAATTCAAAATACTTTATTCCCACAAAAAAGATATGTTGAATATGACTGCTGCCACAATGCCGGTCACAATTATGTACACATGAAGGAGTTTAGGTACTGGCTGGTATGCACACATGTTGACTTGTAATATCTGGTTAATGTGGTTAATCTGATTAATCCATATATGTATATATATATGGATAGAGTGAGAGAGAGAGGAGGGAGAGAGAGAGAGAGAGAGAGAGAGAGAGAGAGAGAGAGAGAGAGAGAGAGAGAGAGAGAGAGAGAGTTGTGTAAATTGTTAAAGAAATTTTATAGATCTGAATATGACAATGAGTGATGGTGAATACGTTTTAAAGTCTAATATTCCACTAGTGCAGAGAAATAGCAAAGCAGTGTGTGTGTTGTTGTGTGTGTGTGTGTGTGTGTGTGTGTGTGTGTGTGTGTGTGTGTGTGTGTGTGTGTGTGTGTGTGTGTGTGTGTGTGTGTGTGTGTGGGCTTGTTTGTGGGCTTGTATCTTGCCATTGCTAACAATTATCTTTCTGTTGTGCTTTGTTTTCAAGTGTGGTGTCCTGTGTATCTTATTTAGCTGCTGCATCTCTCTGTCTGTCTGTCTGTCTGTCTGTCTGTCTGTCTCTCTCTCTCTCTTCCTCCCTCCCTCTCCCTCTCTCTCACTTTAGCAAATGCTGTTATTTTTTTAATTTTCATATATATTACGTCTTATTTATTGATGTATTTCTTTCTTCAGTGTTTTCAGTTCTAGGCGGATATATAGATTAGCAATGGCAAATTTTACAAATGGATTTCCAGTAATTTCCTTGGGAAAACACAGTATCATTGTCATTGTCCCTCCCTCCCTCCCTCCCAATCCTTGGCTCTCTTGCAGTACTCAGGTGGGTAAATATTAGACTTCCACTTTGAAGACCCAGGGTTCACTCTACTTAGACACCTCTGCCTGGTGGTTAAAAAGCAGAGAATTTTCTGATTTTCCAGGTTAACATGTGTGCAGGTTTGCCTGTGCCCAAACCCCTTGCTTGTGTATATATGCATGCAGAATATCAAATATACTTATCAGATAGCCAGTAAGTCATATCATAGGCAAGCTTATGGCAATGAAAATGTCTAGCTTGGAGGCAGTGGCAGATTTGAAAAATGGCTTTTAGCAGTACCTTATACAGGTGGAAAATGAAGTTTCTTCTTTGTGTTTGTGTGATAAAAATGTGGAGAAAAAGGGTCCTGTAGCAATCTTTTGAGTCTCTACATAAGTAAAATTGGGTTTTCTTCTACTGGAGGGAAAAGGTTACATATACAGGTATTAGTAGTGACGGGAGATATTTGGAAACGTGCCACTGCAGGGAAGAAAAAAGCAATCCTGCCTCCTCATGGGTCCCCCATTTGGTGATAAGCTGGTCTTTGAAGTCTGCCAAAAGAATTGAGCTGACAGATTACTGATTATTCTGTTCTTTCATTTATATTTGTAGATCTGTGATCTCTTGTATACATGCGTGCAAGTGGTTCATCTTACTGAAGGAACTCTTTTACCTTTTTTGGTGCTGGATTCCCCCCCTTCCCTCCAAACCTCCTTTTAACCCTTTGACTTCTCACTCAGTCCAGCAGGTGAAAATCCTTCCATGTAGATGTGTTGTTTTTTGTTTTTTTTTTTTTTTTATAATTATTTTTGTAATTTTTCTTTTATATTTTTTTAAAGTCTAAATATGAATAATATAATCACCTTCTGGAAATTTTGTGCTGGAAATTTTCTGTTGGAAATTTTCTGTTCTCTGTCACGCTGTTTCTTCCTTGCCCTTTTGCTTTCTGTCATTTCATCCCAGCTTAAGTGTTGTGTATGTTTTGAGATGGTTACAACCATGAATGATATGGCTGTGTGCCGTTGGCTGGGCTGTAAACAACAATATCAGTTACAATAACCAGCTGAAATTTTTTTTAATGTTTTTTGCATTGCTATCATGGCTGACAATGCGAGAATCCTATTGATAGGTTGAGGGAGTCAAAGGGTTTATCGCCTCTTTGTGTAACATTGTCATATATACAGGCTCATACAGTAAAGGGAATGAGCGTTTTGGATTATAGCATTTCAGATTATGATATAAAATACACATAAGTAAATTTTGTTATACATGTATTTGTTTATAAATGACCACATAAAATTTATGATGTGAAATTTGGGCTGCAGAGCACACTGCGAGTGCAAAAACCATCCTTTTGCCTTGTTGTTTTCCGCTCACAGTGCTTATATATTTTTGCTTATCTATGAAAGAGCATTTTTCGTCAGAATTCTGCCAAAGACAACTTTTTTGCTGCAGGTTCACTTTCATGTGCAAAGTGTGTATTTACGTGAGTTTAGCAATTTATCCAAAAGGTGCATGCAGCCAGACCACCCACCAAAAGACTAGCAGCCAGATTTCCCATCAAGATTTAATAGAGGGGGAAAGAGAAAACTATTGTTAAGGATCCTCGCACTTAGATTGTCTTTGTGCCCCTACCCCCACCCCCGATGTTTTTTGTTCCCATTCTGTATGGCATATTAAAGGCCCTAGAAACTGGTACAGTTTTTAAGTTTTTACAATGCAATGATGATGACGATGACGATGACGACAGTAATCATGGTGCTGTGGAGTTCCGTCTAGGAATGAGACTGTGTGGCAGGGCTGTACTGTACATTTGCTATCATAACATATCCTGGCATCAACCAGATCCCAGGGATAGAGACACCTGTGGTGTTGGTCAGAAGATTTGAACAATACCCTCAGTGATTCATCCATGAAGTGGATGAGACTCAGTGTGTAGTGCCCATCTTCCCAATGAGCCTATAGCATGCTCAGCTCTGGATAGGAGCCAGCTGAAGACGAAAAATCCCACAATGATTTTTGGAGGGACTGACTGGGATTCAAACCCACAACCTTCCAGTTGATAGTCTATTGGGCTAACCACTACACCACAGCAACTGGTGGGTGGAGAAAACTTCCAGTCTGAAATGGAAGTGGGACCTGAGACTTTAGAGATTTGCATACTAGCTAGCTTGGTTGGTTAGCCCTTTGACTCCTGTACCCTGTCCACCAGCATCCTGCTTTGTCAACCATGCTAGCAAAGCAGTGAATTAATATGCACGCTTAACAGGTACTTTACTTTGCCATCTGTTTTTGAATAATGTGAACGATTTTTTTTTAGTTGAAGGACAGAAAAGTATATGGTAAAGAGGCAGTTAGTTTTGTTGGTTTTTTTGTTGTTGTTTGTTTGCTAGGCATCATGTCTTCAGAAAGGTATGCTTTGCTCAACAGACCAGTGTGTATATGTATGTTTACTGGTGTTTGTGTGTGTGTGTGTGTGAGTGTGTGATTCAGAAAAAAAAAGCATAACTGACCATGAATAACCATAACGAATTTTATGTTTCAGATTGTCAGTACACGTGTCATCTCAACTGTGTTCCCTCAGTCACCCTTGACTGCACCACAGTGTCCCCGGGGTCAGGCGAGGGACCTGTGGCCACTCCCACCGATCTTCCATCCCCTTCCGAGCTTCCATCTCCTTCAGCCTCAGCAGAGACCTCCTTGATAGAGCGACGGACCATCGTCACTCATAGATCTCCTCAGAAACAACAACAACAACAACAACAACGTTCTGCGACACCATCCACAGACGCTCAGCCTTCAGGGCATCTCAAACTGTGCAGCATTTAGCACCACCTAGTGGTACATGTGGTAGGTCGAGTTCTTCGCCAGATGTGTTGTTGGTGAGGGACCCTTTGTCAGGGGCGTGTGTTTCATTGACAGCGTCGTTATCGTCCAGTACATTGTCGACGACAGGAGCACCATCATCAGTGTGTGTAGAAAAAGACCTGAACCAGAATGCCAAAAACATTGATGGAGGCTTGCTGGTGGGAAACAGACAAGGGGATGATGTGTGCGACTCAACTAATGTGAGTAGAATTTTTCATGAAATGTGCAAAATTGTGAAATGAAATCTTTCATTTTGTAGTTGTCTTCTGGGTTGTGCCTACAAAATTATTCTTGATGTTAATGATAATAACATTAATTAAGAAATAGTTCTAGAGAGCAATATCCTAGAAAGCAAACCCCTAAGTGCTTTGCACTTTGAGAAAATGTGATGCCAAAAAAACCATAAGGCATCAGTTAATTTATCAAAAAAGTATAACATGACATTGAACTTGAAAAAAAGGTTACATTGAAAATAATGCAGAAATAGATATTTCTGCTAGTCATCCAAATAAATATTGACCAATTTTAAACAAGTGGATGTGTTCCTCTTGCAAGTAAATGGAGTACATTAGGCTCGGCCATCCACAAAGCAGTGTTTGTTATCCAGAACAAGTGTGACCAGCCATGTTCAAGCAAACAAGAACCAGAAAAATATGAAAGTAGAATCCGAATGTGTATTCAATACAACTTGACAAGACAGGCGCAAGTTTTCAGCCAACTGACTTTTGTTAAGGGTAAACATAAGATCACAAAAGAACAAACAGCGAATACAAAAATTGGGAGAAAAAGACCAACAACTTCCCCCCTCTGCTGCATCCAGTGGGAGAAAAGGACTAAAATGAATTCATAATGTGTTTGTGGTAACGATAAGAACTGGGAAGAGAGGAGGCAGATATAATGTCTGAGGGGAAGTGAAATGAATTCTGCAATTAAAAAAGTGGTCATGCCATATTAGTATTGTTTTATCCTGAAGAGGGGCCAGGACTAAAACTATGAAAACTATGATGCATTTGCTGAGAGTAGTTTTTTTGAATGCAAGTATATTACTATTAAATAATGCATAATTATACATACATACACATGGACGAAGCAGGGGGAAGTTTAGTTTTTTTTTCTCCTAATTTTTTAATTGTTGTTTGTTCTTTTGTGCTCCTACGTTTACGCTTGACACAAGCCAGTTGGTGGAAAATTTGGGCCTGTCTTGTCTGGTTTTATTAAATACATGTTCTGATTCTATGCTCAGTGTTTGTTATGTTACATTTATCCAATACCCATTGTCCAGTACTGGCAAATACAAAATTTTTCCATGGTTTCTTGACCTGTTTGTCAAAAGCAAACATTGTTTGCTGAAATCACTGGGCAACATTTGTGGATTTAATTTTTCAGTAAGACAAAACAGACAGAAGGCACAGCACACTAACTGAGAAAGGTGACTGCCATATTTAAACAGTTGAATTGATTGATTGATAAGTCCACCTAAAAGGAGGAACAGATTTATTGGTCTTCATCACCACACCATTGTATCAATACACAAGTTACTAATATTAACCATCAACATAAGATTGAACTTTATCCCCAGATCTAATAAATTCCTGAATGGAAATATAATATCAACCAAGCCCTAGGAAGAAAGAGTGTGTATGTCTTTGTGGGCGCAATTTAGGGCACTAGATTTCATACTTGTGTGAATATATGTGAAGTTTGTGTGTTTTAGACTGACAGACATGTATTCTAAAGTAATAATTATGAACGAATATTCTTAATGTTTAGTCACATATCGTCTCTAGTGAATTTTATTTATTGATTTTTTTCTTGCACTGTTTAATTTCTCCTTGAGAAGCGATAAAGTTAGCTTGATACATATTTCAGACAAACTTTTGCATGTATGCATCAGGATATACAGGCCTGGTTTGGTAATCATAGATAAGTTTACAGTGTTTGTATTTGTCCCATTTTACATGATTTTTTTCTTCTTTCTTTCTTTTTTTATTAACTGTACATTGTGATTTGTTGGCTTCTCCCAGGAAAAAGATGAAACAGACAGTGGCTACAGGTCAGGGACAATACCAGATGAGAAGTTGCCCAAAACACCCAGTCAGGCCACCCTCAACCGTAAAGAACGACGTCGCAAGATCCAGACGTTCAATCACTTTGTGCCGAAAGCTGCCTTAGAGGAGGTAAATATTCCTTTGCTTTGGGCTTTAGAACTCCCTTTATATGAGTTGTGTGTCTGTATGTTTTACGTTTGTTGATTTTTTCCCCTGTGTTTTATACATCACATCAATGGCCACAGAACCTGGTACAGTTTTTCATAATGCTATTATGATGATGATGCATGTAGGGATAACTTGATGATAATCATGATGATATGGAGTTCCATTCAGGATTGAGACAGTGTCATAAGTTTTTTTCTTCTAAGCTTTCATAATATATCCTGGCATAAACCAGGCCTTAGAGATACAGACGTCTGCTGTGTTGGTCAGATGATTTGAGCCACACCCTTGTTAACATATCCATGATGTGGGTGAGTTTTGATGTGTGGTCCCAGTCTTCCCATTGATTCCATATCAGACTCAGGTCTGGGTAGGATCTGGTTGGGGTTGAAACATCTCACCATGATTTTGTCAAAGCTGACTGGATTTTAACAGGGGGTCACACTGACTCAAAAATAAAAGTAAATACATTTTTACAGCTCTGAGAGACAGACTTAGGGTTGTCTCCCTTGCATGGATATCACAGACAACAACAAAAACAGTATTGTCAGCATTGTCAATTTTTGGGATACCATGAGGTGCCATTGCTCATCTATATATCTGCCTTGAATTGAAAATTCTGAAATTGAGACTGTCTGCATGATTTCGTCTTTCTGTTTGTTCTTACAGTGCAAGGAAGACAGCCTTACTCTCCTGCTCTTGGGGGCTGTAAAATCATTCCTTCATTTGCTGTACTTGGCATTGCAATTCTGACAGTCATTTTCTTTTTATAAGTCAAGACAAAGAGAAACGGTCTTTGTCATTTTAATTTTTGCATGGATCAGTATATTCTGTTATGAGTAATGTGTAGGTTTGATATATTCCTGCTCTGTCTCGTTTAGCAGAAACAACATCAAGATGCTGTCTGATAGACAGTGTTGGCGAAGTGATTTAAGGTTTCTTTGTTTGTTTTTGTTTTGTTTTCTGCCTGATGTCATCGATATCTAAAGACACACACACACACACACACACACACACACACACACACACACACACACACACACACACACAACACACACACACACACACACACACACACACACACACACACACACACACACACACACACACACAAAATACACACACACACACACACACACACACACACACACACACACACACACACACACACTGGAAATAATGAAGCTGACCTGACTTGTGCCTGTAGAATATCTGTCACTCAGAATAACATGATTTTTGTCAGTAGCTACTAATACTAGGAACACTTTCTCCTGCCAGGATGCTGTGTTTGGGAAATTGTCTAGTTTTTCTTTGTTTGTTTGTTTGTGCTAAGTATTGTGCATTTATTATTTTATGTTGTTTGCATACGCTTGACAAAGGTCAGTTGGCTGAAAAGTCTTGTCTTGATATAGTAATACTTGTTCTACTTCTGTTTTTCTAATTTCTTTGTATTTGTGCGTTGTCTTTTTTTCCTTTCTATCTTGATGGTGCAAAAGAGCTTTGTGTATTTCAGACTGAAGATGGTGAATCATTCCAAGGTTTTCTGCGTGTGACACTGAACTTGATACGACCAATCACAATGGAGCTGGGGGCGCGGCCACCCTCTATTTATGAACTGCTGACGCGTGAACACATTGTGGAGCAGAGCACGCAGCACATTGCATTCTATATGCCACGTGACACAGTCAAGTCCATACACATCACCAGGTGGGTAAAACCTGCATTTCCTAATAGTATGCATTTAACCCTTTCAGGCTTTGACTCCCACTCTATCCACCGACTGCAAAAACTTGACCCATTTACTTTCACTTAAGTCACCAGCTTCCTTAAGGAAGCTGGTGGATAGGGTGATGGAGTCAAAGGGTTAAGTTTTTGCTTTGCTAGCATGGTTCACAATGCAAGATGTTGATGGACAGGGTGCAGGAGACAAAGGGTTAAAACTGTATGGAAAAGCATGTAAGAATAACTAAATGTTCATAAAGGTAAAGTTTGTTTTGAAACCTTGAGCTTGTATGGAGGTGAGGTGGTAGATACATCAACTTTTCTCAGGACCAGCAGACAGAGGGTGGTGCCTCATTTTTTCACTGCTTTACCTTCTGCATTGGTGAACAGAGTCAGGTACCCATTTACAGCAGGGTGGACCGGAGTCAGCAAGTGCATGCACAAAGGTTTTCTTAAAGTAGATTCTAATTCATGGAGTCAGATTGGAAGGAGAGCTGTACTTCTACACCAAATTCTGCTCAACACCTTCACAGTCTTTTTTTTTTTGTGTTGGTCCCACCTGAGTGTGAAGACTTCTGGCGTACCATTGCTTTGATTGATTGTCCATCACACATCAGGTGATGGGTCAGCTTCGCTTTCTCCAAAAGAGAAATTACATTGTGATCTTATGCAAGAATGCAACACACACACACAAAAACCACAGCCACCTCGACCACATTAATGTGTTCAGCTATTGAAATAAATTTCTCAGTAAATGAATGAATAAAAGAACCAAGCATATTTGAATGCATTTATACACACACATGCAGGCATATGTGTGTACACATGCATACACATACACACACATGTGCACACGCATGCATATACACACATATACATATATATGTGTGTGTGTTGTGTGTGTGTGTGTGTGTGTGTGTGTGTGTGTGTGTGTGTGTGTGTGTGTGTGTGTGTGTGTGTGTGTGTGTGTGTGTGTGTGTGTGTGTAATGTATATACACACACAGTATACTCTCCGGTATACCATGCATGCATGCTTCAGACTGCATCTTGGTTCAGAAATTTGATTTTTGGAAGAAACATAGGAACCTTGTGTACATCTTTAATGGCCCTCTGCTTGAATAGTCAAATATGCCTACTGGCCTAACTGACTTTGAAATTTGTACAACTTAAAGAATGGGAGGAGAAAATGTAATTTAGAAGGGTGAGATTGGGCTTGACAGTTTTCTGCAGCATAGTTCTGCTTTTAGTTTGTGGCTTGGTATAGTTTGGAATTTGTTCAAGAGGGATTCATCACACTTGATTAATTCCATATGTACTTCATCCAGATCTACACCTATTCAAAACCCTATGCCCTGCCAAGGTGTTGAAATGAGAAGTGAGGAGGGGAATGTGACCTACAATGCTCATGTTATGAGCATGATAACAACTGAGCTAATGTGCCTAATGATATAAAGAACTTGTTCAGAAAATGTGTATGATTTTACTGTATGCACGCCCTGAGATGTTTAAGCCGTCTAGACCAGAAATTTTAATTGTTTATTGCACATTAACTTATTCACTGTTAATGCTTTTTGGTTTTTAATGTCAGCTGAGAAAATTTCCAGAAAAACTGATAAATAATAGAGACAAATGTCTATACATTCATATTTCCAAGACTGTCAAAGATTGCAACTTGAAATTTATGTAATCACTCAGAAATTTTCCTTTTGTGACGATATAGTTTGCAAACTTTGCTCCAGATTTACACACAAACTTTCTGAAATGCAGTGGGGGAAAAAAGAGCCAGTCTGTCATGATCGGTCTTTCTCTCCCTCTCTGGCTCTTTGATGAATAATTTGAAATGTTTGTCGTAAACTGTAAATTGTTATTCAAATATCTCAGCTGAAGCACTGCACTGTTCCATATTTTGATTGATTTATAAAGAACATACTTCATGTGAACACAAACCAGAAGGACAAGAAAACCAATGTAAGCGCGTCTCCAACAAGACAAAACAAAACAAGCGCAAATTTTCGGCCAACTAGCCTTTGTCAAGCGCAAACGCACGGTCACAGACAAATCACAGACACCAAACAATGGATAATAAAAACGGGACTAAAACCTTTTTAGTATCTCTTACCCACTGGACGAGGCGGCAGGGAAGTTTTTAGTCCCGTTTTTATTATCCATTGTTTGGTGTCTGTGATTTGTCTGTGACCGTGCGTTCGCGCTTGACAAAGGCTAGTTGGCCGAAAATTTGCGCTTGTTTTGTTTTGTCTTGTTGGAGACGCGCTTACATTGGTTTTCTTGTTCTTCTGGTTTGTGTTTGCTTGGGCGCGGGCAGTCAATCTTGTTTTGGATCTTATACTTCATGTGGTTACTTGTGGTGCTGGGGATGTGTGTGCAGATGTGGGTCGTGCACATGTGCATGCACCCTTTGATGTCTGTTGATAAATGATTTGCTTGTTTAGTTGCATTAGACAAGACTATAGATTTTATCAGCTAAATAAGCAGCATGATTGTGATTTGACTGAAGTTATTGTGTGACTAGTCATTTTGTGGTTGACATGTTTGTAACTGAATTTTGTCATTTCCAATGTTATTGTTGTTTATTTCGAAATTATTTTAACTGAATTTTGTCATTTCCAATGTTATTGTTGTTTATTTCGAAATCAGCCCCCTGTCTTGTTTGGGCTAAATGCTTTACAAGACATTAAATCATCAAAATTGTCAGATTACGTCTCTTTCTGTCTCTGTCTTCAAAATGTGGCTCTTTCTCTGTCTGTCTGTCTGTGTCTTTTTCACACACACACACACACACACACACACACACACACACCACACACACACACACACACACACACACACACACACATACGCATATGCACATACACACACACACACACACACACACACACACACACACACACACACACACACACACACACACACAACAACACACAACACACACACACACACACACACACACACACACACACACACACACACACACACACACACATATAATTGTCTTTACTCCAGATGGAGCACAAGATGTCAACCAATCTGCTCTAGGGAAGAAGGTCTTGAGGGAGTCCAGACAGCTCATTCTGTGTCTTTGGAGTGTGTATGTGGGGGGGGGGGGGGTGTCTTTTATCTCTTACATAGTGGTGTGACATCAGGTCCATGTTGGTCTACCCCAGGGTCTAATCCCAGATGATGCCCGTGACTGGGCAGCGTAAGAGAGCCTGGTTTTGTCCACACACTCGCACATACACATAGTACATTTATCTTGCTGAAGTCTGATTGTTCTGTTTGCAGCAAAACCACAACCAAGGAAGTGATCACAGGCCTCCTGAAAAAGTTCCACATATTGGACCATCCCAGAAAGTTTGCCATGTATGAACAGGAGTTCAATGAAAAACACAAGCTAGGTATGTTTTTTATATGCGTGATTTTACACCACAGAATGAATCGTTTGTCACTTCACAGTGTTTGCTGCTAACAACCAAAATAGTAGGAAGGGATGTCAAGGGTTGAGCTGGGGACTTAGCATCATACGCTTTACCATATCCAGTTTTTGCAACACAGCACACAACTGCTCTGGTTTTGGCCAGAACGTACACAAGGTCACCGAGAATTTGGTGCAAATGTGCCTCAGGTGGCATATCATATGCCCTTCCACAATGCCCCAGGAAAAGCAGAAACGTTTCCTCTTGTCTGGCCATGACAACTAGCAGGCAGGTCCTTTGTCTTGGAGCTCCCTGTTCAGGCATAAAATTTCTTGTGAAGCATATTTCCTTCTCAATGTATATTTGCATGTTTCTTTCTTAAGTTAAAAGCAACATGGTCTTAGGTAAAAAATGTGATGGCGTATATTTTAGAGGTAATCACACTTGCAGAAAGGGGTCAAACAGGGAGCACTGAATAAAAGAATATCCAGATATTTTATATTGTAAGGATGTTGTGATGACTTTTTTCACTTTGTCAAAACCTTGCCTTCTGTCTTGTTGAGCTGGTGACTGCTGCTCTGTAGTTTTTAAATCTCCTTTAGATTAAAAAGATGTTATTTGATATTACCCCAGGAGAGATGTGAAAGAACTGAGAACACCTACACATTTCTTTCTCAGAAGCCAAAATAGGGTTATAAGGTGAACATTGGTTGTAATAATTTGACGTAACAGTTGAAAATGATTTCATAGTTTCAATTTCAGTTTCTCAAGATAACATCTCTGCACTGGGAATAAATTCCATATGCAATGATGCCATGTGATGGAGAAGATCCATAATGATCATGGCACAAGCCTTAAGCTTGCACATAAAGCCGTGAGCTGGCCAGGTCCTGAGATCCTACCTTGCCTGTGGATGTTGTATCGTATACTAGTATTTGTATCAGTCTGTCTTTGGAGTAATCTTGGCTACATTGATTTCATATTTCATGTTATCATCATCAACATCATGGGAGTATAGATGTATGTGCAACAAGAATCTTGCAGATTTCCCTAATGCAGGCAGTCATAGGCGTTCTGCAACAAGTATAAATAATTTTCTTTATGTCACTCACTTGGATTTAAGCTTGAAGCACAATGGATTTAGAGCAGTTTATTGTTGAATTTATATGAGACAGGTGTGTGTGTGTGTTGTGTGTGGTGTGTGTGTGTGTGTGTGTGTGTGTGGTGCGTGGTGCGTGCGTGCGTGCGTGCGTGCGTGCGTGCGTGCGTGCGTGCGTGCATGCGTGCTGCGTGCGTGCGTGCGTTAGCAGTATTTTCTCAGCTATGTCTAGAAGGATCTTTACCACATTTTGGTCAGAGATGTGGATGCTGAGGAGTTGTAAATACATAAGTTTGGTTAAAATCAGCACTTATTGGGGAAGATGAGTGAACAGTACTTTTGGTGTTTTAAATCATTTTTTGTTGTGATGCCATCAAGTTTTATTTCAGTGTAAGCTTCTTCAGGGTTGTAGTGACTCATAGAAGAACAAAATTTGGATTTTATGTACTGATTTTTGTGTAAAATATGTGTTGCAGTCAAGTTGCGGCGTTTGAATGACAAGGACTTCCCCCTGTTCGCGCTGTTGTCATGGGAACCAGAACAGGTCAAGCATTACCGACTGGTGTTACAGGAAAATGAGACAGGAGAGATTGTGGTCAGTATTCAATACTTTGTATTCTTCACTGTGGTAGGTGAAGGGTTGTCAAATAACCATGAGGTCATAAGAGAACGAGATGGTGGAGACCGTAATTTTTCTCAAGGCCAGCATTATTAGGGTAGTACCCTTCTCTTCTCACTTGTTGCTTTACTTTGATAATAATGATAACAGTTTGATTTTTTACAGCATAAACAGTCCTTGTAAGAGAATGCTCATCCTTTACTTAAAGAAGAAATAAAGGGGCAGGGGGCCAGGAATGCTATACCATTACATTAGACATTAAGCACACTGTCGGGACACACACACCAATTCATCAGTGCAGCATAAAATAATGACAGGAAATTGGAAATAGGTGGAAGTGATATTTGTCTAATAAAAAAAATTGTTGAAATCACCTTATGAATACAGTCTTGCAGATGCGCACGTGTGTGCGCGCACGCACACATGCATGCATGCATGCACACACACAACAGGCACACGCACGCACGCACGCACCCATGCACGCACGCACCCACACACCCACACACACACACACAGATCTCATAATTCTGGGGAGAAGAAGGGAGTTAATGGATCAATAGTCATGCAGCAACAACAGATACTAGTACTGCAACTTTCACTCAGTTCTGGACAGGGTCAAATACTGGTTTTCCTTGAGCCAAACTCAACTCCCAAGTTGAGAGGCTGGGAGGCAGGAGTTTCACCTCTACACCATCCAGGCCTCTTACAGTTCATCAGTGAACATTCTAGAACAAGTTCTTAAACATTTAAAAAATAATTTGTTCTTTTGCTTGCAGTTGGGCTTGATCATTCTGTTTGCTCTGACTGTGATATGTTAAGTGTTGTGCCAGTAGAATTTGTGTCCAAACATCACTGCTATAAGATGTTCAGTTCATCTGTGACATGTTTAAAGGTTCAAAGTTAGGATTGTGGAATATGTGCACACACATTGCTGATGTCATTTATTCAGTCACTTTTTTCCCCCTGCACTTCCCCCATGCCACTCATTTTGGCTCTCTTACACATACTTACAGACCCACCAGAAACTAAAGTCGTCATAGGAGTAGGGCATGAAGGGCCACAAAATCTGGGACAGTTTATCACAGTACAATTGTGATGAGAATGAAGGTGATAGTGGTGATGTTTTGTTGTTACATTTTCACACTTAGACTTTGTGACAGGGTTGTACTTTACGCTTACTTTCATATGTCCTGGCATCAACCAGGCTGAAGAGATACAGACACATGTGGTGTTGGTTGAGAAATTCAAAGAACACTGTCATTGACACATCCAGTTACCTGTACAGTGAATGAGACTCAGTTGAGTGGTCATGGTCTTCCCGGTGAGCCCATAGCAAGTTCAGCTGTGGGTAGAAGTTAATCAGGGTTGAAAAATCCCACACTATTATTAGTTAGACTTTATCATGCCCATGGGGGTTGTTTTGTCAGAAAAATGGGAATTTATTGACTGGCATACTATAATTTGTTCTGTCTTTCATTTTTTCAGTGGGATGCATTCAGCGAACCGGAGTTGAAGAACTTCCAGATTGTGTTGGACCGAGAGGAGAGTGAGGCCATTGCCCAGCTGCAGTACAAATATCGTGTGATGAAACGCATCATTCTGCAGAGGATGAAAGAACTGCGCCAGGAGAAACAGGCGCTGAAAGAATCCACTGCCTGAGGAACATGGCTGCACAGATGACTTCCAGCTTTTTGCAGACGGAACTGGACTTCTGAACTTTCATCTTTCCGACTTAAGGACTATCATTCATCTTTTGGACTTTTGGACTTCTGTCCAACCATCACAGGCATGACTGATACAGTGTCAGTGCCCATGTGTTAGTTATCATGCAATTTGACATGCATCAGAATCGTCTGAGAAACAGCTAATTTCTGTGAATTGTCAAAAGAGACAGAAGTGTCATTAGACAGAATGAAAAGCTGATATTGTAGGTTATGTCTAAGGCACTTTGATGAGAAATGCTTTGTTTTCATTTCAAAATCTTTATTTATCTGCATATTTTGTTCTGATAGATGCAGGTAAAGGTTTCAAATTTTTATTAAAAAAAACAGACGTTCAAAGAAAAAAGCATCATCATTTTTATTTTCCTTTGCCCTACATTCTAGTAGAATTGGTGCAACCTCAAGGCACTTGTCCGTTTTCAGTTTTATTCTTTAGGTAATACTGATGCCAGTTGCAGTTTTGGCTGATGCAAATCTGTCTGGATACATCACCTGGTCTTAACACAAGCTTTCTGCTGGAAGCCAATGAATAGACTAGGGGAGTGGAAGAGTTACAGAAATGATTGATGCAAGAGGAGTTCCCATACATCGAATTTTTGGTGCAAGTGTGATGGACAATGAACAAGACATCTTGCCTTTGAGTGTTGTTCATTCTCTTAAATGTTTCTGTTTGGGACTTTTTTTATAAACGTGTTTGGTAGTCATCTAAACATTAATGTTGGAGTGATTGAAAGCCACCCAGGTAGTTTGTCTTGAGATGTAATTCACTGTTGCTTAACCTTTTCACTCCTTTGTGATGGAGCAAAAGGGCTAAATGCATCGCCAGCTTGCAGTATTGGTGATTGTAGTCACCTTAAGCCATAGATCTGAGCTAATAGTTTTGAGGCTTAGTTATAAAACATCTTGAAGTTTGCTTATGAGCTGTTCTGTAGATGCTTCAAATAGGGCACAGTCTGTAATTGTGTTTCTTCACTGATTTGTAAAGAAGTGTGAGATTTGAGCTGAACAATAAAGTAATCAGAGAAAGGAGGAGGATGTTGGTATTTTGTTATTATTTGACAGTGCTGATGGCAGATGCAAAATCTTATAAAATTATGCATAGTAACAAAATGCAAACGAGATGATGATACATATTGTTGTAGACATATCTAGGAACAGCCAAAACGTCAGAGAAAGGCATTGTCACTATTCTACTGTTGTGTGATGCTGAAGATCTGCTGACAAAATCACATACAGTCACAGATCCAAGCAAGATGTTGATGTTTATTGATTGTTGTTGGGGGGATATCGTAAAACAGTAGAAAAATCAGAGAGAAGATGTCAATATCAGTGTTTTGCTGTTCTATATGACAAGCTGTTACTAAATCTGCTGACAAAATCGCGCACAGAGTGCAAGTAAAATGACAATATTTATTTATTGTTGATATTGCAGAAATGTTATGTGGGGTCTCACAATAAATCTCCACTGCCGTTCTGCAAAGATGATGAATTATATGTCTATAAAAATTTTTGTGTGCATATTGTTTATGTGGGCTGCAGGTTATTTGTTTATGTGGGCATTTTACTTGTAATGGATGCAATTTCAGATAAGTTGGAAAAAAAAGGGGGTTTTATTATTGTACCGTCAATACTGTTTTAAAGGATGACTGCACATATGGATGGCAACCTTGATTTTCTTTTCCTTAGATTCTTGAGGGTTTGGAATGTGTGAGATATGTGAACTTTTGAGTAACTCCTGGAAAGTATTTTCCAACTAAGGTCTTTAAAATCATCAGCTGAAATGTGGTGTTTGGCAATTGTTGGTATTAGGTTTACAGTGACTGTGAATATGATAATGATAATGATAGTAATAATAATGATAATGATAGTAGTATAATTATAATAATGATGATGATGATAACAGTGATAGTGATAATGAGAATGAAAATGATAAAAGAAAATAGTAATAATAATAATAATAATGATAAATCTGTCTTGTATGATGCTATCCTTTAAACTCATATGGACTCACTGACAATAAATAGAATAATGAGACATGTTAAGCCATGGGTGAAAAACAGTGTATAGTGATGTAGGTTATGCTCATTTCTTCACAGTGCTTTACAGTGATGATGGCATAGTAGACTACATTGTCAAATAAAACTCCTGATGTTTTGCTTGACAGGTCTGTGCAATTTTTGATATGTTTAACAGAAGACATTTTAAGGATAGGAAGAAAACGATAAGCATAGTATAGTAATACAGTACCTTTGAGTGATGTTCTGTAAGGAGAAGGGTTTGCAGCTTCTGTGTGCATGGTCAGTGGTGATTCTTCAGACCTTGGAAAATTAGAAATGTTGGTGACTGCCTAGTCAAAACACAGTGT
This sequence comes from Monoplex corrugatus, assembly GCA_030674185.1. NCBI lineage: Eukaryota > Metazoa > Mollusca > Gastropoda > Littorinimorpha > Ranellidae > Monoplex > Monoplex corrugatus. The sequence goes on along the minus strand of CM060312.1, from coordinate 28,593,870 downwards.
CATAAGTATGTAATAATTACTCAATGCCAAGATTGGTTTTTTTTGGTTTATTTTTTAGATTACTTAAGGCAGAACTGTAATAATCACTCAATGCCAAGATTGTTTTTTGTTTTCTTTTTTAGATTACTTAAGGCAGAACTGTAATAATCACTCAATGCAAGATTGTTTTTTGTTTTCTTTTTTAGATTACTTAAGACAGAACTGTAATAATCACTCAATACCGAGATTGTTTTTTTTCTTTTTTAGATTACTTAAGGCAGAACTGTAATAATCACTCAATGCCAAGACTGTCTTTTTTAAGATTACTTAAGGCAGAACTGTAATAATCACTCAATGCCAAGACTGTCTTTTTTAAGATAACTTAAGGCAGAACTGTAATAATCACTTAATGCCAAGATTGTTTTTTGTTTTCTTTTTTAGATTACTTAAGGCAGAACAGTAATAATCACTCAATACTGAGATTGTCTTTTTTAAGATTACTTAAGGCAGAACTGTAATAATTACTCAATGCCAAGACTGTCTTTTTTAAGAAGATAACTTAAGGCAGAACAGTAATAATCACTTTGTCAACATTGTCTTTTTAAAGATTACTTAGGACAGAATTGTAATAATCAGTCAATGCTAAGATTTGTCTTTTTTAAGCTTACTTAGGACAGAATTGTAATAATCACTCAGTGTTGTGATTGTCTTTTTAAGCTTACATAGAGCAGCGTAGTAAAAATTGTTCTATGGCAAGATTGCTTTTTTTAAGTAAACTTAGGGCAGAATTGTAAAAAATACAAAACTGAATGATTGTCTTTTTAAAGTCTACTTAGGGCAGAATTGTAAAAAATCTGAGTGATTGTGTTTTTAAAATTTATTTAGGGCAAAATTATGAAAAAGAACTGAATGATTCTCTTTTTAAAGTTTACTTATGGCAAAATTATAAAAAAAAAAAAAAAAGAACTGAATGATTGTCTTTTTAAAGTTTACTTAGGGCAGAACTGTATTTCCTCCTTTGTCTATCCTTTATTAGTTATTTACCTGGACTGGTTGGCACTTTTGATAGAGCCATGGCCTCAAGATCTGATATCTGGCATTCAATTCCAACCTGCAACATAAAAACTGACCTGCTTGCTGCCTTTATTAACCTTTCAATCATTCTGTTGTGTCAGTGTAGTGTTTCATAGGTCATTCACCCCCTCCCCTGTTTTAAGACCATGTCAGCATGCATACAGTTTTTGCAGGCTCAAGGAGTGTGTCAGATAAATGCTGTCAAATGTGGGTGAAGTACATACAGAATTGCCTGATGTGATGAATCCATCTTGAGCAAAATCCAAATTCCAAAATATTTTTAATCCGAACTCCATTGGCAGGCCTCATAACCATGATAGGCATTGTACCAGGATACTTCTTTCCTTCTTCTGCTCTCATTTACCATTTACATATTCGGGCCACATCTGGCAATGACTGTGGCTAATTTTTTTCCCAGTTCCTGCTGGCTGCCATGGAACTTGGTGGTCAGAGGAGTTGTTGTCAGCATTGTGTCTTGATGCTCAAGTTGATCAGTAGAGACAGCATGGCTGTAATGTGTGTTCAGCTGTTTGGTTTTCTTCGCTTGGAGAGTAGGTTGGTGAAAGCATCAGTTTAAACTTGCAGTTCATTTGGGTGTTGACAGTGTGTGGATAGTTTTAATTGTATCTGCAAGTTATTGCAATCGATTTTCAGTTTTCCTGTGTTTTTTTATTTGTAAGGCAGTTCTTATGAGGGCTGTTGAAGTTCTGAACACTTGTTGCTAATCCAAGCAAATCTTTTGATTTTCAAATGTTGATTAATAAAGGAATATTGAATTGAGCTGGAATTGGTAAGATGTTTGTCTTGCTGATGTTATAGAGTGAGCTTTCCTTTGTTTTTTCCCCACACTGTTTTCAGTTTGTTTGCTGAGGGAAATCTTTTTTGGAATAAAGCGGAAAGGGATACACATGTATGAATCAGTAACTGAAAGTACAAAAGAGACTGCTGTTAAAAACTGAACTGGTTTTTCATCTGTCTGTGGCCGCAATTAAATAGCTGTAGAAGTGTACTTGAAATAAGAGGAGGTGGGATATTTTTAATGCATAAGTCTATAATTGGAAGTAAAGTGTACTTAAAATAAGAGGAGGTGGGATATTTTTAATGCATAAGTCTATAATTGGAAGTATATAAAGGACTGCTGTTGAAAGCTGTGATTGCATGTGACTGTGGGTGGCGTTCCCTCACCTTCTGGGTTGTGATTGGCTGAGACAGTGGTGATGCTTTATAAAACTATCAAGAAGAAATTATGTTGTTTTGGTTTAGAATCTAGCTTGATAGAGGTTATATTGTTATTAACGTGAACGCTATATCCTGACCTAACCATTACAAATGATGCAGAAACCTCACATCTGCTAGTTCCTGTGGTTGGCACTCCCACGGATTGTCTGTCTCGAGGCCTTTTTCAAGTGGAATGAGTAATCTACTTCTCTTTTTTTTCAGCCAGAGGTGGGGGTTGTGTCCAGTGTCATATGATGTAAAAGTTGCTCCATACATGCTGGTTATGGTCTATTGACCCTAACTTGCCAAACCAATGTGGGCTATAAATCAGGGATGACAAATGAAATTTATTTTACTGCTGTTTGAGCTATTGAATTGTCTATATATACAGTGCTGTCTGGGTGTTGTCGATGTTGGCCCTATAGCAAACATACATCTTGTACAGTAGGGATTAGTACTATGCAGAAAGATACATTTCACCATACTGTCATGTACAGTTATCCAGAACACTTAACATTTTCTTTCTTTGTTTCTTTTTTCTTCTTCTTTTTTTTTTTTTAAATAATGTATTGTTTTTTACCAATACTCTGCAGTGATACCATGTGGAAATTATTTTGCATTTTGGTTCAGGAAACATGAGCAATCAGTTCTCCTTTTCTGGACTGTAGTAAAGCAGTAAGATGTCTGTGCTGTTTTAGAGAATGGAGGAAAGAAAGGCAAGAAAGTGTCATTTAACAGATACACGTGATATCAGTAACACTCATTTAATCCAATGTGTGTTTTGAGCTACACTCTTTGGAGGTACCTATGCAAACTTGATGGTATTATTCATCGGTTTTTATTTTGGCAGTAGCTACTTACATACTTACATGTTTTTTTGTGTGAACTTAAAAATCTGGTGTCTCGAGTACACCCCTTGCCTGCAGTATAAAAACTGGCCTGTTTGCTACCCATCTTAATGCTTCAATTGTTCTGTTGGTAACAGTGTAGTGTTTCATGGGCCCCTCTGTCCACATTGAAGATTTTGCCAGCTTAACCCTTTGACTCCCGCACCCTATCCACCAGCATCCTGCATTGCCAACCATGCTAGCAAAGCAAAAACTTAACCCTTTCATTCCCTCACCCTGTCCACCAGCTTCCTGCAGGAAGCCGGTGGGTAAGGTGAGAGAATCAGAGGGTGAATTTTTTTGCAGTTGATACTATCTGATAGGGTGCGGGAGTCAGAGTTATACAGGGTTTTGTGCAGGATTATAGTGGCTACCCCGAAATTGCTGGTAATTTAGATGGAAACATAGAATGATCTATGTGTGATGAATCCCTCTTGAACAACTCCAAACTCTAAACTCTTTTCACTAGTGTTCCGTCTGTGACAATCTGACATGACTTTGTGCCCTTATGACTTCAGTTTTATCTCATCTGAAGACCAAGTAGGACCAGTGTCCATAGTACCACCTGAGATCTCATAAAACTTTCAGAGTGTATGTAAAGATGAGCTTACCATGCTCAGAAAACTCCTTATGCTCTAAATCCACATGCTCAGAACTCTCCATGTGCTTGCTTTAAATCCACCAAGACCAAGTGATTGAGAAAAGGATTTCCAATAATCATGACAGATGCTATAAGCCTGCACACAAACCCTACATGCTGGAGAAACCATGGAGGTTCTAAAAATTATTGAAGCTTTTGATGAACTCAGTACCTGTACTTTCTGAGTGGCACTTGCTGTCTCAATACCACTCATCCAAGCATTATTTTTGAAATATCTTACTATTGATGAATGAAATGGGAGTAAAGGGTCTTTGGAAAAGATGAGCTGATCAAGGGCCTGCTCAGCAAGGCTACAAAAGATATTTCACCCGCACTTCTGCTTTGAAGACGTCACTTGATCCTTCCTTTGGTAGACTAACATGGCCAAGACATGTTAATTTTGAGTAGCATCCACAGCCTTTCATTTTGAAATTGTGAATAGCCGTCTGGAAGATGTTTCTTTTTAAGTTGCCAAACTTCAAAATGATGACCATCTTTTAGTGCCATTTTTGTATGAACTGTAAGCTGTACTTTCTCTTGTTTATGAAGACACCGACTCACTCTTCAAGTATCTAACATCGTCTCTTGGTTTGCAAGCATTGCTGTAGTATATTTCAAATCTGTTTCAGATGTTGCAGTATCTGAGAATGGTCAGATCTGTCACATCTGCTGTTGATGTGTTATAAATTGAAATAGAAACTTGCACTCAGAAACTTGAAATAGAAACTTGCACATGAAAAGCCTGTGGATGTTTAGTCTTTTGTCTGATTGATGTTAGTGATGGGAAATATGTTTGAACTGAGTGTACTCTTCTTGCAATGTTAGCTGAACTTTATGCACAATTGAAGTGTGTGACCGGACAGTCAGCTTAGTGTACATAAATGTAACATGGCTGCAGTCATCGTTTGGGTAATATTACTGGCAGCTTGCCTGCATTAAAATACTCTGGGATGTAAAGATCACAGTAAAATATCTATTATGAACTGTAAAGCCTTAGCCATTTTGGCCACCTGCAAAATCCACAATCTTGCCTCTTCACCATTGTCTTGCTTCTTTCCTTGTACAATCACCATACGTACAAGATTCAACAACATTTTGGCCAATTCTTTCCTTCCCTCACCCTTTCCACCAGCTGCAAGAATCAGGTGGGCAGGGTGAGGAAGTAAAAAGGTTGAGCAGAAACTTATGGTCTTTCCGTTCATATGATATGGCTCGACCTGAACAAATTTTTGCACGACACTTGGAATGGATGAGCCAACCAGCCAGAAACAAGAAAATCAGTGACTGGTATGGTTTGGCTACACTGAAGGCTGTGTGGCATGATTACTTGTCATCAACCTGTGTAGATGCCTTTGTTCAGACTACACATGACTTATCATGGAAAGACTTCTGTCATCAGTGTTGACATTTTCAAGGACCTGCTCATGACTTAGTCCTCAATGTAATTTGAATCTTGGCTGCCTTTCTTCTGCATTCCCTCTTGTCTCAAAACCATTTCGATGGAAGTAAGGTGCTATTCAGACTTGACAATAGTAGAATTGTAGCAGTGACATTGTTTGTGTCATGAAGATTGTTTCTTGAACTAACCTGTTAATAAATTCCAAAATGTGTTTTTGTGCATAGCATCACCTGGCTCAGAGCCAGTCTTACAATAAAGATTATATTCATTGCAAAATACTCAGATTTTCTGTAAAGGCAGATTTGTTTCACTTGTGAATCAAAATTGTCCTCTCAGTATCTGAAGATTGATAATCTGTTGATTTTATTTTATGTCTCAGCAGCAGAGCAGAGAAAAATGAATACAAGCAAATCAGTTTCCATCACATTGTATTAATTGTACAAGATTTGAAAATAAACAGAGTATGTAAGTAATTTACAAGATTTGAAAATAACCAGAATATGTAAGTACCTGTACAAGATTTGAAAATAAGCAGAGTAAGTAATTACCTGTACAAGATTTGAAAATAAACAGAGTAAGTAAGTAATTACCTGTACAAGATTTGAAAATAAACAGAGTAAGTAAGTAATTACCTGTACAAGATTTGAAAATGAACAGAGTAAGTAAGTAATTACCTGTACAAGATTTGAAAATAAACAGAGTAAGTAATTAACTGTACAAGATTTGAAAAGAAACAGAGTAAGTAAGTAATTACCTGTACAAGATTTGAAAATAAACAGAGTAAGTAAGTAATTAACTGTACAAGATTTGAAAATAAACAGAGTAAGTAAGTAATTAACTGTACAAGATTTGAAAATAAACAGAGTAAGTAAGTAATTACCTGTACAAGATTTGAAAATAAACAGAGTAAGTAAGTAATTACCTGTACAAGATTTAAAAATAAACAGAGTAAGTAAGTAATTACCTGTACAAGATTTAAAAATAAACAGAGTATGTAAGTAATTACCTGTACAAGATTTAAAAATAAACAGAGTAAGTAAGTAATTACCTGTACAAGATTTAAAAATAAACAGAGTAAGTAAGTAATTACCTGTACAAGATTTAAAAATAAACAGAGTAAGTAAGTAATTACCTGTACAAGATTTAAAAATAAGCAGAGTATGTAAGTAATTACATGAAAAGATTTGAAAATAAGCAGAGTAGGCTATGTAAGTAGATAAAATTTGGTGTTGAAAGGGATGAAGGAGGACCCCATTCACAGACAACTCAGCAGTACAGCAATGTTGATCATCATGTAATGGCAAGACCTGACATGTATTTCCAGGGCTACGAAAACATCGTGTTTGAAACTTCTCACTTCACCCTATCCATCATCATTCCTGCAGAAATCTGGTTGATAAGGACAGGGAATGAAAGGGTTGAATTTATAGTAAAGTTAAAAACAGACCACATCTTGACAGAGCTATCAGCATCTTTGAAGGAAAATGTAGTGATTACTAAAGCAATGAAACTTTGGTTTAAGCTCATTTGAGATAGAAAGTGATTATGCTTTGAAATATTACAGCAGACCACCAAGAAAGGAGGAGCCTACAGTTTTTAATGAATGTGCCTTAAACCTTTTCCATGATGCATACTGCACATTGCTGTGGCATGTTTCCATGAACTTATCAAAATGTACAGATACAGATCTGTTGCCGGAATGTTGTTCATCCTAACGGGGATTACCGGATTGTTATAAAGTTGGGATTTTTTGTTGTTGTTGTGTGTGTGTGTGTGTGTGTTTTTTTTTTTTTTTTTTTTTTTTTTTGTGGGCTGTGTGTCTGACTTGTGAAATGAGCTGAAAGTATTGTCTTCATTTCCAACTGCTCCTGAATGCTGAACACAATAATTTACTTGATGTAATAGTAAGGGTTAACAATGTTTTTAAATTACTGTTTCCAGAGTTCATTTCTACTGCAACAGACTTGAACTTTTTGTCCTGTCTCTTATTATATTGTCTCATTTTATGTTATGATCCAGTCCCTACATGTACTGATGTGTGGCTGCATGAAATACTTTTTTTTTTTTTTTTTTTTTTTTTTTTGAGGGGGAGTGTCTTTTTTTTTCTTCACCAAAAGCTTTTGCACTCAGGTCATGTTGATTCTAGTATTTTATTAACTTTTTCACTCCCTCACCCTGTCAGCTAGCTTCTTGGTGGGTTGGGTGAGGAAGTAAAAGAGTTAATGGTTGTTAACATACGGTTTGATTTTGGGGTACTGTCTGTGCCGAACCTGTGGATATAACCTGAACAGTATTGTTTAATTTATTGTTGGTCTTGTCATCTCTTGATATTGATGTGTGTGAGGGGGAGGAGGCAGTGGAAAGTGAACTGTTGGTGTTGGATATTGTCTCTTTCCTTCCTGCTTAGCGTTTTGTTGTACAGAAGAGAAGTTAACCGATGTAACAGTTTAGATATCATAATTATATTAACCCTCTCATTTCCTTACCCTGTCCACCAGCTTCCTGCAGGAAGTGATGGATAGGGAGAGGGAATGAAAGGGTTAAGGACTGTGTTAAAGTGTCATTAACGACGTAGTAGGCCTACTAGGAGCATGTTATAGTTTCAGTTGCTGTTGGTGATCTATATGCATTGTATCATAATCTGGGAATGTGTACTTTGTTTGCAGTTGGAAAATGGTTTGCTACTTTTATTTGTTTGAGTCTTTTTTTAACCAATGGCTGTACAAAGAAGGGAGAAAATATTTGGATAGATCCTGTGTGTAAGTGTACATGCCCTGTTCTTGTATTTCTTTAGTTGTTTTTTTTTTCTAGTTTGTATACATTTGTTGTTGTTGTTATTCTTGTTTTAAAGATACAGAATGGTGGAAGGTAATGAACTGATGTATGTTTGCATTTAATGATCATTACGTGTGCAATTTGTTCACATGTATTTTCTTTTGTTCTAGTTCAGTTGATGTTGGAATGACAGAATGTTTATGGGAAGTTATTTATGTCATTGTTCCGGCTGTTTTCTCTGTTCGTTTGTTGTGTTTGAAGAAAACTCTACAAACTGAGATTGTTTCTACACGTATCTATGTTTCCAAAAGGCTGGTGAGAAGAACGAAAACAAATGAAAAGTTGAAAGTTAATAAAATGTTGTAAATGGTTTATTTGTGTATGGTATGTGATTATTGTACCAATGTGAGTTGACTGAATCACCATCTCCATCATTTACCTTACCAGGTAACATCTATTCGGTCTTGACTTTTTTGTTTAGTTATAATTGCACGTAAGAGTATTTTGTTCTTGGTTTCCAGAAATACAGCAGATTTAGTTTTGATCCAGTAAGGACATCACAGATGGTCTAGATGCTTTGTTGCAGATTGATAATGAACAGTCATTACACTGTTATGGAGACTGCCACTTAAGTCTCCCCAAGAACAATTTCAGTGAGCTTATCTGTACTGATGATGCTTCGCCAGTTGCTTCCAGCTCTCATGGTTGTGGATGGGTGCCTAGGTTGTGAACTACTGACACCAAATACCTTGATGTGTAACTACTGCAGGCTTTGAAGTGATTAAAGAAACAAAACTGAGGTTAGCACAACAGCAAGGGGGAAAGGCAGCAGAATTTGGGACAGTGACTACATGATTGTTTGACAAGTACAATAGCCAAGCAGTTTGGATATCAAACTTCCAGTCAGAAGGTTTCAGCCTGACCTCAACTCTTCACATACTCTTCCCACAAAAATAGACCATATCAGTTAAAAAAAAAAAGAAGAAAAAGTAGCCTACTATACCACACATGAGTAGCATCTGTGTTCAAGAAGCAGGTGTAGCCAAACTTCTCAAAGAAATTAACTCAACCAGGCTTCCAGTTAGAAAGTCTGGGTTTTGATCCTGCCTGGGTAGCTTCCGCCTGGTTGGTAAAAAATGGAGATTTTTCCAATCTCCCAGGTCAACATGTGTGCATATCTGCCTGTGCTGAAATCTTCTTCCTGTACGTACACTCGCAGACCATAAAATATGGACTGTGAAAGATCTTGTAAGTCATGTCATCATCCAGTGGCTCATGAAAACACCAGCATGCATGACTACCAAAGACAGAGTATGCAAACTGCAGCAAAATATTGCCTGCACAGTGTGGTAAAACAAAACAAAACAAAACAAAACAAAACAAAACAAAATAAAACAGAAAAAACATGTGTACACACCATCATCATCATCGTGTGTCATACTGTGTGGTGTTGGCAATCATGGCCCTCCATACAAATCTGTCTTTTTGTTGCTGCAAGTATATCTCCTACCCCTTCTGTCCTCATCCATTCTGCAAAACTATTATTTTCTCACTGGGTCTGCTTGGCGCTCATTTCCCCTCTAGCTTTCCTGTTGTTACTAGGGGCTCAAATTTCTCCTGCCTCATATAAGGTACTATAAATGTTGCTTGTCTTTTCCTAATCTTCTTCATTAATGTTCTTTTTATATTTGCTTCTTTCAAGACTGTCTCGTTTGTTTTCTTTGCAGTCCATGGGATTCTTAACATTCTTTTTAGAAAGCACATTTCAGCTGCCTCAGTTTTGTTCTGACTTTGCTTGTTCATTGTCCAGGCTTTACATATGTGCAACATATTGGTTCTACATAACATTAAAGAATTTTCATCCTTATGTTAATAATATGTAGGCATTTGTTGGTAAGAACACTTCATTTTCTTGAATGCTGTTTTAGCTTGGGCCAATTCTGCTGTATATTTCTAATGTGCATCTGCCGTCTGGTGAGAGTTCTTACGATGTAGGCCTATACGGCATTAATAGTTCCTTTCCTGGCGACAATTCCACATTGTTCTTCTGGTATTTCTGTTTTGATTCTGTTCCTTGTCCTCATCATGATCATTCTTAATGGAATCTGTATACACACCACACACCAAAAAAAGAAAAAAAAATTGAAATGCTAAAACATACACAGACACACACACACAGACCACCGCCACCATAACCATGCAACTAACCAACTAAATAGACAAACGTGTGGTCCTCATAACATCCCCCATTTGAACTCAGTGCATAATAGACTTTTAGTGGAACTTGGAGATCTCAACCTTTTATGCAAGCTGACTACACTCCATTATGTTACACAGATGACTATGCTCCACTATGTTTATATGTAGAGCTAAAGATCTTTGAAAAAAACTGTAAGTCACTTGACACACAGGAAATGCAATGCAGCGAATTACAGATCAGTTTAACTAACCACACTCAGCTGTAAGCTCTTAGATTGCATCGTGTACTGCCATATAACAACTCATGTAGAAAAATGTCAAATTTTACCATTCATGAATCATGTTTCAGAGTAGGGTTTTCATGTGAAACACAATTATGGCTACCAGTAACTAAGTGGGGGGAAATGAATGACTGCAGTGAGATGAGAAAAAGATATGAGACAGAAATGAACTGTGCTCATTGTAGGACTTAACAAAATAACCACAGATGTGACATATACTGGTTTCGAACTTGGGGTCTTCAACAGGATACAGACTCAAACACAGTGGACTCGTTTACAAAACAGAAACAACAAACTCAGTTTTGAAATGGAAACTAATGGGTGGAGCATTATCCATAGACAGGAAGGGATGAGGCATGATCCACAGACAGAAGGGATGGTGCATGATCCAAAGGGAGGGGTGGGGTGTGACCCACAGTCAGGAAGGGCTGGAACATGACCCATGGTGTATAAGGGGTGGGGCATAATCCATAAACATGGCTGGGGTGTGATCCATAAACAGGAAAGGATGAGGTGTGATCCAGAGACAGGAATGGGTGGGATGTGATCCATAGAAAAGGATGAGGTGTGAGCCAGAGACAGGAATGAGTGGGATGTGATCCATAGACAGGAAAGGATGAGGTGTGATCCAGAGACAGGAATGGGTGGGATGTGATCCATAGACAGGAAGAGGCAGGGAATGATCCCAAGACAGGAAGGAAGATTATGCGCGATCCACAGAGAGGAAGAGACGCCGAGTGATCTTCAGGATGGGGCAGGGTGGGGCGGGATCCATAGAGAAGAAGTGGCAGATAAAAGAAAATGTTAGTAAACAATTGTCGTTCTTTGTTGTGGGTTGTGTGTCAGTCTTGAGTATTTGTGTGTTTGTGTATGTTAGTATGTAGATCTATGTATGTGGTGTGTGTGTGTGTGTGTGTGTGTGTGTGTGTGTGTGTGTGTGTGTGTGTGTGTGTGTGTGTGTGTGTGTGTGTGTGTGTGTGTGTGTGAGTGCGTGTGTGCGAGGTTGGTGGAAAAAAGATTGATGATGGATTTTTTCTCTACTGTAACATGTTGTTTATAATTAGTTATTTTTAGCAACTAATTGTGATAATCATTTCTTTGTGTTAGTTATTTTATGCTTCTGTGACTGAGAATGAATGTTTCGACAGAACCATGCAGACTAAAGCACATCGTTCTAATTTCCAAATTTGGCTGATGGTTTCAAGACTTGAAGTACTGCACTTATTGAGTTGGAAAACCGAGATCTTGTATTTTGCAGCATTTAATTTAAAGAGCCCAGGCTCAGCAACAGAAAGCTTCAGTCCTTGGCAATATTGTGCAGCAAAATCCACTCATGAGTAAATGAAAATAAACAGATACAGACACACACACAAAAAAGGGGAACAGAATAAAGTTAAAAAAAAAAAAAGAAATGAAAATAAAAAAGAAAGAAAGAAAAGAAAAAGGAAAAGAAACAAAGAAAAGGAAAACGAACTCATGATGCTGCTCTGACTCAGTGCTGGGAAGGTGCATCCTGAATTCACACACACACACACGAGAGAGAGAGAGAGAGAGAGAGAGAGAGAGTCACATACACACAGTCACATACACATGAACAAGTAGTCAACCCTGAATATACGGCCTACTACATAAACTGAACATCGCAATGAAAAAAACAACAAAACTAGAATACTGACTCAAAGATACGCTAGCTGTTTCTGGATTAAACTAAAATGTACAAAACCATCAGGATTATATTTTTGATAATAGAATTACAATAACTACTCTCTGAAAGGTTATCTGGTAGGTATTAGTTCTTACTGCAAATAAATAAGTTCTGCACACACGGATACACGTACGTGCAAATATCAGATATACCATATCAAAACACAGCAACAAAACCCAAATACACTACGTATACGTCTACTCGCGACAACCATCGATACTTGGGATTTACAATAATCTTCATAAGTAGGTGAGGTCAGACGTGGGAGAAGGATAAGTCTCTCTTTTTCTTTCACAGGCCTGTTCGCCACCCATCTTTTAATATCATCATTCTTGTGGTGACAGCTTAGTGTTTGACAGGTCTGTCAACACACACGCTTGAAAACCCATGTAGAAGTGATTTCAAATCCAAAGATGTTCAAATTCTCAGCTTACGTTATATTACATTACAGACGTGGTCTTCTGGGAAGTGGTAAATGAATGGACAACAGTGAGCTTTTCCGAGGATTTGAGTGTCGTGTGCAAATTTCGGTCAAGGTAAGCCAGAACAAGCAGTGCCGTGTGCAAAACTACTACTCTCACGAGCTGAAACAGGCGTGTTCTTTGCTTTGGGCGTGAGGAGGGTAAGATATTTTGGTTTATTTAACGTGATAGAATGCTCGACATAATTCATAATCACTATTGTTCGTGATTATTGATTAAATTATGTATTTGAAGACTGTAGACATATGACTGTCTTGGTGTAGAGTGAGCTGCGTCTGGATTAACCTTGCTCTCGCAGTGACGCAGTCACATGGCGCAAGCATTCTCCGGTTGTTGAATCATCGCACGTTCTTTAGTCCGAAAATACACGTTCATATATTCAGAGTCTTCTTTTTGTTTTGGCTGATAACATGATGTAGTGATCTAGCCTTTTTTATTTGTTTCGAGTGATACCAGGATTTCTAAATTAGTCGACAATTTACGAGCCATATTTTTGTAGTCTGTTCTTGGCGCGCGAACTGAGCTGGGTCACGAAATCTAGGAAGCCAAGGTCATCGTTTCGTTGGTAACAACAAAAGGGATAAGAAATTATCAGTGGCAGTGGGATTGGTAAAGCGTATACTGCCATGATTTACTATATAATGAAAGTATTGTTTGAAAGGAGCTGCACACGTTTTCTTGTCTACAACCATGTGTGTTGCATACTTAGATACAGCCTCGTTGTCATGAACGCATAGGACCACGTGGGCTAGATAGAGGGGTGTGTAGTCGAAGCTACAGTAATAACTAATATAGGCCTAGACTCTATAGATTGGTATGTGACATAAATTTTCAGTTTTTGAAATGAATTATACAGCCAACGTCACTTTTAAGAAAAGAGAAATAGTTTTCCAGTGGTGTAAAAAGATTTTCTATTGGTCAACTATGACAACAAAAGTCATGGATGAACTTACTTTTTAATTTTTTTTTTTTACATAGGTCTACATAGCGCACACTGTGATCATTTGCCACTGTTGTGTGAATATAAAACAACATACCTTTGTAAAGAATGAACCAGTAAGCGAAAACTGAATATCTTTTAGAAAGATTTTTGTCAGCACATGCCGTTTCATGTCTCTTCCTGTTCCCACGCCTACCAGATTCTTGGCACCGGGCACAATCTACTCCCTTATCTCTTGGCTCTTGCCCTGTGCCTTCTTCAGAACAGGGCTATACCGATATTGCATGGCCACTTCTCAAAATTGCACAACTCATCTCACTTCCCTTTTGACATCACAGTTGCCTCCCTTCTCCCCTTTTCTTACTACTACTCATGATGACATGGGCATTCCATCTCTTACCCACTGGACGAGGCGGCAGGGAAGTTTTTAGTCCCGTTTTTATTATCCATTGTTTGGTGTCTGTGATTTGTCTGTGACCGTGCGTTCGCGCTTGACAAAGGCTAGTTGGCCGAAAATTTGCGCTTGTTTTGTTTTGTCTTGTTGGAGACGCGCTTACATTGGTTTTCTTGTTCTTCTGGTTTGTGTTTGCTTGGGCGCGGGCAGTCACTCTTGTTTTGGATCTTAGCACAAGACAGCTAAACAATTTTATGAGACGATGAAACTTTGCTCTGATTACCAGATTAGTCAACATTTAATTAGTTACTTAAATAAGCTGTATGAAAAAAGCTACCTGAGAGTACTAAAATCATTATCACTTTTGCAGTTGTGGAAACTCTGGCTTGTTGTTATTTGCCATATAGACTGCAAGTAATGATAAAAATGATGGAAGTATGAGCAGTCACAATAGTTTTGGTTATTAATGCAGAAATTAATCAATTGTATTAATAAGTATGAGAAAAATATAACTTACATGATTCATAAAATCATTACAGCTTTCACAGTTGTTGGAATTCTGGCTTGTTTGCCTCATACTGACTCTGGTATTACTGATGGTAAAAAACCTGTTTGACTCATGAAATGAATATGATTTCCTCAATTGATGGAATTATGGTTTCTTGTTTGCCACATATAGACTCCAGGTATTACTCATGATCAAAATCTGTGAATAGTTGAGACAGTTTTGCTAAGTAATACAGTAGTGGATTAATTACCTTAATGAGCTTAACATGTTAAAGTGTGCGTCTTGCAGTTGTTGGAATTCTAGCTTATTTGCCGTACACAGACTCCAGGTATTACTGATGATGAAAAACTATGAATTGTCATGATAGCTTTTGTAGTTAACCTAGTTATTGATTTATTACCTTGTTGAGCTCAAAAGAATAAAACCTACATGACTTATTAAACCATTTTAATTTCCACAATTGTTGAAGTTCTGGCTTGTTATTTGACGCACAGACTCTTTGTATTACTGTTAGTACTATTACTGATGATAAAAGACTAGTACTGTAGTAGTAGTCACGGTAATCATCATCATCATGTGCCCTGTCGCATGGCTTTGGCGATCATGGCCCTCCATATGCATCTATCCCTTGTCATAGCAAATACATCTTCCACCCTCCCTGTCTCCAGCCACCCTGCAAGTGTGGCCAATATTTTCTCCCTGGGTCTGCCTGGTGTTCTCTTTCCCTCCGACTTTTCTGTTATGACCAGGTGTTATGGTAGTTTTGGTAATTAGCCTAGTAATTGATTTATTGCCTTAACTCACTCGCTACGTACGATTATGCCCGTTGCCGTTCCCCTGATATGCACCATTTGTATAGGTAATGAGAAAAATTCTCATACAAACAAATGAAAACAGAGTTTTGAAATTTGGCAGGTCATGTATTAAAAGATTGGTATACAAAATGCTGAAATTTTAACTGTCTAACCCTCATGGTAATAATTGTACAAGTAAAATTAGAGAAATTTTCAGGTGAAAAATGTCTTGCAAAATACACAGTCAGGTCAATGCATCAGTTCAGACTTATTTTGAATGAAATTTCATAAAATCCAGTGTGCACACACTCCACGTGCACTGAAGGAAGAGATCATGTTGAACAGCGCTGAGTTGTTGAATATTATTCAGCCATTTGCTTTTCCGTCGTCTGCTTTGCTGCGTAGATAGTGTGTCGTGAACTTAACAGTGACCTCATGGCCTGAAATGAGGCAAAGAATGACCAAAGAATCTATTTCTGGCTTTTTAGTTTCGGTTAACGGAAATACTGAAAGCCCGCGAATTTTCAAAACTCAAGTTGGATTTCTCCGACACTCGTAGACAAGCGTTGAGACATGATCGGGAAATCCCGATGCTCGTAGCGAGAGAGTTAAAAAATTTAAAAGAATAAAACCGGTATGACTTTTGAAACCGCTATAACTTCCACAACTGTTGGAATTCTGGTTTAATGTTCCAGTCATTCTGGTGTTTCAAAGTTTAATATGTCCAGACTCCTTGGTGATAGCAATTAGCATTAACTGGGAAATGCTGGTAAAATATTGGCTATACCAGAATCTTTTTTAAGCTGCTGGTCCCTTGGATGGCTGTTACGTGTATTTTGCTGGTAGAGGTAAAAATATTTGTAGCAAAAGCCCCCCCTCCCCAATTTCAACTACTTACTACTGTCACATGATACTTTTTGGTAGTCCGCATTTTTGCTGTTTGTTGCATGAATCACCGCTTTCTGACATTAGGCAGTAGGTACAGGGATTGTCACATTGTGTCAGTGCAGAAACAGCATTTATGTAAACTGTTATAATGTTAAACTTTAATAGATATTTCATGTGTAGGTTGGGCTGATTTTCAGTGTATTTGTAAAATTGTCTTTGGGACACAGAAGTCCTTGAAACCAGTTTCCAGTTTGGTTGTTAAATGACAGTGGTGGGTATCAGTGATTGCTTGGAATGTTTGGATGAGGAGGTGGAGGGTAGAATTTGTTGCTTAATTAATTTAATCAAAACTTTCGTGTCATTGGTTGGACACCCACATTTTTTAAAGTTGAAGCTCATTGTTAACATTCTCATTATGATGTAGGCATACACTCTTGTGTTGCAGAGGTGGTGATTTATTGTTGAGAACGTCACCGAGTTCAGACATTTGTCATCAACCATGAGTTCTGACAGTTGCTACAAGTGCGGCAAACCTGGGCATTTTGCCCGCGAGTGCCGATCCCGGGGGTCAGGAGGTGAGAGGGGTGGCCGGGTAGATCGGGACTTCAGATCCCGTGGCGGAGGTGAGGCAGGCATGTTTGCAACCTCCATTATTCACCTTTCCCATTTACTGACCCTGTGGTCTTGTTACGTGGTGCAGCTTATTCTTGGATCCCCCAGGTGTTGTGGCTTTGTGCTTTGAGTTTTTTACTTTTTAAGAAAATTGTTTCAGAACATTGTGTTGAAGCTTTTGATATCGTTCTTCTGAAATGTTCATGTTCTGTGTTCTAATCCTACATGGATTTGATTTTCTAAATTTCCAAATGTGTTAAAAGTAAGCTCAGATTCATCAACACATGTAACTTGCTGTCGTTTCATCTGTATTTAAATTCATGAAATCTTTATTTGAAAATTATTATTATTGTTTTAATTGATGGTAGTTGCTGTTTCAAAACCTAGTATTAGTAGTAAGATGGACTGTTTCTGGTGACACATTGTTTGACTGTAAAAAAAAAAGTTGAATACTTCATTAGTTGTCTCAATTTTCAAATGGAAATAGGGTTTTGCTTTTTTTTTGTACATGATTAGCTCAAGGAAACATTTGCATTCATTTATTTTGTATAGTTTTATTGCCCACCAGGATTTTTTGTTTTGCATAGCTTATTGCACTCCTGGTTAATTTGGACAAAAAAATGTACAGATCAAGATTGCTCTTGCTACGTGTGGGCAAGAGTTGGATTAGTTGGAAACGGTTGTATAGGTACAGAAAAGGGAAACCTGAAAAAAGCATTGGCAAAATTACTTATAAGTGACCTTTCAGACTAAGCCTGTTGTCTGAAAATAACACTGGCACAACTGTTTATTAATGTTCCGTTGGACTAAGCCTGATAATTAGTAGCATAAGTGTTATAAACAAAATCAGATAAAATCAGTACAGAGCTGTTGTAAATGATGACCGATGTATCAAGTTATGTTGCTTTGTTGGCTGCCATTTGCACTTGGAAGATATTGAGTTTGATTTCTAGAACTTGTTGAAGATATTGAGTTTGATTTCTAGAACTTCTTTGCGTCGACTCAGAAGAGCCATTGAGTGAAACAAGTAATAGATGATGGTGACAGTAACACCTGAAATGTTTTCATGTATCCCCATCTGGCACTTTTGTAAACAAACAAAAAAGTTTTCGTTTTCCCTTTAGACAAGCTCTTTGTGTTGACGGTCAAGTTCTTTGTTTCTTTTTTTTTTTATTTGTATTCAGTTTTACATAAATAGTTCAGATTTAGTTTTGCTTCCCTTTTACCACATGCCCACCCTTCTGTTCATGTGTGGAGTGTGCATCCATGCCTGTCTCATTTCAGTTCCACATCATCATGCCATTGTTTGATTTTGTCTGCATGCATGGTCATGTTGTGGTTTGGATGGAAAAATGGAGAAATGTGGAAACTTTGACAAAAGGTGAGTACTGATTACATGTTAGAAACAAAGACAGGAACATCGTAGTCAGGTGGGTAAGATGCCATGTTTCAGTCAGAAGGTCTGGGTTTGATCCTGCCTTGGTATCTCCTGCCTGTTGGATAAATGTGAAGATTTATCTGATTTCTCTGTTCAGCATGTGTGCAGAATTGTTAGGGCCTAAACCTCTCGTGTTTATATGCATGCAGAACATATGTACACTAAAAATCCTGTAAGTCATGTCAATGTCAAGTGGATTATGAAATATTCAAAGACATCCGGTGTGCATGACCACAAAGATGAGTATGCAGATTGTGCAGGAACATATCACCTACACAGATTTGGCAAAATGATGTGCATTTATATAATATATTGGAGAAAAATCATAGGACTCTTAAAAAAGTAACGAAAAAGACTTGGGACAAAATTATTGAATGTCAGGAGCATTTTAACTTAATACAACGGCAGTTGGGAAGTGAAAAATAATGAGGGTTAAGTAGGAGTGCTGTTGAGCATAATAACTGTCAGCAGGGGGAGGAGAGGAGGGATGAAAGGACAGACTGGTGAAAATTTGTGCTACCAAAATAGTTGTTTGGTGGATTCCAACTCTAGGTACTGGCATTTAAGCCAGCTTCTATCTATGGCTAATAAATGTATTAAGACAACAGAAAATAAAAATGCAACAGA
Source organism: Monoplex corrugatus (assembly GCA_030674185.1). Classification (NCBI taxonomy): domain Eukaryota; kingdom Metazoa; phylum Mollusca; class Gastropoda; order Littorinimorpha; family Ranellidae; genus Monoplex; species Monoplex corrugatus. The sequence goes on along the minus strand of CM060312.1, from coordinate 28,575,030 downwards.
AAGAATTATTTATGTCAGGCAAAGTAGACAAAAAGAAAGAGCATGATCAGATGCAGGAGGAATTGTTTCATCAAGAAGAATGCATGCTACTAAAAAAATCTCAAGTTTCTTCACTCACTCACTTGGTCACATTCACATGCACACTCCTATACCCATCACTTTCAAGTTGAAAAGCATGTCAGAATGGCTGTGATTGTCATACCCTTTGAGTCAGAAGGCAGAGGTTAGAGGATGGTAGACTGCTGACCTGGCACCTGCATTTCCTGCCCATTTGAGGCCCAGCTTTAGCAAAACTACAAGATAATGTTTTGCTTTGTTAGATGGGAATGATAGGCAGTACTCTGGACTTCCAATTAGAAAGTGTAGGTTGGAGCCTTCTTGGTTGCTGCCTGGATGGTAACAGGTACAGATTTTTTTGGATTTCCCAGTTTAATATATGGCTGACCAGAAATGACTGAACCTTTTATGCATGTTGTTAGATATCCTGTAAACTATGTTAAACCCACCTGACAGGCTATGCAGACTGTACAGCAACATAAAGTCAGTTCAGTTTGGGTCAATTAAGATACATACACAGACCTGAGACTCCAAAAATTGCTTGGAATGTGAAAGAAGTTGTTTTGCTGGTTGGAGTTGAAGTGAAAAGTAGGTTAAAAGATATAAATTGTAGATTTAAGGTTTTTTTGGTTTGTTTTTGTTTTTTACTTTGGATGCATCTATCAAATACATGATTGAATATTGTATTTTGTATAACTTTTTGAGAGAAGTGTTTCATAGTAACATAAATTGTTTATTTAAGGTACTGAAATGATCATTTGACTTGAGCTATGTTCACAAAGTGCATGACTGAGTGTTGCATTTTGTGCAGCAAAGAAGCAGTTCTTATTATGATTTTTCACATGGTTGAATGCTGTGTTGCATGTACAGAGAAATGTTACAAGTGTAACCGTGTGGGGCACTATGCCCGCGAGTGTAAGATGGATGTGGATCGCTGCTACAAGTGCAATCAACTGGGACATATTGCCAAGGAGTGCGACAAGGAGATTGATTCTGGTGAGTATGTGCACCTGAAGTCAAGGGTTGTCTGTTTACCCTAAAGGGAGGGTGGTGGTAGAATCTCTAACACTGCATCATATCGGGCAGGTGGTTTCCCCCTGAGGGGATGCTGGGGGCGCTTTCAGTCTAAATAGTATCCCCACTTCTGGAACTTTTGTTCTAGAAATTTCTTCTTTTCTGTCACTCTCTTTGTTTCTTTCTTCCTCCTTTGCTTTCTGTCATTTCTTCCTCTCATTTTCTGCCTTGCTGGCCCATTCACCTGTATGTTTTCGATGAAGTCTTCAGTATTTTCTTTTAGGATTGATAATTGGGTACATGTGCATTTTAGGGATATGAGATATGCGGAAACAATTGTAGGTAATTTGGGCCTGTTTGTATATTATAGTGTCCTTAGTTATGTTTAAATTTGTATTCAGGTATGTTTTTTAAATCCTTTGTGCGATAAATTGGACGGAGTGGTCGACACCAGGGGCATCTAAGGAGTTAAACTTGTGTAGTGAGGTTGGCTGGGTTGGGGAGAGACAACAACGAAAACAAAAATATGTACCTGGTGGGGTGTTCTACCATATTCTGTAGATCATTCTTTTAAATTTGAGCAGCGCATGAAATTGTAAAGATTAATTGTGTTAAATACATAATAAAAACTAGAAGTTAACTTTTGACCACTGACACAGCAAATTTGATTCAGGTATGTATTCTTGGTTCAACAATAGAAAAGGGTTAGGTATTTTCATTGGTAGCCTATGTAGTTGAAAATATATGTAGATTTTCTAAATATGTCATCAGAAACATGCACTCGTTTGTTTCCTTTTTTCATTTTGTTCTAGGAGGGTTATTGTGCTTGGAATGGACAATTCCCTATTAAAAATGCTACTGCTCTGTGTTGGCAAGGTCTTCAAATGGAATGGGTAAGATGGGGAATTGGAATCAGGAAATGCAAATATTACCAGAATTATTTTAGTCTTCAAGTGGACTGAGGGTGTGCCAGCTTTTAAATTGCAGGCTGGGATTAAACTAGAGGTATCAGACCACGTGTCCACAATTTTACCAACTGAACCATTTGTTATCCAAAACAGGTGTGACTGCCTGCGTTTAAGCAAACAGGAAATCGGAAAAAAACACTGAAATAAAAAAAAAGATTCAGAACAGGTGTTTAATACAACCAGGCAAGATGGGTGCAAATTTTCGGCCAACTGGCCTTTGTTAAGGGTAAAATCACAATTAAACACAAATACAACAATTTTTGTATTTGTTGTTTGTGGTTCTTACGCTTGACAAAGGCCGACAGTTGGCTCAAAATTTGCACCATCTTGTCTGGTTGTATTAGATATGTGTTCTGATTTTTTTTTGTGTTTTTTCTTGAACCATTTCTTGTTGAAATTTTACCTCTGTTGCATCGTTGTGTATGTTTTGATAAATGAAGATTGAAGTTTCAGCATTATGGCAAGACATCTGTTTAGTTATTATTTTGATTTGAATTTCTGCTTGCAGTTTTACAACTATTGCACAGAGTTTATGCAATGCTTATGGCATGATTATTTCGGAATCTTTTCCATGACATGGCTTCTGTGATGTCAGCGTATTTGGAATTTTTCAAGCACTGTGAAGTTGTCTTCAGAAAACTGAAACAGTGAAAGTTTCAAGGACATGTAAGTTATTCATTTGACTTTCTGACTTGACAGGGGCTTGCTACAACTGCAATATGACAGGCCATGTTCAGCGAGATTGTCCTGAGGTCAGTTCACGACCCTGCTTCCGCTGTGGAGAGACGGGTCATCTGGCCAAAGATTGTCCTGACATGGACCAGCGTAGTGATGACCGTCGGTGCTACAACTGTGGCAGCAGCGGCCATCTTTCTCGTGCTTGCCAGGAGACCAACCGCAGCTGTTACAGGTGAGTTAGAGGGGATGAGTTATTCTTCGAAACAATTTTAGAGACAGAGGGTATGAGATTTATTAAAAGATCCTTTCCTTTCTTTTGCATTTGAGGATGGGAATTATTCTTCAAAACAGTCTTAAAGACAGGGTATGCGAATCATTACCTAAGAGATCCTTTTCTTTCCCTTGTGTTATTCAGGGTTCGCACAGTCCTTGTATGTGCTTATACTTATGGGATTTGAGGTGGAAGTGCACAAGGCCTTAATAGGTCCTTGGATTTAACCACAGGTCCTTGTATTATAACTCCGGTCTTTATTCAGCACTCAGAATGCTTGTAGGTTCTTGTTTTCAGGAAAAAATCTATCATGAAGAAAGTTTCTATTGATTTCAAGCGGTCTTGTCATGATTTCATTTTGAAGGTTGATCATTTGCAAACCTGCAGACAGTATTGACATATTCAGATGAATTGAGAGTTAACTCCTGTAGTGGAAATAGTCGATTTCGAGCCACTTCATTCATTGACTGGTTTGAAAATGCATGGAGTTGTATTTTGCTCCATGACAGTAAGTGTTTCCAAGTTGCTCCCTGATAGCAAGTTTCCAAACTGTGAAGGAAGGAGTTCTGAGCATCCTTCTTGCTTGCCATTCATCTTTTGCAGTTTTAGCCAGAGACATCGAGCCATTCCTGAAAAAGTACATCAGTCAGATAAGCCACTGCTGCCTTATGCATTCCATGATTAGAAGTCTTTTAACTCTTTCACCGCCAAAACTGGGCTTTCAAACAAAGAGCCTTCTACATGAAACTCAGAAAATCAAATCTGTCAGTCATCAAATGGTCACTTGAGTTTCAAAATGGCTTCAGGAATTTTCCAGTCATTTGTGTCGAATTATTTGCTGGAGAAGATCCCACTGAAGTACTCCATGGTCAGGAACTTGCTCAGCAAATGAGAGACAGAGACTCCAGAAAAAAAAGACACCTGTGAAAGTCCCTTGTTGATGACAGCAAACTGCAACATATGGCAGATGATGCTTTGAAAGAACATCAAGCCTTGCTGGACCAGTCTTCCCACTCTGAGTTTGACCCTTCAAATCAGAATTGGATCACTGGATCCATAATATTCTGGCTGGCCGAGAAAGATTTGGGAATCTTAAGATAGTGATGAGAAAAGTTCTTCCTCCATTCGCATAGTCAAGCAAGCGTTGAAAGAGGATGTTCCTACAAGGACATGGTGACTGGCAACATGAGCAGAACTGTGTGCCCTGGTAGACAGGTGTGTTGTTCCGGATCATATCTAAGATGTTGGGGGAGTTGTGCAGGTGGAAATGAGCATGAAACTGTAGGTGTCTACTGGTAGTGTTTGTGGACGGCACAACAGGTACATTGAAGAACGAAAGTCACAGCAACGGAAATGCTGACATAGAAGAAAAGGAAAAGGGAATTGAAAATGTGCACACACAAAAAGAAGAAGAAAGGAAATCTGAAAGTTACTGAAAAGAGTTACAAACAACTGCTTGTAGAAGCTGATAGTCTTACAATCAAGACACAGGAACAGCGCAGCTTTACTTTGGTGGAGAGATCAAAGACTGCGTCTGTCAACCAGTTAGAACAAGAAGAAGCAACTTGTTTGTCGGCTGAACATCTGAAGCTGCAAGGAGAGTTAAAAATCTTGTCCAGTTAGACTGCAGCTCATGCCCATGGCTGTGTCCATATAATTGTGTGTTCTGCTTTTTAATCTTCAGTCTGCTTTTACAAACTGTGGACTGTGCCTATAGTGTTTTGCGAACTGTGCCTAACCTCCTCCTATCCCCTGTGGAAAGTTGGGGGCTCTTTGAGTATAAATAGTATCCCCACCTGGAAATTCTGTGCTAGAAATTTCCTCTTTCCTGTCACTCTCTTTGTTTCTGTAGCAATGCTGCATGAAAAATTGAAATTGGGTTTTGAGTTAAAAGATGTATATGGTTTTGAAGATATTGTTGTTCTGAGTAAAAAGCAGTTTAAGTTTTTCAAATCGGACCAATAGTTCACAAGATATTCCAATTTGAAGCGTCAAAAATTTCTTAAATTTTGGTACCACGTTTTAGTGGGACAAAGAAGAGATGTGTGGGACAGCTGTCACAGAACAAACCCATCAAATGGCATGGTATGCTGATTTTGCTGGAAATGACATTCATTTTGTAATTGTGAGAGACAGACAGGATCAAATGTCATGAAATTTTGATCATTGATGTATTTTTGTATGCCGAATTGAATGAAACCATTATCGTAACTGCGATGAGCCATTTTTGTCTTATTACAGGAAACGTGATATTTGGCATGTTTTATCAGTTTTTCATTAATAATTGCCCATATTGTATTTATAACAGACAAAAATGAAGCTAGAAACAAAACAAGGATAAATAATCATTTCATGAGATAGATATAAAATCATTTTGCTCATCGTTCAAGTGTCTTATCTACTGCAAATCAAACCAAAAAAGTCATGACTCGCTACTTCAGTATCTTATGAATAATTTGTAATATTTCATCAGTTTCTGTACATATAAAAGGAAATCTGAGAATCAATGACTTCTGGAATCACTTCAATAATTGAAATATTAAAAATTACTGCATGCTTTTATGCTGCAGTCTATCCAAAAATATCATCCGATCAAAATTCTTCTAAAAACTAAACACACATAACACACATACACATACATACACATACATACACACAAAGGAAAACATTACAGACAAGATTTTTGTACATTACATTTGATTTTTATTTTATACATCAGTGTTTAGAGAAAAAAAATTCAGTAGACTGTGGATGAGTCAAGTCCCTGAACATTTAGCACAGCCTGAGTCCAAAGAAAACTTCAGGAAGGATATGGGACCACTCGCCATTCAGGAATAGGTCACTTAACTCCTGCAGTAGAGAAATATATGAATCTCTGCATAATATATGCTATTCATTGAGAGACTGGAAAGGAAAGGAAACCATGATGCATAGTCTAAACATCAATATTACTTTAACATTAAGCCCAAACTTGCGACTTTAATTTTTAGCATATTACTTGTAAAAATCTACCAAAGCTGAGCAATCCTGCTAAGTATTTCCAGTGTAATCTTGCCCTTTAATACAAATCAATAACAATAGGCTACTACTAAATAAGATGCAATCTTTCCTTTAAAACAAACTGATGACAATAGGCCTATCCTTTTCAGATACCGACAACAAACTGAAACAACTATGTAAGCTAATGGATGGCCTACTTTACAAATAATACAACTCATAGCCTTCTATTCAGCTGCAAAACCTAAATAAAGAATATTATAACAATGACAGAAGATTTTGTTTTGTGACATTCTAAATCTCTGTGTGTGTTACTGTTAGTGTGTGTGTGTGTTGTCTCAGAGAGAGAGAGAGAGGATCATGCCTGTTAACAATGACTTGGATATAAATGTATTGGGGCCTATTTATTTATTGATTCATTTCTTGATCTCTGAGAGAGAGTACAATGACTTGCACAGAATTGTTTGTTGATTTGAAAAATTTTTTATTTAGACCTATTTATTCATTCATTTATTTATTAGAGAGAGAGAGAGTTGGGGAGGCAGGTATGCGCACCCCTCTGTTTGGGCAAACCCATTTTCCACGGCTCGGCGAAGCACGTCGAGCACATAGTATTTTTAGTAGTAGGCTCGCCCGTCGTGGGGTGAGCAGATCTACACCGCGACATGCAAATTAGCATGACCTTGGGGAGGAAATGGTTGATGAACCTAGCTTCGGCTGACAACTCCGAATCGAGTTCAAACGCAGTTGTCCTTTTCTTGAAAAATACAATGTTACAGATAAAACAGAACTTGATCTGTTGGTTGCTAGTCTTTGACTGACAACGCGAAACTTGCTGAGCTGAAACTTGCACACTGTTCTGTTCCGCGCAGTAGGCCTATGGCGTCGGCACATTGCGACGTTGTTTTGCTACTGATCTGGTATAGATCCTCGTGTAAAAAGTTGCCGTATGGCCATATTTTACTTCAAATTGATTTCATATTACACCTGCATATAGAAAAAAGCATGTGAAATCGAATCCCGCCGACAAGAAGTTCCAAAAATGGCGACTTACTTGCAAACTTTTCCGATGAAAAAAAGCAAAACTTTGGAAGCGTCGATCTCGGTTCGAAACTAGCACACATAGCTCTCGTCGGGATATATCATTCTGTTACATTAATTCTCATTGGCTGCAAAATTACAATGTGATTGGTTCACAAATATAGCCGTACCGACCGAAATAGTGAAGCACCCCGAACAAAATTTGATTCTGAACGCATACCCTCGCCGCGAGTGCGCTCGAAACGCGGATTTTCGACTTTCTCATCAAATAACTAATTCTATTTTCGCTCTAAGTATATAAAAAGGCAATCATTCAAATCTTTATTCATTTCTAATTCACATAAGACAAAAAATAAGAATGAAACACTGATTAAAGAGGCAGTAATACTTGATTGAACTGAAGACCCCCCCAATTTTGCGGCCGGCCCCAGTTTTTTGTACCACAAATTTGACGTCGCGTTTCGGTTCGCGTGGCATTGCTAGTTTCTGCCTTGTTCCTTTGCTTTCTGTCCTTTCTTCCTTGCTGGTCCATTCACCTGTACACATTTAATAGAGTCTTACATACCTTCTCTTAGGATTGATAAATGGGTATATGTATTGTGTGCATTATTGGCTCTAGGGAAGTACGATATGCGGAAGCAATTTCAGAGAATTTAGGCCCATTTTTACATGTCTTGGTGTCCTTGGGTATGTTTAAATTTGTATTCAGCTATGTTTTTTGATATGTACCCTTGTGTGATAAATTGGACGGAGTGATCAACGCCAGGGGCATCTCCTTAGATTATGTGCATGAATGCATTGATATTTGTACTTTTTTTTTCTTTTCCTTTTTACCCTGTTGAAGTATTGTGTATGTTTTGAAACAGTTATGACCCTGATATGGCTTTACGTAGTTGTCTGTGCTTTAACTCATTCAAGCCGCAACATTTCGCACCGCGACAACCCCTGAAATCGCAGTATTTTGGGTGATTTTTGAAATTTTTTTAAAAATCAACAAAAAATGTCACTCACAAAAGGAAAACAGTTTTGGAAACATTGAAGTGTTCACATACAGACATTACTTGCCTCAAAACTGGTATTCTGTTCATCTTGATAGAAGGGGTGAAGGAAACAGGTGACCATAAGGGGGCAAATATCCTCTTGCCGAGTCCATATATTTACACCATATGTTTTTTTTTTTCACCAATGAAAACAATTATCCACAGGAATATTTACACAAGAATATACAGTTTATGTACAAAAACAAACACCATCTCCTATTTTACTTGGTGTAATCAAGAACAGTGAATTTGTGTGCAAATCGGCGGGTGCTTCTTGACGCCATCTTGACAGTCAACGAAAACAAAGAACCGCATACAGCATCGAAAAACTGCTACTAAAGCAAAAAATACAGCTCACAACATGGTCTAAGGGAAGGAACTGTGAAATAAAAGACCCAAGATCACTCTTGTGCATGATTTACTTCCCTTATTCCTTTATTACGGCCACCAAAAAAGTTGAAACTCTGACGTAAACCTGCGTATGGCACAGCTCCACGCAGTGTGAAAGGTGACGTAAGCCGTATTCGGCACAGCTCGATTGAGTTAAACAAAAATAACAATAACAATAAACCACCTCCTCCTCTTTCACTATCTCCCAGCCCCCACCTCATCCCACCCCAGTTGATGAAAACAAAAGAAGACTACTGCAGCAGAACAATGTCTGTGTGAGAGGATGAACTACACATGTGTGTATTATGACTTGTGGGGACAAAGAAAAATGAAGTGAAATTTGCCAGAACAGAGGATGGACAGTTGAATGCAAATCTTAATGTGTTGTCCTCTGCGGATCTTTCTCATCAGTGGTCAGTCTCTATTTCTCTTCATTTTTCCTACTCTTCTCTCCTAATTTTGGTCATGCATGTGATCCATGTAATTGCAAGGAAGGTGCATGTAAGGTCCTTGATTTTCATCTTTGGAAGATTGGGGTACCCTGTTATTAATGCTTCACTTCTTTCATTATGGGGACCCTAATGAACTTTTTACCTGTTCCAGGTGTGGGGAAAGGGACCACTTGGCACGAGACTGCCCCAAGGGGGACAGGAATACCCAGTGTTACAACTGTAAGGAGATGGGACACATAGCGCGTGAATGTCCTATGGAACAGGTGGCAGCCTCCTGAACAAGTGATGTGTCGCATCATCACCTGTCTGTCTGGGCGGGATGGGAGGAGGATGGACAGGCTTCATCCTTTCTTTCACTCACTTTCTCTCCCAGCTTGGCATGATAACCCCTTTTAACTCCCAAACATTACCCACAGATTGCTGATGGATAGGGTGAGGGAGTAAAAGGGTTAAAGTTTGATGAAAAAAAAAATTTTGGTCCAGGAAGCTGGTGGATATGGGAGTGAGCGAAAGGTTTAAAAGCTCTGTCCTGCCCCTGTCAGCTTTGTCTCTCAGTGTACCATCCCCCATCCTTGTCCTCCTGTCTTCTTCTTTGTCCACTTTTTTTTAGACTCTGCTTGGTGTTTTGCGCTGCGTCACTTCATGCAGAAGTGGGGTTTAAGTTTGGAGCATTGTTAACTTTGTTATCAGATCATATTATTATGACTTCATGACCTGGCTTTGCCGCCAGTTGTGCTTGGTTTGTTTTGTTGGTTGTTGGCAACTTTTCGTTCACAACTTCATAAGGAAAAGCATTTCGCCTGTTGTGCGGAATTTTGTTGTGTACAAGTCCACATCATCTTTCTCGGTACCTTTAAAGTAAAGGTAATGATGTTGTTAATTTACTTGAGTGTACATATTAATTCAGAAGCAGGAGTGGCTTCAGTTTTTGTCAGTAATGTTTCTGGTCAGAATTGTTCCATAATACTTCATTGCAACATTTGAAAGTGGAGGGCATTGTGTGTACATTTCTCTGGCTCTCTTCATCCATGTGTCAGTCTCGCCTGTGCTGTCTGTCTCTCCCACTTGTTGACTTTCTCTGTCTTTGGCGCACGTTATGAAGATCACTGACCAATTGAGTGAGGCTGTTTTGTGTTCTGACTTGTCGAGTGTTTTCTGTTTAAAATGCAAACAAAACTAGGCATAGTGCAAATAGAACAGGGTGTATGCACATATAAAAGAAACAAGGTATTTTTGTCATATGTACAGATTTTAGAGTCAGTTAAAACCATGAAATGGAGATTGCAACGAGTGATGTTAAAGGTTTTTGATGGTGGATCTGAAACATAGTTTTGTTTCTTGTCACTCTCTGTACTTTGGTTTGGTTCAGAAAGCCCAGTAAGATTTGCAAAGAAGCAGTCATCTGTTATTTGATGTTCTTTGTATGTTACAGAGACTTTGTATATGTATTTTGTTTGTATATGTATTTTGTTTTTTGCTGTAAAAAAATGCAACAAACATGCTCTGTCGTGGACTGTTTGCACTAGATAAATGACAAAGTATCATTTAAGATTAGTGCTCGTTTTGTTTTAAATGAAACAAGCAGTCATATTTTGTTTTGTTTTTGTTTTATCTAATTGATTGTGAATGGTGGAATTCATGGATTAAATCAGGTCTGTTCATGTTTCTGTTTGTTTTCATCTGACCATCTGAAACAAACAAACTAATTAAAAGGTTGCCTCTGTTGTTATAAAGCTGGTTTGTTTGGTGAAATGGCGATGAACTTGTGATTTGTAATTTGGAAGTAAGTAGATGTTCTCCTCTCTCCTCTGTAGAGCAGACCCTTTGTCTGCCTTACAGTAATTTGTTGTTTGTTGTTTTTTGGGGGGGGAGGTAGAGAAGGACTTGTTTTGTTGTTTTTATTATTGCAAAGGCAAGTTTTAACCTTTAGCACTCTACATTATTCGAGGACTTCTCTGTCCCTGCATTCTTTCTCTGGGAGCTAAAAACTTGAGCACCTACTTGTTTAGAATTATTATAACTTTGCTTATATTGTATGCAGAGACTTGATTTTTTGTGTACTAATAAAGTAATGGATGAGGAATGCTTTCATATAATGCATTATGTTCTGCATGCATGTTTTGACATTGAAAAACAAAAAATAAACACAAGAAGTTTCAGTGAAATCAGTCAGCCATGAATGTTTATACCCACTTGGAACATTGCCGTCACTGTCAGTGTCACTTTCACTTGAAACACTATCATTGTCACCAACATCATCTACCATCACTTCACCATCAATTTCAGCTTGTGTGAAGCCTTCATACTCGTTTTCAGAGTCCAAATCATAGAAGAGTTCGTACAACCATTTTTCCATCAGTCTCTGCCATTTTTGGTGTTGAGAAAATCCCCAAAATCGATGTTCACAATTCAAAAATTCATTACCGCGTGTTGAATCGAAGGAAATGTAAATGGCAGACAGAAGAGCAGAGTTTAGCCTCATTTTGAATCGAAAATAGCAATGCTTCTATTATTAGTAACGGATATAGTGTTTATGAACCGGGAATTTTGAACACACTTTGCTTGGCGACACAGTGCACCTGCAGATGTAGGGGAAATAATCCGTACGGTGCCACAGTGTGCCTACAGTGTGCTAAAGGTTAATTTCCTTCTTCTTTCAGTCTTGTAACTGATGAGTTCCTGTTAAGGGTATTTAAATCGAAAGCATGCTGCTGGGAACAGCTGGTTGACATGGAGTTGAGATTACAAGAACATGTTTCTGTATGTCGCCTTTTTCCTGTCTGAAATGATACATTCTTTGACATGGAAGCGTTTCTTTTGTTACCCCAACTGCTTTTGTTCTGGATGCTGGACAGAGTTGCCTGGACATTTGCGATGAGTGCAAGTAACTTATTGTTGATATATACAATGTACTGTGCACCTAAGTCATTCATTCATTTGTGTGTGGTCACTGGATCAGAATAGTGTACATTATAGTCTCTATGCATGTCTGATCTTTATAGCCTACTCATTGTTATAGATATATAAATGTTGGTTGGGTTGGTCATTGTTATAGATATATAAATGTTGGTTGGGTGGTCTGTTGCTAGTTTCCTGGTGGTTTCCAAGGGGTTGAAATAAGGCTGGTCACCGTCAATGATATGTTATATGCTTTAATCTCTCTTGTCTCCTCTCTCTCCGTCTCGGTCTTCCTCTCTCTCTCTCTCTCTCTTCATGTGTTTTGAATCAGTGTATAGATTGACTAATTGTATTGGCTGATTACTATGCTATGTCTAGATTAACACGGTATGTTGTCGAAATATTTTCTGTGACTTGGGTACAATGTGTAAAAAAGCAAGAACTGGAGAGGGTTTGAAATGGAGCTGTTGCAGGGTAATATTGTTCTGTGTGTGTGTTATTAGTAGAATTCATGGTTAAGTCATCCTGTTTCCAATTCGTGTCATCTAATTCCTTGTTTCCATAGAGTGACCTGAGTTTGTGCATGTTCAATAGTCGATTTGTGGTCAGCTGGGCTCTTAACCACCTTTTCACTCCCTCATCCTGTGCCCCCACTTCCTGCAGGAATCTGGCAGATAGGGCAAAGGTGTTGAAGGGTTAACATGGGTTGGATTGACAACTGATTGCACATCTGATTGTGATGAATGCTCAGTTTGTTAAATGTGCTAGCCATTAGTGTGTGCTGGAATTGGTTAGAGTTAGTTACCAGCTCATCATAGTTCTTATCCATAGATAGTTAAGTGAAAATTGACGTACATGGCTGTTCTTATCTTTAGACAGTAATGTGAAACTTGTCATACATGGCTGTCTTCAGTCTATTGATAATGAAATCACCAGTTATTTTGACTTAAGACATGTGACATTTACATACAATTCCAAATTTGTTTAGGTTGTTCCCCCAAGCCCACTCCTTTACAGGCTTAACACAATATGGTTCAGGTTTGTTTAGGTTACCCCCCCCCCCCACACACACACACCCTGTTTTAGAGTTTGGTTTCTTGGTAGATTGTAGCCTGTGTTGTGCGTTCTGTGTTGTGTAAACGAGTTTGGTATATTGGGCAAGTGCTAGGGAGGAGAGATGCCTCACTGAAGGCGACATCTTTTCAAAGGCAGCTGTCTTGTCCGTTCTGTGGTTCCTTGGCATTTGCTGGCCTAGTCTTGTTCAACCTCAGTCTCAACAGAATTCACTTTTTTTTTTGTTCTTATTTTTAAAGTTTATTGTTCATATATCTGTTTTCATTTCAAAGAGAACAATATGGATAGAGATGATACATGTGATCATCAACAGCCTAATGGTCCTGTAGGATTTCTTGGCTATTGGTTGACAGTTTTATTAAAGTCACTTTATAGATTCTGGATGATATTGTCAAACATCAGTTGAGTGAGGGAAGGGTGTTTTTCAAGGAGTTTACTACATTACTTTATGTGTTGCCTTCTTGTAAGGCTTTTCACACTGTATGTAGAAACGGGCCAATCAAAGGAAATGAAGGGCAGTCATTGAAATCTTATTCAATGACAGATTGATACAAGGACAAAGATAACAGCAATGTTAAATAGAACTTTAAAACCTTGCCAGAGTTTAGGGCTTGTGCACAGGCTTTTGGTGTATTTCATGATTATTGTGGATTTTCCTTCTGTGTTCTTCTAGCAGGCTTGCCCATTGTATTATATCATTGGGACTGACCATTTTCAGCTGTTCTTTTCTTTTCTTTTTTCTTTTTTTGTTTGTGTCTTTTTTTTCCATAGATATTGCGGATGTGTTGTTTCTGTTCAGTAGTCTGATTATTATTCTCACATCGCTGAAGCTCTGGAGCATACTTAAGTATTCTCACATCGCTATACTCTGGAGCATACTGAAATACCATTTCTCACACCACTGTAGTTCTGGGGCATACCAAAATATTCTCACATTGCTGTAGCTTTGGGGCATATTGAAATATTCTCACATTGCTGGAGCATACTGAAATATCAGTCTCCTTCACATTGCTGTAGCTCTGGAACATACTGAAATATTATCCTTCACATTGCTGTAGCTCTGGAGCATGCTGAAATATTCTCACATCAGGGTAGGTCTGGAGCATATTGAAATATTCTCACATCGCTGGAGCACACTGAAATCATTTTTGGCATCGCTGGAGCATACTGAAATATCGTTCTGACATCACTAGTTCTGGAGCATACTGAGCTCAGCGGTTGACAGATTGTTGTTTTGATTGCTTCCCTTTAGCCCATTTTTATGGTTGTACTTGGATGTAGACTCTGTTCAGGTTATTGCCTTCATTGTATTTCAGTTTTGTCTTTTACACTCTCAGCATCTAGCACAATGAAGTTGCTTTTGGGTGCCTTTTCCCCCCCTTTCTTTCTTTGTTTCTCCAACTCATTTTCCTCTGTCTCCCTGTGCTGCCCCCATTCCTTGTTTTTACATCAGTGTTTATTTTAAACTACCTATGAAGATTTTGCTTGTACTTTACTTGTTTGTTTTAGGGAATGGGGTATTGTGTTTTTGGTTGGTAATTTGGTTTCGGAGGGGGTATTTATCTTTTTGGTTGGTAGTTTTTTTTATTGTGTACTCCAGACAGTATGCCTCGACTTGGCATAATCATAATGAAATAGCTCTACCATATATCTCTGTCACAGTGGAGATGGATGAGTTAGTTTTTTTAACAGATTTGTTTGGGGGTCTCTGTTCTTGCATTTGATACAGGTTAGATAGTCGTCTCAGTCTTTAACAGTTTTGTTTTGGGGTCTGTTTTCCCACATTTGATACAGGCTGAGTAGTCATTAGTGTTTTGTTTTGTGTGGATATTTTCATCAGCGTTGTGTGGAGGCTCCGGTTCATCTGATGTAAATTGTTGTGTTGTGTTCTTGCTTGTTTTTGTTTTCTGTCGCATAAAGGTAAATTATGTTAGGCAGAAAACCAAAGATGAGACAGTTTATATAGTATTATATTGCTTTTTTTGTTGTCTTACTGTTGGAAAAGGTTGATTTGCATTTGATTTGATGTGTGATCTAAAATCTGCTCATTTCTTTAGTTACTTCATACATTTGTATTCTCCACTCATTCTTCTTTCCTCCCTCCCTCTGCTGTTTTCCCTTTTGATAATGTTTCTTAGTCACGTGTCTTGTTGGAGTGGCTTTTTATTTGAATCATTATTTAGCACGTATTATCCCTTTAGACGGACACGTGAAGAACGGAGGGTAAGGCCGGTTCTTCACTCTAGTTGAACAAGACCATTTCAGCCCTATTGCATCACCACAGTTTGGACTATTGAGAGAGGGGAGTCTGTATATATGCTGAATAAAACGTTTGTTAAATTCATATACCTGCCTTATTTTCCTTTGTGGGATACATGGTGTGAATGAGATACAGAAATATATCTGTGCCAGCCAGTTTGGCAAAGTTCTAGCACAACAGATTACTGACTGGGAGGTTGTGGATTGAAACCCTATCAGTCCAGAAAATTATTGTGGGACTTTTTCACCCTGACCAACTGCTACCCAAGATTGTGCAAGCTATGGGTTTATTGGGAAGACTTGAAGCCATACGGTTGAGTCTCATCCTCTTACAAATGGGTCATTAGAGGTGTTGCTCAGTTTCCCCAACCAGTATCTCAGGTGTGTGTATCTTTCAGGCCTGGTTGGTGTCAAGATTGTTTTTTTCTTTTCTTGTATTCCAATCAGATATGTGTATACATGTTGTTGTACCCACACTGTGCAGGTGATATGTTGCTGCAGTCTGCATACTCCCATCTTATGTGGGTGTGCATGCTGTTTCAGGCTTTCTGCTGAGCGTTACCAGATTTCCATAAGTCACTGGACACTGACATGACTTACAAGATCTTGGATATGCATGCTTTTGTTCTACTTGCGTATACAGGTGAAGGTGGTTTATGTACAAACAGTTCTGCACACACCCCCATGGGGATGCCGGGGTTCTTTCAGTATAAATTGTATCCCCACCTTCTGTAAAATTCTGTGCTAGACATTTCCCCTTTTCTGTCACTTTGTTTCTGCCTTGTTCCTTTGCTTTCTGTCATTTCATTTTTTGCCTCGCCGTTCCATCCATCTGTACATGTTCAATAAAATCTTACATACTTTTTCTTGGGATTGATAATTTGGTACAGGTATTGGGTGCATTTTTGGCTCTGGGGAGGTGAGATAGGCCGAGGCAGTTTTGGGTAGTTGGTTCCCGTTTTTACATATGTTTTGGTGTCCTTATGTGTGCTTAAATTTGTATTCAGGTGTTTTTTTGATCCTCTGTGCGATAGGTTGGACAGAGTGGTCAACACCAGGGGCATTTCCTTAGGTTATGAATGCATTGATATATATATACTTATTTTTCTTTTCCTTTTTTTTTTCCCTGTTGAAGTATTGTGTATGTTTTGAAGTGGTTATAGCCCTGATATAGCTGTATGCAGTCGGCTGGGCTTGAAACAACAATAATAATATTTCTGCACACATACTGATCTGGGAGATCAGAGAAATCTTCATCCTTTTCCCACCTAGCTGAATCAAATCCCAGACCTTTTTATTGGAAATCTGATGGATGTATCATAAAAGAAGCATAGACTGTAGCCCTCTTCCATAGTCTCGATCTAAAATAGAACTTGATAGTCTCATTGCTCATCGCTTCCACTGAATATTTGTTCCAAGTTTTTCGGCCCGTCATGCCCAGCTTTCGTGGTGACTTGAGTTTCTGAGTTTGGCAGGGCTTATGACAACTGAAATGATTGTGTGGGGCAGTGACACAGTAACAATGCACAAAATAAAGCAGTCCAAAAGAAAAAAACGTTTAGAAAAAATATGCCATTTATGCAAGACATCCATGTGCTTTTGTTCAAAGAAAACAAAAATGGACCATTCCTAATCACAGTCGGCCAATGTTTACAACATCAAAATCCATTTGCTACCCAGGCAGTAGTACTAAAAACGGTGTCAAAAGCAAATTCAATTACCATATGAACCTTAACAAACATTATACTGTATGAGGTTGTTGGGGGCTGAAGTTTCACTTTATGTACAACTAGTTGGTTATTGTCATAAATAGGAGGATTAGCATGTGCATTCCAAGTGCGTTGGATCACGCACTGCAATACTGGATTGAAATGGCCCCGATACATTGCTAAGCTTCCCTGTGGGGATGCCAGGGGCTCTTTCAATATAAATAGTATCCCCACCTTCTGGAAATTCTGTGCTAGAAATTTCCTCTTTTCTGTCACAGTATTTGTTTCTGCTTTGTTCCTTTGCTTTCTGTCATTTCTTCCTGTCATTTTCTGCCTTGCTGGTCCATTCACCTATATGTGTTCGATAAAGTCTTACGTACTTTTTGTAAGGATTGATAATTGGGTACATGTATTAAGTACATTTTTGGCTCTAAGGTGGCGAGATATGCGGAAGCAATTTTAGGTACTTTAGGCCTGTTTTTATATATATCTTTTGGTGTCTTTAGATATGCTTATATTTGTATTCAGATGCTCTAACCATCTTAGCTAATAAACCATCCCATAACAAAACTGGTCTGCATGAGACTCGAACCTTGAGCCCTGAACTATCAGCAGGACCACTAAAAGCTTGTGGCCCGCCTAAGGGTTAGACCCGCTTTCTGTGTCATCAGCATGGCACCCTAACAAACTGAATTAATTACGTCTAGATCAAAGAAAATGATGAAGCTTACATAAAATTCAATACGGAAACATAGCAACAGGTGTTCATGAAAATACTTAGTATTTGTAAAGGATCGTCATATTTTGATAGTTTCATTCGTGTTCACCTTTTGAGTATGTGTGTGTGCGCCACTTAGTGTGTGCCACATCTACAGAAACTAGGACAAGTTTTGGATGCTTTGGTTGTGATGCCAATGGGGATGGCAATTGTAATGTAATGCTACAGAGTTCTACTTATGACTGAGACTGCATGACTACGCATGTTATTAAAACATCCTGGCATCAACCACGCCAAAGAGAGACTAACACTTGCAGTGCTGATTGGGAGACTGATGCAACACCTTCAATGACGCATTCGTGGATGAGACTCGACTGTGTGGTCCCAGTCTTCTCATTGAGCTAACAGCACACTCAACGTTGAGTAGATGTTAAAGGGGTCAAAAAATAAAATAAAAAGCAACCACTGATTTTGACAGGATTGATGGAATTCGAACACAATACCTTCCATTCATTCATAGTGATAACCAATGCATTATGGTGACCGGTCCCTTACAAGAACACTTCCCTGCCGTCAAAAAATAGTGTAACAGAAATTGGTAGGATTGCTTGGGGGAAATATTGGGGCAAAAATGCAGTTGAACTTACAGCGGGCTTCTTATCAGGGAGTTGCTCACTCAGTGCGGATTAGCGACTGGGCGATTACTGCCATTAGCAGGGGGGCTAATCAAGCACTGTACTTAGAGAATTGAACTAGAACAGTCACGTCTAAGCTCCACTGAACTGACCCAACGACAGTGCAGGGTCTTCTCTTAAGGGCTGCCTTACTGAGTGGGGCTTTGGCTGAACGAACTTAGGTCCTTCCTGAAAATGCCCAAAATTTAGTGCAAGCACCGCAGGTGAAAGCCATTGAGGCGGTGCTCTTTTCTCGCTCAAAATTGTCCAGCTCTTGCTGCCGTAGAGAAGGGTACACGGAATGCAGGCTCTCAACACTTCAATCCAGGTAGGCTCTCAACACTTCAATCTAGGTAGGCTCTCAACACTTCAATCTAGGTAGGCTCTCAACACTTCAATCTAGGTGGCTGCAGTCAGCCAGTTATTTTCCCCACTCTCTCTCTTGGACAATTTGGCCGTGGCAGCGGCAGATTTCCCAGTCTGCCGTTTGAGCTCTGGATCGAGGACAGGTTGCTGGAGACAGTAAATCTTAGGTAGGTGAATTCATTTACCACTTTAAACGTGTAATCATCGATGCTGATGCTGGGGTCTTCGCTGTGTTCTGCCCATTGATCTCTTTTTGTTGTTGCCAAGTCTTGGCAAGCATGCGCTGTGGAGGTAGCTGACTAGCCTCGAGATAAGGCTGTGTATAATCTTTCGTGGCAGCATCATCAGGGAAAAGGTTCTCCAGGATCAAAACCCGACGCACTTTTGGCCTCTGCTCTGAAGTATCGGACTTAATGTGTAGGTACATTCCATCATCAGATGCTCTGAATGCGTACGACAGTAGGAGAGAGAAGAGATAATCCCAAAGAGCATTGGGCAAGGACTCAGCCCTGCTTCACTCCGCTTTGAATGGAGAATGGCGCTGAGTATGATCCATCAGTTTGCACTGCCCCATGCATGTCGTCATGAAAAGAGACGATGAGACTCGGCAGCTGTGGCATCCAATCTTCTCCATGAAAATGAAGAGACGTCTGCTGCTAACCAGGTCAAAAGCTTTGGTTAGGTCTAAGAAGGCACAAATATAAAGGCTGTGGTTCTGGCTCTTTTTCTGTGGCTGTCTGAATGAAAAGATAAGATTATGTCGATGGTGAATCTCTCTGCCCTCAAGCCACACTGGGACTAGGTTTCAATTTCTCAAGATAAGATCTCCGCGCTCGGAGCGAATTCTATAAGCACTGGTGCCACGTAACGAAGGTTCAAACTGATCATGGCACAAGCTTTAAGCCTGCATATAAACCCTTTTAGCTGGCAAGGTCCAGGCATATGGATTTTGTATCCTATATTTGTATCAGTTTATCACTGGAACAAGTTTGGTTACATTGTACTGATACTTGTATCTCTGAATCTCATCTGTGTATAGGAAGAAAAAAACAAAACAAAAAGCAAAGAAACCAAAACAACAGAAAAGAGAAGACAACCAGCTAGTAAGTACAAACTTATTTAACCTTTGTATGTAATCACAGCATAAACAGCACCCTGAATCAATATAAATTCATAGCCTCATCTCCCTATCAACACGATTAAAGAAACGTCTCCCTTACTGTAGCTACTCCAGTCTATCGTCCAATCCGAAAAAAACAGGTAAGTAAATAGGTAAACAAACAAACATAAATAAACAAACAGATGAAAAATAAATAAATAATGAGGATTAACGGGGGGGGGGGGGGGGGGGGGGGGGGGGGGAACTAACATAAATAAAATAAACGCATACACATTGTTATATCACGATGTTAGAAAATAGGACAATGAATTGATCAAGTAAACAAAACAAAACAACACTACAAAAGCAAAAACACAACCACACACACACGCACGCACACACACATCAACTCACACAGACATAAAACAAAGCAAACAATAACCAAATGCCATGAGAAACTTAAAGACACACCAACAAACACATAAATCGCAAACACTGTGACAATCTTCACCATTCTCCAACTGTATTTCCCATTTCTTCATGTTTCCTTTATTTCTGATTCAGGAAAAATGCAAACACTTTACGTTCCACGCTGTAAGAATCCAGCTGCTACGTTGATATCAGAAATTGGATGACACAACATAAATTACATCTAAACGGTGATAAAACCGGTCATGCTCATAAGCACAAAAAACAAACGTGCCTCTATTACACTTAATACCATACAGCTAGGTGACAACATCATCCCTCTCATTGATTCTTTTGAGAGAACACTAAGCAGAAGTTTCTGACCCAGACCTGCTAATCGTGCTACTATCAGATTCAGCGCGTTGGGTACGGTACATTCGAAGATATTTTTCAACTCAGGCTGCATATAAGTTTGGGACACCTCTCATTTTGTCTCGTTTTGATTACTGTAATACTCTATTTCTGGACTGCCAGCTTCTTCTCTCCTCTGTTTGCAACGCATACAAAACACAGCTGTTCATCTTATCCTTAGAAAAGTTTGGTTATGTCAGCCCTCTCCTTCGCTCTTCGCTGGCTGCCTGCTTAAAAAGAATTGAATATAAGCTGGATACCTTGTGTTACAAATCTATTCACCAGTCTGATCCATCATATCTTTGCGACAACGTCAATATTTTTACGCAGACCGGCACCTTGCTCTCAGCTTCAGATACTGTTTCCTTTCAGGTTCTTAGATTCAAACTATCAGCTGTTGGCCAGCGTTCTCAGAACGGCTGCCTGGAATAGACATCCACTTCTTTCCTGACAATGAATTACAACTACAATGACCTCTTTCCCTCGATTTGTGTAGGTCTTTTTTTTTTTTTTTTTTTTTTTTTTAATATTGTAAGGTAACTAAGTTTGCGTTGATTGCATGCGTATGTCTGAAGCATGAGTTTCTTTGATTTTGAATTGTCAAGATTTGGTGCCATATAAATACTGTTACCACCATCATCATCATCATTACTATTTTGATTATTATTGTTGTTGTTGTTGCATGGTTTTTGTTTGTCTGATTGATGATGGCTCTTGTTTTTCCTTTCATAGTAGATTTTTAGCCACTCCCTCTACCTATTCCCGTTTGAGTAAGACGATCAATGGTATGATGACTTACATTTTATTCTCGAAAAATAAGGGTGCGGGAGTCAAAGGGTTGAGATATATCTACATATAGGGGTAGGTCAGAGAAAAAATGTGTACAGCACGGAAGTGACCTCGCCGGGGGACAGGTCTGGGCGATGAGTATGAATGAAGATCCTGGGCTGCCTTGACATCAAGTTTCCACCCTCTCGGCCTCGCCGGTACGATGCAAGGAATGCTAGATAGTACGTCTGGTATCTGCTTGGCCGCAGGAATGGCCGGAAGGTGGCGTACAGCATCCTCTCTTTTGGAGTCCACAAACCAGCCTCCATGTTTGGGCAAATTCAAGGACCAGACGTCGTAAGGGCGGATCAAGTGGATGAAGAAATTCTCAACGGCTGTGAATGGGGATGAGGACAGAGAAAAAGTTGCGACCCATTGCCTCATGGGTGTCTTCGGGAGGAGAAAAGGCTAAGGAGTAAAAGTTGTACGGACGTATCAAAAAGACGTAGGCCCCTACAACTCAAGTTAAAAATAATCAAAACAAATACATTAACAATGAAACTCGAGAAGCAAGTTTAACAGCGCTAAAATGCGATGATCGAATGAGACATTGCATCAAGACTGAAAGTCTTAAGAACAACTGTTATTTAAGATTAAACTCGAAACTTAATGCAACACACACACATACGCTCGCGCGCGGGCATGCACGCACGCTCGCGCAAGCATGCACCCTCTTATCAAATAATCCCACGACAACCCCAAAATAATAAATATATTAATATCATTTTTATGATAAATAACAGAATACAACAAACTCATATGGTGTAATATTTTCAAATAAACCTGCAACAGCCCACGATTAATGCAACAGTAATTAATATGCGTGCCAATGAAAGGCGTATCTCCCTTCCACACACGCATGCACGCGCGCACGCGAACACACACATATACACACATTCACACACATACACACGCACACACACACACACACACACACACACACACACACGTACACACGCATGCACATACATGCACGCACACTCGCACACCACCACCACCATCCCCACCCCACACACATGCACACACACACCTCCCTTCCACACACGCATGCACGCGCGCGCGCGAACACACATATACACACATTCACACACATACACACGCACACACACACACACGTACACACACACACGCATGCACATACATGCACGCACACTCACACACACTCGCACACCACCACCACCATCCCCACCCCACACACATGCACACACACTTCAATTCAAAACACATTTTTTATTATATATTAGAATTCACAGCTGTTGTTTTCCAGACCCTTAGCACGTCTGATATACATGTGAATTCATTCATAAGCGCAGCATCGTAATTGATGATGATGATCATCATAATGATGATGTGGTGGTGGTGATGATGATTATGATGATGGTGATGACGACGACAACAGCAACACCAAAAACGGGATCAGACCGCGTATTCAATATAACAAGACAAGTGCAGATTTTGGGCCTACTAGCCCGTGTCAGGGTACGCAAAAGTTAGTAAATCATATACCGTAGACACAATTTTGGAGGAAAACGACACCACTTTCCTGTTAATTTGCTGAGTTGGAGACAACGTTTGAAAAAGTGCAATTGTTTGGGATAAACATATGATAATGATAACAATAATCATCATCATAGTGATAACACATACAATAATAATCATAATGATAATATATATACACACAAGCCACGCGAAATCACACACGCGCCACCACACATACACAAACTTTGTTTTCCAAACTTATAACGCTTGTATATTAGATAGCTTAATTCTGTAGTTAGAGAAAAATGTCCGAAGACAGGGTTTCTTAATCAGTGGTTCTGCAAACACAGCCAGATTCTATCCATTCTCCTTACCTGGGGTGAAAATACCAGGAAACAAGAGCGATATGTTCTGCGATAATGATTTATCATGAATCATCCGAAAAATGGATACGAGTAATTACGCAGTAAAAAGATAAGTGCTGAGCATCAGTGAACTGACCACATACACGTCAGTGAGGGTTTCAAAAAACTATCTAGCTATGAGTCAACTCTCAGTCTATGAATTAAGTTCCTAGAAGATGCAGAGCCTGAAGGCTGGATGCATTTCTTTTTCTTGGGAATAAACAGATCGCAGCTTTGTTACCGATTTGCATCTTCAAAAAAAAAATTTTTTTAAATAAAAAAAAATCGTGCCTATGTCTGTTTCCGAGCAAAGCTGGTCAAAATAGTACCTTTTTCTTCTTCTCCCTCTTTTTCTTCTTTTTCTTCTTCTTCTTGTTCTTGTTCTTCTTTTTCTTCTTTTTGTTGTTGTTCTTCTTTTTCATCATCATCATCATCATCGTCATCTCCTCCTCCTCCTCCTTCTCTCTTAACTTGTGAAGAGTAATTGAAGTGCCGCACTACAGAACTGTTCACCAGATTCGTTCAGCTCTGTCTGTTGTGTGTCAAAGCCTGGGTCTCTCCAAATAGTTTTTTTCACGTTGATTCTGCAATGTTATCAGCGCGTCCGTTCCTTTTTTTTTTCTGTCTTCAACTCTGTCTCCGTCCCTCAACAATTCCCTGGAGGATTGATTTAACAACGTCACTGGATCTGGTTACATGACCATGCTAACGTGGTAGGCCTACTTCCTTTTTAATTTAATGACCCAAGTCAGCAGGACTGCATGATATGCTGGATGGTTTCGCGCACTTGTTCACTAGTGACATGATCAGTATATCTGATGTTTAGTACCTTGCGATAACACTTCGTTTTCATGGCCTGAATTTTTCTCTCCAAATCTGCTGAGAGGGTCCATGCCTCGAGTACATACAGGGAGATGGAATGTATCAGACTACAGAACATTTCACCACCTAAGGACAGTAGAATAAGGTCCCAATGGACCTGTCTCACAGCTTGTCCTGGCCACTCTACATACGCAATATAAGCATACTAAAGAAACAAACAAACGATAAACCATATCACACAAAATGTGAAGCAATTCATAATAATGAATCGTAATGTAATACTTTTATGTATGCCAATGGGTCTGCAGTTTATAAAGCACGAGAGACAAAGCCAGGCATATGTAAAACAAACACATGTCAATAATAGTAACAAAACAACAAGAACATAATAAAGGAAAAGAAGAAAGGAAAGAAAGCATTATAAACAAACTACGAAGGGGAGAGACGTGTCAACTCAATGCAGTGGTGAACATTAGATGAATTATTGCACATGCAGTGTCACAGAAGTTATAGAAATAAGTTCTAATAAAACATTGACTTCCATAAGTCAATCGATCGAGTGCATCACAAAAACATGACATAAAGGTAGATACACATCAAACAAATATATGTTAACACCCTTACAACAACAATATTAACATTGCCAACCATACCAATCACTACATATAGTAGAAGTAGTTGTAGCAGCAGGAGTAGCAGGCAGCAGCAGCAGCAGAGGTAGTAGTAGTAGTACTAATACTAGTACTAGTAGAAGTTCTTGTTCTTGTTGTTACGAAAATTTTCAATCATAACAATGACAATGTAAATAATAAAGCAATAAAGAACAAACAAAGAGGGGTGGTGGTGGATTGACATGTCAACTCTAACACAATGATAGAAATTGGTGAACCGTAGGACACAGAATATGAAACAAATCATAAAAAGATAAATACTATCAAATTGAATCAGGGGGAAGGAGTTAAGAGAAGAGAGAGAAAGAGAAAGAGAGAGAGAGAGAGAGAGAGAGAGAGAGAGAGAGAGAGAGAGAGAGAGAGAGAGAGACAGAAAGAGACAGAGAGAGAGAGAGAGACAGAGAGAGAGAGAGAGAGAGAGAGAGAGAGAGAGAGATATTCAGTATTTAATGTAGAAAGATAATAGCTTAAACTGTGATAAAAATAAAACCGTACGTGGTAACGAGACTGACTAAATTAATGTTTTATTAGCACAGTGTATACAAATCCAGAAAAGGGGGTTTCGGTTAGAATAATCATTTACGTTACTTCAAACAGATATTTGTAAAGCTTTCGTTTAAATCTGTTAGTGAAATGCATTACTTGATATTAGTGGGCAATGTATCCCAGAGGTAAATACCAGTAAAGGAGATGCTTGCTTTAATGTCTAATCTTGATCTCAGAAGATAAGGGTTGTATCTTGAAGTTGCGTAATGTGTTTAAGCAACAGATAAAAATTTCCGTTGAATATTTTGAGACGGGCCTGTGTACATATATATTTTTTTTACATTTGCTTCTGTTGTACTTAAGTTGGTTTTTGAATGGTAATATTTACGCTTTTTAAAAAATAGTTTTTGATCTGTGGTTACGAAACTTTCAATTATTAGAAGTTTTCCTATTCTGCTGTGTTGTGATTTGATTTTTTTAACAGAGCTTTACTGTAACCGTTCCATGTTGTTGATGCATAGTCAATAAGGAATTTAATATGAGCAGGTTAGAATTGATTTGTGTGTGTGTGTGTGTGTGTGTGTGTGGTGTGTGTGTGTGTGTGTGTGTGTGTGTGTGTGTGTGTGTGTGTGTGTGTGTGTGTGTGTGTGTGTGTGTTTCTTTTTTGTTGTGCTTCATTGTTGATAAAAAAAAAGAGTCCACTAAGAAGAAATATATTCTTAAAAAGAGCTTTATTCAAATGATCTGTGTAGATTTCCCAATTAAGATTTTTTTGTCTATGTATACACCAAATACACAGTGTTCAGAAACTTTCTTGTGTTTCATGGAGATATTCTCGACTTTCCATACAGGTTTCAGCTCATAATAATGAATGTAATGTAATACTTTTATGTATGCCAATGGGTCTGCAGTTTATAAATGCACGAGAGACAAAGCCCGGCATATGTAAAACAAACACATGTCAATAATAGTAACAAAACAACAAGAACATAATAAAGGAAAAGAAGAAAGGAAAGAAGCATTATAAACAAACTACGAAGGGAGAGACGTGTCAACTCAATGCTGCCCTCGAGAAGATTTCGGGTTCGAATTCCTTATTTCTAATGACGGATCCTAGGTAAGGAATTGTTGCACGGTTTCTAGTTTTATTCCATGGGCAGTTAAGGCGGTAGCCATGGTGGTGTTGTGCTGACTGTTGCTGACACGACATTTACGTGCGGTTGTCATGAAATGTTCCCAGAATATGTTGAAAAGCGTGGGGCACAGAAGGCAGCCCTGACGAAATCCAAGCGAGGTATGGAACCACTCTCCAACAGCATCCTGTACAAGTACCGCACTGGTTGCTTTGAGCTATAGTTGCTGGATGGTGTTGATTAGTTTTTGTCCGATTTTAAATTTCTTACTTGTGGTCCACAGTGCCTGCTGCCAGATTCTGTCAAACGCCTTGTTGAAGTCTATGTACATGTGGTAGAACTCCCTCTTATGCTGATATGTTTTGCACACTGGATGCACAGGTTACAGATCTGTTTGATGGCACTTCTGCCCTTGCGGAATCTGGCTTGTTCTTCAGCAATAATAGTATCTACTTGTGGCTGTAATCTATTTAGAATGTTTTTGAGCATTACTTTGCTGTCATGGGTGATCAAACTGATAGTGTGGTAGGTCTGAGAGTGTCGTGGATTTCTTTGTTGGGAAGAATGACAATAAGTGATTGGGTCCATAGCGTGGGTCAATCGCTTGTGTGCCAGATTCTGTTGCAGACGACAGTTAGCATATCAGTCACTGCCTCTCCAATCCGATTCAAGACTTTTGCAGGAATGTTGTTGATGCCTGCAGCCTTACTACACTTCAGCTACAGCACTGCTGCTACCACTTTTTTTTTTCACGGAGTATTGGAAAGTCATCATCAGTTGATGAATCGTGTACTGTTAGCACACTTGAATCTCCTTTCCTCTCTTTGTGGTAAAGCTCAGAGCAGTGCTCAGTCCACCTTTTATGGAGTCTTTTTCCTATGTAAGACTATTGCCGTCTTTGTCCTGAATGGTTCTGACTTTGTTTTTGTTTTTTTTGGGTTTTTTTTTGTTTTTGTTTTTGGTCAAGTCTTCCACAGTTTTAAAAAGCTTTTCTTGTGTCGTTGATGTCTATTTTTTGTCAATGTCTTCACATTGTTGTCTGATCCAGTTTTCCTTTCTTTTCTTCATTTCTTGACTAGTCATCTTGTTCATAGTGCTGTTTTTCTCCTTCTCTTTCTCAGTTTTGTTATGAAATGTGCCTAGTGTCACACATCTCTGGGTATTATTGTGATCCATGGCTTTGATTTCCATGGGCTCATCTCTGAGACCAGACATCTGTTGCTGTTTCAACATCGTTTGGTTAAAATTATTTGTGAGGGCTTCAAGGTCTTCTTCAAGCTGTAATAGTTGGGCGAATTTTCCTACTGTGGCAATATTAGGATCTTTTAATATATCAAGACTGAACTTGAGACAGTTGTTATTCATTCTCTTGTTGTTCTTCAACCGTGCTTTACAGTTCATCATAAAATGGTCATGGTCACTGCCAAGGACAGCTCCTGGAAACATCCTTGTTTTAGCCCTATTGATGCTAGATCTGTTCCTCACAAGAATGCAATCTATTTGGCTGAAATACTGACCGTCATGATGCTTTACATTTACAATGAGTGTTAGTAAGAACAAAGACATTGTCGCTGACGAATTCCAACAGGCATAGTCTCCTATTATTAGTACTTGCATTGCAGTAGGGGCCTCAAAAATGTGTCCAGTCTGTATGTGTATGAGTGCATATCTGTGTGTGCGTGTGTGCGTGCGTCTGTATGATCCTTATATACTTCTCCGTTATTTCAAATCTGCCAAAATTCCCAGGTTTCCTTTTCCTCACTTGTCAACCAACAAGCTGAAGTTAATGACGAATATATGAGAGAAGCTGCTTCCATTTATCGCAAGGGTTAGTAAAGAACCTTGGCGTGCCAGTCACCCTGATGAGGATGTCTTTCTTGACAACGACAGTGCTGATCGCTCGAAGCTGGGTGTTAAACTTCTTCTGTCTGGTCATGGTCATAGTCTGATGTGGGAACATATATTTGCACTACCGTGATGTTGAATGAGTTTTCTGGCAAACCGATGGTCATGATCCTGCCAGAAACAGCGCAGCATCCCAGTACAGCGTTCCTGGTTATTTTGTTTGTTTTTTTGGTTCAAACCCTCCAGTCTATGAGCGTGTATGTCCTCTTCCACATTCAAAATACAGGACTGTCGGTTGGCATCGGGAGCTTGGGAGGGACGTCCCGAGAACGGCGAGGCATTGGCGCTCCGGGTCCCATCCGCACCCTCGTGGTGTTTCTCGTTAACTTCAGCTTGTTGGTTGACAAGTGAGGAAAAGGAAACCTGGGAATTTTGGCAGATTTGAAATAACGGAGAAGTATATAAGGATCATACAGACGTACGCACACACGCACACACAGATATGCACTCATACACATACAGACAGATACAAACACCCACACAAAGATTATGTTGGCAAACACAATACACCGACGCAAGGCTTGCAAACAGATCAACAAAACATGCTCATATAGCATTTTCTCACTCGACCAGTTATACGAGAACGGTATGGACAGTAGGACAAAGACGACAGGAGAGAAAGAGGTGAGACTAATACTACTAATAGTATGTTTTGAAGAGCGGAGGGTTTTAGAGCTGAGCTCTCTTAAATGATGGGGAAAGGTGTGTGTGTGTGTGTGTGTGTGTGTGTGTGTGTGTGTGTGTGTGTGTGTGTGTGTGTGTGTGTGTGTGTGTGTGTGTTGTGTGTGTGTGTGTGTGTGTTTGCAAATGACGAATATATGAGAGAAGCTGCTTCCATTTATCGCAAGGGGGATACGTTTGGGGATTGGGGGTGAGAATGAGAAATTGTTTCTCTACTTTGAAGTATCGCAAGGAGAATTTGGTCTTGCCATCTATCAGGGAAAGAATTTAGTCTCTTTTTATCATAGGAGAATTTAGGGTCACTCTGTCTCCAACATCACATACAACCAGAAAGGAGAGTGACGAGAAGAAATGCACAAATACGCTGGACCTGATTCTCAAAGCAGTCCACACATAAATTGATAACTACAAAGCCTTTATTCAATTAAGAAAAAGCGTAATTCACCAAGCGTGTGTGCCATGAATCCTAATAGTCCTAAAACCCTAAGATGCACTGCGAATCTTCACTAACTTACTTATCACTGAAATACTGAGCACTTCCATAATTCCTACTCTATTCCCTGTCTCTCTCTCTCTGCTTCATGGCAAAGAAAACATACTACCTACTTCTATCCCTACCCTAACAAAAGTATAAGATGAAACGTAGTCACATACCTTTAAGATAGATTGGAGACTTCTCTCGTTCACTGACTCACTGTCACACTGGATGCCGACTCAGTGCTGACTCTCCCACTCTAGTTACTCTCCCACTAGTAAGTCTCCCACTCTAGTAAGTGACTCCTAACGACTGACTGCTAGCCTATATACAGTGCGATTCCCATTTACCGGTCTTTGTCTCAGCTACAAACATTCCCAGCTGCCCTCTAGCTGTTGATATCAATAAAACTGGGCATTTCAAATTTGGGGAACTTGGCACATACCTATAAATTTTCTTGGACAGTGATGGCGATATTGACATAGCGGCCATGGTCGTCATTCCGCAGTCCCGTAATTTGCTTGGGCATTGGTATTTGCTGAGAAATGTTGGTAATCTGGGTTATCTACCCTTTGTGCCCATTAAAGGTGGATAAGAACCATGTGAGAGTTAGATCCCGTTTGAATGGAAATTGCTGAGTGACAAATTGAATTATGGATGGCGTGATCTCCAGTGCGCCCACCTCATTAACTCGTCTACCGAGTCGGTCGAAGGAATGTTGGTAATTCAGGTTATCTGCCCTTTGTGCCCACTAAAGATGGATGAGAACCACGTGGGCGCCAGACCCTGTCCGAATGGAAATAACTGAGTGACCAGTTGAATTATGGATAGCCTGATCTGCAGCACACCCACCTCATTAACTTGTCTCCCAAGTCAGTCGAAGGAATGTCTGTGATAATATGTCCCCTCCCCGACAAAAAATGTCCTCATTTTTTTAATGTAACAGAATGAAGGGAATGGGCACATGAGGAAATAAGGTACAATTGAACACCTATTCTCGCACATGAATGACAGGCGATAGGAAGGTTTGGGAATAAGGAATTTTATCATAGGATTAATGGGAAATGGGATGAATCTGAACACACATGTGCATCCTGACGGCACACTGTAGCAGTCGGGATGGGCAGGTCAGGTCCAGGTAGATCTCGTTCACCAGCTGTGGTAGGCAAAGTTCTGTTTACACAGTCAAGACTCTCACACGTGTACATATGTCATATTTGCACAACGAGAGCACCATGCACACAGAGTTCATGTCCATATGACGTATGCCGAAGGACGTCCAAAGAAACGTGGATGAGCGAGACGAACTGGTGTGTCAGCAAGCAGTCAGGCTGAAGACAAAGAAGAAATGCAGACTGCCTGATGACCGAAGACGTGAAAGTGGTGATACATATGGCAAAGACCATGTCCAGAGTCATGCCATCACACTCTGTGTCACCCTCTATAACAGCAATGTTAATTATGTGTGCGTGGATGTGTCTCGTATGCAACTGTGACTGAATTGGTAAAATGATGGTGTGTGAAAGGAGTCCATGTGACGTTGTAGTCAGGATGGAAGATGGCTCAGGAACATTGTTGAGCTGAGATGACTGGACCAGAGACCGGCCGCAGGACACTGGGATGATGAGCAGAAGTAGTTGCGTGGAATCATCCCGATAATGAAGATCAGTAGCTTATTGCACAATGTGTTCTGATTCATGGGACTTTGAGGGAATGGGATGGGAAAATATAACATTCAAATAAAGCAATCGCTTGTCATCCACGTCAAGAATAAGTTGACTGGGCAATGTATATGAAAAGAAACCACAACTACAATATAACTGAAGTTTTCTGTAGTAGTATACAAAAAGTCTTACTATATCATACTATAGAATAAGGAGGTCTAACGCATAAAAGAAGGCAAGGCATGGCACGAAAAATGCAAAATAAGAATACAAGGAAAATGCTATTCCAGAAAAAAAAATGTAGCTTGAAAACAATGCATGTATGGAGAAATATGTCCTGGAAACACAAGATACACACACAGACATGTAGGCTGAAAAAGAAACTTAATCATGTAAATGACCAATACTTGAAAACCACATCGTACATGTTAACAACCATAATAATCATTTCAGAAGAATGAATCATATGCAGCAATAAATCATTGACAGGCTGATACTTGATATCCTTACAAGATTGCAAGACAAGCAGTGGTAAGCTGCACTGCACCGTGAAGCCATTACCGGTATGATAATTTAAAGACAAAGCAAGGAAGCGAAAAGCTTTCATCAAAGAGAAATGCCACTTGAACTATCAACAGAAACACTAATACACATTGCCGACTGTCATGAATAAACAAGGGCGAAAAAGTGAGTGCACTTGCAGCACGTATAATGTTCATCACACAGGAAGAAGCTGCGACTCAAGGTTTCATGTTGCCAATGTTCATTTTACAAATTGTGAAGATCATCAGAAATGGTGTACACACAATAAGTAACTTATAGCACTTGAATACACATGTTCGAAGAACGCTGAAAAAGTAAATGAAGTAACATAAAGTGGCATGTCTCCTTGGTACGGGATAGGGTAAAAGAAGTCTTGCAAACTTGTAACAGAGCTCAAATGAGGTTCATCATACTAATTTTGTTTTATGGTATATAACTACATGATCAGCAAATGAATGATAATGAAATAGAACATGTTGGTCTCATGAAGCTAAAGTTCAAAATCAACTGAACAATGTGATAATCGTTAGTAGGGTTAGTACGATTAGGAAAAAAAGTTCAACACATGCGTTGTTGTACGCAATAGACACCAGTGTAGTTCTCAGAAGCAGGAGAAGAACACTGGGAGACAAAAATGATACGGTGCCGTATGACGTTTAATAACATGAACTGATACCTTGGATAAGAGATAACACGATGCGATACGAAATGATACAAGATGATGCTGAATGATTAGATTATAACATACGACACGTACTGATACCAGAGGATGAGAGGACAACATATGATAAGCAATGATAATAATAATACCCCGGGTTGCATGAAACCAGTGAGTAGAAGAACAACGTGGTGAGTATGTAATGAACGCAGTTACAAAACATGCAAATGAAGTTTTATGAACGCAAGGTTAAAATGAACGCAGAGTATGCGCTGAGCAGATGAACGCTTAAGGGGCATAAGAATGAAATTATGCGCAGGAATACGAAGGGATGTGAATGAAATGAATGAGCTGTAGAGCGCGAGCAATCATTCTGAGGACGGTGTCGCTATAGTAACGACTGTATACTGTAACGAATGAAGATGAACGCAAGGAGGTAAGATGGGGGCAGCAGGGCACTGGCCCTTGCAACGGATTTCCATTGCGATAATGCTCAGAACAGTAAGGAAACGTTGAATATATTATGTAACGGTTGATGAAATATATCGGAATATTTAATCGCGAACGATCGACGGTCCTGATTTAAAGGCAGCAAGAACGACAGGATCGATAGCCGTCATACAACCGAATGTAACGTCGCACCAAGATGGTTCCTGTATTATGAAGAATATTTGCCTGCAACAAACAAACACGTTAGTACCAAAACATACACAACACAAATAAGAAAGTAGGTCCTAAAAGTATGTAATGCTCATTAATAACTGAACTACATAGGTATCATAACCATGTTGAGAACATTTCTTTTGAGCTGTAAACAGTAGTATTGCTAGTACCATACATCTTACTCGATAGATTGAATCACT
The DNA here is from genome assembly GCA_030674185.1 of Monoplex corrugatus. Classification (NCBI taxonomy): domain Eukaryota; kingdom Metazoa; phylum Mollusca; class Gastropoda; order Littorinimorpha; family Ranellidae; genus Monoplex; species Monoplex corrugatus. The sequence continues at coordinate 28,541,894 of CM060312.1, read as the reverse complement.
GTTAATGAGCACAAGAAAAGAAGATTTTTCTTTTTGCATAATTATAGTGTCATTTTCTCAGTAGTAATCATTCACGTCACTGTACATACTTTTATCAGTCTTTGATTATGTGTGCCATATCATGTGAATTGAAAAAAAAAATCCTCTGAACGAAGGATCGACACATATGCACTATAAGGCCCTCAAGCACGGCACCTTGTGACGAGTGTCACTCAATACACACACCAAAATAAATTGAAAAAAACGGGCAATACCGAGGGCGGCACCAATGTGCGTTTTAAGTCCCTATGGTGGTATGCCATGTAGCATGAAGCACAAAGTAGTATGAACAGTAATAACTGGCACCGGACATAATGAAGAACTGGTAAAGGAATAGAAGTAAGAAGTGTGCATCATTCAATAAGTACCAAATGCGCCATCAAGGAAAACTAGAGCCACTACTGTTTGGCCATGTGACATATGACACATGAAACACCATGAAATAAAACATGAGGCAATACTCAAAGCTGCCAGCGCATGGCTCTTCAACGTTTGCCGTACAATATGTGCCATGAAGACGAAATGAAGGAGAATCAGGGCTACCAGCGTTTGGCCCTATGACGACGTATGTCGTGTAACACACCATGAAGTAGAACAAGAGGCAATACTCGGAGCTGCCAGCGCGTGGCTCTTCATCGTTTGCCGTAGTAATTAAACCGAAGTAGGAAGGGGCAGTATCAGGGTCGCCAGCGCATAACCCTTTGCCATTATGCAACGTAGCATGAAGTCACAAAAACCAAGATGAGCAGTGGGCTGTCTGGCCTATGTGGCGCTAAGGTACATGAACACACAGTAGAAGTGGAAGTACGAAGTTGAATGAGCAAATAAACAATCACTGAGATAAGGAGACTTCATTGCAATTGGAACGCATAATTACCAATCATAGTAGGACAAGGTGGCAAACCAAGTTCCTATAAACTGGCAATAAGTCGTTTGAAAAACAGTGTTGATCGTATGGATTTGAGATCGCAATACATAAGCTATGGAAGGACGAGAAGAAAGAACATCACACGAGCAACGTGCACATGTTGCTAATAAGTCTGATGTATAGTCCACACAGATGGTTTCCCATGTAAAATATACTGACTTACATGTGAATACTTTCTCTCTACCTTTCCCTATACGTTAGTAAACCTTGATGAGTAACTGTAGAAGTGATACAATAAATAATTACGCCCTGTATAGCAGGAAGATGTGTATGGACTGACACCGATGATGATTCTGTAGCACAAAAGGAACCACAAAAGATGGTTGCATATCAACCACAACGTACAGAACGTGTACACGAGACTCAAACTAGACATACAGGTGGTTGGACATATACATGATCAGGAGCATCATAATCACAACGTGTATGTATGGGTGTCCTGAAGACAACTCCGTTTTTCTCAGCATGACTGACTGACTGTGGACTGGGGATGAAAGTGAAAAACCTCAGTAACGAAATCATAGTTGTTGGACTGACTGTGAAGAAATATAAAGCGACAAGGGACATATCGTAGAACAGCACACATGAAGCAGACAAATGAACATAACCGCACAGGAAAAGAAAAATATGCAACCCTTGTTCAAGAACTCGTGTACGAAAACCGAATCTTGAAAAGCCGTCCAACACACATCTGTTAACTTGACTCGACATTTTGTAGATGTATAAAGGCATCAACCAACCTATGGGAAATGACTCTGAACGTAACTGAACATAGAAGATGAACTCCCCTAAGTGTTAATCTATGTTTCATTAGTATTCATATCTATGCTCACTCAGCTCAGGCAGTAGGCCTACACTTGGCTATCAACTTGTGCTGTGTGGGGCAGTGCCAGAAACTTGAATTCGGAACACTAACACATCTTGGTTCTCGGCTATCTTTGACTTACACTTCGACTTTCACTATGATTCTATGTAGAATTTTTAAGATGGGGAATACTCGAAGGCTGCGATTTTGAGGTAAAGGGGAAAGACTGCAACTCCACCATGTATCGCAAGAGAAAGCGGTTTGGGTCCACCGTGCATCGCAAGGGGGATACATTTGGGGATTGGGGGTGAGAATGAGAAATTGTTTCTCTACTTTGAAGTATCGCAAGGAGAATTTGGTCTTGCCATCTATCAGGGAAAGAATTTAGTCTCTTTTTATCATAGGAGAATTTAGGGTCACTCTGTCTCCAACATCACATACAACCAGAAAGGAGAGTGACGAGAAGAAATGCACAAATACGCTGGACCTGATTCTCAAAGCAGTCCACACATAAATTGATAACTACAAAGCCTTTATTCAATTAAGAAAAAGCGTAATTCACCAAGCGTGTGTGCCATGAATCCTAATAGTCCTAAAACCCTAAGATGCACTGCGAATCTTCACTAACTTACTTATCACTGAAATACTGAGCACTTCCATAATTCCTACTCTATTCCCTGTCTCTCTCTCTCTGCTTCATGGCAAAGAAAACATACTACCTACTTCTATCCCTACCCTAACAAAAGTATAAGATGAAACGTAGTCACATACCTTTAAGATAGATTGGAGACTTCTCTCGTTCACTGACTCACTGTCACACTGGATGCCGACTCAGTGCTGACTCTCCCACTCTAGTTACTCTCCCACTAGTAAGTCTCCCACTCTAGTAAGTGACTCCTAACGACTGACTGCTAGCCTATATACAGTGCGATTCCCATTTACCGGTCTTTGTCTCAGCTACAAACATTCCCAGCTGCCCTCTAGCTGTTGATATCAATAAAACTGGGCATTTCAAATTTGGGGAACTTGGCACATACCTATAAATTTTCTTGGACAGTGATGGCGATATTGACATAGCGGCCATGGTCGTCATTCCGCAGTCCCGTAATTTGCTTGGGCATTGGTATTTGCTGAGAAATGTTGGTAATCTGGGTTATCTACCCTTTGTGCCCATTAAAGGTGGATAAGAACCATGTGAGAGTTAGATCCCGTTTGAATGGAAATTGCTGAGTGACAAATTGAATTATGGATGGCGTGATCTCCAGTGCGCCCACCTCATTAACTCGTCTACCGAGTCGGTCGAAGGAATGTTGGTAATTCAGGTTATCTGCCCTTTGTGCCCACTAAAGATGGATGAGAACCACGTGGGCGCCAGACCCTGTCCGAATGGAAATAACTGAGTGACCAGTTGAATTATGGATAGCCTGATCTGCAGCACACCCACCTCATTAACTTGTCTCCCAAGTCAGTCGAAGGAATGTCTGTGATACATTGTTGTGACGGAGATCGTATCCGTATAGCATGTCAATCACAAAATCTAGTATAATATTTTTAACCCAACGAATGAAATCAGCCTATAATTAGTATAAGGGACGTCGTGTGATCTGCGTAATGAAATGTTGTGTGTCTTTTGCCTGTGTATGCCAGTACGGAGAGAGCGACAGTTTACATCTCTAACACAAGTACACAACATTTAACTTACGCGTCACACTGACTGAAGCGAAAACGTATAAATTCTGTCGAGTGTAGTGTGTGCATTTTTTGCCCTTTGAATTTGTTTCTATCTTTCCTTTTGTCCAGAAAAAAAGCTGTCCTGTCGTGAGGTAAACTCTCAGCAAAGTCGCTTTTCTGTCTGTCTGTCTTTCTTTCTTTGTTCAACTCGGCTAGTTTGGTCAGTTTGAAAAACTTCACGAGCGTGACAGGGTGGACTGGGCACAGCAACTTGTTCTGTCAAGTGAGAACGTTAGACAAGAGAAATCGGAAAAGAAAAGTTAATCACAGGAATAGGATTTAAAAAAAAGTGTGTGTTTATATTTCCAAAGTTACAGTTTAAGTTGTGATGAAGTGGATGTCCTTTATTTCAGGAAACTTATCAGAAGTAACGTTAATGATAAAAAAACGTGGTCTGAGTGAAATAGTTCAGTTTTAAAGGTTAATGTTGACTTCGTTGATATGTGATGGAGTTGTACTAAAGGAGTATGAGATACATGTTGAGGATGCATGCTTGGAGCAGGACGGTTTGTTGCTTCATGTGATATATTTTTGGATTGTCGTTTATGTGAGTACTTTCTATGAAAATGTGATGTAAGTATGTATTAGTACTCCGCAGATGTTTCGATTGAAAGATACTGATGTGCTGCCCACGGGTGCTTTGGTGATGATGGAGTGTGAGTGATGTGTGTGTATGACTTAATGCCGACATGTAAGCACTGAAATTGAACAGTGGGGTTCAAAATTAAAATAACTATTTACAGAAAAAAAGTTTAATGTTAAGTTACGTCATTGTGTATAATCATTTAGACAAGTTTACTTAGAACTTTAGGAGAATACTCATCTGAGATATTGAAAATTGCACAGCATCGGATATTATGTGTTGCAAGGCAATCACAGATATACCTTAAATTAAACGGACACGGTTATCATCTTCAGAACAGAATGGGAAAGGTATATACAACTGTTCTTCCAAAGGCAAACAGTAATTGTTGCTCAGTCGTATAACATAATAAATCACTGTTATAACATATGACATTCGCTCCACTTGCAATCGGTGTGGAACGTTACGTTCCAAAATTTGTATATTATATCTTCACTTCGTAACCTTATTTATGGCACACCGCCAACCAAATGATCCATTTTGTTATTCCTTTTGCTGTGAAAACAGCATTCAGCCGTGCCCAAAAGATTCGGTTGCTCTTTTAAAGGAAAATAACGTCCGACCCTCGATATTTTTGCGCTCAGTAAAGCTGAAGATTTGCAAACAGAGATTGTAATATTGCCTGAGATCGGTAGAAGCAAGCTTTTCCAGTGCACGACACAAGAATCAAACGGATTTGTCCCCTTCTGCAAGGCAACTGGTCATTTTAACCCTTTGAATCCCTCTCCCTCATCCGATCCACAGAAGCTGTTGGATAGAGTGAGAGAGTCAAAGAATTAATGATGCAGGGTATCAAGCGTCCATTTTTCAACGGCCGAGATTTCCCCAAGTTGCATGTTCAAAATCAATTTTTCTCTTGAACCACTGATAATTAAACCTTCAAATCATCTGTGCTATTTCTTGAATCATACTTACATGCCGTACAAGCAAGAAATACTGCACCACGAATTTTATTATTACTGACAAAAAAGTGCTGAGTTTGCCCATCTTTTGGCACAAAATCATATGTAGGTCATAGGTTTCATGAAGGTAGAGAATTGTGTTGCCTGTTTAGTGTGGATTTCGAAAACATAATAGAATTTAAATGACGTTTTTGTTTCTTGCTGACTACACTAAGAAGTGATGTGGTGTGTGACCACAAAGCTGAATTTGTCTTACCTACCGGGATTGGCAGGTAGTTTAATAAAGCGCATTTTCAGGCAGCCCCAGATGAGTTGTTATGGAAATTCTGGGACTGGATCTGTGACCAGGAGAAGTGGTCAAGTTCGGTTGCACCATGCAGAAAGTTCTACTTGGTTTTGTTTATCTTTCTTACTGTAATATAAGAATGAGTGGCCTTAAAAGTTTGAGTCATTATCTACCAGGAAAGTGAACGCGCAAGTTAAAAGAGGAGCTGTGAGCTTGTTATTGTTCTCGATATTTTTGTTTAAAGCCCAGCCGACTGCTTAGAGCTACATCAAGGCTATAACCATCTCAAAACATACACAATACCTCAACAGGAAAAAAAAAATAGGAAAAGAAAATTAAGCACACACACACCAATGCACCCACGCACATAATCTAAGGACATGCCTCTGGTGTTGACCTCTCCGTCCAATTTATCACACAAGGGATTGTAAAAAACATACCTGAATACAAATGTAAACATAACTAAATTACCTAAATGACTCCTGCATATCTTATTTCCCTAGAGCCAAAAACATATGTAATACATGTACTCAACTATCTATCCTAAAAGAAAGTACGAATGACTTAATTGAACACATACGAATGAATGGACAGCAAGGCAGAAAATGATAGGAAGATATGACAAAACAAAGTAACAAGGCAGAAAATGATAGGAAGATATGACAAAACAAAGTAACAAGGCAGAAAATGATAGGAAGATATGACAAAACAAAGTAACAAGGCAGAAAATGATAGGAAGATATGACAAAACAAAGTAACAAGGCAGAAACAAAGGGAGTGACAGAAAAGATAAATTTTCTAGCACAGAATTTTCAGAAGGTGGGGAACACTGTTTATACACCAGAGGACTGTGAGCTAGAGTATGCAAGATAACTAGACCTGCAAACATTAATCGTACAAAAATTCTGAACAGTGTGTTATGTTTGCTCTAAATCTAGCGAATATTTCCTTGATGTAATTTGTGCACTATTGACAAAGGCCATTTGGCCGAAAGTTTGTGCCTGTCATGTTTTGCTAATTCAACACTCTTCTCATAACGTTTTTAGTGTGACTTAAATTTGCATTTGTATAAATTTATTTCTTCTTTGTCGCGATGGATGTATCTTGTGAGATTAGGGCTGCCCTTCCCGGGGAGAGCTTGTTGTTACAATGCTGCGGCATCTTTTTTTTTTTTTTTTCATAGTACTTAAAAATCTACTAGTGACAACCGATCCGTGAGGGAGCGTGGGCTGGTGTGGAGAGGGGAGGGGAAACAGTCACGAGATGAAGCAATGTATAAGCACACACACACACACACACACACACACACACACACACACACACACACACACACAAGGTCCACGATCGGATCAATTGCTGTACTAAGATAATTAAAAGAATGGATAAGATTCAGAACGGTAAGGCAATGTTGCAGACTAGCGAGATGGGGAATGAAGATTTCTTTTTTTTTTTTCCACGTGAGGAGCATTGGATGTTTGACAGGCAGGTTTTGTGTAAAAGGCAGTTTTCATGTGGAGTGCACTTTTCACGGCTCGGGCGCGGAGATTGTGTTTCGCTGAAGTTTGTTTGTGGGACAGTGTTCGAAAAAACAAACAAAGAAACAAACAGACAAACAAACCAAAAAACAAATTAACAAACAAACTGTAATGTTGTTCGTATATTCAAGTTTGTGTCACTTCGATTTCAGCTCTCATAGCAGAAGGAGTTAGGGGAAGTGCAGAGGAAGTGATTTCTGTCTCAGACTGAAGTGTGGTGTTATCCGATAATCGGTAGGTTTAATGCCTTAGAACACTACCATCCTTGTATTCACGTCAACTTGTACCTCAGAGAGATATCTCGACATCCCCAGATGGTGTGGGATGGAGGTGCTTTAGTGCGTAGTGTCGTCGTGTACTCCCAGCTCTGTCGTCTTCGTATCGTATACCTTTTCGGTATTGTGAAGGTCAGTACTGTATTGTACATGTACGGTTAAAGGTCAGATGTGGGTAGCTGTAAATTGAAAGATAAAATGGGGTACCAGAATTGATGTTAAATCCAACGGTGGTCTGTAGGCCTACATAGTGATGTAGTTAGTTAGAAATTGGTGTTAATACTGAATGCTTTATACCTTCGAAATACTTTGTAGTGAATGTTAAGCTAAGTGTTTGGCAAGCAAATCATATAGAAATTGTGCGCCGTGCACGTAGCTGGCAAACGTGGATTGTAACCTTTAGAACGAGAGCATGTTAAGCCGTAAGTCTATAGCGGAAGAGCTACCAGAGCTTTTAACCCCTTAAATGCTCAGTATAATAGCACTTTCGAATAACAGCTTGCCAGGGTAAAATTTAGCTTTTTAGGGTAGGTTCAATAAAATGGTTACTGCTCATTTATTTCTTGACAGATCTCTCAGATGTTTTGCATGTTTTGTTGTTATGCATTGGTCTACAATGTCCTGTCAAAATAACTTGATTATGTTGATAATTAGTATAGCAGAAACTGACATAACTACAAAAAATTACCAAAAAATAACAGCTTTCGAGTATACACAAATACACTGTGCCACACAAAATGAGTCAGAACATTGGAAAAGTGGTTTTACTATTTATTCAACATCAGCACTAACACATGACAGTCATATAAATCCCAAGGAATGTTGCTCTTGATCATAATCTGCTCATAATTGGGAGTACTATTTTTTAGGAAAAAAGGGGCATAATCATGCTTTTTGCAGTATGTTCACTAACATGTACATTACTCATCCACTTATTGAGTTATTTGTTAGATTTTTTGTGGACTTCTTCCTTATACCCTTGTTTACAATTTCACATCATTCTAATTTGATTTTGTTGGTAATGATGATGGTTCACACTAATAACATGTGATAAATCAGTTTTTGTTTTGTTTTCAATTTGAGAGTTTTAGTACAATTCAGCACATAAAAGCCCACTGAACAAAGCAAAATACCTTTTGGTGTTTGCTCAGCAATATTACAAACACCTGGGATTCAAACTGATGTCAATAAATGTCCCTCTGTGTAACAATCTGTATGTTACTGGGGTACCCCAATTCTACTGGAAAGGGGCATAATTTTACTATTTGGGGTAGGTTCAGTACCGCAATCACTGCTTATTCATTTGTTGACATATGACTTAGATTTTATGGCTTCTCTTTCATTTTACCCCAAGTTATAATGCTATATAACAATAGTGTAATTTTGTTAGCCATTGGGAAGATGGCCAGGGATATAACGGATGGTGGTTTTACAGAAAATAAAAGTTTCTAAAAACATACACATGTTACAACACATAAAACCTGTAAAACACTGACAAAAACTTCTGTTAGTGTTTACTCAACATCACTGTAAGTACACAGTATGGTCCAAATTGTTATAGTATAATATTATACATATTGGTAAATGTTCAAAATGACAACTATGGGAAAAAAAAGTCTGAAGAAAAAAATAAACAATTGTCTGTTCAAAAAGAAAGACCCTCCCCCCACATACACACACACATGGTATCCATTTGTTATCACACAAAACACTGTGGGAACTGTGTGAGTGTTTCTGAACATATTGTACTCACATTACTGCCATACTGTTCTAAAGGAATCCAGCACTTGTGCTTGGACATAATCCTCAGGTTGTCTGCATTCGTTACTTCATAACTTTGGGGGATGGTGTTCATTTTTTTGTCTGTCCAAATTGTGGTTCAAAGAAACACACAAGGGGATTCATTCTATACTCCACTTGGTCTTCTTTCACTGATGGCACTCAGTCTTGTCACAGCGTTCACAAAACGGTGAACACACACACAGGTGAAGAAAAAAAAACGCACTGTAGAATGGAAAACTAAGAACACAAAAACAAAAGCACAAAAAAGCAGAAGAAAATGAAATATATATATATAACTGAGGGGAAAAAAAAACTAACACAGAACACCCTACTGCCAATACGCAAACTTGGTGTGGTAGTCCTTGAAGCATTGGCCTAAGCACAATCCAGGCTTGGATGGGCAGGAGGGGCAGTAGTAGCGGGATTCCTTCCGCACTTTTATTTTCTTCGTGCAGACCCGACACGGCTTGGTGGGGTTAGACTTGTTTGGTGTTGGTGGCAGTGGAAATAAAAAGTGGTGTGCACCCACCCTCACCTCGTCATCTGTTTTTCCCTCTTCCACAGCTGGCACCTGATCTGGCCAAATCCAAGAGGTGATGACACTCTCCAAAAAACTTAGGAAAGTTTTACAGGAGTCATCACCTCTTGACTTTTGCAAGATGAATGCATTGCAGGCTGCAACCTGCAGAAAATGGAAAAACAGTTTTTTTGTCCATTTCATCGACTTACGTGAGCAGTCATATGGGTGAAGCAGCTGATCTTGTTTGTCAACTCCACCCATATTCCTGTTGTAATTCGATGAAACAGACGGACGCATGTTGACACCCCGTCGTCCCCGGTGTGGAATGGGTGCCTCAGTGTGGCCATGCACAGAGGACAGCAGGTGCACCACTTTTGTGCTGTGGTACTTTGTGGCGACGATCTTGTTGTCACCACAAAGAGCAGCTGATGATCCGGGGTCCAGCTTCACTCCACGTAGCTCCTCTGGAATACCCCGGTTCTCCCGGACGGTGCCGCAGGCCAAGGTGTTCCTTTCCAGGAGGTAGAGGTACAGCCGCAGACTACTGTACCAGTTGTCCGTGTAGACATGGTAGCCCTTTTCCAGGAGAGGGGCTACCAAGTACAGCACCATCTTCTCGCTGGCCGAGAGAGTTGGGTTGTCTGCATTTACGGACTCTAGGACAGGCTGCACCTCATTGACGGGGTCCTCCTTTCCAGCATACACCTTGAAGCGGTAGCAGTAGCCACCACTTCCCTTGACACCGCCGTCAGACTCACAGCACAGGTATATTTTGATGCCAAACCGGGCACGTTTCAACGGTATGTATTGACGAAATATCAGTCTACCCTTCCAAAGAAGTAGACTTTCATCAACACATACCGCTTGCCGGGGCTCATACACCTCCTGGAACCTCTCATGCAGATGATCCAGAATAGGACGGATCTTGTAGAGCCGGTCGTACGCTGGATCACCTGGCACTGGCATGGCTGCATTGTTGTTGAAGTGCAGAAACTGAAGAAGAATCTGAAATACAGAGTAAACTTTCAAGATAAGTAAGCAGACCCACAACTGGGCACACACACACACACACACACACACACACACACACACACACACACACACACACACAGCCTACACACACACACACACACACACATACACACACACACACACACAGCCTACACACACACCCACTACACAAGCACACACTGACAGTATCACACACACTTGAATATATAAAAACACCACACTGGTATAAAAAAGTGCTTTTGTCTTTTACAAAATGAACAAACTTGCATGGAAAACTTACACACAGAAAATAAATAATGCTTATGCACACACGCGCGCGCGCACACACACACACACACACACACACACACACACACACACACATACACACACACACACATTCACACAAGCACACACTGACAGTATCACACACACATGAATATAAAAACACCACACTGGTGTACCAAAAAAGTGCTTTTGTGTTTTACAAAATCAGCAAACTTGTATGGAAAACTTGCAAACAGAAATAAATAATGCGTATGTACACATGTGCACTCACACACACACACGCACATGAAAACAAACACCACACACCAAAACTACAACAGCAAACAGACACACACAGCATAACATAACATTACACATCACCACACACACACACACATTACACAAGCACACACTGACAGTACACACACACTGAATAATAAAACAACACACACACACAACACACACACACACAACACACACACAAAAACACACACACACACACACACACACACACACAAAATGAATAGTGGAGGGATGAAGAATGAAGTAGTGAAAAAAAGAAAAGAAAAAAAAATAGAGCTACTTGCCTGGAACCGGTTTCTTGTCATGATGGAGCTGAAGACTGGAATTCTGTACAGCACCTTCTTAGACCAGTACAGTTCAATTGAAGGTAGCCGCACAATGCCCATCAGCAGAACCAGGCCCAGAAACTTCCTCATTTCTGCACCGTCGACTTTCTCCCACTTGTGTTGGCCCTGGAAAACTGTGGAAGATTGGGGTGTGCCTCGAGAAACTGGTCAGCATACAGGTTTGTCTGAATGACGAGATGGTTGACTAGGTCAGAAAAAAATAATTCCAAATAGTCAACCGGCCTAAAATTAGCACAGCTGACCTTCAACCCCGGATTTCCAGTGAAAACTACACCAGGGTTGGGGTGCTGTGCATCAGCTTCTCGCCATTCTCTCACTAGCTGTTGCTGACCACGCCTCACGCCACGCCCCCTGCCGCTTCCACGGGGCCCTCGCCGTCGTCCAGACCCCCTACCACGTCCACGACCCCGTCCCCTCCTGACAGGAGGGGGTGCAGTGCTTGTTGATGGTAGAGGATCCCCCATTTCCGGTAATGTTGTACAATAGAATACGAAAATAATTGGAGCTAATTTCACGCACTTTTACGGGTGTTTTCGGTTCTGCTCGATGTAAAGAGACGTAAGACACCCTTACCTTCGATGTAAAGAGACGTAAGACACCCTTACCTACTCGCTTTGACCAGTCCTTCCCCACAAACATGCATTAAATATCCCTGAATGACTGGCGACCATAACCCTGATCACGTGGGTGACGTGGGTGAAAACGTCATCACTGTTTGTGTGTTTTTATTTGAAACCGAAAATAGGAAACACGTGGTAATGTTTACATCTAGATCGAGACCAGTAAACTCCGGAAAATGCCGAAAAAAACGCGGAAAAAGCCAAAAAACGCGAGGTAACCGAAGGGGTAAACAAGTGTTGCACTGCACACATATTTTAGGTCGGTGATTGCACTGACACACGTGGTTGATGTTACTATTTATAGACAATAACTCCCCATTAGTGATGACGTTGTGCCCATGTGATCAGCAACCAAAATGGCGTGCAGGTGACTGCTGGAGCTGTGGTCGCCAGTCATTCAGGGATACTTTGTGCATGTTTGTGGGGAAGGACTGGTCAAAGTGAGTAGGTAAGGGTGTCTTAGCTGGCGTTTATAGAGGCGGCGGGTTTCGGGAAATCGCACGCGCGAGTCGACCCGAGCGAACTCGCGCGAGGAATGTTGCTATTTTCGGTTTGCAAGTGTTCATAGAGGACGCGGGTCTCTCGAGGCGGCAAATCTGCCAACCGGCGCGGGAAATTACCAGAAAGAGTTGCCATTTCTTGTACGCGGGGACGCGCCGAACTTTGTGTTGGCTGTACTTTTGGTGGCTGTGTTCACAGACATCTCACGTCCATTTGTTGATACACGACGGCTCAAGATGGATGTTGACCAACTGATCACTGCAGTTTTCAACAGACCGTTAATATGGGACAAAAGAATTAAAGAATATGCCAACAGGAATCTTGTGGACAAAGCGTGGAAGGAAATCGGCATGGAGATGAACATTGAAGGCAACTTTGTGAAACTGCTGTCTAACAATAAAAATTCATCAAGAAAAGAAGCCATTTTGTCTGTTTGCTACTGCAAGGCCTGGACTGCATGTGAAGTGTGTGTTGTCTCCTCTCGTCTCGTCTGGCTTTTTCCCGTTTTGCTATAAACACCAACCGCGCGAGTGATTAGGCGCGGGTTTTCTAGCGCGAGTAACCAGCTCGCGGCAACCCGCTACCCGCCGTCTCTATAAACGTACACTTACGTCTCTTTACATCGAGCAGAACCGAAAACACCCGTAAAAGTGCGTGAAATTAGCTCCAATTATTTTCGTATTCTATTGTACAACATTACCCCCATTTCCTCTTCTTCACCCTCGCTAGCACTGGTTTCCCCACTGCTTTCACTGGGAGCGAAGGAAGGATCCACGTCATCACCAGCACCTATCTCCGATAAAAGTGGATGGTGCTGGTTCCCATCCGTCTCCTCCTCATCACTGATGTCAGGATCCGATCCTCCCATGTCTTCTTCTCCACTGTCTTGATCGTTGAATATCTCGTCCAACACATCAAGCGCAGTGTACCGCTTGAAAACAGGTCGAGCCGACGACGTACTAGGTCTCGCTGCCATCTTGAATTCGCTAATCACTGTAACCTCTCAACTCGCGATTTGCATATCCTGTGGTCAGTTACTGGTGACGTGAAGGGTATGGGGCTCTTCGCTGATATCAGCAACAGAGTTGGAAACATTTTGCGCAGTCATTTCTTGTGTAGATTTGCTCGCTTTCCGTGACGAGTTTACTACGAGTGGCACTCGTATACGGGCGTGGTGAATTTCGATTTTACTACGAGCGTTACTCGTACCAAGCAGAGAAGAGGTAAACAAGCGTTAGAGTTAGCGTAGTCATTGACCAATCGAAATGAATAGCATGGCCAGCAAAGATTGAATGCTAGGCATTGCTTGCTATAGTAGAGATGTAAGTGGAGGAGATTTTTGTGGCATTGACGCTGCATAGCGAACCATATGAAAAAATTGTGTACGTTGACAAATGAAATAATTGATACTTTGAAGGCCGGAATTGTGAAAAGTATTGTTGTTAAACTCTGGAAATGTACACGTATGAAATTAAATATAATTAACAAAATACGTGTAAGAATGGCAACATCGGTAATTTCGAGTAATTTCTACAAGAAGAAATTATTCCCAACACCTTCCTGTGAAAGAGATTATTGCTGAACCGAATTCATTGTGAGGGTGATGTTGAACGCTGCGGCCAGAACATTTACTGGTAGGAAACTGTAAACTTGCAGGCCAAGTTGTGGCACTATTCCGTTCGTTGTCTGTTTTGATGTCAATGGATATTGTCGGATTGCCGTGTGCTGGGAGGAATTACCTAGAAGTGTCCATAGGCAGGCTAGTAGGTCGAAGAGACGTTATTTCCCAGCCCTCCATAATCGGCAGTCTCCTCAATTCTCATTGGCTGATATGGAATGTATGACAACAGGGACCATAACTCTACAGATATTACATGTTACAGTTTTGGATACAAGACTTGGTTGATTGATTGGGCGATATTACGTATGAAATATTGTAGAAGAAATATCAGGATACATCCAGTTAAATAGTTGATATGTATTAATTGGATTTCAAATTCATTTGCATGTATCGCTGTGCAAAAAATGAGTACTCGATTTTGTTGTCATGAATTTAGTATTCGCAGGTGTTGTTCGATGAAGAATAAGTTTAAGGCTGACAATATAATTTAATAATACTGAAACGTGTTAGGATTTCGGATATGGCCGATGTGATGAGCTGGGCTATAAACATGATGTGATTTGATTTGATTTGATTCAGGCGTCTTGTCAAAATTCGGTGTGCGTTGCTAAAAGGGGTGTGTGCGTCATGAACACGCATGTACGCACGTGCACTCGCACGCAAGAGCGCACTTGTACATGCACTTAATGCGTATACACAGGCGTACACGCACACACAAGCTAATATTTATGGCCACAGATAGTCCACTACATGTATACGTGTGCGCTTCCCACGTGTGCCTATGTAGGTATATTTTCATCTACTGGTGTGAAATTGGATGTGCTCATAATTCATAAATATGCATTCGTTTACATTCGCGCTTATGACCAATTAAGGTGGCATATATATGTATAAACGCTACAGTGTTCGCGTAAGGGCAGGTCGGAGATTGTGGAGGTCTGGTTATGGACGACGTCTTGGATTAGTGGCTTAAGAACAATATTGTGTTCCAGATTGCCTTCCTTCTTTTCTTCCCTTTACGTCTATGTTGCTGTGAGGCGTCGCCGATTGCCCTTCGTCGGCAGAATCCCTGTGTGACTGGCATTCATTGGCAGAATCCCTGTGCGACTGCCATTCATTGGCAGAATCCCTGTGCGACTGCCATTCATTGGCAGAATCCCTGTGTGACTGCCATTCATTGGCAGAATCCCTGTGCGACTACCATTCATTGGCAGAATCCCTGTGCGACTGCCATTCATAGGCAGAATCCCTGTGTGACTGCCATTCATTGGCAGAATCCCTGTGCGACTGCCATTCATTGGCAGAATCCCTGTGCGACTGCCATTCATTGGCAGAATCCCTGTGTGACTGGCATTTATTGGCAGAATCCCTGTGTGACTGCCGTTCATTGGCGGAATCCCTGTGTGACTGTCCTTCGCTGGTGGAATTTCTGTGCGATTGCCCTTTGTCGGCAGAAATTCTGTGTGACTGTCCTTTGTCGACGGAATTTCTATGCGACTGGCCGTTGTCGGCGAAATTCCTGTGCGACTGGCCGTTGTCGGCGGAATTCCTGTGCGACTGGCCGTTGTCGGTGGATCCTTGTGCGACTGCCCTTTGTCGGCGGAATTCCTGTGTGACTGCCCTTTGTCAGCAGAATCCATGTGCGATTGCCCTTCGTCGGTGGATCCCTGTGCGACTACCCTTCATCGGTGGAATCACTGTGCCCTGCCCTTTGTCGGCGGAACCCCTGTGCGCCTGCCATTTGTCGGCAGTGCTGGTTCCAAACGGCGTTTCTGAATTGTGGACAGTGTGGGTAGGCTGATGTGAACTAGTGGCTGCCATTGTTGGGGATATGAATTTGTAATGGGGAAATATTGAAATGTTGTGTGAGTAAGAACGTGTGCGTGTGTTAATTAATAAACAAAATTGTGTGTGGAAGTTTGAACTCAAGGTGTAGTGTCGTTGTATGAATGTAGGTAGTCTGTCTCTCAGTCTATCACTCTATAGTTTAGGTCTTAGCGAGTCTAACACACACACACACACACACACACACACACACACACACACACACACACACACACACACACGCACACACACACACACACACACACACACACACACACACCCTAGCATGAAATTCACTTAATTGCAGTTCTGCAGGTCATGCGAAACAAGCATAGTGTTTCTAATGAAACCACAGTTAAAGTCAATAAAACTGCTAAGTCCAGCTGACGTTTGATGAAAAAGCGTGGTGTTGCTAATTGAATTACACGCAGTCTCTATCGTTTATACAACAAATGACACTCTATCAGATGATAAACTGACCCACCAGGCCAAAGCCTTCCACAAGTCAGAAAAAGCAGGAGAATAACCCTTTAGCAGATCCCCACCCACTGTAGGATACCAGGAAACGAGACGGTAGACGAGGAGTCAAAAAATGGAAGCCTAGGAAGACCAACTAGAGGAGTCAAAAAGGGAAGCCTAGGAAGACCAACTAGAGGAGTCAAAAAGGGAAGCCTAGGAAGATCAACTAGAAGAGTCAAAAAGGGAAGCCTAGGAAGACCAACTAGAAGAGTCAAAGAAAGGCTACTAGAGCCTACTAGAGGAGTCAAAAGTGAAGCCTAGGAAGACCAACTAGAAGAGTCAAAAAGGGAAGCCTAGGAAGATCAACTAGAGGAGTCAAAAAGGGAAACCTAGGAAGATCAACTAGAGGAGTCAAAAAGGGAAGCCTAGGAAGATCAACTAGAGTCAAAAAGGGAAGCCTACTAGAGGAGTCAAAAATGGAAGCCTAGGAAGACCAACTAGAAGAGTCAAAAAGGGAAGCCTACTAGAGGAGTCAAAAAGGGAAGCCTAGGAAGACCAACTAGAGGAGTCAAAAAGGGAAGCCTAGGAAGATCAACTAGAGTCGAAAAGGGAAGCCTACTAGAGGAGTCAAAAATGGAAGCCTAGGAAGACCAACTAGAAGAGTCAAAAAGGAAGCCTACTAGAGGAGTCAAAAAGGGAAGCCTAGGAAGACCAACTAGAGGAGTCAAAAAGGGAAGCCTAAGAAGACCAACTAGAAGAGTAAAAAAGGGAAGCCTACTAGAGGAGTCAAAAAGGGAAGCCTAGAAAGACCAACTAGAGGAGTCAAAAAAGGAAGCCTAGGAAGACCAACTAGAGGAGTCAAAAAGGGAAGCCTAAGAAGACCAACTAGAAGAATCAAAAAGGGAAGCCTACTAGAGGAGTCAAAAAAGGAAGCCTAGAAAGACCAACTAGAGGAGTCAAAAATGGAAGCCTAGGAAGACCAACCAGAGGAGTCAAAAATGGAAGCCTTGGAAGACCAACTAGAAGAGTCAAAAAGGAATGCCTAACCAGAGAGTCAAAAAGGGAAGCCTAGGAAGACCAACCAGAGGAGTCAAAAAAGGGATGCCTAGGAAGACCAACTAGAGTAGTCAAAAAGGGAACCTTGGAAGACTGACTAGAAGAGTCAAAAAGGGAAGCCTACTAGAGGAGTCAAAAAGGGAAGCCTAGGAAGACCAACTAGAGGAGTCAAAAAGGGAAGCCTAGGAAGACCAACTAGACAAGAAATCAGCTATAGCAATACGAGGAATGTCATCATAACACTCCTTAAGCTATGGCAGATATGGATGACTACCACCTTGTGCCCAAACAGCAGCCGCTGGTTCTGATGAGACTCTGCGACGGCCACGACTGGCTCAATGGACATAGGAACCACAAGTTCAAACTGACGCCTTCACCAGTCTGCACCAGCAACGAAGAGGACCAAACAGCTGAACAAACATGGAAGCAATGTCACCTCTATCATGCGAAGGGAAAGGAGAAATGACCGACTACAGCTCCGTTGACCTCCAAGCTTCTTGGAAACAGGAAAGGGGGGGGGGGGTGAGGGGGGGAACCTGCTGACAGTGAGAAAAGTTGAGGTGTTTTTTTCTCACGCCTTAATTCTTGTTTTTGGACAAACTACAAAGAAAAATACCACCGAGAAAGTAGAATCTATTGCATTAATGACTGAAATATCAAGATACGGTAGACATCAACATCTCCATAACAAGATCTACATCTTTGCATAAAGTTTCAGCCTCAGTTTCAATTTCTCAAGATGACGTCTCCGCGCTCGGAATGAATTCCATAAGCACTTACGTCATAGGTGCCATGTGATGAAGATCCAGAATGATCATGGGACAAGCCTTTAAGCCTGTAATAAACCCATGAGCTGGTAAAAAAAAATCAGGTGCATCAACCTGGAAACGAACCTGGGTCACTCGCATTACAGGCCAGTACATGTATTTTACCACTAGACCACCGATGCGACTAAAAATTCGCCCAGTGTGTATGAAGTGTCATTGTTATCCTCAGTATGTAAAATAAGTTTAAATAACCGTTAATAAGTCATAAAGAAAAACTAATAACCAGAGCCAACAATAAAAAGGGCACTTCAGAGTTTAGATTTCATCTGAAGCGGGTGGTACATACGACAACTATTCTTCTCTAACGGTGTGGAAAACCGACGTCATCTTTGCAATACATTCTTCTATGTGGTATTTTGAAGTAAGTGATGTTTGGTAGATTTTTGTTTTCTGTTTGTATTAATAAATATGTATATTTTCCAACTGGGTTGAAAATTGATCAGTATTCATGACGTGAGCTGTTTACAATGGGTTATTATTTCAATTATTAGAGACCTTTAGATTTCACGTCACGTATCTGACACGGGCCAGATACGCATCGCACTTTCTCGCACGATTTAATCGATCCGTACCGCTTCGATACAGACATAACTCAGTGTATGTAAGTCAGGTTATACGTGCTCGCGCTCGAATCTAGTTTGGAACTGCATATCTCAAGTTTCAAGGTAAGTAATATTTTAGTTGTGTTCTGTAACCCTTTCTCTTCCTTGTTATGCATGTCTTGTGTCACTAAGTTTTAAACATTATATTTAAGTGTCGACCAAACACACCGAGTGTCAGCAAGCGAAATCCCGGCTGCTGGGAAGTGCATATCGCCAGCTGACTTAAATAAAATTTGTAACTGAGTCCTAGCCTATGCTCGTAGGCTCAGTTCAAGTGCAACTTAGCTATGAAAAGCTATTTTGTGGATGCAAATCATTGTAAATGTCATGAGTGACATACTTTCTTAGTGTTTTTGATTAGTTGTTGGTACATTTTCGAATGAAAAATGTATAATCGATGCTGCGTTTAAAGAAATCTAAAGTCAAGCGCTGACTTATGTCTGAGTGGCACTAGCCTAGCAGTTCACCATCTGGTCTCTCATCAAGGCCACATAGGCCTACCCTGGTATCAGGGAAACTGGTGGGTAGCAAGAGTGGACTGTGCACAGGTGGCGGAAACTGATAGTGAAGATGATGATTTATTTATTTGATTTGTTTATTCATTTATTGTTGTTATTATTATTATTACCGGTATATCATCATCATTATCATTAATGAATAAATATGTAAACAAATAAAAAGACAAATGAAATGTTTCTTCCTGTTTTTCAGATCTAAGTGTACCCCATGCCAAATCAAGAAATCACACAGCCCAGCTGCACGTCAAGAAATCACACAGCCCAGCTGCACGGTGGTCTACAGCCATGGAGTACCGGCAAGATTAAATAGAACAGAAGAAAAAAGCAAAAAGACTGATTTTGGCATTCAGAAAAAATGAATGTGAAGAGAGAAGATACAGAAGTCCAGAAGCTGGAGGATGCAAATGATCGCCTGAGGATTGAAGCACAGCAAAGAGATGAGCAAGCAACGCAGCTGATATGGAAGAGACAGAAGAAAGGAAGAACAAGAAGAGAGAAAAAAGATGATGGAGCGACAGATTGAAGAGAGAAAATGTGATGGATAGGTAAAACAAATTAATGGATGCCATGCTGCAATACAATACAATATGATATGATACAATACAATACTCTTTTATTCATCCACAGAAGAAAACTAAAATGTACTCGCACCACACGTAGATTGTTTTCACATCTACTGAAAACCACAATCACAACATGATGATAAAACATAAAAATAAACAAGCCTGAACAGTTCAAAGCAACCACAAAATAAAGCAGCCAATAATCTTGGCATATGCCATAACTCTGTACATGACACGCTCCCAATCCCCAACCCTGTCTCCCCCCGCCCTTTCCTATTTTCCATGACACACACACACACATACACACACACACACACACACACACACACACACACACACACACACACACACACACACACTCACACACACATAACACACACACACACACACCCACACACACACCCACACACACACACCCACACACACACACACATACACACACACACATACACACACACACATACACACACACGTACAGAGGAAAATCACCATTATGAAATCACTGACAAAATGACAGGCACGGTAATTAAGCTTGTCAGACTTCTGATAAGAATGTCTGTTTGGTCCTTCCTGGGTACCTCCCGCCTGGAGAAAAAGGGTGGAGAATTTAAGTTCTCTGGTCAGCATGTGTGCAGACCTTCCAGTGTCTGAAACCCATTTGTGTGCTTACTCATGCAGAAAACCAAATGTGCACGATAAAGATCTTGTAAGTCATGTCTTGTGTCATGGCTTATGGAAACGTGAAAACTTGGCCCAGCAAGCATGCCCACCAAATCAGAATATGCAGACTGTGCACCAATATACCGCCTGCACAGTGTGAACAAAACTGCATACATACATACATCTGTGAAAATGTGAATGCTATAGAAAGATCACCAGGTTTTTCTAAAAGGTTAACTCAATCTGAGCAGATCTGCGCCACTAAAAAATAGGCAAAGATCATGGAAAGTCCTCATGATTGTTTTGTACATGTTACCTTTGTTTTTGACTAAATCTTTTTCATTTTTATGATAGAAAAACAAACAAAAACAAACACAAAACCTACATGTCTCAGAACATTTATAATCTTTCATAATAATATTCAGAATTCATTTTCTCGCAATATATAGGATTCATATGCCCTTATAGTGAATATTTTCGTCACAGGGAAAGTGTGTTGCAAGTGAATGATTTGTGCGTGCGTGCGCGCACACGCGTGTCTGTACACAAAGACTATGATTTATTAAGCACAAAGTGTGTACTGAATTAATTTAATTACAATCTGAATTTGTATAGAATTCCAGTTCTTCCTTGCCAGCATTAAATAAAAGTACAGGAAGTTTATAACAAAATTTAGGCATGATTTGTTGACACAGATAAATCATGTGGCACAGTGCACACACACACACACACACACAAACACACACACACACACACACACACACACACACACACACACACACACACACACACACACACACACACACACACCACACACACCTCAGTAGGGTTCATTTCCTATGATGTCATCATATTGAAGCAACCAAGTTGCTAGGAAAGATAAAAAGTAATTGCTATTTTCTTTTAAAAATCCAAGTACAACAACTTATTTCGTCGTCACATTGATATTAGCAATGAAAAACAAATAGCTACATATAAATATGATGTCACACGTCATAAAGTACAGGAAATGCTTTGGTTATATCCCTTCCTTTGGGGGGGGGGGGGGGGGGCGTCGGGGGACTTAGATTTGTTTCACTTGTTATCTAAACCAAAATCGTTTTCACGTACGGGTCACGTACGTATCGCGATACGTATGCGTGTTGAGAGCTACGCAACGTGATATCTAAAGGTCTCTGTTGACACATGGGCTTGCATTTTCATCATGCTTGCCAAGCGAACAAGATGCAGTGGTCGTTCATTTGCACGAAGTATCCTTTGGGCCTCTTGGCCATTAAGGAAATGCTTCTGCCTTGCAATTTGACTGTATGAGTTCGATCCTGACTCAAGACAAACTGCTTGCAATCTTAGGTTCACCATGCAGCCACTGGATACTCACGTTTGTTCAGCGTTGGGGAAGGTGGAGCAGTATAGGAGAGGAGATATGCACCGCCCTCATTATGTTAGCCTAGAGAGAATTTGAGGTTCCTACCACTTCACTGCCCTACGATCTTAAAAGTTATGGGAATCACACAAACATATTTTGAGCACCTTGTCACAACAGGAAAATTAGAAAAAGAGCATCAGACAGACCTAGAGAGAAAATATATCAGTTTTGCAGAGTGGTTGGGAGCAGAAAGGGCAGGAGATAGACTTGCAGCAAGAAAAGATAGATTCGTATGATTGTGAACGCCATGCAGCAAGGCACATGATGATGATGATGATGAGCCACTGCATATTTTGCAGGACCTATAACGTGCGTATTTGCATATCTAATGTTCTGTGACCAGGGAATTGGAGCACCTGGTCACAACAGGAAAGCTGGAGGGAAAGAGAGCACCACGTAGACCCAGGGAGAAGATATTGGACGGACTTGCAGAGTGGCTGAAGACAACGAGGGTGGAAGAGGTGCTTGAGGCAACAAGGGATAGATACAGATGGAAGGCCATGATCGCCGACGCCATGTGGCAAGACACTTGATGATGATGCTGCTGTTCTGTATGCGTACACACACCACGGAAGTCTAAGCACTGACAGCTGTGTGTACATGTTTATTTCAGAGATCGGGAAAATCTCCACCCGTTATCTACTACACAGATGTACCTTGGCGGACTGACCCCAGGACCTTCCGATTGGAAGTCTGAAGTTTGCTCACTTAACTGTCTGTCTGTTCAGCAGAGATGGTGCACAAGATATCGGAAACGGAGCTTCCTCACCTGTTGGCATGGGCTCGTCTACACCTGCCTCACACTTTTGTGGTAAAACATGCTTTTATTATTTTTATCGTCATCTTCATAATTATCATCATTATTACCGTTGCTATTGACATCTATATTATAGGCTGTGATAATTATGTTGTAATATCTAAGAGGACGGCAATTAAATGAAAATGAGTATTCAGTACACTTGTCTATCCCCTTTGGCCTTTTTCGTCGATGGCGACGTTCGGCAGCGGAAAATTAGTTATCTTAAAACACGGTGACACTCATGGCTAAAACAACTACATGTAATGCGTGATCGGCACGGTTTCTGACAACGATTACAGTAGTAGTATACTGTGGAGTCATCCACCGTGGGGCATTTGCGTCTTTGTCTAGCCTCTATAGCACACTCGACTCTATCCTCTTCATAGCTCTTTGCTCCGGCGAAAACAGCAGCTCTCCACCCCACTTGATCCTGGGCAACCGTATCTCAGTTCGCAACATTGATAGAAAATTCCATCATGGACGTTTTACACTAGTCCTTGAAGCGAAGCTTGGGTCGTCCAACGTTACACGTGCCCTCAGACAGTTCCCCGTACAGTATCTGCTTGGGGATTCTGGAGTTATCCATGCGCGCAACGTGACCAAGCCACCTGAGACGCCGAGACCGCAGGATGGGATATAGTGACTGAATGCCAGCTCTTTTGAGCACTTCTGTATCCGGGACTCTATCTTGCCATTTAATTTTTAAAAATGTTCGTAAACACCTCATATGAAAATTATTTAACCTCCTCTCCTGATCAGCATACAAGGTCCACGTCTCACTCCCGTAAAGGAGTGTTGAGAGGATCGTATCGTCGGCCAAGGCTGTGAAGAACCACCATCTCTACACATTGGAGACTACGACCTTAATACTGTCCACAAAGTTCAGTACTTGGGGTCCACCATAAGTGACAACCTCTCTCTGGACGCTGAAATCAGCGCCAGAATTGCAAAGGCCTCATCTGTTATGGCTAAACTGAACAAGCGGGTCTGGTCCAACAGCAGTCTCACTGCGAACACCAAAATGCAGGTGTACAGAGCATGTGTGTTGAGCACACTTCTCTACTCAAGTGAAGCCTGGACCTCATACGCCAGCCAAGAAAAGAGGCTCAACATTTTCCATCTCCGCTGCTTGCGACGCATTCTCGGCAGTTTGCCTCAAACCAGTCGGGATTCTTTCGTTCTTTTTCCCAAATATACTCAGGGCGGACTGATAGATTGTGTCCTTCACGTGATTCCACTTTTCCTCAGCGTTTTGGATCTCTGAGCCACTCTTGATCGCTTCATTCAGGGATGCATGTTTGGTAAATTAGAGCCTTGGTTTTTATCCTAAGCTTATCATTTTCCCATGCTCTTTTCATAAGTTTCTTGAATGCGGCTGTAGCCTTTCCTATTCTGCTTGTCAGTTCCTTATCCAAAGATCCAGGGTCGATGGTATGGTGGATCCCAAGTAAACAAACTTATCTACTGTTTTCAGAGATTCATCACCGAGTTTTATCTCTGGTGGTGAGTTTGTCCCTTGTCCAATTACCTCATTTTCTTGACGCTGATTGTTAACCAGAAGAGACCGCATGCTTCCGCTAAACGATCGACTGGTCTTTGAAGCTTGATTTCACTGTGAGCTGCTATCACAGCATCATCAGCAAAAAGCAACTCTCTGATCAAAACTTCAGTCGTCAGTCGTTTCGACTTCAGTCTTTTCGGATTGAAAAGAGATCCGTCAAACCTGGTTTTGAGGTAAACTCCATCCTCGCTCCCATCAAAACCATGGCGCAGGAGAGCAGCAAAATAAATGGCAAAGAGAGTGGGTGCCAGGACATAACCCTTTTTAACACCACTCCTCACCTTGAACGGCTCTGATGTATTTCCATCGAATAGAATGCACGCATTCATGTCCTCGTGAAAAAAAAAAGACTAATTGCAAAAGAACAGGTGGACAACCGATTTTTTTCCAGTACCTTATAGAGCGATTTTCGGCTCACAGTGTTAAATGCCTTCGTCAGATCAACAAAGGCGATGAAACAGTGGTTTTCTTTGTTCCCTGCATTTTCCCTAC
This sequence comes from Monoplex corrugatus, assembly GCA_030674185.1. Lineage (NCBI taxonomy): Eukaryota > Metazoa > Mollusca > Gastropoda > Littorinimorpha > Ranellidae > Monoplex > Monoplex corrugatus. The sequence continues at coordinate 28,517,012 of CM060312.1, read as the reverse complement.
AGCTGGCGCAGTGTAAAGACCATATTATCAGTCGTGATTGACCAGCCCTAAAGCCAGACCGTGTCTCTGGCGGGATGCGATCAGCCAACCTTTGCATGCGTTTCAGAAGGACCCTAGCGAAGATCTTACCCGCCACAGAAAGAAGAGATATCCCCCACTAATTATTAAAGTCGCCCCTGTCACCCTTATTTTTGTACAAAACAAAAATTATTTTCAACTACGTTAATCTGTGGATGAGAGCTGGCAGGTGATGGAAACTGCTGTTTATGAGTCAGTTAAGTCGACCTATGGTGTACTCAAAACATCACCAAAAGATTGGGTGCGTGAGTATGCCGACCACCTCTTGCCACTGTATGAAAAAAAAAAGAAAGCAGTTTTAGCTAATAATAAAAATCCAAGTCCAGAATCAAAGGAATATCTTCACACAACCAAATCCATCTTGCAACGTGAGGAAAGGAGGTGTGCGAATGAATATTGGATAAATCTTTGCAAAAACAATGCACTCTCTAATGAAGACTACTCTAGGCCCGACCATTACCCAGTTGGCGAAACTGAAATCTGAGGATGGCGAACCGATAGAAGACCAGGCTAAACAGCTAGAAAGGCAGGTGGAACATTATTCCAAGCTTTATGCTCAAGACCTCCCTGAACATCCAGGTATGGAAGCGGTCTTGCCCTCTTTCGGCATGTTTGCAGAATTGGATGAGGAGCCTACCGAAGAAGAGCTTTCTGAAGCAATAAGTGCCCTGACAAATGGGAAGGCTCCAGGCGAAGATGGTATTCCTGCTGAAATTTTTAAGGAAAATAAGGATGTTCTTCTCCCACAGTTGCATGCATTACTGCTGCAATGCTGGCGACGTGAAATACCACACAAAATGCGGGACGCCCAAATCGTTACTTGTCTATCACTCAGGGCTTAAAACAGGAGGAGGCATGCTCCCCTGGGAAATTTTTTTAAAAACCCAGTGTAAATCTATGCCATTTCGCGCTTTCTGGACATAATTTCAAGAGATATTTAGTGAACAAAAATTGCTGTAAACACATAATTATTACAGGAAGACATATTTGGGAAAAGGGGAGAAGGGGTTAAAAACATAATAATAAAATGAACACTTACCCTTTAATTCGAGTATTTTACAGGTGTTCACCAACTGTAGTCTTTGGATGAAATCTCACTTCTTGGGTTGCTCAATAAGTTTCACTTTTCAGGTTTAAATGATCACACAATATCAAGTTTGAAGTTGGAGCACACAAAGTCAATAATTGCATCATTTTGTTTTTTCCAAGAAGTCCGACCGGAAACTTCTTCCAAGAAAAATCAGGGGCCCTAACTTGCGCGCCTTTGCTATAAATGCTTGCAAGCCGATCACGGATGCCTTGCTCCTTTCTTTTTACAAACCGAAATCGCGGAATTCCGCCCAGACGCGGAACGTTTTAAGCCCTGATCACTCTCCAAGAAACAATCTTGATGTTCTAATCATTCTGGTGAGGTCGGCGTACTTTCATAGGTCCATTCCGCCTCCCTCTCTTACCACTCCCACCTGCAAGGCTTTGTCAGTGCACAGGATTTTATGTAAGCTCAAGAAGTCTGTCAGGTAAAATGCTAGCAGATTTGGATGGAGTACATATGGAATTGTATTGAGTGCGATGAATCCCTCTCAGGCGAACTCCAAAATCCTCGAGAATAACAGATGTATAGATAATCTTCTTGATTATCGTCTCAAACTCCATTTAAAGCAGTTAACTCCATTGCAGGGCAATTGGTTAACAGAGATTTGCCATACAGTTTTACACGAGTGTCTTGTGAAGAATGAATAAATTCAGTATTGGTTCTGCAGACTGGTCTCAATCAGTTGTTATTCCTCTTTACTAGAAAAGTGATGTAAATTAAATACAAATAGTTCCAGAGGCATTTCCCTATCGGATAGCAGGAGTAAGACGTTTTGTGCTGTTATCAGTAGAAGACTCCAGAAAAATGTTGAAGAGAATTATTCAACAGATTACCATCAAGCTGTGTATTCAGCAGTTGAACATATGTTCACTTTCTGGCTTTTGTGCAGAAATAGATTTCATGTAACCGCAAATTCTACGTAAATTCTAGACATTGAAATACATACGGCGTTTCATTTTATTTACTGTGCTCTTCTATGGCCGATACTGATAAAGAATCTTATTCGATGAAAATTGTTTCTGTCTTTAAAGCATTTCAAAACACAAATTAAGATATGGTGCCAAATTTACAGACTGTACAGTTTGTACACCGGCCGAAAAACAGAAATACATTCTGTAGCCTAGTCATTTTTCATCATTCGACAATGAAGTAAGTCATCCATAAAGGAAGAAACGGTTCAAGATTTGCCACAGATCTTATGGAATTGGTAATTTTTCTGTTAGCTGATATTATTTTGCCTATAAGAAACAGTCATGGTTTGCAAATGGAACTAACTGATCTAAAGAATCAGGTACTAAATTACGATTATATGTCAGTTATGTCTCTACGAATATAGGTGCAATTATCGTGTTTTGCAAAAGGGGGGTATTTAGCTGCAAGGCAAAGGTGGACGTATGTTCTACTCTTGTGTGTTTTGCTGTTGTTTGTGGTAATCGATTAGTAGTTAGAAATGGAAGTGTATATTAGTGAATAAGCGACCATGATACCAACAACGGAAGGCCTGGGTGAAGAGGTTGGTCTTCAATTGTGACTTGAAGTGCGAAAGGCTGAGAGATTCTTGTCAGCTAGCAGTGAGTTCCAAACATATTTGAGACATTTTAACACTATCAGCTTTTGTTTTGTTAATGGCAAAGTGCGTGATGTTTGATATACGCAGTGCAAACTGTAAGGTAAGGTAGTAAAGATTCACCAAAAAGGCAATATGTAAGACTTGCAATTTTATACTGGGAGTGAGATTTGGATGATAACCAGTACAAGTCTTTGATTAATACTGTTACAAGATCACGCCTTCTTTTCTTCGAGAAGCCAGTAGCAATCTTTGAGTAATAGTGTTACAAGATCCTGCCTTCTTTCGTTGGCGATTAGATCTACCATAACTTTTGTTTGTTTCTACGTTTTTAACAATTATCCATTAACATTTGAAACCTGCTTATTTTGATCTGATATTATCTAAATGAGGGTATCATCATCTACTGTTATAACGCATTGTCTTTTCAAAATATATCTGAATGGGTTTTGTTTGTTAGTTTGTGTACGTGCATGCGTGCCTGCGTGTGTGTGTCTGTATGTGTGTGTGTGTGTGTGTGTGTGTGTGTGTGTGTGTGTGTGTGTGTGTGTGTGTGTGTGTGTGTGTGTGTGTGTGTGTGTGTGTGTGTGTGTGTGTTTATCGACCACTTTTTGTAAGTCACCTTGATGATCCTTCCAGATATGTGAGAAGATGACCAATCACATGAAGGGCAATGCTCCATTCCTGAAGTTGTACGTTGACAGATGGCCAGACCCTCAAGCTGTCATCATCATATCAGACAATGTTAAAAAACAGGTAGGAGATTGTCCAGTCAGTTCACGCAGACTGGTTCATCCTTTTGACAGAGCGATGGACTCAAGGTCACACGCCTGTAGAGTATATATGCAATATTTTGACCCTCTCAAATTTCTGCTTCTCTTTGCTTTCCTTTCTTGTCCTGTACTCACTAGTTACATTGCACTGTGAAGGAAGATTAACTCTGAATATATGCTCGAATTAACTTGACGAGGTGTGTCACAAAGGTAGGATCGGATGTTGACTTTTGGGACCAAAATGGCCGCCAGGTCCGCGGCTGTGAAAAATACCGAAAAAATGACCGATTTCGATCGTGCTGGCAAATGATAGAGTAGAATGCAGTGGTATGATTTCGGGTCAGGTTGGTGGTTTTTGACAATCGGAACCTACTCTAACAGGCGGATAAAAGTAGTCTGTAATTTTCAAGAGCGCTAACTTTGGAGGCCATTTTCTCGGCCAGTTTTCATCGGAGACTAATTTGGATGGTAAATTTGGACTTGGCATGCTCGAATTAACCTGATGAGATGTGTCACAAAGGTAGGTTGGGATGTTGACTTTTTGGACCAAAATAGACGTTAGGTCCGCGGCTGTGAAAAATGCCAATAAATTGACTGATTATGATTCTGCTTTTTTGTGGTGGCAAATGATAGCGTAGAATGCAATGGTATGATTTCAGCTCAGTTTGGTGGTTTTCGACAATCGGAACGTACTCAAACAGGTGGATAAAAGTGGTGTATAATTTTCAAGAGCGTTAACTTGGAGGCCATATCAGCCAGTTTTCATCGGAGACTAGTCTGGATGCTAAATTTGGACTCGGCATGCTCGAATTAACCTGATGAGATGCGTCACAAAGGTAGGTTGGGATATCGACTTTTTGGTCCAAAATGGGCTGTGAAAAATGCTGAAAAATTGACCGATTGTGATTCTGCTTTTTGTGGTGACAAAGTGATAGCGTAAAATGCAGTGGTATGATTTCAGCTCAGTTTGATGGTTTTCGACCGTCGGAACCTGCTCAAACAGGCGGATAAAAGTGGTGCGTAATTTTCAAGAGCGCTAACTTTGGAGACCATTTTCTCAGCCAGTTTTCAACAGAGACTAATTTGGGTGGCAAATTTGGACTCAGCATGCTCGAATTAACCTGATGAGATGTGTCACAATGGTAGGTTGGGATGCTGACTTTTTGGTCCAAAATGACCACCAGGTCCGCGGCTATCAAAAAGGCTGGAAAAATGACCAATTGTGATTCTGCTTTTTGTTGTGGTAAATGATAGAGTAGAATGCAGAGGTGAGATTTCAGCTCAGTTTAGTTATTTTTAGCCATTTCTCTGCCACCTTTCCTCGGAGAGTAATTTGGGTGGTAAATTTCGACTCAGCATGCTCAAATTAACCTTTAGGGACAGGTTCCTCGAAAACTTCGATCTTAGGTAGATGTATTCACATACCAATTTAAGAATGTGCGTGCTTATGCTGATGCTAGAATCTTTTCTGATGTTCTGCCCCATGACCTCTGTCTTCGTCAGACTGATGATGTGGCCAAACTCCTAGAATGCGATAGAGATTTAATTAATTAACCTCTGGATTTTCTGCATTTTTGAAATGACATCCTGGACCATGCCAGCATGCCAAGCATGCATGCCCTTTTCTCACTTTGACAAATGTGCAGTCTGAACTGCATCCCAATAGATATCCTGTGTGGAGAGCTAGCTAGCTGCGGGATCCCAACCCACTGGGAGCCCACTGCTGGGACATTCAGACGTTTGCAAACGTGACCTAAAATCTGCTGATATCAGTGTGGACATCTGGCAAGAGGCATCTACAAACCTCGTTGCCCGACACTGCCTTTGCAGAGGAGAAACGGACTCCACAGTGGTCGGAACAGATAAAAGAGGAAGAAATCTGCAACAGCTCTATCCAGCCATAGCCATCAGCCTTCGTGTCTATCAGCTGTGCCAAAGACTGCCACTCAAGAATTGATTTTTTCAGCCACAGCCAAAGCTGTTCCACACGCAACTCAGTCCACAGCTGTGCGCATCCATTGTCTAATGAGACATAAGAAACCATTACCATCATAGATTCAATCAGTCAATCAATCAGTAAGTCAAAAATCATTTCATTTAATCGGTCTTCTTTCATTGTTTCTTTTAGGAGCAGGTTCAAGGTGTGTATGGGACGAGTGAGGAGGCAGTACTGTCACTTCTTGATGATAAGACTGTTGTTGACTGGACCAAGGACAACTTTTACTTCTGGGGTGAGTTATAACTATACTGCTTTCATCATCTCTGTCTACCTACGCTCATTTCTCTTTCGCCCTTTTGAAAGGTAACTTTCAGAATTTTGGATACATTCTTAAAAGTGTATGTGTGTGACATTAAAAGTTCATATGTAATGTATTTTGGTGTAGACCCTCTCTTGAACCTTCAAGTGTACCAAATCTTAGTATTTGTACTATCTAAATATTGATGTTGATGATGTATGATATTTGTGTATTGTGGACCCTTTTCTGGCGAGGGCTGGAAGCAATAAACCTACACGCGTACGTGTCTGTTTACCAATGAAAGTAGATTTTTAGCTACAGAATTTTGCCAGGGTTAACTCCTTTGTTGTCATGGGATCTTTTAATATGCGCTGAGCATGTGTTAAACATTCGGTTTCCGTTTATCATCTCATCCAACAGACAAGTACCTAAACCATCACTTCAGATTTACTGGAGTGGAGGAAAAATCCTTGTCCAGTCCATGAGAGAACCCACGTCCGAGGCAGATGTAATCAATAGGTCACACGCTGCACTTGATTGTGCTTCTATTCTCCGAGTTTCAAATAATATGGATTGTTTTAATACTCAACGCTTAATATTGCCGAGTTTGCGAACAAGTTTTGCTGAGTTTGAGAACAAGTTTTGCCTTTGTGCTATAACATCTTTAGGGGTTATTTAGTCTCTGTGTTTAATGGTATTTGAATTTCTTGGTGTTAATTCTAACTTATGCAATGATTAGCAAAAGTACAAGCAAGTAGTTTGCGGGTGCCTTCTTGCCGCGCAGTGCACTTACAGTGCTGAGATCCTGACCATTGTTCCTTCGAAGAAATCATCTGCTCACGACATTGAAAAAGAAGCCATATATGAAAAGTGTATCTTCTTTACCCTCTTTTTCACCCATCCCCTGCTGCCAGGACTTGTTTGTATGCACCCCTTAGTCTGGCCCCTCCCCCAGCGACCTGTCCGGCTTGCTTGAAGCTGCCAGGGCCCACGAAGTCCCCGCCGGCATAGCTCCTGGGATCGTAAGGACACACAAGCTCCCCCGCCACAACAAGGCTGATGCAATTGGAGGGAGAACGAAATGAGAGAGGTGACATGCTGGCTCTGTTTTGTCAGGCAAATGAGATGAACATCACAAATACTTTTTTCCAACAACCACTGCGCAGAAGATACACATGGATCTCTCCAGGAGACAGGTGTCGTAATCAGATTGATTATATTATCATTGACAGATCCTGGAAATCAACTGTCCTCAATGCAAAAACAAAGCCTGGAACAGACTGCGACACGGATCACATTCTTGTGACAACCAAATTAAGAATGAAAATATTGAAGAAGCCTAAAACCAAAACTACGCCAAAGTTCGACATATCAAAATTAGAAAACCCTGAGCTGGCGTTAGAATTCAGTATAGAAACAAGTAATCGTTTCTTAAAGTTACTTGAAGTTTGGGATGAAAATGACTCATATCCTGATGAAATCTGGACAGACATAAAAAACACACTGACCAAAATCTCTGAAGAAAAACTAGGAAAAGAAGAAAAAAGGAAAAAAGCTAAGCCCTACATAAGTCAGGAAGTGATAGATCTGGCAGAAAAGAAAAGTCAAGCTCGAAAGCAGGGAGAGCGGGAAAAATACTCAGCACTGAAAAGGGAAATAAAAAGTAAAGTCAGAAGAGACAAAGCAAATTGGCTGGCACAAGAATGCAGTAAAATCAATGAACACAACGAAAACAGGAAGTCGAGGGAGCTCTTCAAACAAATAAAAAAAGTGAAAAAAAAAACAAATTTCAAAGCAACAAACCAATGCATCAACAACAAGGATGGTCACACTCTGACTGAACCAGATGATGTCTTGGATAGGTGGAACGAATATGGCACATCACTTTTTGGCAAGCCTGACAGCCATGAAAATAATTTAGAGCCAAATTTGGAATTGATCCCTGGAGATACGGAACCTGAACCTCTGCTCAGCGAAGTTGAATCTGCCATTAAAGATCTAAAATGCAGAAAGTCTCCTGGTCTTGACAATATTCCTGGAGAGTTGTTGAAACACTCAGGTGATGGTGGACTCAAAGTAATGCATCACTTATGCTGCAAGATATGGAAGACTTGTCAGTGGCCTACAGACTGGAAGCTCCAAGAATTTGTCATGTTACATAAGAGTGGAAATGTCAAAGACTGCAACAATTATAGAACAATTGCACTGATCAGTCATGCCAGTAAAATACTGCTGATAATAATTTTAAACAGGTTAAAGCCAAAAGTAGAGGAAGAGCTATCCGACTGTCAGGCAGGCTATAGGAAAAACAGGGGAACAATAGATATGCTGTTTGTACTCCAGATATTGATAGAAAAGATTAGAAACACAGACCAAGAGATGTTCATCGTTTTCATTGACTACAGCAAAGCATTTGATAGCGTGATTCACCAAAGTCTTTTCCACTTCATGATCAAAATGGGTTTTCCAAGACATCTGGTTTCCCTCATAGCTTCATTATATAATGATCAAAAAGCAACAATCAGATGGAATAATCAAAACTGCAAATTTTTTAACATCACTAAAGGGTAAGGCAAGGTTGCATCCTGTCTCCACATCTCTTCAGCATATACACTGAACATATCATGAGAGAAGCAGACATAGAAGACATGGGAGTAAATATTGGTGGTAGAAACCTGTCAAATTTACGCTACGCAGATGACACAGGATTACTGGCAGACAACATTACAGGCTCTAGGAGGATCCTGTACAGGGTAGACCGGGTTGGAAAGGCAGCTGGGCTGGACTTAAATTCAAAGAAGACAAAGGTTATGCATGTTGCAGGCAAATATAACACTAGACAGGACCAGATCATGCTAAACCAAGTCCCTCTAGAAAATGTCAAGGACTTTAGATATTTAGGTTCAGTCAAGACACACGATGGAACATGCTCAAAAGACATAAAGATGAGAATTGGAATGGCCAAGAACAGTATGGTTCAATTGAACAATATTTGGAAAGACCACAGCATAACAGCAGACCTTAAGATAAAACTCTTAAAATGTCTTGTCTGGCCAGTGATGTTATACGGCTGCGAGGCATGGACAATGAAGAAAGAGGATGAAAGACGAGTGGAAGCAGCAGAGCTGTGGTTTTACCGAAGACTGCTGAGGGTCAAATGGACGGATAGGCGCTCAAATGAAAGCATACTGAATGAATTGGGTACTACACGCAAGCTTCTAGTACTCATACAACGGAGGAAACTGAAATATGTTGGACACGCAATCCGTAATGAGAGAACAGACTTGATGTCCACTGTCCTCCAAGGTAAAGTGGAAGGAAAGAGAAACAGAGGACGGCCACCTGCATCACTTGCTAGAAACATCACAAACATCAGTGGCAAGAAACTCCAGGAGGTGGTCAGACTTAGCCAAGATCGAGAGTGCTGGAGGCAACTTGTGAGGACATCATGTGCAGCGGCCAACACTGTTCCCGGTGACGCCGACAGGTGAGACAGGTGAGAATTCTAACTTAAGCGGTTCTTGTTTGGTTTATGTGATCAGTTTTACCGGACAAGTTGTGGCAAATGGCAATGAAAGTTGTGGAAAAGAATAAGAAATCAGCGGACTGGTACACGGCATCTCATTTGAGAGCAACACCACAAGATCTCCAGCTAGTGTAAGTGACTTTTATGTGTGCATTGTAAATCATGTCTTTTAAGGCCTGAAGACCAATCCAATCTTTGGGAAAGTGGGTGAGCGGTCATTGCGCACACACAACGCTCACGTCACAGATATAGCTCTACCCACAACCGTGCATAGTAGCTTCGATAGAAAATATTGCAGCCGAATTATCACCACATTTTGTATTAATGCAACTTAATATTTGCAGAGGGATTAGAAGGGCTTATAATCTGAAAAATTATTATTATGTCTTTTACCTTAAGTTACCTGGGAAACCTTCGGAGAGATGCAGTGTGCGAATACAAAATGGTTGCAAATGAATCTGACATTCACAGACACAGATTGTTCATTTACTCTTGCTGGGGCTTAAGTACTTTCGGATCAACATTTTGGTTGGCCCTCAGGAACCGACATGCGCGACTATAAAATGACACAAAATTGCATGGTTTGGTCACTTCATCCATCATTAGACAATGAGACCATCCTTCAGGCTACCCTGAAAGATTGCCACACACGGTTTCCAGTTACAACGCCTATGTCTTCAAACACCATAGTTTAAGAACTATCATGTATTAAGCATTCCTTAAAAAAATCAAAGAAATGTTGTCAACTCCCACCAACCAGCATGTTTGAAATACGTGCGTCACAGTGACAATATTACCGCTACTTCAAAATATCAATATGATAGTTTACAGCATATTACACTCACGACCATCTCCTCAGCAATTTGCCATCTCGTTTATCAGCTTCGTGCGTAAGTGAATTTGGAATTGTATATTGCTTTGCATGTAAGGACAATCGTCATGGCGGTAGGAGAAAACAAAAACAAATACCGGTCATCACATCTAATAGAGATAGCCAGCCAACTTCCATTACTTGTGCCCCTACGTCAGACCAAATGTGACTATTCAAAGTTGATAACCGTGAACACCAGTTATAATCTAATGTATATAACACCCAGTCCTGCAGAAACAAAACAGTTTATACTTCAGATCTACGCAGTGAATGCAACTTTGACGTAGTTTTTTTTCCGCGTCAGGAACGTGGTCTAGATCAGGTGACAAAACTGACATTGCTGCTACAACACCCACTGGCTCTGCCTGACTTCAGTACTGAGAAAATCTGGCACTGGTGGTGATTTTGCTGTAATATTTAGAGACAACCTCGCCTCTTGTGTTAAAATATCCCCATGAACTTTGATTTTAGATCATTTGAGATCTGCTATGATCGTTTGCTGTATAAAACCTGTTTCTTTGTCTTTCTGTCCATCTACCGCCCACCACCCAGCAAAACAAATGAGCTCCAAACAGAATATTTATGGATGAGTTTCCTCTTTGCTTGATTCGTATATTGCATTGATATTATTTTTTGTCCCCGGCGGTATTAACTTTCATTTTGGCTGTTTCTAACACATATGTCACCACTCTATAAAAAATCTCGATTGATATTTGCAGCTTAAATCTGTAACTGTACCTACCCGCCGTCATGATAATAATTATAATAATTACAATATTTATATAGCGCAAAATCTTGATAAAATCAAATCTAAGCGCTGACCATACTTTCGACTGGTCTGTTTTTAATTGTCAGACTGATATTACTGGCCTTTCAACTTCTGACAAAGTCGTCTCTGACCATTTTGTAGCATCACTGTCCCTACGCAGTGACAATCGAAACAGAGCAATTAAAAAAGTCAATCACCTAACGTAAGTTTACAGACTTTTACTTTCAAGACTGACCTTGTCGCAACCCTTGTGGTTGGACTCACTAGATCTTGCAGACATTGCAACTCTTGCAACTCTTGGCTCAGCTCGGCTTGGCTCCTACAGTCACACGTAGCATCACAGGTCGTACCGAACCACCGTGAATGTCCCTTGAATTCGAGCAAACCAAACAACAGTGGTGTCATACTGAGCAACAATGGTGCAAAACTCGCTGGACTATCTACAGACAAATATATGTCCAACATGGATACTTGGTCAATAGACTAATTTTTGTGGCCAAAAAGTGATACAGAGACAACAAAATCACTAAATCAAATTCTTTCAAGATACTTTTTCATTTGACCGGCCTGATGGGTGCAACAACCAAAATCAGACTGTGCTATAGCCTTCATCAGGTGATGAATTCCTATTAGTAGAAAGTCATGTTAACTACCTGAGCTAAATACTAAAATTACGTAGAATAAGCATTATTTGCCCATTTCTCTCTGCTGATGCCACAGACACGCTGTGTGTGTCTTTCGTTCTATCCAGATTAGACTACTGTAAACCGTTCTTAGCTGGATCCTCTCATTACAAGCTATCCAAACCTAACAAACCCAAAACAGTGCAACTTGACTTATCTTTCATCATCATCGTCATCATCAGGTGCCCTGCCGCATGGCGTTGGCGATCATGGACTTCCATCTGTCTCTATCTCTTGTTGCCTCAAGCATCTCTTCCACCCTCCTTGTCTTCAGCCACTCTGCAAGTCCGTCTAGTATTTTCTCCCTGGGTCTACCTGGTGCTCTCTTTCCCTCCAGCTTTCCTGTTGTGACCAGGTGATCCAATTCCCCTTTCCTCATAAAAAAGCATTCTTCTGAGAACTACATCGGCATTCGATCAAAGAAAAAACTGAATATAAAATTGCCACACCCTGCTTTCAGTTTCAAAGTTCGAATGCCATGCCAACACATATGTTAGAACTCCTGCCCTATAAACCCTCCTAAGCTCACAGGTCTCTAGGAGTCTCTAACAACTTGCGGAAAGAAACCCTTACCTTTTTTGACTCAACAACATGCAGTTCCCTCCCGATGTCTTTACAACAAATCAGGAGACTGCTTGCTTTCAGAAAGCACCTGCAGCACTTCTCTTTCAGAAATATCTTCAAAATTCATAGATTAATACTCGTGACTTTCCAATGTCCAGTCGTATTACAGTTTGTAAAATCGGTGAAATTGGTTGTGATAAAAAAATGCAAAAACGTGAAAACAAGCAGAAAATGCTTTAATCGATAATTATGTATTGATAGGCCATTTTGTGGGAGCTGCAAATACTCAGACTAGCCGAGAAAGGGGACTAGCCCAGAGAGTTTTCTGTGATGCATGTTTTTAATTGGTTGGTGGATATGTAGAGCACTCATCTCTCAAGCATATGGCTTCAAGTCTTTCCAGCTGTCAATGGGTGCCTGCCTTTTTTCAAAGTAGACAAAGTATCAGTAAGAGAGAAGAGAAGATGGGCACCACTCTCTACCCTCCCCTTAAAAAATTGATGTCACCACCAGTTTAGTCCGCTTTGATTTCAGGCTTATGAAACAACCTTTGCACGCTTGCATGCCTACATACACGCGTACATACATACATACATACACATATACGTACACACACACACACATACATACACACATAATATCATATATATCCTCATGATTTAGAGTTCTGTGGAACTCCTTTATCATTCCTAATTTTGTCTTGGAGTTCCCTATGCATAGGTTGCTTAACAGAGATTCACTTCTTCATGTTCCCATGATAGACGAGTAAATCATCAGTTTATCAGATTCATTCAGATTCTCCTCTTTCACTTTGAAGGGTGAAAATATGATAGTTTCACTGACAAAATGTGACCTATGTTTTGTCTTTTCGCCCATCAAAGGTTCGTTTTGAGAGATGAAGACATTCCAAATGCACTTAAAATTCATTTTGATTAACAGGGTCCTCCTTTTTATTGGACAAAGAAATGACTGGGAGAGCCAAGTTCTCAAATCTTCCATCAAATTTCATACATACTTTCTGTTTGACAGACCCGTACCGGAAGGAATGAAGATCTCTGCAGTCTCTGAGGACTATGTCAGCATTGTTAACGAAACATGGTCATACGCCAATGCAGGATCTGCACAGATCATCAAGAATCAGGTCAAATTCTACCCATCCGTGATGCTGACCACAGATTCTGGAGAACATGTCGGACACATGATAGGAAAAGATACCGGAGTTATTGGAAGCCTTTACGTTCATCCCAAATTCCGTGGGAACGGTTATGCCAAGGTCATTGTATCTCAACTGGCACATATATATTTTGAACAAGGGAAAGATGTGTGTGTTATCGTCAATGATGAAAATGTGGTTTCCTTGAATATGGACCAGTCTCTTGGGTTTAAAGTTGTGCCTGACGTAAAGATTGGCTTCCTAAAGTTCAAATGTATTATGGGATCAGTGTGAATGTTACAAAGGCCAAGACTTTCACTTTTTTGGAGGAGTTCATATCACTCAGACAGTTCCATCCAACTCTAGCAGACCCCTTAAGCTATATGCTTTGGCAATGTCTTGACATGGAGAGTAGGAGGGAACGGGATCAATGAAACGGTAAGCTGACGCCTCCCAGAATGACTGGAATATTAAGACGGGCAACGAAAACAAAAAATCATATTTTTATTAGATGCTAGGATTGAACTCTAGACTTCAGATCTTGAGACTATGGCTTTATCAACTGAGTCAGTCAAGCTGCTGTCACAGCCGAATGTACATTTTATGTTTCCCTCTAACTCTATCTATACATATGTATACATACATATATATATATGTATACATACATATATATATATATATATATATATAATTTTTATATATACATGTATATATGTATATATATACACACACACACACACAGACAGACAGACAGACAGACAGACAGACAGACAGACAGATAGATATACCAACATATAAATATACACATGAAGTTATATACACACACACTATACACACAAATACACGTGCAAACAAAAAATACACAAGTGGTATTTTACCGATAAAAACTGAACGAATGTTATTTTATCTACAAAGTAACTGATAGAACATGCTACTGAAATAAAATCCTTAAGTTTCGAAACACCAATAGATCCTGTGTAGTAAGGGTAGTAACAGCCAAACTGAAAAAGGGGACAATATCCACACACAATTATTGTATATGCAACCAGTTCAGATGTAGGCATAACTATACACTTACATTTTATATACGTGTATTCAATTCCACACATTCTTTTTAGTAAGCGCTGACCTGCAAACATACTTTTCTGAGGAGTTATAGGCGGTGAATGACGTTTAAATATCTTGTGTATATACTTCAGAGTGGCAGAATAGTTCAGGTGTTTGCCTGCCAATAACTAAACTCAAGGTTGCAGCGGTCCTTTGCTATTGAGACCTCGACTTTTCCCCTCAGTTTGACCGGAAAATCAATCTGAACATCTAGTCCTTCGGAAGGGGACGAAAAACGAGCCAGACCAGCGTGCCTTCTGGCTTGTGCACGCTATAGATCCCACGGCAGTTGAAAATCGTGAAGAGCATGGCATGTTTCCGGCTTCCCTGGTATAAAACATTGGAGAGATAGGTTCATTTCCCAAGTCCCTCCTCTTGAAGGCCAATTAACGTTTTTGCCTTTCTGAAATCTTGATTAAAAAAAATATGTGTATATATATACATAAACAAAAATTGAAAATGAAAAGCGGGTGGCGCTGCACTGCGGCGGCATGCTCTCAACGGGGAAAGCAGCCTGAGTTTCACATGGCAAATCCACTGTAACAAAAAGAAATGAATATAAAGATGATTTGATTTATGTCTTTTCACATATTTTTTTTTTTTTTTCAACTTTCGTTTATGCAACTTGCTTGAAGGAGGAAACATTTTGGTGTAGAAGTACCAGTCTGGAATCCATCGATAGAAGCATTTATTTTCGCAACTAGCCTTTGTCAAGCATACACAAAAGACAACAAAGAACAAATACAGGAAATTAAAGGGGGGACAGCGAGACTTTTCTGATGTTTTGTCGAGCAGGAGAAAATGACTGATATGAAATTATGGAGTGTTTGTGATTTGTGGTAACTGGGAAGCGGGGGGAGACAAAGGCGATAGCTTAAGGGAATTCAGATAAATTCTACAATGTAAATGTGGTCATCATATACTATTGTAGTTTAATTATGAGGAGGGTCTACGGCCAAAACATTGGAAATCAACAAGACTATAATGCACTTGTTGGAGTGTCATTTCGTGAGTGAACCTCTCTCTATCTCTCTCTCTCTCGCGATACATTTTTTTTCTTGACAAACACTGCAGATATCCGTATCTCTCTGGCACGGTTGACACCATAACGCATAATGATAATAAGAGTACACCCCTGTCACACAGTCTCAATTTTAGATGGAACTCCATCACACCACACCCATCATCATGAATTCATGAATCAGTACAGCGTCATAAACAGTATTATAAACTGTATACTCCTCATACCTTGATCTCGTGGTGACTTCGGGTTTAGTTTCCTTTACCGCGTCTGTGCCTGGAATGTTTTCAGGTTGGGGTTTTTGATGTCAATGGTTCATGGAGGCTGTCTTTGGAGAGCCGTGCTGTAGGTCTTCTTACTGGAGGGTCTTTTACTCCGTCTAAGCGACTGAACGATCGCTGTACTTAGTGCGGGGCTGAGTACACAATGTTCTGAATAAGACAGAACAGGCCCTGCTGAACTCGCCGAAGTGGCGCAGCAGCAGTGCACACAAAGTGGCTTGACATCGCTAGCTCCCATGTGCTTCCTGGCACTGGGACTTCGACTGAATGAACTTGGGTTAATGGTACCTTGCAGAGTTCAGAATGAACTGCTTGGCATCAACATCACTGAAGCGGCGCTGAAAATGTTGGGACAGAAAGAAATTGACAACTACAAAACCCCTAGCGGATGATCTTTTTCTGGAAAACCCAGACACGAAAATCGCAGCCAAACGGCAGAGCCGTGATAAAATTTCGTCTAACAACTATGTATCTCCAAACACAGCAGTATCTTTGAAAACAGCGGCAAATCTTGATGCAAGTCGCTTGAGTACAAACTTCGACATGAGCACAAGAACAGCACTCGCAGCACGCAAAGAAAGAGTTAAAACATTCAATTTGGAAAACTGGTTACCCTCGAACTTGAATCTCTGCTAGCTACTATAGTCACCTCTGAACAAAGCTGAAAAGGTTTCTGTATTTGTCACCCTTTCTTTTCTCCTCCCTGGTTCATGCATGCCATACAGGTTGGTTGTAGCTTTCAGCTTCGTGCAGAAGGGACTATAGCTAACAGAAATTCAAGTTGTCCGCGTGGAAGATAACCGCATCCCAAAGATGTTACTGTATTGAGAACTGAAGCAAGGATACCACGCCTAGGGAAGACCACAAAGGCGATAAAAGGATACTCTCAAAGATAACCCTGTCAACTGTGGCAGCAACATCACCAACTGGGAAGACACTGTCTGGAACAGTGTAATCTGATGATAGCAGGCAAGCTTTGCACAATCACATTTAACGGCACCAATCAGCCGCTGTTCGACACCAGAGGGACTGGCGGAAGCAAAACTCAAGGCCACAGGATCCTGTCCCATGCAGCATCTGTGGAAAACCCTGCACTTACGTGATCAGTATTGTATCTGTTTTGTTTCAACTTCAGCAGCATCTAACTTCACGTCTCTAGTCTCGTATCAATTATTATAATTTCTGCTGTCTGGCTGTCCTGTTTCTTCTGTCGCATGCGTCCAGTGTATTCAGGATTCTGTGGCCCATCTCATCCTTCGTAAAAAAAATAAAGGCTTGATCATATCACTACTTTGCGTCACTTTTTCCACTGTTCGCCCGCTTCACAAAGAATTTCACACACAATCAGTACATTATGCTACAAGTGTGTTAAGTGTACTGCACCTATTTATCTTTGTGACTACCTGTGAATGTACACTCCTGCCCGATCTCTTTGTTTTGCTTCTGATACTATTTGTTTACAATTTTCTCCATAGATAATCCACAGTGTGTCACCACTCTTTCTGTCAGGTCCATACAACTGGAATGAGCCTCCCCTGTCTGTTCGACATCACATGCTCTGTCGTTCTTCAAGTCTAATTTGGAAACATGCCTTTTCTCCAGCGGTGATTTCCGTCTCTACATGCCTACTCTTTCATCTTACTCCCCTCTTGTCCTCCCCTACCCAGTCTGTGTGTATTTTGTACCCTTGAGTTTTGGTATTGTAAGTGAATGCTTTGGTGAATGATGACATTACATGCTTTGATTTGATTTATATATCACGATTTGAAGCTGTATAAATGTTATTACTGTTATTATTGTTGTTGTTGTTACACTGTATCATTATTACATTATCCTAAACAGAGACCAACAAGATGAAATAATATGCCTACTCATCCATCGGATCGACAGGAGAGTCCATCATCATCATTGGCGTTTGTTTTCCAAAACAATTAAAAACCAAGTTCTAAAAAAAAAGGCAGAATATTTTTTGGCTTGAATATGACCTCATTAAACCGTTTTGTTTCGATACATACTTTCCT
This sequence comes from Monoplex corrugatus, assembly GCA_030674185.1. Classification (NCBI taxonomy): domain Eukaryota; kingdom Metazoa; phylum Mollusca; class Gastropoda; order Littorinimorpha; family Ranellidae; genus Monoplex; species Monoplex corrugatus. The sequence continues at coordinate 28,499,268 of CM060312.1, read as the reverse complement.
GTCTGGGCTTGCGCATATTTGAACAAAGAAACATTTAACTGCCAGGGGTCAAATGCATGTCCACCCGGGGTGCAATACACCCAGAGTTCAATACCTGTTTGAAGACGAATTTTTCCACTACCTCCAGCGGGCATTCGTTTTTGACTGGGCTCTAGTTGAATGAGAAGACAAATCGAGATCCCATGTACACTTTAAATTCTGTGCAAGTAAAAGAATTCATGTCAACAAAAGAGTTATGCCTGGCAAATTTCTACGTAGAAAAAAAATCTCACTTTTGGAGGTAAACCAACACACAGACATACAAAAATGAACGAAATGGATGGCGCTGAATTTCAGAGATAGTAGGGTAGCTCGGATTGTAAAATGGTAAAATTAACAGTGAAAAAAAAAGATTAAAATGCAGAAATGCAAAGACAAATGAGAAATTGCTCTAATGAATACATTATATACTGATATGCCTTTTATTGAGAGGTACAAACATTTGAGACTAATAATAAAAAATAAAAAAACAACCACAAACACACACTAACTTTGACAATTTTCTCTAATGCGCAGAATAAATGGGTGGTTGGATTGGCGCAGAGATACAGAACTAACTTCTAAATCTAACTACATAGGTTTGCTTGAGAGAATTTCGTTCAAGCAAATCTTAGTGATTAGAGCTTCCAATCTATCAAGCTGTGAATGGGTACATGACTTTTCTTAAAAAAATTCAAAAGGTAAAGCTCAGGGAGAAATACACACACACACACACACACACACACACACACACACACACACACACACACACACACACACACACACACACCACACATACACACACACACACACACACACACACAACACAACACACACACATATATATATATATATATATATATATATATATATATATATATATATATATGTAATGATATACTCGTCTGCGCAGTAACATGAAGAAAAGGATCCCTTTGTTAAATAACCTATGCATATGGAGCTCTAAGACAAAAATTGCACGATACATATACATACATTTAACAAAGGGATCCTTTTCTTCATGTTACTGCGCAGACGAGCATATCATTACTTTCTTAGATTCACTTAGATTCGCCTCTTTCATTTGGAAAGGTGAAAATGTGTTAAGTTTCGTTAATAAAATGTGACCCACGTTTTGTCTCTTCAACCATCAGTGGTCGGTTTTGAGAAAACTTAAGAGATTCCAAGTCCACTTAGAACATATTTCAGTTAACGACGTCCTCCTTTTTCATTACCGTAACGAAGAAATGATTGGATGAACAGAATTTTCAAATCTGTCATCAGACTTGATGCTTACTTTCTGTTTGACAGACCTGTACCCGAAGGAATGAAGATCTCTGCAGTCTCTGAGGACTATGTCGGCATTGTTGACGAAACATGGAGATCCGCCAATGCAGGATCTGAAATATACTTCAAGAATCAGATCAAATCCTATCCATCAGTGATGTTGACCACAGATTCTGGAGAACATGTCGGACACATACAATACAATATTTTTTTTATTTGTATAGCGCAAAATCTTGATAAAATCAAATCTAAGCGCTAAAACAGACACGCACGCACGCACGCACGCACACGCACACACACACACACACACACGCACACGCACACGGCTATAAATGGGGAGAAAGAATAAAAACGATGGAAAATTATAGAGAGCATATTATATACAATTATATATTACAATGTGATTCCCCTCCGAGTGGAGACAGGCTGCAGAGGGGATTGAGTGAGGTCAGGATTTTATGCAGAGGAGAAAAGGTGAGTTTTGAGAGCGGACTTGAAGGAGACAAAAGTAGGACAGAGAGAGGAAGTTTGTTCCAGGAAAGTGGACCAGAAACAGAGAAGGCTCGTGGACCATATGTATTGAGCTTAGTGCGTTGAAAGCGAAAAGTCAGAGGATCGGAGGCAGAGCGGAGGGTACGTGAGGGAACATAGATCTCACGTAGGCTTGACAGGTAATCGGGGGCTGCGTTATTGAGGCTTTTGTAGCACATGGTGTCTAGTTTGTATTGTATGCGCTTTGATACAGGGAGCCAGTGAAGTTGTGCCAGGAGAGGAGATATGTGGTCAGCTTTTTTCTTTTTGAGTACAAGGCGTGCAGCATTGTTTTGAATGCGCTGCAGGATGTGAATGGTGGAGGCAGGAAGACCAGACAGGAGTGAATTGCAATAGTCAATGCGAGACATTATGAAGGAGAGAACGAGTTTTGCAGTTGTTTCGACAGAGAGATACTTCCTGATCAGGCTTATACGATGGAGGTGATAGTAGCAAGATCTATCAGTTTGAGAAACAAAGCTGTTCATGGAGAGGGTAGAGTCAATGCAGACACCAAGGTTTTTAGCTGAATCAGAAATTGGGACTGATGTGTTACATAATGGGAGAGAAAGAGGAGGCAGCTGAGAAAGTTTCTGACAGGTGCCAATGAGGATAGCTTCTGTCTTGTCGTCATTAAGCTGAAGTTTGTTGAACGTCATCCAGTTCTTAATGTCCGAGTAACACTCAGTGGTGCGAGTCAAGAGGCGCTGTATATTGTCTGGTGTGTCACTGTGTAGAAGTTGGGTGTCATCAGCATAGAAGTGGTGTTTTATAGAGTGGGAGTTGATGATGGTGGACAGGGGGGAGGTGTAAAGAGTGAAAAGAACAGGACCAAGGACAGATCCTTGTGGAACACCACAGGTCAGGTATGCAGGTTGAGAGTAAGTGCCATTAATGAGAACAGTTTGTTTTCTGTTTGATAGATATGAAGTGAACCAGGAGAGAGCAATGTCAGAGATGCCAAAAGTATGATGAAGTCTAGAAAGGAGAATACCATGATCAATGGTATCAAAGGCTGCAGACAGATCAAGGAGTGTGAGGAGAGAGACTTTGCCAATATCAGTTGCAAGGAGGAGATTGTTGAGAATGTGTAGCAGGGCAGTTTCAGTGCTATGGCACTGGCGGTAGGCTGACTGGAAAGGATTGAGGAGATTGTTGGCAGACAGGTGAGAGTTCAGCTGGTTGAGGACAACTTTTTCGATGAGTTTTGACAAGAAAGAGAGATTAGAGATAGGCCGGTAATTTTTCAGTTCATTTGGGTCTAAATTGTATTTCTTGAGGAGAGGGTGAACAATAGCAGACTTGAAAGGATCTGGGACAGTTCCAGTTTGAAGAGAAGTGTTGATGATGTCAGTGATGAATGGGAGGAGAGTAGGGAGACAGTCAGAGTAGAGAGAACCTGGAAGAGGATCCAGTTCGCAGGTTTTGAACGACATGGATCTGATTGTGTTGAGAATTTCTTCTTGTGAGACTGGGGTAAAAGTAGTAAGAGGTGTGCCAGAGAAGGAAGGGTCAGGTGGGCATGGTTGACAGGGTGTCCTGTCAAGCCTGTCACGAAGAGTTTGTATTTTGGTGGTGAAATACTTGGAGAATACAGATGGGAGTTCTTTATTTGTGTGTTTTGTTGGGAGAGGTAAATCTTTTCGTGTGCCAAGGAGATAATTCATGGTTGTAAAGAGTTCTCTTGAAGAAGACGCATTCAGGATTTTGGTTTGGAAATAGCTTGTTTTTGCAGATGCAATGAGGGTGGATACTTTTGTTTTAGAGGCTTGGAAAAGTTGCCTATGTACGGTGAGTTTGGATTTGCGCCAGCGGCGCTCTGCTCTGCGGCGGGCACGTTTTGCACAGGCAATCTCATGAGTGAGCCAGAGGGTGGGGGGGGGGGGGGGGCGGTCAGGTAAAAGACGGGTTGTGGCTGGAGCATGAGTGTCCAGAAGATGGTGGAGAGTAGTATAGAATTCATCGGCAAGATTATGTGACTTTTCAGAAAGGAGGCGGGAGGCATCAGATGAAAATATGGAGAGGTCAATAGATTTGAGATTGCGTCGAGTCACTGTGCGCGTGGTACGGGAAGGAGGAGAAATGTCAAGAGAACAGAGAATTGCAGAGTGGTCAGATGGAAGGGCTGAAGTTAGACGGGTAGAAAGAACTAGGCAGTTGTCAGTAGCTGAATTGTGGTGATCACGAGAAATGATCCAGTCAAGAATGTGACCTTTTTGATGGGTTGGTTCAGAAATATGTTGTGTCATATTGTGATTGGACAGAGAGTTGATGATATGTCTTGTGTCATAACGGTGAGTGTTGTCGTAGTGGACATTGATGTCACCTAGAATGATGAGATTTCCAGGTAAGAGGCAGTAGTAATCAAGTAGTTGGTCAAGTCAGAGAGAAACATGGATATGGTGAGCTTGTTGGCAGAGCTAGGTGGAGGTCGATAGACACAGGAGAAGGTGATGGGGTGAGGGGTGGATTGGAAGGATACTTCAACGTGCTCGAAAGAAGGATGGGAGAAAGGCAGAGACTGCGAGAAAGATAGGCGGCAATGGAGTGAGTCGTTGTAGAGGATGGCGATACCACCACCTCGGGATGAGCGATGGAAGGAAAAGATATCGGAGTCATTGGAAACCTTTACGTTCATCCCAAATTCCGTGGGAACGGTTATGCCAAGGTTATTGTATCTCAACTGGCACATATATATTTTGAACAAGGGAAAGATGTGTGTGTTGTCGTCAATGATGAAAATGTGGTTTCCTTGAATCTGTACCAGTCTCTTGGGTTTAAAGTTGTGCCTGATGTAAAGATTGGCTTTTTGAAATTCAAGAGTACCATGGGATCGGTTTAAACGTTACAAAGACAAAGAATTCTATTTTGTTTCTTGCAAGATTCATTTCACAAATGTGGCAAATTTCAAACCATAGTGTTACTCAAGGATAGTAGCATTTAGTGTGGCAGAATCCTTGACGTCTCACGTTGAGAAATGTCTTGAAATGGGGAAGGAGGAGGAAATGGTGTCTAAGGCACCAAGCTGACACCCCCAGAATAATTCATTAAGATAAGCAGCGAAAAAAATCTATGTTATTGACTAGGACTGAACTCGAGACTTCATATCTTCATCCCACGCTGCTGTCAAAACCAATGATTTGAAAATTAGAATGAATGTTATCATAGAAATAAAGCAAAACAAAATAAACAACAAAACACATAAGCAAAACAAAACCAACACGCAACACTGATTCAGATGAAACATATCTGAGATGAATTCTTTGGCCATACAACCTTTTCCTTATTTTTTGAACGCCTCAGGAATGTGTTCATATCTTGAAATAATTTTTACTATATGAAATATGTTCGCCAATGCACAATATAGTGACACAAAAATACTTTTTTTCTTTCAGTCATAGACACTTTGTATATTTATTTTGTCTGTCAATCTGTCTACGTATCTCCACTTATTATGTGTTGTTTGCGTGAAATGCAAAGGACAGAACCTAACTATATAAAAACATATAATATTAATAACAAGAATGGGATTGTGTAATTCTTCTTCTTGTCGTACGTTGCTTAAAATCGTCAGCACAACGCGTAGGACAAAATCTGTTGTTTTATACAAATTGTGCTGTATCCCATGCAGCTTGACATAGAGTGGTTTGTCATTCTACCAGATAGTCCTCTGAGGGCGTAGTAGTTGGTGGTTCTCCCAATATACCGTTGAAAAAGGAGCACTTTAAAAATCGCACTAAACCTGATAATATTCGGTATACATGTTAGTGATTTATCAGCTTAGTTGTAAAACAATGATTTACCACATTATTAAAATAAATTTAATAACATGAAAATCCCATTCAATTTACAGGGCTGGAATATGATTACCCTGTGCAGAAGATCCAGTGACGATAAACAGAAGTCCACATTCAAGCGACTATTAAAACTGTTTATCACAAACGTTTACTATGAAAAAATACATATATGCAACCTTCTACGCAGTTGCTTAAAATAAATCCAAAAAGCAATGAATCTACCAGTACTATCTAAACTAGAACGATATTTTATCAGTACACAAATTATATTTCAAGTAGTAGGAGTCTGGTTACACATTCAACAATCAGACAATACATCTTGTGTCAAGGTTGTAATGAAATCTTGTGGGACAGAGACACTCACAACACCCGGGCTTTAATCTACAAAAAGAGTTCCCCATGATGTTGGAATGAATCATGAATCAATCTTGAAAAAAGGTTTTTAAAAGCTGAAATATGCAATGAAAAAAATTAGAATTTATCTGTTTCTGGAAGTACAGTACATAAACATTAATAAAATCAAAACCTGCTACCGTTTGGAATCTTATCTAACAGAAATAAAAACTATTACTGCAGAAAAATCATCATTTAGGCTTCGAGTCACCGCACGTGACATATAAATTAAAAGCGTTGTATGTACAATGGAGATGGAGATGCGATGGTCGCTGAGGGATTTCTGTACAGACATCTCCAAAAAGATAGCAGACTTCCTTTGCGTACTCCTAACATAGACTGAGAACAAACTGTCCTCGTTGATTGTTAACAAGCACAGAACTGGATGAGTTTCCATACATAATTATCGTCGTGTAACTGTAAAGGGTATGATGATAATGTATGACTGATTGAAGACTAGGGAACGGACTGGTCCATACTACAGTACAAGATAAATCATGATTGGCTACGTTATTGAAAGTATTGTAACTTTCATTTCCTTTATTAAAGAGAACAAGCAGACATACAATTACAAGCTAAGAAATGATCATGGCATTCTAGACAGACAGTAGCCTTGGTGCTGAAAACCAACAGAATCACGACGAGATTAACTACACTTTCGTGAGGAAATCAAAGAAGTGCTCCATATATGTGTGATGTGTGTGTGTGTGTGTGTGTGTGTGTGTGTGTGTGTGTGTGTGTGTGTGTGTGTGTGTGTGTGTGTGTGTGTGGTGTGTGTGTGTGTTGTGTGTGTTGTGTGTATTGTGTGTGTGTGTCTGTGTGTCTGTGTGTGTCTGTGTATGTGTGTCTGTGTGTGTGTGTGTGTGTGTGTGTGCGTGTGTGTTGTGTGTGTGTGTGTGTGTGTGTGTGTGTGTGTGTCTACTGAGACAGCGAGCCGTACATCCTGACACAGCAGGATGTATTACTGTACAGGCAGACATATATGGAGTCATGGCAGTATAGAGATGTACTGGGACAGACAGCGAGTGGCAGCAAAGTAGTCCCAGTCCAGATCATCTTCTGAGAGTCCTGCCATAGCCTGCTGGATACGCCTCACTTCACGCTTTCTTTCTTCCCCTTCTCCCTCCAGCTTCAACCCAGGCACCAAGAAGACACAGTCCAATTCTGTCACACTTTTACTATCCACATCCTCCTTTTGGACTGCAGCGGCCTCTGTAGAGTCCTGCTGAGTGTGAGACGAAGCAGAAAGTATTGGCAAATCAGTCCTGTACTCCATGCCCACGCGCAGCTTAGCGACAAGTTTCTGACATGCGAACAAGGTCTCTCGCGTGTGAAAGCCTTTTTTCTGCTCAATGTTTCCAGTGACATGGTGAATGGCTGCCACCATCGTGTTTCCAAGTATATGTCTGACAAAAGCTTTGGCGAAGTCGGTACTGGAGAAAGATGCTGGCTGCCGAGGGTACAGAAAATCCCTAACCTCATACATGGCGGCGGCAAAGAGATGCAGTTGCTTATTGTCGTCCTCAATTTCAGATGGAGTTTTCAAAAGCTGCTGACTGCTGCTCAGACTGGTCTGACTGGCAGGTTGAGGCTGTTGACCTGGACAACTTCCGGTCTGGACAAACCGGTAACGAGAGAGATGTTCTGCTATTTCCTCCTGGGTCAGTGGAGGTCCTCCCCTCACAAAGACCACCACCTTCCTTTCCAGACTGTGCACTCCCATGACATCAGTGATGATGACCTCATCTTCTGGGGGGAAAGCAACCTCTTTCAAGGTGTTGTCCACAACTATTCTGAAGGGCACACCTCGGTTTCTGAGACCCGCAAAGAACCGGCTCATGCCCATATATATCATATACTGCATCATTTCAGGGACTGATAATTCCCAGTGATAATCAACAACGTGTTTGTAAACAGTAAATGGAAAAACAAGTAAGACTAAAACATCTCGAAAAGACAATGGAGCTGCTTCAACGGCATTACGGTATTGTTCGGGCGTATTTGGCTGGGAATGTGCAGCCTCAACTTTAATGGGCGACTGACCAGGTTCAGTTAATGTTGGGACTTGCAACTGAAGGCCCAGGTTGGTCTCAAATACATCAGCGAGTTCATCAGCACATTGCGAGCAGTCCAGGTGACGCATACCAGTGTTGTGTTTAGAGTGCTCAATGAAGATAACAGGTGGTCCATCACAAGACAATCCTCGAGCAGCACTACGGGTCGTGTATATATGTTTGTGTCTTGGGTTCAAATCTAGCTCCTTCAACATCAGCTGCACAGAAGGGGGATTTCTTAGCACAGTTCCAAGCCTGTACTGCTTAAAGGCACTGGGAACAGGAGTGATGTAGGATGCCACGCACCAAATTGGACAGTCAGGGAAGTGCTGAACAAGCTTATGAGCAATGACAGACATGCCACTCAGAACTTCATCCACCAGAAAGCAAGCATTATCTACTGACCCTCCAGAAGCAATATTTGCCTCTAGTGTCTCAAACTTGAAGTCGTCCAAAGCGATGTCATACCTTTCAACGCTTCCAGTGCCAGGATGACTCTGTGCTCCTTCCCGAATGCCTTCCTCTAACACGTGACCGTGAGGACGGCCTCTGCATACTGTGCGGACGTTGATGACAATCACTCTCTTCCCTTCACTCAACCACTGCCGCCCTTTCAGCTGTAGCATGATAGTCTTACCAGATCCCATAGGTCCTGTCAGCCACAGGTGCTGTAGGGAGGGCTGGGCCAGCAGGTCTGACTGGCTGGGGAGGAGCACTATATCGGACAGGCGACGACCTGTTTCACTGATGGCTTGAGCTATGGTCCGCACCTCCACACGTGGTTTGCTGGTTGTCCACACTGACACCACTGACATGAGTCCACACACCCTGCCACAATCCACATCACACCACACACATCAGTTCACATCACACCATAGACAGTCCACAACATGCCATACATATCAGTCCACATCACACCACAAACAGTCCACATCACACAACACACATCATGATCAGTTCACATCACACAACAACAGTCCACATCACACCACACATTACTTCACATCAGTCCATATCACACAACACACAAACATTCCACATCACACTACACACATCAGTTCACATCGCACCACAGAGTTCCAAGGTTGTCATAGCCGAGGGGTGGCAATGGGGACAAGCTCCCATTGTCTATAAAATGCCCCTCACGGCGCGCGTCTCCAATAGCCTCTGACAACTAAGTCCAGCTCCTAACCTGCTCTCGTGGCTTAGATATAAGCCCGGCGGAACTGCTACTACTGATAGGAGAAGGGGTGAAGGCGGGTTACTGGCGCCTGAAAACCAGTGCTTTGGGTAGATGGGGCTCATCAGTCTGGGAAGACAGCTCATCTAAGAGAAGGAAAACTCTGATTTCGAACCTCCGCTGCCTTACGGCCATACCCACTCATAGGAAAGGCTTCGGGAGTCAACCCTGAGGAAAAATCCGGAGTCGGAGTCCCTAAGGCAGTTTGCTGTTGTCTACAACTTCGTTCTGGCAACTCCTGCGTCGCCCCTGGTACCAGGCGTACAGGCCTCCGTCTTTCCCCTGGATTCTACTAGTGGCGAGGAGAGGGGGGATCTGCTGCATGGGCAACAACTCGTCCTCCATATTCACTTGCCCAGGCCTGCACCTGGAGAGGTCATTCCAGCTTCGCTGGTAACACAGCATCGACACAACACGGAGAGTAGCAGATACCGGTTTTAAGCCTAGGCTTTTTTGGCGTAGAGCCGGGCGCCAGGGGTTACTCTCGACGGTGGGAGGAATCTTCGCATTCCATTGGGTAGCTACCGCCCGCCTCAAGCTAGGCAGCCCCCAGTCAGTAAGGTGTTACCCCGCCACAACCTGTTTGCTCCAATGGGTGCTTGGAGCTTAGAGGAAACTCGACAGGCAGGTTGTAAATACCAGGCACCAGGCAACACAAAGAAGAAAAAGAAGATGCCAGCTCTTCTGATATCAAGCTGGAATGTAAGGACAATGTGTCCTGGATTTGACAGTGACCTACAGTTGTTAGACGACATGCGGAAGACGGCCGTGATAGACAGGGAGCTTCAGCGACTCAACGTCGACATCGCTGCATTACAGGAGACAAGGCTACCTGGGGACGGGTCACTGCGTGAGAAGAACTACACGTTCTACTGGCAGGGGAAGAACCCAGAGGAGCCACGTATTCATGGTGTGGGCTTCGCTGTAAAGAACTCCCTCCTAGCAACCGTAGAGCTCCCCACGGGAGGTACGGAGAGACTGCTCACTCTGAAAATGACGACCAGTTCAGGCACAGTCAACTTCATCTGTGCCTATGCCCCAACATTAAGCTCCTCACCCGACGTCAAGGACCAGTTCTATGAGGCTCTGGATGCTGTTGTCAGAGGAGTTCCCAGCAAGGAAGGTCTCTTCATATTGGGAGACCTGAACGCACGTGTAGGTGCTGATTTTGAGGCCTGGCCAACCAGCATTGGACATCATGGTGTTGGGAAGCAAAATGAGAATGGTCAAAGACTCCTGGAACTTTGCTCTTACCACAAGCTGGCCATCACCAACACCTTCTTCAACAATAAGGAGAAGCACAAAGTGTCATGGCGCCATCCCAGATCCCACCACTGGCATCAGCTCGACCTCGTCTTAACAAGGAGGTCAGACCTTAACAACGTCCTCAACACGAGGAGTTTCCACAGCGCTGATTGCGACACAGACCACACCCTGGTACGCAGCAAGGTCAAGCTTCTACCCAGAAGACTGCACCACTCAAAGAAGAAAGGTCACCCAAGGATTAATGCCTGTCGCACGTCCGATCCGACCAAGGCCGGGGAGTTTGTAGAAACCCTGAATGAAGCGCTCAAGAGTGGCTCAGAGATCCAAAAAGCTGAGGAAAAGTGGAATCACGTGAGGGACACAATATATCAGTCCGCCCTGAGTATATTTGGGAAAAAAGAACGAAAGAATCCCGACTGGTTTGAGGCAAACTGGCAGGAAATGGAACCAGTGGTGGAAGCGAAACGCAAGGCTTTACTTGCGTATAAAAATAACAATACCCAAACTACTCGTGACGCTTACAGAGCTGCCCGCAGCAAGGCCCAACAAACTGCTCGGCGATGCGCCAACGACTATTGGCTACAGTTAAGTGCAAGTATTCAGCAGTCTGCAGATTCAGGCAACACTGGCAGCATGTACGCTGGCATCAAACAAGCGACTGGTCCAGCAGCCTCCAAGTCAGCTCCCCTTAAATCCAAAGCAGGAGAGAGCATCACAGACACAGCAAAGCTGATGGAGAGATGGGTAGAGCACAACCTGGAGCTGTACTCCACGCAGAACTCTGTCACCGATGCTGCCCTGAATGCCATTGAGGACTTGCCTGTCATGGAGGAGTTGGATGCTGAGCCAAGCCTTGAAGAAATAAGCAAGGTGATTGACGGTTTGGCGACGGGAAAAGCCCCTGGTGAAGACGGAATACCTCCAGAGTCATCAAGTGCGGGAAGCCTGCTCTTCTCAACGAGTTGCATGAACTTTTGTGCTTATGCTGGAAAGAAGGCTTCATTCCGAGAGACATGAGAGACGCCAGGATAGTGACTCTATATAAGAACAAGGGCGACCGCAGTGACTGTAATAATTATCGCGGAATCTCTCTCCTCAGCATTGTTGGGAAAGCATTCGCCAGAGTCGTCTTAACCCGTCTTCAGAGGCTGGCAGCTCGCATCTACCCTGAGTCCCAGTGCGGCTTTAGGGCCGGAAGATCGACCATCGACATGATCTTCTCTGTCCGGCAACTACAGGAAAAATGCCGCGAGCAGCACATGCCCCTTTGCCTCGCCTTCATTGATCTCACGAAAGCGTTCGACCTGGTCAGTCGGAGTGGTCTTTTCAAGCTTTTGAAGAAAATCGGCTGCCTCCCAAGACTATCAGCTGTCATCGAGTCTTTTCACGAGGATATGCATAGCACTGTGTGCTATAATGGTGCCACATCGGAACCTTTTAGAATCAGCAGCGGAGTGAAACAGGGATGTGTTTTGGCCCCAACTCTGTTCGGGATCTTCTTCTCGATATTGCTGACCTATGCCTTCTGCAGATCTGAAGAAGGGGTATATATTCATACAAGGACCGATGGAAAGCTCTTCAACATTGCCAGGCTTCGTTCCAAAACTAAGGTGGAAAAGAAGACCATCAGAGAAGCTCTCTTCGCAGATGATGCTGCGCTGGCTTCCCACAGTGAACAAGATCTCCAGAGGCTCGTTGATCGCTTCGCCCACGCTTGCAGAGAGTTTGGTCTCACAATCAGCTTAAAGGGAAAACTGAGATCTTAGGCCAAGGCTGTGAATAACCACCATCTCTACACATTGGAGACTACGACCTTAATACTGTCCACAAAGTTCAGTACTTGGGGTCCACCATAAGTGACAGCCTCTCTCTGGACGCTGAAATCGGCGCCAGAATTGCAAAGGCCTCATCTGTTATGACTAAACTGAACAAGCGGGTCTGGTCCAACAGCAATCTCATTGCGAACACCAAAATGCAGGTGTACAGAGCATGTGTGTTGAGCACACTTCTCTACTCAAGTGAAGCCTGGACCACATACGCCAGCCAAGAAAAGAGGCTCAACATTTTCCATCTCCGCTGCTTGCGACGCATCCTCGGCATCCAATGGCAAGACAAGGTGACCAACACAGAGGTCTTCCGTCGTGCGGGCCTACAGACCATCTTTGCCCTTCTAAGCCAACGTCGACTACGCTGGCTTGGCCATGTGCGTCGAATGGAGGATGGACGCATACCAAAAGACGTTCTCTACGGCGAACTGGCAAACCGGAAGCGAACTCCAGGACGCCCACAGCTACGCTTTGTAGACGCATGCAAAAGGGACCTTAGAAGCTCAGGGATTGACCCAGGCTTTTGGGAGACTCTGGCGGAAGACAGGGCAGCGTGGCGGACATCCGTTCAGCAAGGCGTTGTGAATGCGGAGAGGAGGAGAGCAGAAAGCGCAGATGAGAAAAGGGCTCTTCGCAAGCAACGTTCCAGAAACCAGACAATAGCGACTCGGTTTGTCTGTGGCAGATGTGACAGAGATTGCCACTCAAGAATCGGCCTGCACAGCCACAGCAGAAAGTGCACGTCATGACCACAACGCCTCCCGGTGCAGACTATCATCTCCTGAGATGTAAAGAGGCCGACGATGACAGAGTTCACATCACACCACAGACAGTCCACATCACACCACAAACAGTCCACATCATACCACAGTCCACATCATACCACAGACATCAGTCCACATCACACTACAGTCCACATCACACCATTAACAGTCCGCATCATACCACAGGACACATCATAACACAAACATCAGTTCACATCACATCACACATATCAGATCACATTACACCACAAACAGTCCACATCACACCACACATCAATTCACACCACACCACACACATCAGTCCACATCACACTACAGAGAGTCACATCAAACACATTAATTCACTTCACAGTACACACATTAAAATAACATAACACCATACACGTCAGCCTGGAATCGGGCACCAGAGAGAAAGGATACAAGAGTTTGGGGTTTGTTCGAGAGGGATTTATTTGCTGTCAGTCAATTCAACGTGCGCGCCAACCAATTCTGACAATAATTATCTGGCACGGTTCCTTGTGCCTATGCAAAACCATATGCGCTGGCAAGCTCTTAAAATGGTGAGGGGGAGGTAGAACATGGCATGATCATTTTGGATTTTATCCATCTCATGACTCTAGTGTATGTGGAATTCATTCAAAGCACGGAGACTCCATATTGAGAAATTGAAACAAAAAGACTAAGCCGATACCAACAAAATGATTGGAGCATTATGATAGACAGTGAACAGGCCAGTCATACTGTGAACAGGTCAGTGTTATGATGGACAGGGAACAGGCCAGTGTTATACTGTGAACAGGTCAGTGTTATGATGGACAGGGAACAGGCCAGTGTTATACTGTGAACAGGTCAGTGTTATGATGGACAGTGAACAGGCCAGTGTTATGATGGACAGTGACCAAGTCAGTGTTGTGATGCAGGGAACAGGCCAGTGTTATGATGGGCAGGGAACAGGCCAGTGTTATGATGGACAGGGAACAGGCCAATGTTATGATGGACAGGGAACAGGCCAGTGTTATGATGGACAGGGAACGGGCCAGTGTTATGATGGACAGGAACAGACCAGTGTTAAAATGGACAGGGAACAGGCCAGTTATACTGTGAACAGGCCAGTGTTACGATGGACAGGAAACAGGCTAGTGTTATGATGGACAGGGAACAGGCCAGTGTTACGATGGACAGGGAACAGGTCAGTGTTACAATGGACAGTGAACAGGCCAGTGTTATGATGGACAGGGAACAGGCCAGTGTTATGATGGACAGGGAACAGGCCAGTGTTATGATGGACAGGAACAGGCCAGTGTTATGATGGACAGGGAACAGGCCAATGTTATGATGGACAGGGAACAGGCCAGTGTTATGATGGACAGGGAACGGGCAGTGTTATGATGGACAGGAACAGACCAGTGTTAAAATGGACAGGGAACAGGCCAGTTATACTGTGAACAGGCCAGTGTTACGATGGACAGGAAACAGGCTAGTGTTATGATGGACAGGGAACAGGCCAGTGTTACGATGGACAGGGAACAGGTCAGTGTTACAATGGACAGTGAACAGGCCAGTGTTATGATGGACAGGGAACAGGCCAGTGTTATGATGGACAGGGAACAGGCCAGTGTTATGATGGACAGGGAACAGACCAGTGTTAAAATGGACAGGGAACAGGCCAGTTATACGTGAACAGGCCAGTGTTACGATGGACAGGAAACAGGCCAGTGTTATGATGGACAGGGAACAGGCCAGTGTTACGATGGACAGGGAACAGGCCAGTGTTACAATGGACAGTGAACAGGCCAGTGTTATGATGGACAGGGAACAGGCCAGTGTTATGATGGACTGTGACCAAGTCAGTGTTGTAATGCAGGGAACAGGCCAGTGTTACGATGGACAGGAAACAGGCCAGTGTTATGATGGGCAGGGAACAGGCCAGTGTTATACTGTGAACAGCCAGTGTTACGATGGACAGGGAACAGGCCAGTGTTATGATGGCAGGGAACAGTCAGTGTTTATGGGCAGGGAACAGGCCAGTGTTACGATGGACAGGGAACAGGCCAGTGTTACGATGGACAGGAAACAGGCCAGTGTTATGATGGGCAGGGAACAGGCCAGTGTTATAGGCCAGTGTTATGATGGACAGGGAACAGGCCAGTGTTATGATGGGCAGGGAACAGGCCACTGTTATGACGTAGGGAACAGGCCAGTGCTATGACGGACAGGGAACAGGCCAGTGTTATGATGGACAGGGAACAGGCCACTGTTATGACGCAGGGAACAGGCCAGTGCTATGACGGACAGGGAACAGGCCAGTGCTATGACGGACAGGGAACAGGCCAGTGTTATGATGGACAGGGAACAGGCCACTGTTATGACGTAGGGAACAGGCCACTGTTATGACGCAGGGAACAGGCTACTGTTATGATAGACAGGGAACAGACTAGTTTTGTCATGGACAGGGAACAGGCCAGTGTTATGATGGACAGGGAACAGACTAGTTTTATCATGGACAGGGAACAGGCCAGTGTTATGATGGACAGGGAACAGACTAGTTTTATCATGGACAGGGAACAGACTAGTTTTATCATGGACAGGGAACAGACTAGTTTTATCATGGACAGGGAACAGACTAGTTTTATCATGGACAGGGAACAGGCCAGTGTTATGATGGACAGGGAACAGGCCAGTGTTATGATGGACAGGGAACAGGCCAGTGTTATGATGGACAGGGAACAGACTAGTTTTATCATGGACAGGGAACAGGCCAGTGTTATGATGGACAGGGAACAGACTAGTGTTATCATGGACAGGGAACAGGCCAGTGTTATGATGGACAGGGAACAGGCCAGTGTTATCATGGACAGGGAACAGGCCAGTGTTATGATGGACAGGGAACAGACTAGTGTTATCATGGACAGGGAACAGACCAGTGTTATGATGGACAGGGAACAGACTAGTTTTATCATGGACAGGGAACAGCCAGTGTTATGATGGACAGGAACAGGCCAGTGTTATCATGGACAGGGAACAGGCCAGTGTTATCATGGACAGGGAACAGACTAGTGTTATCATGGACAGGGAACAGACCAGTGTTAAAATGGACAGGGAACAGACTAGTGTTATCATGGACAGGGAACAGACCAGTGTTAAAATGGACAGGGAACAGGCCAGTGTTATGATGGACAGGGAACAGACTAGTGTTATCATGGACAGGGAACAGACCAGTATTATGATAGACAGGGAACAGACCAGTATTATGATGGACAGGGAACAGACCAGTGTTATGATAGACAGGGAACAGACTAGTGTTATCATGGACAGGGAACAGACCAGTATTATGATAGACAGGGAACAGACCAGTATTATGATGGACAGGGAACAGACCAGTGTTATGATAGACAGGGAACAGACCAGTGTTATGATAGGGAACAGACCAGTGTTATGATGGACAAGGAACAGACCAGTGTTACGTTGGACAGGGAACAGACCAGTGTTATGATGCAGGGAACAAGCCACTGTTATGATGGACAGGGAATTGACAGTATTATGATAGACAGGGAACAGACCAATGTTATGATGGACAGGGAACAGACCAGTGTTATGATAAACAGGAACAGACTAGTGTTATGATGCAGGGAACAGGCGATGTTACGATGGACAGGAAACAGGCCAGTGTTATGATGCAAGGTAAGGCTGAACTCGAGACATCAAATATTGAGTCTTTCAAAAGAGCCAGCTATCCAGCTCAGATGTGGTACCTATATCCCAGGATAATGGCTGCAAGAGAACAAGGGATGAGGAGAAACGGGGAAAAAGAGAAGCGATAGGACACAAAAATCAACACAAAACCAGGAACAAAAGCACACCACGTATGATCAACCTGTAAGATATTCGCGACCTTTCTCAAAGGGAGACGTAAGTTATTTTTGCGACATAGCAAATTATTGAGTCATTGAAAAGGGCATAGAAGTTTCTTTCCAGTGATATCTAAATGAAATCTCTAGGAAAGAAATTGTAGGAGTTGTGGCCGGTTGAAATGTCACATGTGTGTAATGCTTGTTTTGAGAAAAAGGAGGAGAAAGCTTGCAAACATTCACGGTCAGTTTCCTTACCGACCACCATGAAGTCTCTCCTATGAATTCTGACTGGGTTGTTTTGAATTATTGTGTGCAGCACTTGGATGTTTAAGTCATAAGCTACCAAATGATGTACGGATTGTTGAGGGTTCTCTATGGGGTTAAATTGTTGTGATGGTGTGGAAAATGCCAATTCAAAGGATTTTCAGTGAAACATGGCCGCAGAGTATTACCATAATCATTTAATCTAACTGCCTTTTTAGGGCCATTTTTACTGTGAAACGTTTCGAAAACCCAAGGAAGGAAAGTCCCAAAGAACAAGCTGCAACTAAAATCTCAATTTCACTCACCACGTCTTTGAGAGTTTTGTTATTTTTGGTTTTGTTTAAAGCCCAGCCGACTGCGCAGAGCCATATCAGGGCTATAACCATCTCAAACGTATATAGTGACTCACTGGGGAAAAACCTGGACAATAAAATTAAATACACATATCAATGCATTCGGGCACGTAATCTATGGATATGCCCTGGCGTTGGCCACTCAGTCCAATTCATCACCAGAGGGGTTAACAAAATGAATTTGAACATGAATTTTCAAACACAACTAAGGACACTTAAGCATATGTACAAACGGACCTTAATTATCCCAAATTGCATCTGCACATCATATTTCCGTAGAGACAAAACATGCACTTAAACATATACCCAATTCTCTATCCTAAGAGCAATTCTGTAAGACTGTACAGAACACATGCAGGTGAATGGACAGTACGGCAGAAAATGATAGGAGGAAATGACAGGAAACAAAAAAGCAAAGCAGAAACAGAATGATAGGAAAGAGGACATTTCTATAACAAAATTTCCAGATTCGGGGATGCTACTTTTACTGATAGAACCCCTGCCATCCTCACGGGGGTACCTATGAGGCTGCGTCTCAGTTTGCTTGAGAGCAATTCATTTACCCTTTTGGGTCACATTTGATAAAATCATGTGAAAGCCTGGGCCAGCGGAGAGTAGGCTCATGTTATTGTGACTGTGTTCCAATTATCCCGAGACTCAGGCAAATGAGACTGCTGTGATCCAGTCAGCACTTTTATATAATTTCTCAGGCTTTGATAACTCAAAGTAGTCCGCATGCAGAAACGCTATTATAACTGAATTTGTTAATCATATTAGCAAAACATGAAATGAATTAAGTGCTTATAAATGAGTGTGTATGTATACGCGAATGTGAGAAGCTTCATGAGGAGAGAAAACATTCCCTTTGAATAGAAAAGGAAACTATTTTGATGACACAGACTGACACAGAATGTTTTAGTCTTTTGTTTGCATGTACTAATGAACATGTAACAGTTGGTTTCAGGCATAGTCACAAAATCTTTTTGTCACTCAGTTTGGTAAGTACGAGTAATCCGTGAACTGATTGCAAGATGGGGTGAAAGTTTAGGATCACGAACATCATCAAACTTTCCTATAAGGTAGTAGTAATATCCCCCTCCCTCACACATCAGTCTACATCATAACATACACCCCGCCACGGTCAATAATCGTGTAAGTCCTTTCAGGGAGTCAAACTGGACAGGGAAGACGTTTGAATAGGTTTCCTATATGTGCCTTCGGGCTGGTTGGTTCTGTTGACAGAGTCGTACATGTAGACTCGAGATGATGTTTCAAGTTCAGTCCCAGCCCACAACATATAAAACTGGCCTTTTTGCCGCCCATCTTAATGTTTCAATCATTCCGGTGGTGTCAGCTTAGCATTTTACAATTGTAAGCCTTGCCTTCCCCTCCCTTTTTCAAAACATTCTCAGCGCATGGGGTTCTCACAGGCTCAAGGAGTCTGCCAGGTAATGGACGACAAAGTTGAGTGGCGCTATATGGAAATGTCCAAGTGCAATGAATGCCGCTTGAATAAACTCAAACCTCTCTCTCTCTCTCTCTCTCTCTCTCTCTCTCTCTCTCTCTCTCTCTCTCTCTCTCTCTCTCTCTCTCTCTCTCTCTCTCTCTCTCTCTCTCTCACAGACATGTTACGTGTGGAGTTTACCTAGAGTTTGTTGTAGAGGGAGTCACTGCACTCGGACAATTCAAACGCGCTCTACCCAAATCTGCCAGCAATAAAATTGGCGTGAAATATTCGAGCTCTTAAAATGAAATGTCTGCCATGCTTGGCATTAATTACCAGTGATCACTTGATAATATTTCCTGTTTATTTGTAACGCACACAGTATCAATGAACATCAGAAAGACTACGATTATATCTTATTTCTAAATGGCCCATCCATGTCTATTTATCTTTTCGCGTTTTGTGGCTGTTCAGAATGTTTTATGCATGTGTTATGTCCTTCTGTTATAAATACGTGGTGGCTTTTTATGTTTGTTTTGCAGATGTGCGAAATTTCAAGTTTTACGTCGTAACTACAGTTATGGGTTGCTGTGACTGTCAAGTAATTTGCCTTTGTATTGTATTTGCCCCGTGCTAAAATGCATTAAAAAGAGGTTTGAAAAAAAACAACCCTATCTTTGAACATGCGCGATACCTTATGCTCTGGCAAGAAGTCGAAATGAAAAGGGAAACAACAGCCACAAAACACTGACACCACTAAAATGACTGGAGCATTAAGATAGGCAGTGAACAAGCCAACTATGTTAGCAGTGTGGGATTGTACTCAACACACTGAAGATCATGAGATTACAACTCTG
This sequence comes from Monoplex corrugatus, assembly GCA_030674185.1. NCBI lineage: Eukaryota > Metazoa > Mollusca > Gastropoda > Littorinimorpha > Ranellidae > Monoplex > Monoplex corrugatus. The sequence goes on along the minus strand of CM060312.1, from coordinate 28,479,323 downwards.
TCAAAAGAGCAAGCCAGCTTGGAAAGCGTTATTTGTCATATAACTGAACACTCAGCAGATTATCCAAACCCATCTTTAAGAGCTTACCTGCCCACTATGGTCCGCATACAGTGCAGAGACAAACGCTCGGTGAGATCAGCACACACACTGATGTGCCACCAGTCCATCAAGCCAGGCGCTTGAACAGGAGGAGCAGAACATCCAGCGCTACCGTCTTCTGTCTGTGTAGATGGCATGGGACTGCCCGTGATGCTGGGCCACAGGTCATCTTGACACAGGAATCGCAGCTCTGGGTCCGGACTGTTAGTAGAAATAATCTGGAGAGGAACAAGCGACAGTGTAATCCTTCGACCCCTCACACTTTCCACCAGCTTCCCCCATCATAAGCCATAAGAGCAAAGCAAAAAATCAAATCCCTCACTTCCCCGCCAGCTTTTCCTCACCCTGTCCTTCAGCTTCTGCACGAAGATGGTGGACAGGTGAGGAACTGAAACGATTAAATTTTTTGCAGCCGATAAATAGGATGAGGAAGTCAATGATTAAGAAATTGCTGAATGTGATTGACATGTTTTGTCCGAAGGTTGAGTAATCTAGATTGATGACAGATTCATGTATTCACTTCAGAAGTAGATTACAAGCATACACTGAAACCTAACTCGGTTAAACGCTTGCATGCGGCTTCAAGTCTACTCAACTGTACGGGGAAACTTGATCTTGTTCTGGGTTGGGAAGGTAAAGCAGCCAGGGAGAAGACTGTAAACTGCCCTGAAAAGTTTAGATGAGTATAATGAAGTCTCTACCATCTCCCTCTACAACGATCTGAAAAGCTATGAAAACGTCTTGTCAAGGCATAAAGAATCAAGTAGCACGTGGAACTACATGTAAGGGCGTACATCTGTCAAACACTCGAACACCGACATGGCACATGCACCAGCTTGCATTATCACAGTCGCCGTAAAATGCCAAGCTGGAGTTCGATAGATTACCTTGGTCTTAGCATAAGGAAACTTGTTTCTCTTGCATACCATGACCAGAAAAGAGACCGTGGAATGATAATTGGAGTTAAAAATGTGCGGTTTCTTGTCAAACAATAACACAGAACGTGACATACAGTGAAGTACTACCTGTGTCAGTTGCTCTCTGGTGACATAAGGCAGAGCCACAACCAGCGTGACGTGGGGCAAGGTCAAGTCAGGCATGATGTAATGCAGAACGTCAGCACCACCCCTCAACTGCTGCTCAGCTCTTTGCACACGCCTTCCAATATATTCCTGCAGCTGTTTCTCTGATGGTTCCCAGGAGCTATCTACATGCCCCACGGATTTTATCTGTGTACATTAATAATATCAATATTAACTAATACAGTCAACACGCAGAGTCAGAACAAAATTGAGGCAACTGAAATGTGGTTTCTAAGAACAAAGTTGAGAGTTCCATGGACAGCAAAGAAAACAAACGAGACAGTCTTGAAGGAGGCAGACACAAGAAGATCATTAACAAAGAAAATCAGGAAAAGACAAGCAATATTCATATGATATGTTATAAGAAAGGGGAATTAGAGCACCTTGTCACAACAGGAAAGCTGGAGGGAAAGAGAGCATCAGGTGGACCCAGGGCAAAAATATTGGACGGACTTGCAGATTGGCTGAGGACAGAGAGGGTGGAATATGTGCTTGTGGCAACAAGGGATAGATGCATATGGAGGGCCATGATCGCCAACGCCATGTGGTAGGGCACTTGATGATGATGAATATTCCAACACAATAAACATAATGAAGATGGACTCTTCCGTCGATCTGACAGGTGAATAGGCATATTGGTCTCCCAACACCTGGTGTGGTCTTCATAGTGGAACAGAAGACCAATCCTGGAGGCACAAATTTCCCTGCGAGCACTGCATGGAAAGGAATTTTGCGGCCTTGTATTCTGATTCTGTCGGTTTGCCTTTTGTTGAATAGCAGCTGTTCTGTATATCTTGTGTTGTATCTGATGAATAGACACTTAATGCTTAGTACGACACGCTTATTTAGGATCTTGAAGGCTGGATACTCAGTTTTGCCGCATGATGTTCAGATCATGCACAGAAATTTTGGTGGAATTGTTTCAGTTGCTGAATGTATCATCAGTGTGTAGTCTAGATCTAGACATGAAATGAACATGTCATATGCTGTAGGGTAGTTATCCCCGAAAAGAATCATTGAGACCAATTATCATTTTAGCAAATGGTGATAAATTTACCGTTATACACAGGGACAGTCTTGCATCTTATATCAAAATATCCATTAAGAAATTTGATTTTAAATCATCTGAAATCTGTGCAGTACGTGTCCAGCGCAAAAACAGTCTGCCTTTTTGTCTGTCTACCACCCATCACTCAACAGAACAGTGATCTCACCATCAGAATGTTTATGGATGAGTTTTCTCATTATCAGGAGTCATATATCGCATGTGATAATCCTGCCCTTGGTGATGTTAGCTTTTATTTTTGACTTTCTGGCAAATATGTTACCACTTAAAAGGACTTAATTGACAGTTACAGTCCAAACCTGCTAATAGACACCTACCCCTTGCGTTCATACTCTTGACTGGCTTCTTACGAACTGTGAGACTCGCATCTCAGAACTTTTGGTGGCTGACAAATTTATCTCTGACCACTTGTAACATATTGCTTTCCTTGCGCATTGATAAATCAGGAATGGCGATTCGAAAAGTCAAGCCCTTACAACTGTACCATCACATTCCCGAAATCTTGTAGACTATTATGATTCTTGGTTCTGAAATTTGTTTGACATCCACACTTTTGTAGTCACAGGTAGCATCACAGATCTCATATCAGTACCACGGATGTCCCTTAAAATCAAGCGAGGCAAAGAAAAACAGTGTCAAGCTGAGCGATGCTGTCGCAATGCTCGCTTGACTGTTCACAGATAAACATATGTCCAATATTAAAACCTGGTCAACAGAACGATCGTTGAGGCCGAAAAGCAACAATTGAACAAACTGATGACAAAATCACTAACTCATATTTTTCCCGGGAACTTTTTCAACTGAGTTGCCAGAGAATGGGCAAGAGCTTAACTTGTTCTTCCAAATAATACCCAAATGCCTGCTTGACAAATTCAATGTGTTCTTCGAATAGAAAGAGCAAATAAAAAGAATTTCAGCTCCAACTCCCAACTCCAACCATTCAGTACCTGCCCCTTTTCCTGGCACCCCGTGTAGATTTCAACCAGTCAGTCTAAATTCACAGACAAAAGTTATTCTCGCAGTGCCTAAAACATTCCACACCTCTGATCTCTTCCCTGCCTCTCTTCTTTTTGACCGTATTGAAAATATCAATATCAATAACATTTTGTCCGGTTGTCATTTATATCATCAGTATTTATTTGAAAATGGATGTTGTGCCAGGAAGCTTTAAACATGTTCTAGTCAACCCCATGTTCAACAGAATCGATCTAGATCTCAATGACGTTAAAAAATCCTATCATCCTATTTTCAGTCTTCTATTTTTGTCCAAGTCCTTGAATTTCATCGTCTTCTCAAAGCTGACGAGTCACAAAGAACCAAAGCCAACAATCTCCTTATCAGTCAGCCTATCGTGAAGCCCATAATCAGAAACTGCTTTGTTAATGTCTGTAAATGTTATTTTGCAGGCTTTCAATGTTGAAAAAGTGTCTATTCTATCACACTACCAGATCTTTACCAGAATGTGACAGTTGTGGTCATAACATCTAGATGTTAAATTTTTCATTCCATCTGGCTGCGTTGAAACTGTTTTTGAGTGATCCAAGTCATATATTTCTTGTTGAACTCAGTCTATTGTCATCAATAACACCACATCAGCTCCATCTTTGCTGAAATGTGGTGTCTCACAGAGTTCTGTTCTGAAACCGGTTCTGTTCACCACGTGTGTACTACCATTTAGCACTGTTATCAAACAATCAGGAGCACTCTATCATTTTTTTCTTTTTGCTGACGACTCACAAAGTGCATCACTCATATTTCCCTGGCAGACATCACCACTGAGTACATAGTTGCACGGAAGGAAAAAAAACTGAAAATGAATGGACAAAAAACAGAACTTCTGTACATCGGTACAAAAACAATCCTACAATAAATAACCCCAAGGACAATGATTATCTCAGACTGTACTATAACCAGCAGTCTTTGTGTTTTTTCCTGATGAACCCCCTTTCATGAAAACTCATCTTAACTACCAGAGCTAAAGCATATGATTCAGGCAAAAAAACGACACTGCTTTTCAATCAAAGCACAAATGGAGTATAAAACTGCTATTCTCCATTTTCAATGTCTAAAATCGAATACCATGCCAACATATATGTCAGAACTCCTCTGCTTTTCTCTCTTGACCATACCTCAGTGTTCTCTAAGTAGCGGAAAGAAATCTTTCTCTAGTTTTGGCCCAAGAACATGGAACTCCATTCCAGGGGTTTTAAGACAAAGCAATTATCTGCTTACTTAAAATATCAACACCCTGTAAGACAAAGCAATTATCTGCTTACTTAAAAAATACACCTCAGATATATCTCTTTCCGAAATATCTATAAAAGTGTATGGATTGGTACTTTTGGCTTTTCTAGGTCCAGCTTGTCTGTTTGTCTGTGTACGTTTGTGTGTGTGTGTGTGTGTGTGTGTGTGTGTGTGTGTGTGTGTGTGTGTGTGTGTGTGTGTGTGTGTGTGTGTGTGTGTGTGTGTGGTGTGAGTGGTGTGTGTGTATGCACGCGTATATGTGTGTGCGTTTGAACATGAAGACTTGTTTTTCATCAAATGATTCTAACTGTATAAATTCTTTTTAGTGGTACTGCTACCTATTTCTGATTTATGTCATTATCTGTTGTTATTTTTGATGAACTATCTTCATAATGCATTAATGCTATGTCCATGCCGCATTACTTCAGTAACTCCCCCTTTCCCGTGTATATGTGTGCATACGTGCGTATGCGAGAGTGTGTATGTGAGAGAAAGAGAGTGTGTGTATGTGTGAAGGCGTGTGTGTGTGTCAGAATATTTTGTGTGTGTGTGTGTGTGTGTGTGTGTGGTGTGTGTGTGTGTGTGTGTGCGTGCATCTGTATTGGTGTGTGTGTGTGTGTGCATCTGTATTGGTGTGTGTGTGTGTGTGTGTGTGTGTGTGTGTGTGTGGTGTGTGTGTGTGTGTGTGTGTGTGTGTGTGTATGTGTGTGTGTGTGTGAAAGACCATTTAACAGGCGATTCATACATTTTTCTTCCTTATATGTTTTTTGCAACCGCCCATTTCGGATTTCATTTCACGATCTGTTGTTATTTTTGATGAACTGATCATGCTGCATTGATATGTGTCCGACTATATCTACACCTTTCCCTTCATCCTTTAAATTTGTTGTTATTGTTTGATTCTTGTTGTGCAAAGTGCAACGAGCAAGCTTTGACGTGGACTGTGGACTGTGTTATACAAATGAATTTTTTTTTATCATTATCCAATTCCACAAAGTTTTAAAACATAACACAAAAAAGAGAATCACAGCATGACTTAACTCTTTGACGACAGGCTACTTCAATTGAAGTAACAGCTGAGCTCTCACTGAGGACGGGCTACTTCGATCATAGTAACAGACGGTCTGGGGTATATACCTCCCTCTACTTTTGTTATACTAATAATTTAGTTGTTGGCAGTTGCTTCCCTTGTGGAGGGAACTTCCGTTGAACGCTTCAGCTACGTTTTGCCGCTTTCTTTGTCTAAAATGATGGAAAATTGCTCAAAGGCGACAGTTCTCAGTGATTTCACTGTGGCAGCCCTAGGCCAGCAGGAGAGCTCAGCTGTGGCAAGTGCAGTCACAATAGAGTTAAGCGACTTTCCTCGTGTTGTTGCTCCTGAACATTTAGGTTATAAGAGAATATAAGAAATATGCACATCTTAATGGAACCAGAAAAACAGGACAATAGAATCAGAACGCGTATTTAATACAAAACAAGAGAGGTGCAATCTTTTTTCCTACTGGACGAAAGTTTTGGTCTTTTTGTCCTTATTTTTGTATTTGTTGTTTATTGTTTGTTGTTTTGTGGTCTTACGTTTACGCTTGACAAAGGCCACTTGGCTGAAAATTTACGCCTGTCTTGTCTTCTTGTATTCATACGCGTTCTGATTCTATTGTAGTGGGTTTTTTGTTGTTGTTGTTGTTGTTGTTGTTGTTGTTTTGGGGGGGGGGGGGGTTCTGCCTTTTTTTTGTTTTTTGTTTGTTTGTTCCTGTTTGCTTGAATGCAGGGGATCGCATTCGTTTTGGATTACATCTTATTGACAAAACAACAATAGTCTGGGTCCATTTTCTATCCTTATTTCTGTTTGCTTTCTTCCTTTTCCTGCTTCCTCTATTTGGTGTGGGTGGACGGGGAGAGGGGTTTTGGCGTCCATTACATCTGCTTGTGCGTGCGTGTGTGTGGCGATGATGGCAGGAAACTTAAGATTTTCCTTCTTCTGCCTGTCAGAGGTTTACGAGTATATCAATATCAATACTGTATGCTTGTGCACAAATGCGTGTGCCGACGTTGGTGGTGAGCACTTTCGTAGGATTATCTTTGGCAGTATTAGATTTCCTGCATATCAATGTCACGGGAGTTGTGCTTCTCTCTCTCTCTCTCTCTCTTCTCCCCCCCCCCCCCCCCCCCCCCATATCATGCCAAGCCAGGTGTGTCTTAATTAACATTGCTTTTATAAAGAAAATTCTCGTTATCTTTATATTTATGTATGAAAGACGTAATCTGCAACCTCAATGAAAAATCATGTCAGTGTTGTTACATTCTACTGTTAGATTAATGTCTTATGTATGTCGAATTTGTACATCATTCATACCACTGTTTCAATTTTCAGGTAAATGTTGTGATGTGCTTTAGAACGTGTTGCAGCTGTGTCGTGCCACATATTTGTATAAACATTTCCTTGTTTTTGCTGCCATATGCTTCAGTGGCATTGTTCCCACACCGCTCATCTCTGTTTCTCTTCACCCCAACCAGCCCAAGTTCGTTCAAGATCTGTATGGCCAACAACCAAAGCAGACACTGCGCTGCCGCTGGGTCACGTTGGTGGAGCTCATCTGTCACTGTTCTGATCCAGCTTCCTAATGACAGTAATCACTTGGTTGCGGAGACACGCTGATGTTTACTGCAGTCGGCCATTTCAGCGTACAGAAGCGTGGATTCAGGAACAGACGTACTCAGTTCAGCCCCAATGCCCATACTTACCTGTTAAAATATTTTTTTCAACCCCAAGGTATAAAGTAAAAGCTGACCCAACCTCTGCCCGTACTTAACTGTTAAGATCTTTTTTTAATCTCCCATTTCCATGTGTCTGTGTGTGTGTGTATGTGTGTGTGTATGTGTGTGTGTGTGTGTGTGTGTGTGTGTGTGTGTGTGTGTGTGTGTGTGTGTGTGTGTGTGTGTGTGTGTGTGTGTGTGTGTGTGTGTGTGTGTGTGTGTGTGTGTGCGTGTGTGTGTGTGTGACAAAAATATGCACGTAAGATTTTCTCAGTTGTTTATGACTGGATGGATCTTTACCAAAGATAGATCAAAGAAACCAGTCAATGTGGTGATGTGGTTAGCACAACAGACTACTGACTGTGAGGTCGATGTGGTTAGCACAACAGACTACTGACTGTGATGTCGATGTGGTTAGCACAACAGACTACTGACTGTGAGGTTGATGTGGTTTAGCACAACAGACTACTGACTGTGAAGTCGATGTGGTTAGCACAACAGACTACTGACTGTGAGGTCGATGTGGTTAGCACAACAGACTAATGACTGTGAAGTCGATGACTGGTGGTTAACACAACAGACTACTGACTGTGAGGTCGATGTGGTTAGCACAACAGACTACTGACTGTGAAGTCGATGTGGTTAGCACAACAGACTACTGACTGTGAAGTCGATGTGGTTAGCACAACAGACTACTGACTGTGAAGTCGATGACTGGTGGTTAACACAACAGACTACTGACTGTGAGGTCGATGTGGTTAACACAACAGACTACTGACTGTGAGGTCGATGTGGTTAACACAACAGACTACTGACTGTGAGGTCGATGACTGGTGGTTAGCACAACAGACTACTGACTGTGAGGTCGATGTGGTTAGCACAACAGACTACTGACTGTGAGGTCGATGTGGTTAGCACAACAGACTACTGACTGTGAGGTCGATGACTGGTGGTTAGCACAACAGACTACTGACTGTGAGGTCGATGTGGTTAGCACAACAGACTACTGACTGTGAGGTCAATGTGGTTAGCACGACTACTGACTGTGAGGTCGATGTGGTTAGCACAACAGACTACTGACTGTGAGGTCAATGTGGTTAGCACGACTACTGACTGTGAGGTCGATGTGGTTAGCACAACAGACTACTGACTGTGAGGTCAATGTGGTTAGCACGACTACTGACTGTGAGGTCGATGTGGTTAGCACAACAGACTACTGACTGTGAGGTCAATGTGGTTAGCACAACAGACTACTGACTGTGAGGTCAATGTGGTTAGCACGACTACTGACTGTGAGGTCGATGACTGGTGGTTAACACAACAGACTACTGACTGTGAGGTCGATGGCTGGTGATTAGCACAACAGACACTGATTGTGAGGTCGATGACTGTTGGTTAACACAACAGACTGACTGTGAGGTCGATGACTGGTGGTTAGCACAGCATACTACCGACTGTGAGGTCGATGACTGGTGGTTAGCACAACAGACTACCGACTGTGAGGTCGATGACTGGTGGTTAGCACAACAGACTACTGACTGTGAGGTCAATGGCTATGGGTTAGCACAACAGACTACTGACTGTGAGGTCGATGACTGGTGTTTAGCACAACAGACTACTGACTGTGAGGTCGATGACTGGTGTTTAGCACAACAGACTACTGACTGTGAGGTCGATGACTGGTGATTAGCACAACAGACTACCGACTGTGAGGTCGATGACTGGTGATTAGCACAACAGACTACCGACTGTGAGGTCGATGGCTGTGGGTTAACACAACAGACTACTGACTGTGAGGTCGATGACTGGTGATTAGCACAACAGACTACTGACTGTGAGGTCGATGGCTGGTGGTTAGCACAACAAACAACTGACTGTGGGTCGATGACTGGTGGCTAGTACAACAGACTACTGACTGTGAGGTCGATGACTGAAAACCCCAACAGTCCTTTTGGACTGAATGTGGGATTTTCCAGTCCCAACTGTTTGCTACAATGCAAGAGTTGAGCGAGCTCTGATCTGGCTTATTGTGAAGATAGGGACCATAGTCATTCTCATCCATTTCACGGAAGCGTCATAGAAAGTGTTGCTCAAACCTCCTGACAACACCACAGGTGCCTGTTATCTCTTAAGCCTGACTGACGTCGGGATATACTATGAAATTAAGCCTAGACTGTAGCCCTATCATACAGTCTCGATCCATCACGGAACTCCACAGCATCACCATTATCATACCCACCCGCAAAGGTAATGCATTGTGGAAATCTGTCCCTAATTCTGAGACACTTCATGTACTGTTCTCATGATAGCCTCTGTTTCAATGTATCTGGAGGTGCACTGGACAGCCGAATGAGTGGTGTTGTGGTAGGTAGTCTTAGAAGAGCACTCCGAGTTTTCCGGTCCAAGTTTTGGTTAGGTTTTGACAACTTCTGACCACATTACTGCAGAATCCATGATACACTAAAACCGCACTTCTACCAAATAGCAGTGTCACATCACTCACCTCGACCAGGATCACACCCCCGTTCCTGTGCAGCAGCATGACGTCAAGTTCTCCTCGTTGACGTCCCTTGTCCGCAGGTCTGGTGTGTAGCAGTTGTTTCTCCTTGTCTGTGACGTCACTGACACTTGAACCTGGCTGTGCTGCATGATGATGATGGTAATATATGGATGGGCACATGTACAAACGCATACAATGCGCATTTAGAAAAACACATTAAACTAGAAATCAGATCAACTATTCAAAATCGATTGAAAAGAAGTGAATAGATGGTTCATCCTTGGAGTTTGGAGTTTCTTAAAAGGGATGTATTCATCGCCCTCAGACAATTCCGTACTCGCTCCACCCAAATCAGGCAGATTCTAGAGCCTATGCAAAAACCTATGCACCTGCAAGGTTCTGAAATGGCGAGGTGCCTATGAAATAAAAGTCGAAACGACCAGAGTGATAGAACCATTAAGATGGGCACCAAACAGGCCAGGTTTTATGTTACGGGCTGGGATTGAACCCCAGACACGAGATATTCAGTATACAATTCTACCAAACGAACCAGATAGTCATAAAAGACGGTGACCTCCCACGCAGTCTAACCAACGACCCCTGATAACCTTGGATACAGCACGAATTCAAATCCACGTTCTCTTTCACACAGCCTGTAGGCTGGAACTGTGTGATGACTCCCTCTTATACAAAAATTCAAATTCAAATCCAGAGCCAAATTCCACTCACCTTTTTCAGTTTTATTACTTTCCTTCAGATTCTCAGATGGGCATGGTTGACTCTTAGACCTTTCTGGTGCAGATACATCTGAGACGTCCGCTTGACCAGTGCTTTTTTTCTTCTTGCGCTTGGGGCGTGTGGGTTGGAGTTTGGCCAGATAATTGTCAAACTGCACAGTACTGATGATGAACAGTGGACCTTCCCCTGCTGATCGCAAATGCTGACTCAGCTCTTCCAGTTTCTCCAGGACCAGCGTGTGAGCAAGGTCACCGATGGCATGTGTTGGGTCCTGCGTAAATGGATACAAAAGCTAGAGACCCCAATATTCTCGGATCATTTGTTTGATAGGGGGGGGGGGGAGGGATCCCTCTCCTCTCCCTCGATGTTTTGCTTTCCAAAACCCTGAATAGGAACAGGTATCCATGCACAACTGGGTGGACTGAAGGCCATTCACACAGTTTTTTTCCCCCACACACTTGAAAGTATGGAAAGATAAACTGGATAACAGTGACAATAACAATACTCACTCAGTACCACCCTAACCCCTATCCTCCCTTAAAAGAATATGTTTAAGCCGTTCTTTAATCCTCATTTTTGCACAAAAATGCACGATGATAGTTTTCTAACTGAACACAATATACTTTTGATTGCAAATCTCCGAGCAGCTGAAAACCTTAAACAGCACAGCTATCAAAATCACCAGTATCGTTATGTTACTTAGTCATCGGTACAATTTGTATATTTACATCAATAAAAATGGAATCAATAAAAGAAAAAAAAGGCGAAAATTGTAGAGGAGATGCAGATAAGTGTGACAAACATCACTGCTGACAGTTTTAGGCAGCCAGTCGGCCATTGTAACCTCATTATAGGTCGTAGGCCTAAAGCGGAAAGTTTTTATATGAAGCTTATATCCAGTTTTCTACAGAAGTAATAATGGAATAATGCAATAATGGAAAAAATGGAAAAGTCACATGAGTAAACGTTGGACTTCAGTATGTCTTGGGTTCAATCCATCTTGACACCTCCACCTGATGGGGAAAAGGCGGAGACTCTTCTCATTTTTCAAATCAGCAAAAGGGCAGATCTGCCAATGCCTGAACCCTCTTCATGTTTATATGCATGCAGAGAATCAACTATGCATGTTGCAGATCTGGAATCATATCAGTGACTGGAAACATCAAAACACCCCGTATGCACGCCCACCAAAGATGCAGGGTGTGCAACAACAGAGTGAAATGTGGTGGGGTCCATCATATCGCCATGCCACTTTTCTTATTAGTTTAAATACCATCTCTGAGTCTACTATTACATTCAACTTCTGTTCCCATTTCATGATGATAGGTCTATTGTTAAATATTTCCACTTTATCAGGTAGTGATTCATAGTATATTTATCCTTTTTTTTTTTTTTTTTTGCTTGCAGTTATCGTTTGCAATATTTTACTCATTTCATTGTTGTCACTCCTCTCGAAACGTAAGACCCACGCCAATATTTGTTCTGCGTCAGGAACTGTTTCCATTTTAGTTACGTGTCCATATTACTCGTTTAGTCCCCTGTGTGTATAGAGAGATACACAAAGAAAAGATCTCATTCCAGCAGTGATTGATATCAATGACAACACTGCTATGGTTAGAAAAATAAGAAATACAAGCGAAAAAAAAATCTGATTCAAACATCAGTTTAATGAACAACATGAACATGAAATTCAATTCAGCTTGCATCATTCTTCATACAATCATAAAAGTATTAAAAAGAAGAAAAAAAAGGTGGGGGAAGGGGTTATTATTAATTACATGTTGAATCTTGGAAAGAAAGAAAAAACATATCTGGCTTGCAGTGTACAAAATCCAAAACAAGTCTGACTGCCTGGTTCAAGCAAACAGGAACCAGAAAAAAACACGAAAGAAGAATACGACACGCGTATTAAATTAATACAACAAGACAAGACAGGCACAAATATTTGGCCAACTGGCCTTTGCTAAGCGTAAGACTACAAACAAACAAACACCAGATACAAAAATTATGAGAAAAAGACTGAAACTTCCCTGTTGCTGTGTCCAATGTGAGAAAAGGAATAAACTCGTATTATTCTTTTGTTTTTTCTGGTTCCTGTTTGCAGTATACAAGTTAAAGTGATTGATACCTGGTCACACAATAGAAATAAATAAATATTTAATATGTATAGATATAGGGTCATACAGATGTTTCCTTTTATAGTACTGTTGCCCTGATGATCTGAAGCATTTATCGGTTATGCTTTTGCATGTCTGGCTTTTGTTGTCAGGCTGTGTGTGTCTGGTTTTGTGTGTCTCGCTTTGTGTGTTTCGCTTTGTGTGTTTGGCGTTGTGTGCTCGGCTTTGTGTGCCCCGTTTTTGTGTGTCTGGCTTTCGTGTGTGTGGCTTTTGTGCGCCTGGCTTTGTTTGTCTGGCTTTGTGTGTCTGGCTTTTGTGTTTGGCTTTGCGTGTCTGGCTTTTGTGTCTGGCTTTGTGTGTCTGGATTTTGGTGTGTCTTTTTTGTGTGTGTCTGGCTTTGCGTGTCTGGCTTTTGTGTTGTTCTGATTTTTGTGTGTCTGGCTTTTTTGTGTTTGGCTGTGTGTGTCTGGCTTTTGTGTGTGTGGCTTTTGTGTGTCTGGCTTTTGTGTACCTGGCTTTGAGTGTCTGGTTTTGTGTGTCTGACTTTGTGTGTCTGCTTTGTTACCTGGCTTTTGTCTTCCTCTGGCTTTGTGTGTCTGGCTTTGTGTGTCTGGCTTTTGTGTGTCTGTTTTTGTGTGTCTGATTTTGTTGTCTGGCTTTGTGTGTCTGGCTTTGTGTGTCTGGTCTTTTGTGTGTGTCTGGCTGTGTGTGTGTGTTGGCTTTGTGTGTCTGGCTTTGTGTGTCTGGCTTTTGTGTGTCTGGCTTTTGTGTGTCTGGCTTTTGTGTGTATGGCTTTTGTGTTGTCTGGCTTTGTGTGTCTGGCTTTGTGTGTCTGTCTTTTGTGTGTCTGGCTGTTGTTATGGCTTTGTGTGTTGGCTGTCTGTTTGTGTGTCTGGCTTTGTGTGTCTGGCTTTGTGTGTCTGGCTTTGTGTGTCTGTTTTGTGTGTCTGATTTTGTGTGTCTGGCTTTTGTGTCTGGCTTTGTGTGTCTGGCTTTGTGTGTCTGGCTTTTGTGTGTCTGATTTTGTGTGTCTGGCTTTTTCTTCTTCTGGCTTTGTGTGTCTGGCTCTGTGTGTCTGGCTTTGTGTGTCTGGCTTTCATGTGTCTGGCTTTGTGTGTCTGGCTTTGTGTGTCTGGCTTTGTGTGTCTGATTTGTGTGTCTGGCTTTTCTTCTTCTGGCTTTGTGTGTCTGGCTCTTGTGTGTCTGGCTTTCGTGTGTCTGGCTTTCGTGTGTCTGGCTTTCATGTGTCTGGCTCTGTGTGTCTGGCTTTGTGTGTCTGGCTTTCGTGTGTCTGGCTTTCATGTGTCTGGCTCTGTGTGTCTGGCTTTGTGTGTCTGGCTTTCGTGTGTCTGGCTTTCGTGTGTCTGGCTTTCGTGTGTCTGGCTTTCATGTGTCTGGCTCTGTGTGTCTGGCTTTGTGTGTCTGGCTTTCGTGTGTCTGGCTTTCGTGTGTCTGGCTTTCGTGTGTCTGGCTTTCATGTGTCTGGCTCTGTGTGTCTGGCTTTGTGTGTCTGGCTTTCGTGTGTCTGGCTTTCATGTGTCTGGCTCTGTGTGTCTGGCTTTGTGTGTCTGGCTTTCGTGTGTCTGGCTTTCATGTGTCTGGCTTTCGTGTGTCTGACTTTGTGTGTCTGGCTTTGCGTACCTGGCTTTTGTCTTCTTCTGGCTTTGTGTGTCTGGTTTTCGTTTGTCTGGCTTTCATGTGTCTGGCTTTGTGTGTCTGGCTTTTTGTGTCTGGCTTTCATGTGTCTGGCTTTGTGTGTCTGGCTTTCGTGTGTCTGGTTTTGTGTGTCTGGCTTTGCGTGTCTGGTTTTCGTGTGTCTGGCTTTTGTGTGTCAGGCTTATGTGTGTCAGGCTGTGTGTGTCTGGCTTTGCATGTCTGGCTTTTGTGTGTCTGGCCTTGTGTGTCAGGCTTTCATGTGTCTGGCTTTTGTGTGTCAGGCTTATGTGTGTCAGGCTGTGTGTGTCTGGCTTTGCATGTCTGGCTTTTGTGTGTCTGGCCTTGTGTGTCAGGCTTTCATGTGTCTGGCTTTGTGTATCTGGCTTTTGTGTGTCTGGCTTTCATGTGTCTGGCTTTGTGTGTCTGGCTTTTGTGTGTCTGGTTTTTCTGTGTCTGGCTTTGTGTACCTGGTTTTGAGTGTCTGGTTTTGTGTACCTGGCTTTTTTCTTCCTCTGGCTTTGTGTGTCTGACTTTTGTGTGTGTGGCTTTTATGTGTGTGGCTTTGCGTGTCTGGCTTTGCGTGTCTGGTTTTGTGTGTCTGGCTTTTGTCTGTCTGGCTTTGTGTGTCTGGCTTTGTGTGTCTGGCTTTTGTGTGTCCGGCTTTTGTTGTCTGGCTTCGTGTGTCTGGCTTTTGTGTGTCTGGCTTTGTGGTCTCACTTTTGTGTGTGGTTTTGTGTGTGTGGCTTTTGTGTGTCTGGCTTTGTGCGTCTGACTTTTGTGTGTCTGGCTTCGTGTGTCTGGCTTTTGTCTGTCTGGCTTTGTCTGTCTGGCTTTTGTGCGTCTGGCTTTTGTGCGTCTGGCTTTTGTGTGTCTGGCTTTTGTGCGTCTGGCTTTTGTGTCTGGTTTGTGTGTCTGGCTTTTGTGTGTCTGGCTTTTGTGTGTCTGGCTTTTGTGTGTCTGGCTTTGTGTGTCTGGATTTTGTGTGTCTGGCTTTGTGTGCCTGGCTTTTGTGTGTATGGCTGTGTGTGTCTGGCTGTGTGTGTCTGGTTTTTGTGTCTGACTTTTGTGTGTCTGGCTTTTGTGTGTCTGGCTTTTGTGTGTCTGGCTTTGTGTGTCTGGCTGTGTGTGTCAGGCTGTATATGTCTGGCTTTTGTGTGTCTGGCTTTGTGTGTCTGGCTGTGTGTGTCAGGCTTTGCGTGTCTGGCTGTGTGTGTCTGGCTTTTGTGTCTGGCTTTGTGTGTCTGGCTGTGTGTATCAGGCTTTGCGTGTCTGGCTGTGTGTCTGGCTTTTGTGTCTGGCTTTGTCTGTCTGGCTTTTGTGCGTCTGGCTTTTGTGTGTCTGGCTTTTGTGTGTCTGGCTTGTGTGTCTGGCTTTGTGTGTCTGGCTTTTGTGTGTCTGGCTTTTGTGTGTCTGGCTTTTGTGTGTCTGGCTTTGTGTGTCTGGCTTTGTGTGTCTGGCTTTGTGTGTCTGGATTTTGTGTGTCTGGCTTTGTGTGTCTGGCTTTTGTGTGTCTGGCTGTGTGTGTCTGGTTTTTGTGTCTGACTTTTGTGTGTCTGGCTTTTGTGTGTCTGGCTTTGTGTGTCTGGCTGTGTGTGTCAGGCTGTATATGTCTGGCTTTTGTGTGTCTGGCTTTGTGTGTCTGGCTGTGTGTGTCAGGCTTTGCGTGTCTGGCTGTGTGTGTCTGGCTTTTGTGTCTGGCTTTGTGTGTCTGGCTGTGTGTATCAGGCTTTGCGTGTCTGGCTGTGTGTCTGGCTTTTGTGTCTGGCTTTGTGTGTCTGGCTTTTGTGTGTCTGGCTGTGTGTGTCAGGCTGTATATGTCTCGCTTTGCGTGTCTGGCTTTTGTGTGTCTGACTTTGTGTGTCTGGCTTTTGTATGTCTGGCTGTGTGTGTCTGGCTTTGTGTGTCTGGCTTTTATCTTTCTCTAGATGTGGCCAGTGTTAATCCAAACCCTAAAACGCGGCTGCTCAGCCAGCCAAGCGACAGCCAGCTACAAAACTGTTAACACTGTGACTTACCGGGGGTCCACCACCTGTTGCTGATGCAGACCATCAACTGACTTGAAGCTCAACTTCTGCTGGTTGAAGTGTAGGGCAGGTACCCGGTAACAGTCCTGCCCCACATTGGGATAGTAGCTGTCTACAAAGTCCGATGTCCACTCTGCAAAACTTCGTGTCACTCCGTCCACTTCAAGCATCAGCTTATCCAGATCCTGAGGGCAACGGTTTGAACCTTTAAGCGATCACTGTCACATGACAAAATGTGAAGGGAATTTGTCGAGTTGATGATAGATATAGCGCAAGCATCTACGGAGGTGGTCGAAGGCTTTCAAAAAAGGAGTTTTGAACTTGTTATTCTTTTGTTCAAGAAGAATTCATCGTATTGGGATGAATCCATTCACTCTTGCCAATTATCTGTCAGACTCCTTGAGCTTAACGAAAAAGCTACACATGCACTGGCAAGGTCTTGAAATAGGGAAGGGAGGGCAGGAACAGGTCATGTGAAACATTAACACCATCAGAAAGATTTGAGCTTATTTCGTCGGGTGGTGAACAAGCCACATTTTCTGTTGTGAAGAGGAATTGAACTCAAAAAATCAAATATTGAACCCATGACTCAATCAAATGAGGAGTAGCGCATATAAGGGGCTTGCATGATGTAGGATCATTGCTGTGGAATGAGGGTGTGTGTGTGCAAGGCTGTAGTTCCAAACACAAAATTAATAGTTCCAGTGACCAGTGGACGTACGGTCAATGACCATCGTATTTATTACGTCGCATAGACGGACTGGTTAGCTCAGCTGACAGAGCTATAAACCCAGTTTCAGTTCCCCATCCACCCACCCAAACACACACACAAACTCTTTGATTCCAAGACCTCGCCAGTGCATAGCAGGCTTAAGGAGTGCTTGACAGATTTCGGATGCAGCACACATGGAACGGCCCATCTGAGTATGGTGAATTCCTCGTAAAGAAATTCTAAATCGCAAATTGTATCGTGTAGCACCTAAACGTTTGATGAAACATATTCATATCGTCATCGCACAGGTTTGTATACAGGTTTCTTACCAACCAACTAACCAATTAATCAACCAACCGACCACCCAACCAAACAACTGACAAACCAGGCAACCGAACAACCACCAGCAAGCCAACCAATTTGTCAACGAACTAGTAAATCAACTAACCAACTAACCAAAAACCAACAAATCAACCAACCAACTGACCAGTCAATAAATCAACCAACAAATCAGCTAACCTATCAACTAACTAATCAACCAGCCACCTAACTGCAACCCAACAAACACACCTAACAATTCAACGAAGTAAAACGCACAAACAAATCAACAAATAATCACTATCGTTTCATTAAGTTTCGTGTTTAGCCGAGTGGATAAAACACCCACCAAGGATGGGAGAAACACGGGTTTGATTCTCAATCAGACAAGGATTTTTCTCTCTCCCCCCCCCCTCCCTCCCATTTTTATATTACACCTTGAGCAGTGGTCTGGATACTACGATACTAGTCCTTTGAACGAGACGATAAATCAAGGTGCTGAGCGCTGCAGGCGTATAGCACACGTTAAATTAAGGATATTACGATAGCTAACGAGTTGTTCCAGGAAATACTGTAAAGAAAATGTCACTTTCGCAGGTAAACAAAAAGTGCACGCTCACAGGAAAAAAAATGGGTGGCGCCACACGTTCTTTGAAGAGCTGCCAGCACTTTACATGGAAGAATTTATGACCAAAAAAAATCATCCAATTCAATCATCATCGAATCCCTAACCAGCGTGGTCATTGTGAAGTCTGATGGGACTCAACGACAGGATCCGATCCTCTATCTCTGTCTGTTGAGGTGCAGCAACAAACAGCACTGAGGTGGATCTAGTCTTTGATGTGCGCCACCCAGCTCTTTCTCAGTCGAAGTCAGCGATAGCCTCTTTTCAGTGTACTCAGTGGGTGGTTTTGAACAATACGTCAGGGTGGGTGACGTGAGCAGAACGAACAAGCTTGTGCCATTTTGTAGTTGCCAGAAGCGTTTCCTGTGGGTCCAGAAAAATGTTGGTATCGTTTTGTATATACTCATCCGTCTTATGTTTGAGTTAGGATATGCGACGTAGTTCCCTCTGGTATTTGCGATCGCATAAAAGAGCAAACAAAAAAAGAAACTATGGAAACAAACAAGCAGCACATAAAATCAGTAATTACCACACTAAAACTAGTTCTTCCTTTGCTCGCTATTTACATGGTCAGGCCGCATATGGGAATGAATGTGGCCACTTTGTAAAACTCCTGCCTGTCACCATGGGGTCTGATGGTCAGAGGAGCTGCACTTGCCTTCTCTTCTGTCACTCCACCCGACAAAGACGACATCCTTCATCATCATCATCATCATCAAGTGCCCTGCCGCATGGCGTTGGCGATCATGGCCCTCCATATGTATCTGTCCCTTGTGGTCGCAAGCACATCTTCCGATCTCTCTGTCCTCAGCCACCTAGCAAGTCCGTCCAATATTTTCTCCCTGGATCTACCTGGTGCTCTCTTTCCCTCCAGCTTTCCTGTTGTGACCAGGTGCTCTAATTCCCTCATAAAATGGCCTATAAATGTTGCCTGTCTTTTCTTAATCTTCACTATTAATGGTCTTCTTGTGTCTGCCTCCATCAAGACTGTCTCGTTCCATCAAGACTGTCACTAGCCAACACACTAGACGCATCACATCAGCCATTTGACACACCTGATACATCCAACAAACAAGGTGTTCCTGCTGAGGCTGTCCTACACAATATGGCGGTCAAAACACCTGTGTAATATGGCCATTAGTTGGCCAGAGAGAGTACGACATCCTTGCAATACGCATTCAGCTATTTGGTCGTCCCGACCTCATGGGCAGACTAGTGAGAGCCCCAAACCATTCTTACAGACTTAAGACACGCTTCATGCTCGCGCAAGCAGTCATGATTTCACCCAGAAGCAACATAGGACTTCTCCCAACTCTTGCACTTACCATGACATCGGAAAGTACTAACCATCAATAACTTTTGAAAGCAGCTCTGGTATCTGAAAGCTGAAGATCAATTCGTTTCAAAACTGCACAGAGAGAGAGGACAAGCGAGTATCATCTCAAATCAGACAGTCCCTTCTGGTCGACGGACACAAATATCAACATCTTTAAACAGCGAACAAGGAAAACGCACCATTCTTATTAGCCACAAGGAAAAGTAAACAGATACGTGCGCAGAGATTAAAAAAAAAGTCTCGCAAGCCAAGATATCAATGAACTGTTTGTTAACCAGGATGATATTTGAGCAGGAAAACTTCTACGGAGTGCAAACAGTTGCAAGTCCTTAGCACAAACACTGAGGTAGTCAATTTAGTTCAGTTCAGTTCAATTCAACACTCCTCTAGTGTCTAGAAATCAATATGTGCATACACTGGACTCATATCACACGCACATAATTCCCAATCGAATATCTACTTAAAATACAATGGCATATTCATTACGAATAATACAAAAATAACATCGTCTCAACTGATCAAATCATCTGCAAGATACAGCAATCAATGATTATGGCATATATCATAACTTCGTGAATGAACCCCATCCACCCCTTTCGTCTTCCCCCTTCCCTTCCTTTTGCATACACAAAATATTCGATAAGCGATCTTCTGAAGAAACACGCGCGCGCGCACGTACACACACACACACACACACACGCACACACACACACACACACACACACACACACACACACACACACACACACACACACACACACACACACACACACACGGTGTATACCATATATCTAATGAATGAAATCATCCTTGTCTGGGATTTGGAGTTTGCTCAAGAGGGATTCGTTGCTCTCGGACAATTCCATATGGCGCTCTACCCAGATTTGCCAACAATTATACGGCAGACTCCCTGCTCTTGAAGACTTGACCACAGCAACCTGATTTCTCGTTATTATCATGTGAAGTATTTTTGTGATTATGCTATTTCTGCATTTGGGTTTCCCGCAGTTCTTGCTGTATTGCCAACATCTTCTTGCCACACATGTTATACATGAAAATGTTGGTATTATTTACATATTTGTTTTCTATACTTATTCGTATAATACAAAACGTTTACTTATGAAAAATAAACAAAAAACAAAAACAAAACAAAACAAAACAAAACAAAAGCTACAAACAAACAAACAAAAACCATCCTGACAACAGTTGCCGACGACTCACCAACACAAGCATAAAATCGAAGGGAAGTAATTTTCTAATACTACAAGCGCGCAGAGTTGTGGAAACTTAATTGAGCTTTAATATAAACTTTCACAGATGTTTAGCACAGCGGTCATGTGCTCACTGATCAACACGTGCACAACTGAAAACGGCAGGTAGGTGTATTGTGGTAGTGTGAATTATCGGTTTCATACGCCTGCTAGGTGTATTGTGGTAGTGTGAATTATCGGTTTCATACGCCTGCTATGTATATATATCAATGAACTGTTTGTTAACCAGGATGATATTTGAGCAGGAAAACTTCTACGGAGTGCAAACAGTTGCAAGTCCTTAGCAAGTCATTATAAGTCATTATAAGTCATTATAAGTCATTAAGTCATTATATATATATGGAGGGAGGGGGAGGATGAAAGAGAGAGAGTGTGTGTGTGTGTATGTGAGTGCGCGCGTGTGTGTTATTATTATTACATATAGGCCTATTATTATTATTATTATTATTATTATTATTATTATATTATTATCATTATTATTATTTTTGTTGTTGTTGTTGTCGTCGTGGTGCTTTCATTGTTGTTGTTATTACTAATACTGTTATTATTATCGTTATTATTATCATTATCATATCAACACTGGAAGACCTAGGTGTACAGTTAAGTCTTTGACTGTGACCTGACCCGAGAAATGGTAGCAGGGAAGTAGGGCAGTATCACCAAAGCAAAGCGGAAGATAATGGGAAGGGGATGAGCATTGCTGAACAACATAATCATTATGCAAACATCTACACATCCGCTATTGTTTTGCAATGCAGTTCTTATTGGTGTTGCCTTGTCTGTTATGCAACCTCTGCAGAAAGTGCACTGTTTTGCTGCAAGACTCGTTCCTAAAGCTTCTGGATACGAGAGGTCAACATTCCTGCTTTGTACGCTTCACTGACTTCCTATTCAACAGCGTATTAGATACATGGTTGTTTGTATGTGTTACAATGTTGTCTTTGGTACTGCTCATGCTTGCATGTTACAATGTTGTCTCTGGTACTGCTCCTGCTTGTATGTTACGATGTTGTATCTGGTACTGCTCATGCTTGTATGTTACAATGTTGTCTCTGGTACTGCTCCTGCTTGTATGTTACAATGCTGTCTCTGGTACTGCTCATGCTCGTATGTTACAATGCTGTCTCTGGTACTGCTCCTGCTTATATGTTACAATGCTGTCTCTGGTATTGCTCCTGCTTGTATGTTACAATGCTGTCTCTGATACTGCTCCTGTTTGTATGTTACAATGTTGTCTCTGGTACTGCTCCTGCTTGTATGTTACAATGTTGTCTCTGATACTGCTCCTGCTTGTATGTTACAATGTTGTCTCTGGTATTGCTCCTGCTTGTATGTTACAATGTTGTCTCTGGTATTGCTCCTGCTTATATGTCACAATATTGTCCCTGATACTGCTCCTGCTTGTATGTTACAATGCTGTCCCTGATACTGTTCCTGCTTATATGTTACAATGTTGTCTCTGGTATTGCTCCTGCTTGTATGGTACAATGTTGTCTCTGGTACTGCTCCTGCTTGTATGTTACAATGTTGTCTCTGGTACTGCTCCTGCTTGTATGGTACAATGTTGTCTCTGTTACTGCTCCTGCTTGAATGGTACAATGTTGTCTCTGGTACTGCTCCTGCTTGTATGTTACAATGTTGTCTCTGGTACTGCTCCTGCTTGTATGTTACAATGCTGTCTCTAGTATTGCTCCTGCTTGTATGTTACAATGCTGTCTCTGGTACTGCTCCTGCTTGTATGTTACAATGCTGTCTCTGGTATTGCTCCTTCTTGTATGTTACAATGTTGTCTCTGATACTGCTCCTGCTTGTATGTTACAATGCTGTCTCTGATACTGCTCATGCTTATATGGTACAATGTTGTCTCTGGTACTGCTCCTGCTTGTATGTTACAATGTTGTCTCTGGTATTGCTCCTGCTTGTATGTTACAATGTTGTCTCTGGTACTGCTCCTGCTTGTATGTTACAATTTTTGTTTCTGGTATTGCTCCTGCTTGTATGTTACAATGTTGTCTCTGATACTGCTCATGCTTGTATGTTACAATTTTGTCTCTGGTATTGCTCCTGCTTGTATGTTACAATGTTGTCTCTGATACTGCTTCTGCTTGTATGTTACAATGCTGTCTCTGGTATTGCTCCTGCCTGTATGTTACAATGCTGTCTCTGGTACTGCTCCTTCTTGTATGGTACAATATTGTCTCTGATACTGATCCTGCTTGTATGTTACAATGTTGTCTCTGGTACTGCTCCTGCTTGTATGTTACAATGTTGTCTCTGATACTGCTCCTGCTTGTATGTTACAATGTTGTCTCTGGTACTGCTCCTGCTTGTATGTTACAATGCTGTCTCTGGTATGCTCATGCTTGTATGTTACAATGCTGTCTCTGGTACTGCTCATGCTTGTATGTTACAATGCTGTCTCTGGTACTGCTCAGGCTTGTATGTTACAATGCTGTCTCTGGTACTGCTCATGCTTATATGTTACAATGTTGTCTCTGGTACTGCTCCTGCTTGTATGTTACAATGTTGTCTCTGGTATTGCTCCTGCTTATATGTTACAATGTTGTCTCTGGTACTGCTCATGCTTATATGTTACAATGTTGTCTGTGATACTGCTCATGCTTATATGTTACAATGTTGTCTCTGATACTGCTCATGCTTATATGTTACAATGTTGTCTCTGATACTGCTCATGCTTATATGTTACAATGTTGTCTCTGTACTGCTCATGCTTATATGTTACAATGTTGTCACTGGTACTGCTCATGCTTATATGTTACAATTTTGTTACTGATACTGCTCCTGCTTACATGTTACAATTTTGTCTCTGATACTGCTCATGCTTATATGTTACAATGTTGTCTCTGGTACTGCTCATGCTTATATGTTACAATTTTGTTACTGATACTGCTCCTGCTTATATGTTACAGTTACAATGTTGTCTGTGATACTGCTCATTCTTATTTGTTACAATGTTGTCACTGATACTGCTCATGCTTATATGTTACAATGTTGTCACTGGTACTGCTCCTGCTTATATGTCACAATATTGTCTCTGATACTGTACAATGTTGTCTCTGATACTGCTCCTGCTTATATGTTACAATATTGTCTCTGATACTGCTCCGGCTTATATGTTACAATGTTGTCACTAGTACTGCTCATGTTTATATGTTACGATATTGTCTCTGATATGCTCATGCTTATACGTTACGATGTTGTCACTGATACTGCTCATGCATGTATGTTACAATGTTGTCTGTGATACTGCTCCTGCTTGTATGTTACGATGTTGTCACTTGTACTGCTCCTGCTTATGTCTTTGAATTGCTCCATGTGTATTCTCATGCCCCTACTCTTCGCTCTTCTTCTGGTACTCGGCTATTAAAAATCTCTCGATACAGATGCAAGACCCATGCTTTCGATCTTTTGCCTGTTTTGGACCTTTCTGTGGGATAATCTGCCCTTTGATCTGAGAAATCTGCCTAGCCTCTCCTTTTTTATGACCCAATTAAAGTCCATATTTTCTGTGAATCCTGTTTATATTAAAGTAACTTTCAGTATAATACTGAGCCTATCCCATCCTTTTTTGTTTTTTGTTTTTGTTGATGTTATTGAGAGTGCATGCATGATGCTGATAGGTAAAAATAGTGAATGTGTGTTACATACAGATTCATTTATTTTTGAATTGCAGAATTGTTCATGTAAACACATAGAGCACCGTTAGGCACATTACCAATGAACATTTTCTACATTATTATTATCATTCTTTGAGTATGTGTGTGTGTATGTATGTGTGTGTGTGTGTGTGTGTGTGTGTGTGTTGTGTGTGTGTGTGTGTGTGTGTGTGTGTGTGTGTGTGTGTGTGTGTACATCTGTCTCTCTGTTCTCTGTCTCTCTGTCTCTGTCTGTCTGTCTGTCTCTGTCTGTCTCTGTCTCTGTCTGTC